>JADEYB020000020.1:1306344-1327643 GCA_015832495.2 Alces alces
CCCCTTTTTCCCCTCAGTCTCAGGAGTTAGAGATGGTCTAGATAAGTGTTCCTGAGAGCCCTGGTCTCAAGGCACAGGGAAAGAAAATCAAGTTCTAACAAAATGGCGGCAGGTCTAAACCAAACGGTGGCCAGACAAAGCAAAATGGCCATCAAAAATCACAACACAGAACAGAGTTAAAACACACACATATAAACCTGGCAGTCCTTATCAGACACTCCCTTAAATACAAGAATACAGTCTCTCAGAAAACCTTCTATAAAGACACAGTACTTCAGACGTCTTCAAAGATTTTAAGGAAGAAAGGAAGCCAGGTTGAAAGAAGGAGGAGGAGGCGGGAAAGGGGGGCAAAAGGCGTGGCCTTACAGACGTCTCCTGCTGCCTGCAGATACCCAGGTGTTACGGGACTTTTCCCTGAGCTTCCAGAGAAGGGAGGACTGGAACTTGGCCCTACCAGAAATCAGAACTAGAATTCGAGTTCTCTGCCAAGAGGAGGTGATCAGTCTCCAATCCACAGCTCAGGCTGAGGCCCTTCGACCAGATTCCTGCGTCCAGGATCGGGGGACTAGAAAAATGGGAAGGCTATGAAGGGCTAAGGAGAGGAAAGAGAGAGGGAAGGGGAGAGGGTCAATAAAGTCTCTTGTTCCTTACCGGTCGGGACACTCTGGCCAGTTGTCCGCGTCAGGAGGAGACCAGGGACAAAAGTGTCCCAGTTGTGGCCGCTGGGTCTGGTCCACTGGCAGGCAAGCTGGCCCCTGAGTACCCCGAGTGGTCAGGATGTCAGTCTCAGCGAAGAAGAGTCCCGCCAGAGTCGCCATTTGTTGCAGGAAGGGGGACCCTTTCCAGGGCCCAAAACTGGGCTCTTGTCTAACTCTCGGAAATGAATTATCCGAGGAGACACATGCTGACAAAGCAAGAGATTTTATTGGGAAAGGGCACCCGGGTGGAGAGCAGTAGGCAAGGGAACCCAGGAGAACTGCTCTGCCGCGTGGCTCGCAGTCTGGGGTTTCATGGTGATGGGATGAGTTTCCGGGTGGTCTTTGGCCCATCATTCTAATTCAGAGTCTTTCCTGGTGGCGCACACATCGCTCAGCCAAGATGGATGCTAGCGAGAGGGATTCTGGGAAGTGGACGGACAGGCAGGGTCTCCTCTCGACCTTTCCCGAACTCTTCCGGCTGGTAGTGGCTTATTAGTTCCTATTCCTTATCAGGATCTCCTGTCATAAAACAACTCATGCAAATGGTTACTGTGGTGCCTGGCCAGGTGGGCGGTTTCAATCAGTGTGCTTCCCCTAACAAAATTATGACATTTCTTTAAACATGCAGATTCACAGGTCAGTGCAAACGGCTGAAAGAAAGCCAGAAGCCTCCATGGTTTATAGAGTCAGGTCCGTTTACAAACGCACTGATGCACACAGGCCCTGAAGGCCCCCTTCAACAATCACCATGAGCAGGTTTATCATTTTGCTTTGTTTTACATCTAGTTACAAATACTAGAGCTTTAGTAATAGATATGTTTTCATGGGCATCTATTTTGTCGTTATTGATACCTCGGGCGGAACTAAAACTCGGAAAAGCAGAGTCAATGAATACAAACTGCTATACATAAAATAGATAAGCAACAGGATTTACTGTATAGCACACCTATAGTCAGTATCTTGTATCTTCTAGTAATAACCTATAATGGAAAATAATCTGGAAAAAAATACACAGAACGGAATCACTTTGCTGTACATCTGAAACTAACACGATACTGTAAATCAACTAAACTCCAAGAAACAAAACCAAAAACCCCTCAAAAACAAAACCTTACAATGTTTAGGATGACAAGTGGCAGCCTCAACAGTAGGTGTTCATAATCAGCAGGAAGAGGAACTTTTCTCCATTGTTATAAAGCTAGTCTTTCCCTCTTCTTAACAGGTCTTTTTATCATCACAAACAATGCCTCCACAGTGTGGAACATTAAGTAACACAAAAGTGTAGAATAAAAGCCAAAGTCCCTCTTTGCTGCAAATCTGAGCCCTCACCCCCGGGCCCCCAGACATTAGCCATCCAGCACCTTCCCGACATTTACAACCCCTCTCAGTTTTACACGGGATCACTGACCTGTCAACTGCTTCTCACCTAACTCACCTAACATTTCACAAGCTGCAGGCACAGACCCTTTAATCCATGCGTGGGTGCACCACGCATTGCATCACTTCACTACTTTTGCACATTTAAGTTTACCCAGACACTACATTGCTGCAGTGCACAATTCTGACTATGTCTTCGTGAAACGCTGACTCATCCTTGTAATGGAGCCACACGCTCCCCAGCCTTGCTTAAACCCTGACGGAGCCTCTGAAACTGCCCTCCGAAAATGAGTTCAAGACGCTCTTCCCAGAAAGTGAAAGCTGCTCAGTCGTTTCCGACTCTTTGCGACCCCATGGACTACACAGTCCATGGAATTCTCCAGGCCAGAATACTGGAGTGGGTAGCCATTCCCATCTCCCGAGGATCTTCCCAACACAGGGACTGAACCCAGGTCTCCTGCGTTGCAGGCGGATTCTTACCAGCTGAGCCACCAGGGAAGCCCAAGAATACTGGAGTGGGTAGCCGATCCCTTCTCCAGCAGATCTTCCTTCCTGCGTTGCAGGTGGATTCTTTACTAGCTGAGCTACCAGGGAAGCCCACTCTTTCCAGAAGTGTAAAGCAAACATAAAACCTCATCACTGCTTTAATTAAAATGTTTATGCTCATTAATGCTCTTTCTTTGATGATCTGTATTAACTTTCTTACCCCTTTTTAAAAGTGAATGACATGCTTACAGATATGGTTAAAAATGAGGACGCATCATTTGTTTTTCTCACCCGAATTTCCCATATCATTCTCAGGAGAGGTAACGTAATACCTTTGGGGTAGGTATCATGACTCACTAAGAAGTCACAATGCGTTAAGGTACTTCCTATGTGCCAGCATTGTACTAAGTACAGCCCAAGATGCAGAATTCACACTCCTGAATTTTAGTTGCAGCTTTCTGTCTCTGGAGCTCTAGATAAAATGGGATGAACTCTGTTTCCAGCCTGCCTAAGTAAAATCCTCACCAAGTTTTCTGAATATTCCAGGCTCTTCTGTTTGCATGGTCACCTCTGAGCTCCTGCTACTATGAGTCACTCTTCTTGCTCCACACATTGTTCCTCTTCTGCACCATTAACTGACCCAAACAAGCATCTCAGCTTTTTCTTAATTCCCAGCAGCAGCAACAAAAAAATCCGCTTTTACGATACATATATACAGTAGATATAGTTGAAAAATTAAAAATCAAATAAAAAATATTCAGAGATTAATATTTGTAATGCATACAAAGCTTTAAAAAACTTATTTTTTAAAAAACTCAGCAGAAAAATGGGCAAGAGATACAATTTGACAATTCATGGAAGAAATGGATATAGTGGATAGAAGATCTCAATTGTGTAACTGTAAGGAAATGCAAATTACAACATTAAAATTGACATTAAAATAGCAACAATGAACAAGACGGATGTTCTCAGCATGCGTAGTGAAGGTTTAAGCGAGCAGCCTCTCTGGAGAACAACCCGGGCCACACGGAGAGGTAACGTCCACGGCCTCAGTGTGTGTCCTGAGTCTTCCAGCTACAGACATGCCTGCAGGACAGATGGGGGGACAGTCTCTCTAACACAGCATCTTCTCAAACAGCAAAAACTGGAACGCACTCACTGAGGGCTTGTTAAATAAATCAGTAATTCATCCAACTAAATACTGTGCAACCGTCAGAAAGCGTCCAGTTGAGCTATGCAAGAAGGCACAGCTTTTTAAACCATTTTTAAGCATGAAAATCCATGAAATTAGAAGATGCTTGTTCCTTGGAAGGAAAGCTATGACAAACCTAGCCAGTGTATTAAAAAGCAGAGATATCACTCTGCCAACAAACATCTGTACAGTCAAAGCCATGGCTTTTCCAGTAGTCATATATAGATATGAGAGTTGTACCATAAAGAAAGCTGAGCACTGAAGAATTGATGCTTTTGAACTGTGGTGCTGGAGAAGACTCTTGAGAGTGCGTTGGACATCAAGAAGATCAAACCATCAATCCTACAGGAAATCAACCCTGAATATTCATTGGAAGGACTGATGCTCAAGGTCCAATATTTTGGCCACCTGATGCTAAGAGCTGACTCACCAGAAAAGACCTGGATGCTGGGAAAGATTGAGGGCAGGAGGAGAAGGGGGTGGCAGAGGAGGAGATGGCTGGATAGCATTAATGGACACGACTGAGCAAACTCCGGGAGACTGTGAAGGATGGAGGAACCTGGGGTGCTGCAGCCCAGGGGGTCACAAAGAGCGGACATGACGAGCGGCTGAACAACAACAACAGCTGGGTTCTGGCCCCGGAACAGCTGGGCTGAAACCCTGACCTCAGCACCACCAGCTGAGTGTCCCTGGGCAGGCGACCGCAGCTTCTGAGATCCACAGTGTCCTGTACACACAGCAACAGAAGCCCTCCCATCTCCAGGGGCTGTGTGCAGGGTCGGATGGGCAGAGGGCACGCAGAGCTCAGAAGCAAGCCTGGGTCACCGCACATCTCACACCACATACTGGGGATGCAAACAGGCAGCAGCAAACCACCACCGACAGCAGGACTCAGTCTGTGTAAGGGACGGAGAAACCGCTGCTCACACACAAACTAAACGCCAAAACAGAGGTACACAGAGATACATGAACAGAAAATGGTCTAAAAAATACACACACCCTGCTCAGCGTGGTTACCTCTGGGGAGGAAGGAGGGGAACGCTTGATTTCACTCTTTTTTACACCCGCATCATTTGAGTTACTTTAAACAGTGAATGCTCTGCTTTGGTATTCTGAGACAAAACCAACAAGCTCCAGGAAAGATGAGAGGCAACAGATAATCTTGAAATCTGCCCTGTACTGTTATTCCTATTGCTTGAGGCTAGCTTTAAAGCAGTCGCTCTCAAAGTGTGGTCCGTGGACTCCTGGGGGCACCCAAGAACCTCTCTGAGGTCTACGAGGTCAATATGTGAACACCGCGCGTGCCACCTTCACCGCATCGTCAGCGGCGTGAATGACCAGCGGCGCCAGCGGCTGGAGCTGGCGTCCAGGACACATCAGCAGCGCTGCTCTTCACCTCGCCCGTGGCAGGGAGAAAGGAGAACAGCCGGTTTTACTCAGGAACATCCTTGACGACCTGTCAAACGAGTTGATTTTCTCAATCCCATGAGTGTGAGGCTTCTCAGCGTCTTTGTGGTCCTACAATCCCAATGCCTGAGTGTGAGGCTTCTCAGGGTCTCTGTGGTCCTACAATCCCAATGCCTGAGTGTGAGGCTTCTCAGGGTCTCTGTGGTCCTACAATCCCAATGCCTGAGTGTGAGGCTTCTCAGGGTCTCTGTGGTCCTACAATCCCAATGCCTGAGTGTGAGGCTTCTCAGGGTCTCTGTGGTCCTACAATCCCAATGCCTGAGTGTGAGGCTTCTCAGGGTCTCTGTGGTCCTACAATCCCAATGCCTGAGTGTGAGGCTTCTCAGCGTCTTTGTGCTCCTACGATCCCAATGCCTGAGTGTGAGGCTTCTCAGGGTCTCTGTGGTCCGACGTGCGATATGCACCCGGTGTGTTTCCTCCGTCCCGAGCACGGCAGCGGGCTGGAGGGCAAGTCCAGGCGCGGCTGCGGTGCTGCAGGCTGCACAGGCACCGCTCAGAGCGCGCCACTCAGCTGAAACAGCAACGGCGCTTATTCAGACTTTGACACTTGGCGCAAATTTTCTTAAAAATGAACCAAGTGAGCTACTCTCTACACAAATGGGCAGTGTTTGTTGCCGATGATAAAATCCAAGCCTTTGAGAGAATCAGAATTCTTGAAAATGTGTTTCCACTACTACTACTTTGACAGCTTCGTACTTTTAAGGCTTTTCTGATGAGATCAGTATTCATTTCCTTGATCTTGTATAATGAAATATATTAGCACTTAGAAGATGTGAATGAATACCAACACATCTAAAGTATACCTTAAAGAAGCCAGCGTGTGCACAGTTTGTTGTGGCACTGCTGTTAAAGTGGAAATTAGGGACTTCCTTGGAGGTACAGCGGTTAAGTCGCCCCACTTCCGTTTCAGGGGGCATACGTTCAATCCCTGGTGGGGGAACTAAGATCTCATATGCCATGCAGCATGGTCAAAATATAAAATAAGTAAACAAACAAAGTGGAATAACCATAATCAGATGAAAAGGCTATTAAATTATCCCTCCCTTTTCTAATGACATGTAAGTATGAGGCCAAATTTTCATGTATTTCAATAAAATAATTGTTAACAAATTGAATGCAGAAGCAGACCTGGAATCCAGCTGCATCCTATCAGCCCCACACTTAAAATGCTTGCATCGTATAAGACAAAGGTACTATTCTCTATCTTTGTTTTGAGAAAGCTGTTTTTCACTAAAATATGTTAAAATGTAATAGATTATCACAGTGAAACAGTAAATATTTTCAGTTGTCCTAATTTTCAACACAGTAAATACTGATAGCTATAACCCTCATGGTCTTCAAAAATTACTAAGAATATAAAACCAAGAGGTTTTGGAACCAAAAGGCTTTGAGAATCACTGGCTTAGCACAGGGCAGGCAACCACCACCTGAAATCAAAACCTGGCCCTTGCTGGTCGGTAGATACTGGTCCCGGCCGACAGCCCTGCCCTTGCTGGTCTGGAAGCAGTGGTCCTGGCTCACGGTCCCTGCTTCATGCTCCTGGGGCCTGCGGCTGCTTTCCTGCTACAAAGGCACAGCTCAACTGGGCAGATGAGACAAAGAAAGGACCGGCCTGCAACACCTGGAAGGCTTCCTATCTGGCCCTTTGAGGAGAACTGGAAACCTTCTGATTCAGGTAAGCCCACGCTCCTGGCCTCTGCTGCTGCAGCGGTGCAGCCCTGCGCGTTTCGGCCTCCTCTCTCCCCATCACCACCCATCTTCCAAAGGCCGGAGCGACCTTCCGTAAAGCTGATGCTGCGCCTCTACTTAGAATCCGAAAGGTCTGTGAGCACATTCCAGGTTCTCAGAATGGAGCTCCAGGCGCCCCCTCACCCCTCGGGCCCTCCCCTCTTGTCAAACACTCCAGGCCCTGCTTCCCAGGGTGCACACACCTCACCCTCTCCAATTTCCACTCCGAGCCCTCAACCTGGACGCTCTTCTCCCCCTCCCAACACCCTGACTCCCTGTCACTCCCCACCTGAGTCTGTGCACCGGGCACACGGGCATGGGGCAAGGACCCATCTGCCGGCCAGTCCCTGTCTAAATGCAGGTTCCGAGGTGGGACACTGGGTATCTCCATCCCAACACGAGCAGCCCTTCAGGACCCTGCTGCGAGCTGCGCAGGTGAACGAAGCGGAAGTCAGCCCCCATAACACCCTTCATTTTCCCAGGCTGGCTTCCTGGAGCAAGTTATTAAGTAACAGAGTATGCTATGGAGGAGGAAATGGCCACCCATTCCAGTATTCTTGCCTGGAGAATTCCATGGACAGAGGAGCCTGGCAGGCTACAGTCCATGGGGTTGTAAGAGTCGGACACGACTTAGTGACTAAATCACCACCAGAGTAAGTTATTCACCTATGCAAGAGGGTCTCTTAAAAAAAAAAAAAATCAACATTTCCCTATCATCAAAGAGAACACAACAAATGTCCACGGTGTGGAGAAAAGGGAGCCCCGTGCACCGTTGGGTGGGAATGTAAACTGGGGCCACCACTGTGGAAAACAGCATGGCGCTGTCTCAAAGAACTAAAAATGGACTTAACGTGTGATCCAGCAATTCCACAACTGGGTATATATTTGAAAAGAACAAAGACATTAATTTGAAAAGATATATGCACCCCAATACTCACAGCAGCGTCATTTACAATAGAAAAGATATGGAAGCAACCTAAGTGTCCAATGGACAAAGACGTGGTACATATATACAATGGACGATGACTTAGCATAAAGAATGAGACTTCGCCATCTGCAGCAACACAGATGGCCTTGGGGGGTATCGTGTTTAGTGAAGTAAGTCAGACAAACACTGTATGTTATCATTTATACGTGGAATCTAGAAAATACAACAAACTAATGAATATAACAAAAATGAAGGAGACTAACAGAACAAACTAGTGGTTATGGGGGAGGGGGATTTGGGGTGGGGAAGTGAGAGGCACAAGCTATTCGGTCTAAGACAGGCTTAAGGATGTACTGTACAACATGGGGAATACAGCAAACATTTTGTAATGACTGTTAATGGAAAGTAACCTTTAAAAATTGTATAAAAAGTTTTTTTAAAAGACACCAACATCTTAACAGTTATCAGTTACTGTGAGCCAGTTTGCTGACGCTTTCCCTGCATTATCTGGAATCTAACAAACCTGTAAGGGTCACAGGAAACAGCGCCCCTGTGTTACACATGAGGAACAGATGGTAAGTAACCGGTCAGGCTAACACAAAGCTAGTAACAAGGTTGAAAGGCATTTGTACCAAAGTCTGTATCCTGATGAACACCAAGTTGAAGAGCAAGCCTAACCTATAAGATAAAACTGGAAAATAAGCAGGATACAGCCAATGCTCAACACCAAGACCTGCTAAATGACAGGAAGGTCAGGTTCTGATACAGAATACTGGATGTGAAGAGTGGCTGGGCGATGATCCATAAAGTGGAATCTGAGATGGATTTAGACGGATGAGAAGGTGTGGAAGGAAGACAGGAAGCTAAAACAACACAGAAATCTGCCACTTCGGGTTTTTTTAATTTTGGTCACCCCACTTGGCTTGCAGGATCTTAGTTCCCCAACCGGGGATGGAACCTGAGGCCCTAGCAGTGAAAGCCTGCAATGTTAACCACTAGACCAGCAGGGAATTCCCGAGAAATCCCCCACTGTTTGAAAGCTTGCTGTATATGATTTCACTTTAACAAAAGGCCTGCATCAATAACCTGTCCTTGCTATCTGAAAGACAGCCGAAGAGTCTCACTTTTGCAAAAAAAAGAAAAGCCGTCAGCAACTGTTTTGCAGGAAGTGCTCACACAGGCAGTGCGCCCTGAGCAGAGGGGGCCCCGGCAGGCCGTCTCCAGGAACCTCAGCGCCGGCCGGCGGGTGGACTGTGTCTGAGTGTCGGTTCTGCCGCGCCTCCCCTGCGCCTCCGCAGCAACATGTGTCTTGAGCAACGGCCTCTTGCCTTCACACCACTTCAGCTTACGGAAGGCTCTGCAGATAGGATGGGCTCTGTAGACAGGCTCTTCCAGATAGGAAGGCAGGGGCAACAGGTATTCTACACTGAGAAAGAAACAGGAGCCAAGAGCAAGGGATGGGAAAGATCATTAAATAATAACAGAAAAACCAGGTCCCCCATGGAAGGGCCCTGGGTGAGTGGAGGGGGAGGTCAGGAAAAAATATGAAACTGCTACTTTCACATGTAAAAACAGCTACAACCAAACCCAAACACCTTAAAATACATGAGAATTAATGAACAGCTGGACCTAACACTCCAACAACACCTTACAGGTTGAAAAGCACTGCACTGTTTTATCTCAACAAAAATCTTATTATGTGATTTCCAGATAGGCAAGCTGAGGTTTAGAAAGGGCCTTCATACTTGATAAATAGCAGATACAAACTGAATCCAGAACTTCCCATCAAAACAACAGATTTTAAAGGTCAAGGGATATGATCTGGCCCTACCATGAATCCTGTAAACCTGCACCTGATTATATCACCAGGGTCAGTCCCGCTCCCTTACTGCACGGCCTGACTGCGGACACAGAGGCGGACCTGTGCTCGGCAGGCGCAGTGGAGGCATCCATCTTAAGGAAACCACTGATCTCTGATTTCCTAAAGGCAGAATCTCCCAAATAAAACTGCAAGAATGTTACTAGATTGTTTTCTTGTTTGATGGCCTTCCCCACAAGATGCTTTCCTGAAGGCCCTTTTTAGTGATACAGGCATAAATATTAAGTAAATGGGAATTCTAAAACGGAAGGTAGACACCAGACTGAAAACAATTCAAATAATCATATAAGGTGTCTCACTGTGACTTAAAAAAAAAAAAAAATCAATGATAAACACTGCATCTCTGTTTTCTTTTCACAGGAAACAACTCAATACTCCAGAAATAATGACCTTGACTGAAAAACTTCTGCATTCACAAATATGGTATTTCACTGATTCTAAAGAGCCCATTTCCTCTCATTTAAATGTCTTGTGAAATCCCATGTATCTAACAGTCAATGAAACATACTGAACATTCCTTCTATTCATGCCCAAGTGCTGTTAATTTTTGTTATCCTTCCCCAATTTAAATATTTCTTTCTTTCATAATATCTATGCAAACCCATTTATGAAGGGTGGCCATACCAGATTACCCAGATACCCATATGATTTATACAACTTCCCAGACTCAAGATTGAGGTTAGCAGATGAACCTTTAATTTTGTTAAGCACTATTTCTTTAGAAAAAAATTAATGCCTAATTCAAAGGAACAGATTAGATTATGGATTAAGAAATGGATTATACAAAAAACTATTTAAATATGGGTAGCAGTTCATAGAGTTTTGCCAAGAGAATGCACTGGTCATAGCAAACACCCTCTTCCAACAACACAAGAGAAGACTACACATGGACATCACCGGAAGGTCAACACCGAAATCTGATTGATTATGTTCTTTGCAGCCAAAGATGGAAAAGCTCTATACAGTCAACAAAAACAAGACTGGGAGCTGACTGTGGCTCAGATCATGAACTCCTTACTGCCAAATTCAGACTTAAATTGAAGAAAGTGGAGAAAACCACTAGACCATTCGGGTATGACCTAAATCAAATCCCTTACAGTGGAGGTGAGAAATAGATTTAAGGGACTAGATCTGACAGACAGAGTGCCTGATGAACTATGGACTGATGTTCATATGGATGAAGGTTCATGACACTGTACAGGAGACAGGGATCAAGACCATCCCCAAGAAAAAGAAATGCAAAAGGAAACAAA
Source organism: Alces alces (assembly GCA_015832495.2). Classification (NCBI taxonomy): domain Eukaryota; kingdom Metazoa; phylum Chordata; class Mammalia; order Artiodactyla; family Cervidae; genus Alces; species Alces alces. The sequence goes on from JADEYB020000020.1 coordinate 1,317,353, forward strand.
AGAAACAAAAGAAAAGCAAAATGGCTCTCTGAGGAGGCCTTACAAATAACTGTGAAAAGAAGGGAAGCGAAAAGCAAAGGAGAAAAGGATATACCCATTTGAATGCAGAGTTCCAAAGAATAGCAAGGCGAGATAAGAAAGCCTTCCTCAGCAATCAATGCAAAGAAATAGAGGAAAACAATAGAATAGGAAAGACTAGAGATCTCTTCAAGAAAATTAGAGATACCAAGGGAACATTTCATGCAAAGATGGGCTCAATAAAGGACAGAAATGGTATCGACCTAACAGAAGCAGAAGATATTAAGAAGAGGTGGCAAGAATACACAGAACTGTACAAAAAAGATCTTCACGACCCAGATAATCATGGTGTGATCACTCACCTAGACTCAGACATCCTGGAATGTGAAATCAAGTGGGCCTTAGGAAGCATCACTACAAACAAAGCTAGTGGAGTTGATGGAACCCCAGCTGAGCTATTCCAAATCCTAAAATATGATGATGTCAAAGTGCTGCGCTCAATATGTCAGCAAATTTGGAAAACTCAGCAGTGGCCACAGGACTGGAAAAGATCAGTTTTCATTCCAACCCCTAAGAAAGGCAATGCCAAAGAATGCTCAGACTACCGCACAATTGCACTCATCTCACATGCTACTAAAGTACTGCTCAAAATTCTCCAAGCCAGGCTTTAACAGTATGTGAACCGTGAACTTCCACATGTTCAAGCTGGATTTAGTAAAGGCAGAGGAACCAAAGATCAAATTGCCAACATCAATTTGCTGGATCATCAAAAAAGCAAGAGTTCCAGAAAAGCATCTATTTCTGCTTTACTGACTATGCCAAAGCCTTTGACTGTGTGGATCACAATAAACTGTGGAAAATTCTGAAAGAGATGGGAATACCAGACCACCTGACCTGCCTCTTGAGAAAATCTTTATGCAGGTCAGGAAGCAACAGTTAGAACTGGACATGGAACAGCAGACTGGTTCCAAATAGGGAAAGGAGTACGTCAGGCTGGATATTGTCACCCTGCTTATTTAACTTATATGCAGAGTACATCATGACAAACGCTGGGCGGGAGGAAGCACAAGCTGGAATCAAGACTGCCAGGAGAAATGTCAATAACCTTATATGCAGATGACACCACCCTTATGGCAGAAAGTGAAGAACTAAAGACCCTCTTGATGAAAGTGAAAGAGGAGAGTGAAAAAGCTGGCTTAAAGCTCAACGTTCAGAAAACTAAGATTATGGCATCTGGTCCCATCACTTCATGGGAAATAGATGGGGAAACAGTGGAAACAGTGAGAGACTTTATTTTATGGGGCTCCAAAATCACTGCAGATGGTGATTGCAGCCATGAAATTAAAAGACCCTTGCTCCTTGGAAGAAAAGATATAACCAACCTGGACAGCATATCAAAAAGCAGAGATATTATTTTGCCAACAAACATCTGTCTAATCAAGGCTATGGTTTTTCCATTAGTCACGTATGAATGTGAAAGTTGGACTATAAAGAAAGCTGAGTGACAAAGTATTGATGCTTTTGAACTGTGATGTTGGACAAGACTCTTGAGATTCCCATGGACTGCAAGGAGATCCAACCAGTCCATCTTAAAGGAGATCAGTCCTGGCTGTTCACTGGAAGGACTGATGTTGAAGCTGAAACTCCAATACTTTGGCCACCTGATGCGAAGAGCTGACTCATTTGAAAAGACCCTGATGCTGGGAAAGATTGAAGATGGGAGGAGAAGGGGACAACAGAGGATGAGATGTCTGGATGGCAGCACCGACTCAATGGACATAGGTCTGGGTGGACTCCGAGAGTTGGTGATGGACAGGGAGGCCTGGCATGCTGCAGTTCACGGGGTCGCAAAGAGTTGGATATGACTGAGCGAGTAAACTGAACTGAACCAGTTCATGACAAGCCCCTCCTCTAACTCTTTCCCACTGTTCCTCCAGAAAATCAGGAATGTACCGAGTGCAGACCCAGAGCTCCCCTGCAGGAGGACAGCCATGGTCCTGAGAGGGTAGGCGGGAGAGGCTATCTTGGCACCTGTCTGAGGTGTGTGTGTCACGTGTTCTCCCAGACTTTGAGAATGGCCACTCTGAAACCCTTGTTACTCAGCTCACAGCATTTTGATAGGCGCCTCCTTTAAAGCCCTCTCATTTCCATTTTCTTTCAGAGGTCACTTTCTATAATTCTTGGTGGGGAGACCTCTCCTGGGCTTCTGAAGGACAGGGCAATCCCACAGTGGGGGCTTCATCAGTGCTGGCCACAAACGGCCGCTGACACAGGCCAGCGGGCGTGGGCTCTGGAGCCTGCCGGCCAGCTCTAAACCCTGGCCTGGCCACCCTGCCGGCCAAGTGACCTGCCCCGGTGCCTTGGCTTCCCTGTATAAAGCTGGGAAGAACAAGAGCCCCTCCTTCCCAGGGCCATGTGAAGACTGAATGAATGGACAAAAGGCACGTGAAGCAAGCTCTGGAACATAAGAGACTCAACAACTGTTAGCCATCTTTACCTCCAGGTTGGGTCTTCTACAACAGGGGTCCCACCCTCCAGGTGGTGGACTGGTACCTCCTGTCGGACCAGTGATTGCATCAGGTTAGAAATGAAGTGCAGAATAAATGTAACACGCTTGGATCACCCTGACCCCACCCCCACCCCTGGTCTGTAGAAACACTGTTTTCCACAAAACCGGCCTTTGAGGCCAAAAAAGCCTGGGGACTCGGCTTTATAAGGTGGTGGGGTGGGGGAGGGGGCACCTAGCCCTCCAGCTTTAAGTAGAGCGCATGCTACTGCAGACGGACAAGGGAAGAACTGTAACACGGGGGACACCTGCAAAAGACATCTGTGGTGACAGCGGCCCAAGGGAAGGGACAGTGCTGGGAGGCGGCGAGTGAGCACCACGTGTGAAGAACCTGCCCCCGTTCTGAACAACTTCCCAAGGGCAGTCGCTGTCTAGGGCATAAGGACCTGGACCAGGAGCTGACAGCTCTCTTCACTTCCTTCTGGAAGTCTCCCCCGGCTTTGTTACTTTGACGCCTGCTCATCTACTCCACCTTCAGGGGTGATGCCTACCACGAGGGCCAGCTTGTCGTAGGGGAAGGAGAGAGGGCAGGCCACCAGCGACTGTCACTCACATATCCTGTCACAAGCAGCAGACACCGATTAGCTCCTCTTGAGTCCACCTCTATCCCTGCCTGAGGGGAGCACGATGGCTGACCTGACCCACAAACAATACCCTGTTATTTAAAAAAAAAAAGCCACCATCAAATCTTACACATTATAATTCTTTCTTTAGGAGTCCCCAGAAACTAACAGTTTTAAAAGCAGAAAGGAAATCAAAAGCCTCTCTCCACTGTACTGACTTTTCAGCCTTCAGAAGTCAGGGGAGCCCACACCGCCCTGTGCCTTCACGCTCACTCAGCGCTGTCCGCACTCAGCACAGGAGAGGTCCACCTCAGTCTCCCCTTCTCATCCCCCACGGCAGCAGAAAGCAGAATGACCTCCGTACTCTCAGGTTACCAGAGGACTCTTCAAAGTAGAGCCTGGAGTAGAACAAAACACTCACCAGCCACAAATCTGAATAAATAAATTCACCGCACCTCTAGTCCAAAAGTCCAAGGATCAGTGCACAATAACCTCCCTTAAACTACGAATCTGCCATTAATCATCTCTCACCACATTTCTTCACCAAGGTTGAGTCTTGCTTCATTGACTCACTACAGCCTTTGACTGTGTGGATCATAACAAACTGTGGAAAACTCTTAAAGAGATGGAAATATCAGACCATCTTTCCTGTCTCCTGAGAAACCTGTATGAGGGTTGAGACACAACAGTTAGAACCCTGTGTGGAACTGACTGATTCAGGGTGGAGAAAGGAGAAACAAGGCTGTTTACTGTCACCCTGTTCAACTTATACGCAGAGCACATCATGCAAAATGCCAGACTGGGTCAGTTACAAGCTGGAATTAAGATTGCCAGGAGAAATATCAACAACCTCAGATATTTGGACAATACCACTCTAATGGCAGAAAGTGAAGAGGAACTAAAGAGCCTCTTGATGAGTGTGAAGGACGTCAGTGAAAAAGCCAATTTAAAACTCAATATTAAAAAAAAAAAACTAAGATCATGGCATCTGGTCCTATCACTTCATGGCAATAGAAGGGGGAAAGGTGAAAGCAGTGACAGATTTCCTCTTGGGCTCTCAAATCACCGCAGATGGTGACTGCAGCCATGAAAATTAGAAAAGGACTGCTTCTTGGCAGGAAAGCTATGACAAACCTAGACGGTGTGTTAAAAAGCAAAGCTACCACTTTGCCAACAAAGGTCCGTATAGTCAACACGTCTTTCCATTTTTCATGTATGGATATGACAGCTGGACAATAAAGAAGGCAAAGCACCGAAGAATTGATGCTTTTGAACTCTAGTGCTGGAGAAGTCTCTTCAGAGTCCCTTGGACAGCAGGGAGATCAAACCAGTCAATCTTAAAGTAAATCAACCCTGAATACTCTTTGGAAGGGCTGAAGCAGAAGCTCCAACACTTTGGCCACCTGATGCGAACAGATGACTCACTGGAAAAAACCCTGATGCTGGGAAAGATTGAAGGCAGGAGAAGAGGGCAACAGAGGATGAGATGGTTGGATGGCATCACCGATTCACTGGACATGAACTCGGGCAGACTCTGGGAGATGTTGAGGGACAGAGAAGCCGAGAGTGCTCTGAACAACAACAATCAATATTTCTTCACCAAGGTTGAGTCTGGGCACAACCAGCTTTAGGACCGACTTGGCTTCTTAATTCTGGTTGCTTAACAATCACTACATTACGTTTTCTTCCTTTCTCATGGACTTTCAAGATAATGATACAATTTAAACAGTGTCACACCTATTTGATAAAATGATGAATGTTATCAATGTTAACCCTGAAGGATCACTAAAACCAAAGTATTATGTGAAGTAAAACAGAACGCTCTGAATACATACAACAACCAAAAAAAAAAAAAAAAAGTGGGTAATTACCACAAAGTGATCTAAGAAAAGAGATAACTCAAAATATCAAACTTTTAGATATGTTCAAAATTTTAAAATAGGGATTTAAAATTGGGAAAAAAAAGTCTGAGTTTAGTTCAGAAAACAAAATATTTTTGTGAAGATTTTTAAAAGTAAAAATACCATTTTCAAAGTATAACAGCAACACTTAAAATAGACCGTTTTTGTTAGATTTAAATTTTAATTCACTCAGGTTATCAACTAAACCTTCTTATAAAAAGGGAAGAAACCGGAAGTTAAGACAGACAGTAAGCCCTCCCACCTCTCTAGCCATAAACAAACGGGTTTTGCTTTACTCCCAAAAGCAATTTTCAGTAAACTGAAGTTACCCATTTGAGACTGCAAATGAAAAATGCGTTAAATGAATACAAAGAAACAATTCAACCTCAAATCATATACATCTACACAAACGTCCCAAGCACAGTTTTGCCTGCTTAGTAATCTAGGCACTGTTTCGCTCCCAGGCCAAGGGTGTCCAGATGTCACTCTACCCAGGAGAGGTGTAGAGTGAAGAAGGACTCAGCCGAAGGTCATGGGAGGTGGCCGAGGTGGAGGAAAGGGACCGGACACCTGAACAGAGGCTGTTAGTTCCTTGGGGCAAAGAAGGTATACTTCACGGAAAGACACACACTTTTTAAAGAGAAGCCTAAAGGCTGGACTATAAGGAGAGTTGGGCGCCGAAGAACTGATGCTTTTGAACTGAGGTGTTGCAGAAGACTCTCCTGGACTGCAAGGAGATCCAACCAGTCCATCCTAAAGGAGATCAGTCCTGAATATTCACTGGAAGGACTGATGCTGAAGCTGAAGCTCCAACACTCTGGCCACCTGATGTGAAGAAATGACTCAATTGAAAGGACCCTGGGAAAGAATGAAGGCAGCAGGAGAAGGGGACGACAGAGGATGAGGTGGCTGGATGGCATCACCGACTGGATGGACATGAGTTTGAGCAAGCTCCGGGAGTTGGTGATGGACAGGGAGGCCTGGCGTGCTGCAGTCCATGGGGTCGCAGAGTCGGACACGACTGAGTGACTGGACTGAACTGAAATGAAGGTTCCCTAGGTTGAATAACGTGGTCACACACGACACGGTCACTACACGACTCCAGTTAAACCGCGACCCTGCGCACCAGGGGAGAGTCTGAGACGACACACAAGGCGGCGGGAAGCGCCCCGCGCCCTAAAGCTCTGCGCCGGGACCAAGGGAAAGACCACCCGGCTTCAAGTAATCCATAGGTCCAGCAGCGCAGCCTGGAGTGGGAACTTCACACCGCATCACTGGAGGAGGGGGAGGGACGGACAGGAAACCCGGAGCGAGCGGTCCAGCGCAAGGGGCAGCCACCTGCAGCGGAGTGACCCGGGGGCCCTCGGGCTCTGAGGCGGACCCTGGGCTCCTCAGGTACTCCCGGGGCCGCCTCCCCGCGGCGGGCCGGACTCCGAGCGCCCGGGGGCGCCAGGTGCGCGCCCTCACCTTCCGCCCGTCCTGTCCACGGCCCCCTGGACCTGCGAGAAGCACCACGGCAAGTGGATGCCGCCCGCCGGGCAGCCGCCGGCTCCGGCTCCCGCGGAAGCGCCGGGCGCGTGAGCCCACGGTCCCCGCCCGCGCCCCTCAGGTGCTCCCGTCCCCGCAGAGCGGGGCCCTCACCCGCCACAGCCGCAGCGTCGCCGCCGCCCAAGCACCTCAGCCCAGCCGCCGCCGCGGGATTTTTATCCCTTTCCAAAATGGCGCTCAGCGCAATGACGTCACTGTCCCCGCCTCCTCAGGCCCGGGCCGGGGCGGGGCCGCCGGGAGGCTCCCCTGAAGGGAGGACTCGGGGCCGCCGCGGGCGCTGGAGCTGGCGTGCAGCCTTGGGCCTCGAAGCCTGGCGCTGCCCTGAAGGTCCACCGCGGGGCTGCTGCTGGCCCTCCGCCCCTCTGGGCAGCTTTGCAGGCCGCGAGACGGCCCCGGGCCCGCCTGGCCCACCCGGGGCATCCCCCGCCTGAGGGCATCTTGCCGGCCCGCTGGCTCACTCCTCGCGCACCCGGCTCCGGCGCCCGGGGGTCGGTGCCCACCTTTGACGGCAGCCTGGTCTGCCTGGGTTCCTTCGGCCTCTGCGCCCCCGTCAGGGGACGATCTTGGGGAAGTGGTGTTGCAGTGCAACATGGCCCAGCCTACCTTCATTCGTGCGTGTGTTTTCTGTGGCCTGCGCAGAGATGATTCATTTGTGGGGTTTATGTGTCCGAAATTATAACTTTAAGTGATATTGTAAAGCTGGTGATGACCGTGTGGCACCGCTAGAAGATGGTCCTCCTACATCAGGAACATTTGTCCGCAAATAGTACTTTTTGATTAGCTCAGGCTGTGTGCCACACTGCTCACGTCCCAGAAGGCACGATGGTAAACAGAGCAAATGCCTGCCCTCAGGGAGCGCACGTCTTGGTTTGAGTGAGTGAGGGTCCCTCAGTCGTGTCCGACTCTCTGTGACCCCATGGACTATAAGGTCCATGGAATTCTCCAGGCCAGAATACTGGAGTGGGTAGCCTTTCCCTTCTCCAGGGCATCTTCCCAACCCCCGGATCAAACCCAGGTCTCCTGCATTGCAGGCAGATTCTCTACCAGCTGAGCCATCAGGGAAGCCCAAGAATCCTTGAGTAGCCTATCCCTTCTCTAGCAGATCTTCCCGACCCAGGAATCGAACTGGGGGTCTGCTGCATTGCAGGCAGATTCTTTACCAGCTGAGACACAAGGGAAGTCCAAGAATAGTGGAGTGGGTAGCCTATCCCTTCTCCAGCAGATCTCCCTGACCCAGGAATCGAACTGGGGTCTCCTGCGTTGCAGGCAGATGCATCTTGGTTCAGGGATACAGAAAATATCAGGAATATAGCAAAACATGTAGTAGGTCAGATGGAGTTGGGCAGAAAAACAGAGGGGGTAGGATCATGAGGGAGTGCCTGTTGGGAGGGTGGCGGTTTTAAACGGGTGCATCCAGAAGCCCTCAGGAGGATGAGGGAGCAAGCCTCGCTGTCCTGGGAGGAGCGAGTGCGGGAGGTGGGATGGAGTCCAGGCAAGATAGGAAGCTGTGGGGCGGTGAGCAGAGAAGGGCATGGATGACGTGGCATGTAAGAGGCCACTGTGGCTGCGCTGCTGAGATTACACTGCAGGGAGCCGGGTCGGCCAGGCAGCGTGAGGGTTGAGCCATCGTGGGTGTGGCGATTATACGGCGCGGACTTGAGAACTGGTCAGATGTCAGAGATCGGCAGTTTGAAGGCGGAGCACTTGGGGCTGCGGTGGAGTAGGCGCAGTGTGAGGGAGCAGAGCTCAGGGACCCTGCACGCCTTGGTCTGCGCGCCCGGCATGCGGGCGGCCCCGGGATGGCAGCGGCTGGGCTGTGCAGGTGTGCAGGCGGATTGAGAGGCTGGACGTGAACTCCTGGAGTGGCCGCAAAGGGTGCGGGTACAGGCCTGGCCTTGGGGAAGGAGGCCCTGGAGGCGTAGACTCCGGAGGCCCTGGCAGGTAGAGGCCTGTCAAGCCAGAAGAGCCTGGTGAGCCCCTCACCCTAGTAGGGAGGGCAGATGGAGGAGAGGACTGAGATCAGAGCCCGGGGGGAGCCGTGTGGGAGGACCAGGAGCCCAGACAGGGCGCGGAGGGGCCCGCCCGCAAACCCCGCGGAAGGAGCTCCGAGGGAGGGCTGTCACTGACCTGAGAGCCGGCTCTCTGGGGGACCAGTCGGCCTGCTGTGAGAGGGTTGAGGGAGGTCAGAGAAGAGAGAAGGCCGTGAGGGGCAGCAGTCCTCTGTGAGCGGAGAGGAGAAGCGGCCGCAGCCTCCTCTTCAACTGACAGATGTAGCCGACCTTTGCCTGGGCAGTTGGAAACCCAAGTTCACTCTCAGACTCTCCTATGTGCAGTTGCTTTAATGCGTGTTGAAGAGAAGTCTTTTGAAGTGACCACAAGAGAATTAGTTTTAGTTTAGACTGTATTCTTTGGTTAATTAGCTGCCACTAAATTAAAATCCTAAAACAACAAACACAACACAAAACGAACGTTTTCCTGAAAGGGGTGAGCCGCCTCCTTTGTGTCCCATTGTGCTTCAGCTGATATTAAGAGACTTTAAACCATCTGCTGTATAATGCCAGTGAACTTTAAATATCCACCAGTTACTCTGGTGGAGTCTAACTGGTGTTTACAAGTCCCTGGGCATCACAAAGCAATTTTCCTGTTTTATTATTTGTAGATCTCATGGCTAAATTGTGAAATGCCTGGTGTGTATTAGAACCTAACTTACTGTATTCATACCAGAGAATACTAATAATAGGGAAGCTACTACTGAGACAAACAGGGACGACTCAGAAACTTTACACAGAAGGAAAGGACCCAGACACAGAAGAGCAGATGAGTGTGATTCCATCTGCAGGATGATCCGGGTCTTCTGTATCCGCTTCACTAGGGCATAGGACCAGGATTAAGTCACACGGGAATCTAGGTGTTACTGTGAAGGAATTTCGTAGCTGTGGTTAACACCTGGGATCAACTGACTTTAAGGGAAGAAGGTGACCCCTGGTGATGTAGGTGGACCTCACCCCATCAGTTGAAAACCTTATGAACAAATACTGAGGTTTCTCAGGGAAGAAATTCTGCCTCAAGACTGCAACATCCCCTGTTGTGCAAGTTTCCAGACTGCCATACGATTTCAGACGTGCGAGCTCCTGTGAGCAATGAGCTGTTTCCTTAAGATAAGTCTCTTAATGTGTCTCATATATCCAATTGGCTCTGTTCCTCCTGGAGAACCCTGAAGTTCTAAACCAGGCGAAACCTACAGGGGACTCTGCCCAGTGCTGTGCGGCAGCCTGGACAGGAGGGGAGTTTGGGAGAGAATTGATACCTGTTTATGTATGGCTGCGGTCCTTCGCTTTTCACCTGAACCTATCACGACATTGTTTGTTAATTGGCTATAATTGTTGTTGTTGTTTAGTCACTTAGTCCTGTCCGACTCTTGTGACCCCGTGGTCTGTAGCCCACCAGGCTCCTCTGTCCATGGAATTTTCTAGGCAAGAATACCAGAGTGGGTTGCCATTTCTTCCTGCAGTTAATTGGCTATCAGTTCAGTTCAATTGCTCAGTCGTGTCCAACTCTTTGCGACCCCATGAACCCCAGCACGCTAGGCCTCCCTGTCTATCACCAACTCCTGGAGTCCACCCAAACCCATGTTCATTGAGTCAGTGATGCCATCCAACCATCTCATCCTCTGTCGTCCCCTTCTCCTCCTTCAA
>JADEYB020000020.1:1330103-1374007 GCA_015832495.2 Alces alces
TCTCCCGGCAATCTTGATTCCATCTTGTGCTTCTTCCAGCCCAGCGTTTCTCATGATGTACTCTGCATAGAAGTTAAATAAGCAGGGTGACAATATGCAGCCTTGACGTACTCATTTTCCTATTTGGAACCAGTGTGTTGTTCCATGTCCAGTTCTAACTGTTGCTTCCTGACCTGCATACAGGTTTCTCAAGAGGTAGGTCAGGTGGTCTGGTATTCCCATCTCTTGAAGAATTTTCCACAGTTTACTGTGATCCACACAGTCAAAGGCTTTGGCATAGTCAATGGAGAAGAAATAGATGTTTTTCTGGAACTCTCTTGCTTTTTCAGTGAGCCAGCGAATGTTGGCAATTTGATCCCTGGTTCCTCTGCCTTTTCTAAAACCAGCTTGAACATCTCGAAGTTTACGGTTCACGTATTGCTGAAGCCTGGCTTAGAGAATTTTGAGCATTACTTTACTAGCATGTGAGATGAGTGCAATTCCAATACAAAAAGTTGAAAAATAAAACATGCTAAAGAACCCTCTAGTGATAAGGGTGGTAGTTACAGAGCAGGGAGGGGGTTGACTGGGAAAGAGCAAGAGAGAACTTTCTAGGGTGAGTCTTATTGGAGAAGAGATTACACAAGTGTATGCAGCCGTTGAAACTCATCAAACACCGAACCATACATGCAAGTGGGTTCATTTTATTCTATGTGAGTTATATCTCAATAAAATAGATGTGTAAAATTATAACTTATAACTTACCATATGTCTAATTTTTCTCCAAGCCTAAAGAGGACTTTATGTCTTAAAAGTTTGGAAGAAATCACAGAGAAACCTTCTCTGTTAATTGTTCTTCCCTGCATGCTTATATTTTTAAAAAACAATTTCTTTGATTTATTCAGAGTTAAGGGATTAAATGCCATTTAACATGCTAAACGTGGGTTGTTTTCCAGTTGAGACACAGTCGCCAGCCCAGAGGAGAGCCCTGGTTCCACAGCCCACCAACCTCAAGGGGCGGAAGACAGCCAACAGCTGGAAGGAGCTTGGAGGGACACACGTTCCCTGATCATGTGGGGGGCGGCGCTGCTGAGGGCTGCCTGGACACTCGGCCCGGCCGGGCCGGCTGAGCCACGCTCCCGTGTCTGTGAGGGCGTTCACGGAAGACACTGATGCTGAGTTGGCGGGCTGAGCAAAGGTCCTTTCCGAGCAGGGGAGCAGGGGTGGGGATGCGGGCGGCGGCTGTCAGCCAGCCCCTCAGAGCCTGAATGCAGCAGAATGAAGGCTGCGTGCGGGAGGGTGTGCCCTCTCCGCCTGCTGGTCTTGCAGCGGGGACGCTGGTCTTGGCCTGCCTCAGACTTGGACCATTGGCTCCCCCGGGGCCTCAGGTCTTCAGGCGGCAGGTCTTAAGGCTTCCCAGCCCTCAGCCTCCACAATGTCTCTCTCTATATGTGTACACATCCGTGTGCACGCGTGCGTGCTCACTCACTTCAGTTGTGTCCAACTCTGCAACCTCATGGACTTCAGTCTGCCAAGCTCCTCTGTCCATGGGATTTTCCTGGCAAGAATCCTGGAGTGGGTTGCCATGCCCTCCTCCAGGGGATCTTCCCAGCCTAGGGGTCAAACCTGAGTCTCCTGAATTGCAGGCACATTCTTGACTGCTGAACACAAGGGAAGCCATGTATATATATATATATGCACACATGGCTATCTATCTGTCTGGCTCAGTTCAGTTCAGTTCAGTTACTCAGTCATGTCTAACTCTGCGACCCCATGAATCACAGCACACCAGGCCTCCCTGTCCATCACCAACTCCCGGAGTCCACCCAAACCCATGCCCCATCGAGTCAGTGATGCCATCCAGCCATGTCATCCTCTGTCGTCCCCTTCTCCTGGCTCCAATCCCTCCCAGCATCAGGGTCTTTTCAAATGAGTCAGCTCTTTGCATCAGGTGGCCAAAGTATTGGAGTTTCAGCTTCAACCTCACTCCTTCCAGTGAACACCCAGGACTGATCTCCTTTAGGATGGACTGGTTGGATCTCCTCGGGGTCCAAAGGACTCACAGGAGTCTTCTATCCACCCACCCACCCACCCACCCACGTCGCCTCCTGGCTGTGACCTACTGCCCTGCTTTTCCCAGGAGGCAGGAGTCTCAGTGCTAGAACCGGGACAGCCCCAGGCACGCAGGGTCGTCATCACCTAACTTAGGAAGAGTGGAGACGGTGAAAGGGAAGGTTGCCAAATGGCTGAACCTGGAGGAGCAGGTCTGGGCTGTGGCTGAAAGGTTCTGTGAGGACGAAGCCCAGAGGAGGCAAGCGCAGGACTTCCTTGGCGGTTGCATGGAGTGACCACAGCCGGACGGGCTCCACACGACTGACCCGTGCTCACGGCACGAGGCTGGGTGTGAGCAGGGCCGTGCTGCCTGCAGAGGCTCCAGGGGAGGCCCTTCCTGCCTCCCTGGCTGTGGTGGCCCGGCGCCCCTGGGCTGCGGGGCGTGCTCCCAGCCCCTCCCTCCGTCATCACATGCATCCCCCCCAATTCTGTCTGCCCTCTCTCTGTCTCTCTTTGGTAAGGACACTTGTCACTGGATTTAGGGCCACTCGGGGGCCAGGATGACCTGATCTTAGATCTACAATGTAATCCCTTCTGCAAAGGCCCTTTTCCGAAACACGGTCACACTCGCAGTTCCCGGGTCTGGGGCGTGGACTCCTCTCTCGGGTTCCCCACCCGGCCCTCTCCAGCAGAGCGGGGACGCAGGTGCATCAGGCCATGCCCTCAGGGACTGGCGGGAGCAGACCTGTTTGTGTTTAGCAGATGGTGTGTTTCGTGGTCCAGACTGATGGGAGACACAGTCATAACTGATCCTGATTCTGGGGAGTTCAGGTGTGTCGCAGACGAGAGTGAGTCCTGGGTCAGCCCAGCTACTTCCTGGAGCAACAGGACAGGCCAAGTGTCACAGCATCGCGGCAACACGGCAGGCGGGTTACAGACTATGGGACATTTGGGGAGACATGCATGTCACTGGTGGGTCAGAGGTCACCGAGCCCTTCCTCTGAACCAGGGGCTCACACCCGTCTCTGCCCCCCATCCCCCCCCCCACCTCCCCCCCCACAGCATCCTGCTCACAGCCGGAATCAACTGCTCTCTTCTCTTCCTCTGGTTCTTTAACTTTTTCAGGATGCCCATGACAAAGGCTCATAGGAGGAAACACTCGCTTGTAGCTTAACCTGCCTGGGAGCCCCCAGTCCTGCGGGCAGGGAATGAGCTCAGGCCAAGGGAGGAGCCGGAGCCCAGCGCCTGCGCCCTGTGACCCGGGGGCAGCTGGGTCAGTCCAGCCTACGCAGAGGCACCCGGCATGGCCAGACCCCCGACCCGGAGGCGGCCAGGCATTTCCCACCGTGGTCTTGTCCAGAAATACTCAGGGGCTTCTCTGCCCTTTGTGTTTTTTTTGAGCAACAGACCAAGGTCATGGGTGTGAGGTGATTGGACCCTCCATCTCCCAGTGTCCCTGAGCAGCGGGGTCTGGGAGACACTTCATACGTTTTCCTGGTGGGAAAATAAAAACAAAACAAAACAACTCTGGATTAGACACCCACCTGCCTCTGTGTGTTTCTCAGTGTTCTGGGACACCGTCAGTCATGTGGTGTTATCTCTGAACCAGATATTTAAAATTGAGAAAACACTTGCTCATTTTAAGTGCTTTTTTCTTTTAAAGAAATAATTCACAATGGGGATAACTTGCTTTCAGAAGTAAAAACATGAACTTCATGATATTCTGCAATGTGGTCTTTGTTCTTTAGATTATAAGAATTAAGGCAGATCTAAGGCAACATGGAGTCCTCCTGTCAGCAGAAGGATCAGACTCCAAACCATGCAGTTGAGAATATCTGGTGATTTTCCTTTGCTGGGAGACATTTTGAATTTTAAATTATGCGCAGTAAATGTCAAATCTCCCCCCATTTATCTCAGTAATTTAGGAATTCTGTATATTGAGAAAGATCTTTGTTCTTCAAAGGCTCCTTGACAATCTGAGTCTCCTGGTCTCCTGTGGGAGCCGGTCTGCCTGGTTGATGGGGTGGCTGGAACCTGCAGAAGGCCCCTGAGGAGGGCTGCCTGCCCTGGCATGCCAGACCCTGCACCCCAGACCCTGCACCCAGACTGCACCCAGACCCCGGGGCGCCCAGACCCTGCACCCAGACCCTGCGCCTGGACCCCACACCCAGACCCCACACCCAGACCCCGCAGCCCAGACCCTGCGCCCAGACCCCGTGCCCAGACCCCACACCCCACACCCCAAGCCCAGACCCCGTGCCCAGACCCTGCACCTCAGACCCCACGCCCAGACCCCGCACCTCTTCCTCTGTCTCCTGCGTCAGCCTCCGTCTGCCTCCTGATGGACCCCCTCTTCCTGACCGCTTTCTTTCTGCTGTGGCGACGGTGAGCTTCAGACGCTGGCCTCGCGGGGTGTGCGGAGCAGATCACCGATTACACGGAGGGGTTCACTCGCGGGCGGGCACACAGCTGGGCCTCACACCCAGGAGTTCAGGCTGTGTTCCAGCACCAACTGGAAATGCACAGTGCGACGGCGTCCCTCCCAGGACCCGCCCTGGACGGTTCCCATTCCCCAGAGCCCAGTCTGAGCTCTGAGAACAAGTCCCAGTATGTGGTGGGGAATTGGGGCGTGGACCCCTGATATACAGCACCTCCGGGAATGACTCCGAAGTGCTGTGCGCGCAGCTGGGGTGAACGCGCGCCCCAGGTGGCCCCTGCATTGGGAGCCTAGTGACCGGGTGCTCAGCCCCGGGGTGGGTGCTGGTGTCCACCCACCCCTCCCCGGGGACGCGGGGCCGAGGCGCTCGGTCTCTGGGTCACGAGTTCCCAAAGCCTGCCCTGCAACTCTGGCCGCGGGCGCTCGGGGCCCGCAGTCCCGGTCTGCGTCCGCCTCCTGGCAGACATGCGCAGTCACCCCACGCGGCCACGGAGGTCACGGGAGACAGATGAAAGCTCCGCAAACTGTCGCTGTGTCTACCTGTGGGTGGTTTTTGTTACTGAGCTTTAGAGAGGGGGTGACCATGTTCCCGCCCCGAGCCCTTACTGCAAAGTGGGGTCAGCGTGGAGGATGCAGCCAGGGGGTCCCTGGCCGCTCGCGGGTGGCTGTCCCGGCTGGACCCCGACCTTTCCTGGGCTGCCCTCTGCTGGCCACGCGGGGAAGCGCCAGGCCGCTGCGGGAGCAAACCCGGGTCTGCTCTTGGAGCTGGGCACTGTGGCCCCAGAAACATCTTGGAAACGGGGGGACCCTCAGGGCGGGGCCCACATGGGGGGCTCGGCTTGCTGGGCAGGTGAGCACCGTGGTCGAACAGCAGCGGGTTCAGAGAGCTCTGTGTCCGCGTCCGCCATGGAGGGAGAGGCCGTGGGGCCGCTTGCTGAGGGTGGACTTGCCCGGCGGTGGTGAGGACCAGGCCCGGCTGGGGCGGACGGTTCCTCCGACTGGCGCCGAACCATCGCAGCAAAGCAGAGGCAGAGCCCTCCCTCCTCAGGGGTTTCCGAGCTCAGGGCTGCGGCTAGCCCCGTGGGAGGCAGAGCTGGTCTTTCGGCCACTGGTTGAAACACAGCCTTTGCCTGGAGAGCCGTGGCTGCTCCACGGCCACAGTCTTGCAGAGTGTTCGTGAGGCCGCTGTTCTGATGGAAGTGAGCCCCCCTGGGGGGAAACACATCCTTTCAGTTACTTTTATTTTAAAAATCAAGTCCACGCCCCAGGAGGAGGTGTGAGTTGCCCTGCTCAGTAGGAGGCTCAGGGCTCAGGCTGAGAAGGGCGGAGCGGAGCCAGGCCCCATCCTTTCTGTGCGCCCTTTGCTGCCCCAGGTCTGCGGCCGATCTCAGAGCTCGTTGGGAGGGTTCGAGCCCCGCCCTGGCTCAGGGTGGGGGTGGGTGGGATAGGAATGTGGGTGGGGGGGGTGGGAGTGGCGGGGTGGAGGGGTGCTGGCTGCCCGACCTCCGGAACACCACCTCCCCTCCTGGTTGTCCCTGCCAGGGAGCAGAGCTGAAGCCCAGCGGTCACCATAGCCCCTCCTCGAGGGACGAAGCAGCTGAGCCATTTGGTCGAGCTGGTAAGAGCCAAGGCGAGATGCAGATTTCACCTGAAGACGTTAAATGCAAACCTGCGAGTCAGGCTGTGTCTTTATGAATGCCGTCTTCTAAGGAGAGTTTAAAAATATTTACCTTTGTCTGTGTGGGGTCTTTGTCGCTGTTCGGGCTTTGCTCTGGCTGTGGCGAGGGAGGCTGCTCTCCAGCTGCGGGGCATGGGCTCTCTCTGCGGGGGTCTCTCTTGCTGGGGAGCACAGACAGGCTCCAGGCCCCCTGGGCTCAGGAGCTGCGGCCCCCAGGCTCTAGAGCGAGCGTTCAGTACCTGCTGCGCACACAGGCTTAGGTGCTCGGTTGCCTGTGGGATCGTCCTGGACCTGGGATTGAACTCATGTCTCCTGCATATCAAGATGCATTCTTAACCACTGGACCACCAGGGAAGCCCTGCGAATGTGGTCCGGACACAGACAGACACAGACGCACACGCAGACACACACCCACCCCAGGTGCTTTCCGGCCCCGCCCGCAGAAACGACCCGGAGCCCCCGTGTCTGCTCTTGGCCTCCAGAAGCAGCTCCCACTAAGGGGGGCACTGACCCCTGGATCTGGGGCAGGGGAAGCACAGGGTGAGCCCGTGAGACAAGGAAGAGGGAGATCAGGGTCCCCAAGACCCTGGGAGGTGGCTCTCCTGCCGACAGTGGAGGCCGGTGCCACCTGCCACCTCCCTGTGGGCGTCTGCCACCCCCATGACGGTGCCGGTCTCAGAGGGAGGCAGGTCGGAGGGATTTGGGGCAGGGGTGTCCTGGGGACCTGACACAT
Organism: Alces alces; assembly: GCA_015832495.2. Lineage (NCBI taxonomy): Eukaryota > Metazoa > Chordata > Mammalia > Artiodactyla > Cervidae > Alces > Alces alces. The sequence continues at coordinate 1,336,983 of JADEYB020000020.1, forward strand.
TTGTTGTCCCTGGAGGTGCTGGGGAACCCATCCAGGCTCACCTTCCACCGCCTCCTGAGACCCCAGGAGCTCGCTCTGGGCGAGGGTGTCCTGAGTCCTGGCCGAACGCAGGCCACTGGTTGTGCCTAGAAGGTGCCCACAGACGCACAAGCCTACGAAGGTATTACAATGCCCAGCATATAGTGTGTAATTTTGAAATCTACTTTAGAAGTGTTTCCTTTAGAAAAAGGAAAGAGTGGTTTGTTAAAATCCACTGTGCTCCAATGGCCTGTAACTTTTCCAGATTCAAGGAAAGACTCACGTGGCCGAGGGCACTGGGGAGACGAGGCGCTGGGAGCAATGGGCCAGAGGTCACGGGTGGGTGGCGGGGCCGGGGGCTCACGGGCGGGACCTGGTATATCTGATTGGGGTGAGGAAGGGTCCCGGAGCAGAGGGGGAATGGAAGGGGTGTCTACAGAGCAGATGGGAGAAAAATGTATAAACCAGACTTCATCGGAATAAAAGAAGCCTTCTGCTCTGTGAAAAACGCTATTAAGAGAATAAAAAGATAAGTCACCGACTGGGAGAATGTATTTGCAAAAGAAACATTTGATGAAGGACTTGTATCCAAAATGTACAAAGGAGTCCAGAGAAATGAGACAGTGAGGCGCGCGAGTACCCCGAGGCTGCAGTGACAGCGCCACAGGCCAGCTGGCTGGAAAAATAGGAATTTGTTCACTCGCAGCCCCGGAGGCCCAAGTTCAGAATCAGGACCGCTGGGACCGAAGCGAGACGCCGGCAGGGCCCCGCTCCGTCAGGAGCTGCGAGGGGAGAAACCGTGCCCTCCTCAGCTTCGGGGGCCGCTGGCGTCAGGCTCCGGTCTCTGCATCCGCCCCACGCGGCCTCCGCTCTGTGCGGCGGCCTCTCTCCGCCTCTCTCTTGATGGCGTGTAGGGCCCGCCAGCCCCACCCTCCTACCGAGCCGGGCTCCTCCTCTGCCCCAGGGGCCCAGGGGACCCCGGCTTGCCTCTGGGACCTCCGTCTAACGCAAGAGATGTGGGAATTGGGGTCCCATGTCGCACATCAACTCGGCCCCCGCTCTGCTCCGAGACCGGCTCTACACCGGGAGAGCACGGATGGGGAGGGGTCTCCGTCCTCAAGGCGCTCCTAGCCCAGCAGGGAGTGGACGCACAGGTCCAGTCCAGGGCCGTCCAGGAAGGCGGGCCGCCGGGAGGATGCCGCCAGACATCCTTAGCGGAAATGGGCCCTGTGCCGGCGCCTGTGAGGTCAGCCCAGTGGCCTGGGGGAGCCTGCCCCCGCCTGGGTCAAGGGTTAGCAGGACGGTCAGGCCGTGTAGTGAGCAGGAGACCACACGTACAAGACAGCCACAGAAGTGACGGCAAGTCAGCCTTGCTGTGATCTAAAGGGACCGTGTGGCGTCAACGTACGTTCAATAAAAAACCCGATTGGAACACAGTCTTGATTATCATGGACTCATACAAACGCCTGGGGCCGCATGTATCTAACGTTCTTTCTGAAGAAATTCTTTTCCTATCATTTTGTTGTTGTTTTTGGCTGTGTTGTGTGGTTTGTGAACATCCCCTGGAGGAGGAACTGGCAAGCCACTGCAGTATTCTTGCCTGGAGGATTCCATGGACAGAGGATTCTTGCCTGGAGGATTCTATGGACAGAGGAGCCGACGGGCTACAGGGCACGGGGTAGCAGAGAGTCAGACACGACTGAAGGGACTCGGCAGGGAGCAGGCAGTGTGCCTTGGCGGGGCTTATTTCCCCGACCAGGGAGCTCCCTCCAGCGTCCATCCTCCAGGCTCTGTGGCTGGAGCTCTGGGCAGGCCCCCTGGGGAGACACATCCAGAGACACGCTCTCGGGGGACGCCCCCTTGGCCAGGGTGGGCAGGGTCTGGGCTCCCCCGGCGTAAGGAAGGCGGGGAGCAGCTGGGGGGCCGTCTGCTGACCGCCTGGCTCCCCTGGACACTTCCGTCCGGATGTGCGTGCTGGGTGGGATGTGCGGACGTCCCGGGCACCCAAATTAGTAAAATTAGGAGGAAGATGCTGGGAATTCCCTGGGGGACAGTTGGTTGGAACTTGGCGCTCCACTGCCTGGGCCTGGGTTCAGCCCGGGTTGGGGAAGCAAATCCCACTGCAAACGGCTGATGGGAGCGGACCGCCACTGGGTGGCGCCCTTGCCCCTCATTTAAAGGGCGGGGAGCCCGCCGCCTCTGTTCAGGGTCCTGAATTTTTGCTGGCCTTTTGCAAGAGTGTATCTAGATAGAGTGAAATATTGGAATTACAAAACAGTGGATAAAACTTGCATATTTTCTGCGTGCGGCGGGCAGCCCCGGGTCACACCCGAGATCCTGGTGGGGTGAGCTTCCTAGCCTCTGAGTTTGGAGAAAGTTCAGGCAGCCTTGGGTTAGGCGTCATGCCAGCTGGCATGGTTGGCAGGCCCCGTGGCTTCTCCCTGGATGACGCTGGGAAAGCGTCTGATGGCCTCGTCTCCTGCAGGTGAGGGGATGTGGCCCGGTGCCTGGCAGGCCTCCCTAGCCCCTCTCCTTCCTGCCCACCAACCAGGAGGGACTCCCCACATTCAGTGGCTCAGGCCTTTGGTGATGGTATTTGGAGGTGTGACCATCTGAGTGTTGACACTTTTGTCTGGAAGTCGATTTGGATTTTAGTCTTAGGGCTTATTTTCCCTCTTAGCAGTGTTCATGCATGTGTGCTCAGTCGTGTCCGACCCTTTGCGGCCCCACGGACTGTAGCCCACCAGGCTCCCCTGTCCAAGGGCTTCTCCAGGCAAGAGAACTGGAGTGGGTTGCCATGCCCTCCTCCGTGGCAGCGTGCACACTGTCATAGCCAGGGGAGACAGAAACCTTATTACTGGGAATGATCAGAGCTGTGGGACGTGCCCTGCAAGCGGCACCCTGGAGACCCGAGGGCCTGCAGGTCCCCGCACAGACCTCTCAGGGACGCTGCTGATTCAAGGGCGGCAGGGCAGCTCTTTAGAACAGCCTGCTCTCTGACAAGCCCACGGGCTCTTAAACAGGAAGGAGAAGCACGGGCACGCGCGGCTCTGAGCCCCGGACGCTGGGTCCTGTCAAGTGCAGCCCTTTACTTTTTCCTCTCCTGTGACCCCATCCTTCTCTCCCACCTGGGGCCCAGCACGAGGCCCATCCACTCACCGCCCCCGCCCCCCGACACAGGGCTTTGCCGGTAATGCCACCCCCATGTTTATCACCATAGATCAAATATGCTTACTTTGGACAGCATTAAAAGGTTCATCAGCTCTGTCTTTCCAAATGTTTGTTAAATTAGCAGCAGTTCAGGTTTTTCCCTTAAATGGACGAAGTGCTGGTGTTGATTTATTTAGTCTGCTCAACATAATTGCAAGGTGAGGTCTTAAATACAGCTTATTAACACTTACAGTAGGATGCAAAAAAAGAAAATTTCAACTGAGATAAAATTCTGGCATAATAATAAGAGCAATTGTGAAGGCTTTAGGTGAAAAGTCAACCTCATGCCTTAAATGGATAATACTGGAGCTTTAATGACTAAATATGGGTTTTTGTCACCTGAGAGGATGCCCCAGCAGGGGAGGTGGCAATGCCATTCTCTGGAACCAGGCTTCTCAAGCTGCCCTCTGTTTTCCTGGGACACCAACATGGCTGTGGTTTCATTCGTTGCTCACACACTGGGGAGTGTTCCAGAAACAGCCACTGAGCATGTGGGCAGGAGGGGGAGCCCTCTGGAGTTTCTCCTCTTGCTTCTGGAATTGCTCAGTGCTTGGGGGCCACTGACTGGTGTGACGTAATTGAGCCTTGAGGTGACCTCCATACCCAGACGGAGGATGTGGCCGCCTCTAGCAGAGCTCCGCAGACAGCAGCTCACGCCGGGACGGACTGTTCTAGTTCCGCACTGTCGGTGCTTTTGCTGCTGCCGCTGTTTAGTCGCTCAGTTGTCTGACTCTGTGCGACCCCATGGACTGTAGCCCGCCAGACTCCTCCATCCATGGAATTTCCCAGACAAGAATACTGGAATGGATAGCCATTTCCTCCTCTAGGGGATCTTCCTAACCCAGGGATCAAACTCAGGTCTCCTGCTTGGCAGACAGATTCTTTACCACTGAGCCACCTGGCAAGTCCACTGCAGTTGCCACTAGCCACGTGGTGCTGTGGAAATATGGCTAGTGTGGCTGGAGAACTGAGTTTTAAATTTTATTTAAGCTTAGTTTAGATTTAAGTGAAATAGCTTATGTGACTAATGGTTACCATATTGGGTGATAAACTCTAGTAGGAGACCTAGAGTTCATCCCTGTCTTCATCACTGACTCAGTGGACATGAATTTGAGCAAACCCTGGGAGATGGTGGACAGGGTAGCCTGGCATGCTGCAGTCCACGGGGTCGCAAAGAGTCGGACACAACTAGGTGACTGAACAACAACACAGGAGCCTCTGGGGCAGCTGGCCTGCATTTCCACCTCCAGGGAGGGTTCAGCTACTGCTGTGCATGCTGGGAGAATCCCAGGATCAGGAGAGTATGAGCCACCCTGTGCATGCTGGGAGAATCCCAAGATCAGAAGAGTATTAGCCACCCTGTGCATGCCAGGAGATTCTCAGGATAGGGGGAGTATTAACCACCCTGTGCATGTTGGGAGAAACCCAGGATAGGGGGAGTATTAGCCACCCTGTGCATGTTGGGAGAAACCCAGGATAGGGAGAGTATTAGCCACCCTGTGCATGCTGGGAGAATCCCAGGATCAGGAGAGTATGAGCCACCCTGTGCATGCTGGGAGAATCCCAAGATCAGGAGAGTATTAGCCACCCTGTGCATGCTGGGAAAATCCCAGGATCAGGAGAGTATGAGCCACCCTGTGCATGCTGGGAGAATCCCAGGATCAGGAGAGTATGAGCCACCCAGTGCATGCTGGGAGAATCCCAGGATCAGGAGAGTATGAGCCACCCTGTGCATGCTGGGAGAATCCCAGGATCAGGAGAGTATGAGCCACCCTGTGCATGCTGGGAAAATCCCAGGATCAGGAGAGTATGAGCCACCCTGTGCATGCTGGGAAAATCCCAGGATCAGGAAAGTATTAGCCACCCTATGCATGCTGGGAGAATCCCAGATAGGGGGAGTATTAGCTACCCTGTGCATGCTGGGAGAATCCCAGGATTGGGGGGTGGCGTATTTGCTACCCTGTGCACGCTGGGAGAATCGGGCTATCTTGAAGGACTTTTGAGGATGAGGGGGCACTGTATTAGTGCTGCCTCCTCTTGGCAAGTCCATCTTTCTCCTATTGACCACTCCTGCTATAAATCTCACACTCTTGAATGTAGGTTTAGGATAGAATTCACAATGGTTCTTATCAGGGAGCCACTGGTGACTTGTATCCCATCTGTCCTCAGTTTCTCAAGAAACCTAGAGTCATTTCTTCCCAAAGCCCCAGGGTAGCAACTGCATTGCTCTGTGTGGAGGATGGGGAAGCCAACCCATCTACCAGGGCTTAGGGTCCAAAGACCTGTTTGGAAGGCTTTTTGCTGTTCACCTATTTTCGTGTTGCTTATGTTAACGATCTTTAAAGAGTTCAAATGAGTCTCCTGCTTAGGTCTTCAGGCTGGGTACAGAACCTTTTCAACATCTCAGACAGAGGCTTTTTCAGACCACAAAGCACCCTGCTGTCCCTTTATGTGAATGGGCAGCCTTGGGTCTCCAAGTCTGCTCTGTGGCCTGAAAGGACAGAATCTGAGAAGTCACAGCAGAAACTCTCCAAGTCTGTTTTGCTGCAATCTCAAAATATGGTGGGTTATAAATATGGGACAGTTTCAATAGAATCAAGTTAAAGTTTCAGTTTATTATTGTCAGAACATTAGTGATGCTCCTTCTTTCCCGAGGCTGGCTTGAAGGGTGCCTTCTCAGGACTCAGGGGCTCTGGGCAGATGGTGCAGACTCGCCTGCAGGCTTCCCCTCTTCCCAGGGCTGACAGCGCCGCTCACAGCCTCTGGGCAGGACTGTTTGTCTCGTCAGACTAGTTGGGCTGTTGTCCCAATATGGAAAGGCTCCTTGGTCTCCCTAGTCAATAGAAATGGACTCCAGGCCACACAGAAGGTCAGGCAAGGCTTTACGGGAGGCCCTGCAGCATCGGGGAGTGGTCCCCTTGCTCCTCACCCCCTGGGCGGGGAGCCAGCCCCTCCGGTGCGGGGATCTGGGGGGTCCGGGCCGTACGGGCTCAGGTGGCTTGCCTGCCCCTTCGGTGTCGTGTGCGGGGGGCCCACTCAGTGCCCTGCTTTTGCTCCCAGGCTCTTCAGAAGTGGCAGTTGAGGTTTTTGGTCCTTTAGTTTCTTTTGTCCAGAATTTGTCCCAACTGTTCATATGCAAGAAGTTATTTTTTTTGGCCTTTATAGTTTCTTTGTATTTGTTGCTCGAGGAGACATCTGCCCAGGCACAGGACTGCAGCTCAGGGTCCCAGGTCCCAGCCTGTCTCAGCCTGCCCAGGCTGGCCTCGGGGCTGTCAGGGCATGGGCCTTGAACTTTTAAAAAAGTGCATTTTGATTTTCCTTTTTAAAAAGTGTGGTGAATACATGTAATATAAAACTCTTCTCGAGTGTACAGTTCAGTGGCATTAAAGTTCATGCATAATGTTGTGTAACCATCTCGAGTTCCGTCTTGGAAAGTGTCTCATTTTCCCAAACAGAAACTCTGTCCTCATCAAGCACTCCCTTCCTCCCCATCCCCCAGTGCTGGGAACGTCTGCTCTCCTCTCTGTCTCTAGCGTCAGGCTTGTCCACGCACCTGGTGAGCTGGGATCACACAGGGTCCCTGGCGGAGCGCGTGTAGCCTGCGGGCCTCAGGGTTCACCCGGGCTGCAGCTCGTGTCAGAACCTCCTTCCCTCGGAGGCTGGACGGCATCCTGTGACGTGGATGGACTGCACTCCCTTCTCCGCTTCTCCCCTGACAGGCACTGGGATTCTTTCCGCCTTTCCCTGGGTGTGAATCAGGCTGCTGTGAACCCGAGTCTACAGATACCTGTTTGAGTCCTTGCTTTCAATGCTTTTAGGTCTATACTCAGAAGTGGAGTTGCTAGTTCATATGGTAATTCCATTTTAGATTTTTTTTGAATAATTGCCATACTGTTTTCCCCAAAGGCTGCACCATTTTACACTCTTGCCGATAATGCACAAAGTTTCCAGTTTCACCACACCTCCCTAAACTTCCTGTTTTCTATTTTGCTTTCTTCCCCCCTCTGATGATAGCCATTCTAATGAGTATCTCATTGTACTTTGATTTGCATTTCCCTAGTAATAAGTAAAAGACGCTTGCTCCTTGGAAGGAAAGTTATGACCAACCTAGATAGCATATTAAAAAGCAGAGACATTACTCTGCCAACAAAGGTCTGTCTGGTCAAGGCTATGTTTTTTCCAGTAGTCATGTATGGATGTGAGAGTTGGACTGTGAAGAAAGCTGAGCGCCAAAGAATTGATGCTTTTGAACTGTGGTGTTGGAGAAGACCAACACCAACTGTGGTGTTGGAGAAGCGGCTGAACTGAACTGAATAATAAGTAATGTTGAGCATCGTTTCATGTACTTATTTGCTATTGGTCTTTTTTTTTTTTTTTGAGAAATGTCTTTTTGAGACTGTCGCACACTTTCAAATTGGTTTGCATTCAGTTCAGGTTCAGTTCAGTCACTCAGTCGTGTCCGACTCTTTGCGACCCCATGGACTGCACCACACTAGGCCTCCCTGTCCATCACCAACTCCCAGAGTTTACTCAAACTCATGTCCATCGCGTCGGTGATGACATCCAACCATCTCATCCTCTGTCGTCCCCTTTTTCTCCCGCCTTCAATCTTTCTCAGCATCAGGGTCTTTTCCAATGAGTCAGTTCTTTGCACCGGGTGGCTGAAGTTTCAGCTTCAGCATCATCCTTCCAATGAACGCCCAGGACTGATCTCCTTTAGGATGGACTGGTTGGATCTCCTTGCAGTCCAAGGGACGCTCAAGGGTCTTCTCTTGGTTTGTGTAGTGGTTTTTTTTTGTTGTTGTTGTGGACCCACCTTAAACTTCAAACCCTTGGAAACCTACACCGCAGTGCTTGCCCTAGTAAGGAATACAGGGAAGTCTTTCTAGTCTAAGTCGATAGACACTTGGTGTACAAAGGGCCGGAGCTCCCAGAGGACAGACACTCTGTTGCAGCGCGCGTGGGCGCTCGCCTAGCAGAGAGGCCTCGGCTCAGTTCAGAGGAAGGGAGCGGAAGGGCCTCCTCTGTGCTGTCAGAGGGAACATCTCCCTGCGGTGTCCCAAGCTTCTGAGGACTTGGCTGATGGAGTGGGAGTCATGAGGGCCCTTTTCCTGCAGGGAACATCACACCCAAACCTAATTATTTGTGAAAGTGAATTTCTCCCCCTGAAAGTTGCAAGCTTTTCATAATTGGTGTGAGAGGCATGGTCTGTGCACACAAACGGGGTGATGGAGAGGCGCCTGGTAGCCGGCCAGCGCTCGCGGCAAAGCCGGCCGCGAAGTGGGGGTGTCCGAAGTGGGGGTGCCGCGGGCTGCCGTGTGAGAATGGGAAACACTGACGTCAGTGATCTTGGGTCATTATTTAATCAGGGGAGAGACTGGGGAGCTAATAAGGGCTCCAGGAATAGGATTTAATGAGGGGAGAAAAAGCAAGAATTCATGCAAAGGTCAGCAGAACCGTGTAAAGTCACTTGGAATTCTTAATGAGCACTCGTGTCCCAACCTGCTCTTTGCAGAAAGACTTTGCGATCATGGAATATGGCTGGCTAGTCTGATGAGGAGCAGTGATACTAACCGCCCTGACACACATCTAGCTCTTGGCGATTGGCAAGGCCCATTTGGGGCTCTCTGACCCCCGGGGATGGGTGTCGTGGCCAGCCCGGCCCTGTAGGGTCTGCCCAGGACGTGGGGCCCGAGGGCCGGGGGTCGGGCCGCGGACCCCCTCTCATCACTCACTCCCCAGAGCGGCCACCGCCAGCCCCCAGGCCTTGCCCTGCCTGGCGTGACGGGCAGGTGATGAGAAGTGCTTTTGCTGCATGGCACCCCATGCGCTGTGCCCCTTGGGGGCCCGTGGGTGATGGTGGCTCAGCCGGCAGCATTTCTGTGTCCCTTTCAGGAGTGGGCAGGATTCGGCGATGTCCTGGGGGTGATCACGGGCTCAGTGCCCTCAGGTTGGGGGACAGCAGGGGCAGCTCTCCTGCCGAGCCCTCAGCCTCCGAGGACCTGCCAGCAGGCAGGCCTCAGGCTCCATCCTGAGCACCAGATGCCATTCCACCCCAGGCCAAGCCCCGGAGAGTCTGTCAACAGGAGTTTCTCATTAAGAAGGCCCACTCTCCCTGCTTGCAGAGAGATGCCAGCCTGGAAGGTCCCGGAGCAGCTGGCGGGCACCCGGGAGCTCAGGCAGGTGGCAGTGACCCCAGAAGAGCATCCGAGCTCTGGCTGCCCACGCCCTAGGGCCTTCTGCCAGGTTCCCGCCTCCTTCCGGCCGAGAGCACTCCCCCTCGGGCTCAGGGCATCTGGCGTTTGGCACCTGGAGGCGGCCTTTGCCACAAAGTGGCCTCTGTCTGTGCAGGCCCCTCTTCTGTTCCTCGTTTCAATTCACGGCAGAGCCTTAACCTCCAGAGAGAGCAAAGTGTCCACGATTGTTTCATTTATTTATTAACCCGTTTCTGTTCCTTGCTCTTAATTGAAAATACGTGGGTATCACAGTAAGGGAAAATATGTCTATCAACAAATAATTTAAAAAATCCTTTTAGGACAATTAAGCTTTTCCTTGTCTCGTCAAAAGAGGCTTCTCTGCCTGCATATATAAAGAATGAGATAGTAACGTGATGGCAGCTGATTTACTGAGGAGTGTTCTGTGTAAGCACGGAAGAACTGGTGCTTTTGGACTGTGGTGTTGGAGAAGACTCTTGAGGGTCCCTTGGGCTGCAAGGAAATCCAACCGGTCCATCCTAAAGGAGATCAGTCCTGAATTCATTGGAAGGACTGATGCTGAAGCTGAAACTCCAATACTTTGGCCACCTGATGCGAAGGACTGACTCACTGGAAAAGCCCCTGATGCTGCAAAAGACTGTAGGCGGGAGGAGAAGGGGACACCAGAGGATGAGATGGTTGGATGGCATCACCGACTCAATGGACAGGTCTGAGCAAGCTCCAGGAGTTGGTGATGGACAGGGAGGCCTGGCGTGCTGCAGTTCACGGGGTTGCAGAGAGTGGGACATGACTGAGCGGCTGAACTGAACTGCTCTGTGTAAGAGAATATGCTCAGTGCCCAACGTGGATGCTTTTTAACCTTTGTAGTTCTCCTAGGAGATAAACCCTATATTTTACAGACGAGAAAACCAAAGCTATCTACTTCCAGAAGAGGTTCACCATGCCAAAGAGAAATCCAGTTCCCATTAAAAGTCAAGTCTGTGTGTAGTTTTTTTTTTTTTGGGTGTGAGCACCATTGTTCCATTCTTAAAAAGACTATATTTTCTCCTTTGAATTGCCTTTTCACTTGTTAAAAAATCAACCAGCCATGTTTCTGTGGGCCTCCATTCAGTCCATTGGTCTATGTGTCTGTTCTTTTGCCAAAACCCTGCTGTGTTGATTACTGTAATTTTACAGTAGTTCCTGAAATTGGGTAGAGTGAGACTTTCACATTTGTCCTCCTTCTTCAGAGTGACCAATTTTGGGTCTTTTGCCTCTCCATGAAAACTTTATAATCAGTTTGTTAATATTTACCAAATGACTTTGCAATCCCATCGAACGTCTTGAACAAGTTGGGAAGACTTGACACCTTAAATGTTACAAAGTCTTGTGATTGTGAGCACAAATATCTCCGTGCTCATTTAAATCTTTGATTTCTCTCGTGTTTGCAGTTTTCAGCAGACTGATCCCGTAGTTCTTTCTTACTCAGATATGCACCTAAGTATCTCAGTGTTTCGGAGCTGTTTTTAAAAATTCAGTTTCTAATCGTTCATTGCCGGTGGGCAGGGAAGAGTGCCCTTTGTCGTTCTCTCGGTGTGAGAAGTGTGTGTGCTGCCGCCGTTGGGTGAGACAGCCCCCAGGTGACTGAGGGTGCTGTTGGGGTCAGCTGCGTCCTTGCTGCTTTCCGCCTGCCGGACCCTTCAGGTGCAGAGGCGTGGTGATGAAGCCTCCATCTATCACACTGGAATCCGGGTTTCTCTCTTTGGTTCTGCCAGTGTTGGTCTCATATGTTCTGATGCTTCACTGTTAGGTTTGTTGTGTGCCCTGGAGAACCGACTCTTTGTCATTATGTAATGCCGCTCCTTGTCCCTGATCATTCTGCCGGTTCTGAAATTTGTGGCCCCGGGGCCTCCTCTGTCCATGGGATCCTCCAGGCAGGAATATTGGAGTGGGTTGCCATGCCCTTCTCCAGGGAATCTTCCCTACCCAGGGAGCAAATCCGGGTCTCCTGCATTGTCCACAGATTCTTTATCATCTGAGCCACCAGGGAATGAAATCTGAGCCGATCCAGCTTTCTTCTGACTGGTGATCCATGGTACGTCTTTCTCCACCTCTTCACTTTTAACCTATCCTTGTTTTTCTGTTTAAAGTGGGTTTACTGTAGTCGACAGCTAGTCAGGCCTCGTTTTATAAAAAATCACTCTGACCATCTCAGCTTTTAATTGATGTGTTTAGACCATTCACACTTAAAATAGTCTGATATTATTGAATTAGTACTGATACCTACCATTTTTAACTTGTTTCTTTTTCTTGCCTTTATTCTTTTTTTTTTCCTCCCGCTTGGCTCAGATGGTAAAGAGTTTGCCTGCAGTGTGGAAGACCCGGGTTCGATCCCTGGGTTGGGAAGATTCCCTGGAGAAGGGAATGAGAACCCACTCCAGTATTCTTGCCTGGAAAATTCCATGGACAGAGGAGCCTGGTGGGCTGCAGTCCATGGGGTTGCAAGGAGTTGGACATGACTGAGTGACTTCACACTTTTCCTACCTGCTCTGGTTTTCACTGACCATTTTGTACGATTCTGTTTTATCTCCACTCTTAGGGTATCAATCTTCCTTCTTTTAAGAAATTTCTTAGTGGTTGCCCCAGGGTTCTTAATATACATTTTTAAAAAATTAGAGTTTGCCTTCAAATAGCACCTTACCTCTTTACCTGCAGTCTAGCACCTCACAGCAGAATATTCCCAGCTCCCTGTTCCCAGCCCCTGACTGTGCCTGCCTTCCTTTCATCTCTCTACTCACCATAATCACCCCACACACTCTTGCTACTGTTATTTTGAGCTGGCAGTTATTTTTTAGCATTTGCTTTTATTGTTTAGGAGTAGTTTATTTATCTGGGTGATAGATGTATGAATTTTCTTTAGAATTATTGATTAAACTATACATATAAATTTTATGCATTTTATCTGTATGTAAATTGCACAAGAAAAAAGGTGAAAATAATGATGTGATAAGATATATAAAAATATTTTAAAAGAAAAACTGCTACACACTTGTTAAACTATCATACTTTCCTTTATGGTTTCCAGATTAGTTGTCTTAAGGGGGAAGGTCTCTCCTCTTTGAAGGATGAAATGTCGTTTTTAGTCATCTCTTCCTATTCTCACCCTGTCCACACACGTCTCCATCCACGTGGAGTGGGTTTTAACCCCTGGTGGGCACAAGGTCTGCATTTCTCCCTCTGGTTCCAGCGACGTTGGCGTCTCACGTCCAGACGCTGTTCCCGCCCCAGGCCGCATTCCCGGCGGGATCTGGACCAGCCTCGGCCGCCCTGCTGGGCCCTTGCTCCTCCCGAGGGTTCCTGGTCGGGATTCCCTAGTGATGCTGGAAGTTTTCATAGCTGAAAGGTCGATTCCCATCTCACGATTAAAAAAAAAAAATTCTCAGCTATTTTCAGACATCTTTCTTCCGTGTGATTTTACACACCATTTTGCTTCTTTAAGCAAAGAAAACGGGCAAGATTGCTTTAGGATTCTGACTCAAGTGGCACTGCACTTACCCGCTCGTGTGGAAGATTTTTTAACAAGACGAATTCGTCTGCGCATCCGGGCACTCCCCTCCACGTGGACGCATTCCTGGGAGCTGCGCTAGCTCCGCACGCCCTCTCGGCCTTCGGAGAGAGATGCTGGCTCTCCCTGACCCTTCCCGTTAGGGGTGCAATCACCCACGGGCCCTGTGATGGTACCATCAGCTTGGCTGGGCCTTGGTACCTGGGTGTTTAGGCGGATGTTATTCTAGGTGTTGCATGAAGGTATGCCTTGGATGAGATGAAGATTTATATCAGTAGATTTAGGTAGATTATGCTCTGTGTGTGTGTGTGTTGGGGGGCCGGCTCCCCCAATCTGATGAAGGCATTAAGAAGAGGACCGACATCTCCAAGGGAGGGGCTCCTGCCAGCAGACGCCTTCCCGCGGGGGCTCCAGGCTGTGTCTGTCTGCTCGGCAGATTATGGACCTGCCAGCCTCCCGTATCCTGTGAGCTGAGCGCTTCAAATTTGTCTTCTTTTTTCTCCCCCCGCTCCCTTCCACCTACTTGTCTATTTATCTATCAGCCTTCCGTCTCTAGGTACACACACCTCTGTCCTGCTGGCTCTGTTTCTCTGGAGAATCCTGACTGTCGGCCCTCGGTCCTAAAGCTGGAAGCTGCCGATGGTTCAGCGTTCGCAGCGCCGGAGTCCCACCCTCAGGTCCTTGGGCCACAGCCTGGACTTCTCGCTCATCCCCCCTCTGTTCCCGCCACCCAGGGGCGGGGGGCCTGCAACCCCACTGAGATGCTCCTGTGTTTCTGGAGCCTTCACTCCTCCCGGGATCACTGTTTGTTGCACAGAGTTGAAACCATTTTTGAAAAACTTGCCCGCTGCGGCTGTTGGTCATTATTCCTTGGACTTGAATAGCCATGGTGACGGCTTCTGACTGCGGAGTGTCCCCCACCCCCTGCCGCCATGCCTGTGGTCGTCTGAGGTCAGCTCAGTCCTGGGGGGAGTGGGAGAGGGCCGGGCGCTGTGTCCAATCACACCGTGTACCCGGCTCGGAACACGGAGACGGGCTTTGTAGCAGCCGTGTCTCTCCCCGCCCTCTGCTTGTTCCGTCTCTGTAAACACCGCATCCTCTGTCTGGGCGGATCGAAGCTGGGCGCGCCGGTCCTCATTCCTGTTTGCAGGTGGCGGCCCCCTATCCTCGCTGGTGGTGGATTGAGGTGCCCATGCTCGGGGTGGTGCGGACTGTGCCCCAGGGGCCCACGCACACACAGCCCTCCCCTGCCTGCTGCCCACGAGCCCAGCGGGTCCTCTCCCTGGGTTCCCACCTTGCTACGTGCCTCCTAGGTGCGCTCCGAATGGTTCTCCGCATCCGTGCCGAGCGCTGCCAACCGACCCTGGACGGCGTCTGCTTCACCCACTTGCACCAGCTCCCGGGACAGACCTGCCGCTGCCTCCTCCGTCCCCTCTCCTGGCCGCACCCCCGCTCAAGGGGCTGCTTCCAACTGCGCTGGAGCCACACCCTGCCCACAGATGCACCTGCCGTGGGCTTGGTCTCTGTCCCCTCCCCATCTCAGACCCGCCTGGAGAGCAGCCCCGGGGCTGGCAGGGCGCGGGCCCCAGAGATGTCTGCACCTGGACCTGCTGAACCGGTGAGTATGTCGGGGATGGAGGCTGATGAGCAGCTGGCCTCTCCTGGACCATCCAGGCGGGCCCAGCCTCATCCCGAGGGGCCAGCAGAGCCTGAGAGCCAAGGCTGGCTGGGCATTGTGGGCTTTGAGGATGGAGGGGTGGGCATGACCCAGGGGAGGGGATGCCTCTCGGGCCAGAAGGTGGAGGGAGCCAGTTCTCTCCAGAGCCTCCAGGAGGGGCCAGGCCTGCGGAGACCTGGATTCTAGCCCAGACGGACCTTGTCAGACTCTGGCCTCCAGAGCGCTGAGATAACAAGTGTGTTCAGTTGTGAGCTGCTGTGAGGGTGAGCAGATTTGTTACAGCTCCCCAGACAACGTCAGACAAGCCCCGGGGTCTTGCCTGTGCTCTGAGGACCCCAGAGAGAATGACAGTCTCCCTTCTGCTGGGCCTGGGGATGTCTTGCCGCTTTCCCCCAGCGTCCAGCCAGCCACCCGTCCCTCCAGGCCCCGAGGCCCTGATTCTGAGCTCACAGCCCCTCTCCTCTGGCTGGACCTGCCCTGGGGTCTGCGGTCTCTGGGTTCTGACCCAGTTCTGTCTCCGTGCCGTCCACCCGACCCTCTCTCCTTGGTGTCTGCCCGGCCCTCACCAGCTTTGCTTTGGGAACTGAACCTTTACCTCTGACCTCCCCTGCTTGGAGCCGGTTCTGCTGGGGCCACCAGTTCTTCCCTGGCTCTCAGCCTGGGCTGGGATGGACACTTAGGGGGTCTGCGGCCGACCAATACGCAACACCTTCCCCCACCCCGGTCCTAGATGTCTCAACACACCTGGGTCACTTTTCTGCTCAAAACCCACCTAAGGCCCCCATCTCACACTTGGCCCGAAACCTGAGCTCCCTGTGGCCACCAGGCCTTGCCCTGCCTCTCCCTGCATCCCTCCGCCTCCCTCCTCACCCTCCGCCTCCCTCCTCACCCTCCAGCCTCCCTCCTCACCCTCCAGACTCCCTCCTCACCCTCCAGACTCCCCTCTCCTTCATCTTCCTTACTCCCTAGCGGCTCCTGTAGCCCCAGGGCCTTGGCACCTGCTTTCCTCTCTGCCTGGAACGTTCTGCAGGTTTCTGAGTGGCCTCTTCCTCGTCTCGTTAGAGTTTTGCCCAGATCTCATTTTCCCAGAGAGACTGTCCCGTTCACTTTGGTAAAGTCGCAACCAGCCTCCTATTCCCTCCCCCAACCTGTCCCTTTCCCCTGATTAATCATCACTTCGAACACTGTATCTTTCTTCTTCACCTTGGTTCTTCCCTCGCTCTCCCTTGGGGGAAGGATGTGGGGTCTGCGGCCCCAGGCCACGATGCCTGTCTGCCGACATTTCAGATCCATTCCTTTGCTTTCTCCTCACAGCCACCTTTGTAAATCTGGGGGTGCTGCGTGCATGCTGGGGTGTGGGAGGCTTGCCCCCGGGCACCCTGGAGGAGCCCTTGCTCGCTCGAGGGGCCCTGGAGCGTCCCCGTGGCCTCCGCCAGCCTGCCTTCCCTTACTGCCCTCCGCTGGTCTTCCTGTGAGGAGGCGCTGCTGGTCGGTGGGCTTCTTGTGGGAGACCCTCTCTCCTGGCCCTGCGGCGACTCTGAGCCTGGGAAGGGCCTTTCAGGTGGCAGGGAGGCAGAGGCAGCCCGCCTGTCCTTTGGGTCAGGTGGCTGAGGGGGCCTTGAATGTGACCCCCTCCTGGGTCCGGCCCGCTCGCCCCCCCCATGTGGCCGCAGCAGGACCCCCTGACTGAGCACCCACAGAAGACACAGCCTGGAGCCACCCCCCACCCGCCATGCCTCCCACGAGGCTTCTCCCCAAGAGGCAGGATGGAGGGAGCCCCCGGCTTGGGGTCTTGGTCAGCCAATGGCCGTTCAGCCAGGCTGCTGGGCGTGACCCTCGATGGGGGGTCGTGGGGGCCCAGACTTCACAGACACCTCCCGCAGAGCCGCTTCAATCAGGCTAGGGTCCACGGGGTCGCAAGAACTGGATGCCGTTTAGCGACTAAACCACCACCACCAGGGGAGGGGGCGCCAGGGGCTTTGCGTCGCATCCTTGTGTTAACTTGCTCATGCATGCGTTCACTCACTCATTCATTCTACACCCACGGCCGCCTCACAGGGAGCCTCTTCGGCTCTTGCCTTCAGGGACATTGCAGGGGGACAGCCCAGAGCCGCTTGGAGGCTGGGTCCAGCCTCCTGTCTTGGGGGTGGTAGTGCTGGGGAGGTGGACCTGGGGAGTGGTGCTGGGGAGGCTATTTTGGGTGGGGAGGTTGTTTTTGAAACGACTGAACCTTATCGCTGTCTTTCGGTGACTCTTGAGCAAGAATGGAAGCCCATTTTGATGGATTCGGAGAGAAGCCAGCTCAGAGAGTGACTGCTCTCTGCCCTGAGAGCCTCGAGCCACCCTCCCGCTGTGGAAGGCTGGCCTCCTTCCGTGCTGGGAACGCTGCCCCTCTCCGTGGGCCCCCGAACCTGGCAAGTGAGTCCCTGGGGTGGTGATTCCGGTGGCTGGGGGGATGCCTGGCCCTGGGCTTCAAGCCCCCTTGTCCCCCGTAGCCTCCCAGCAGCACAGCCCCACAGTGGTGGCTTCCTGACCCGCATCAGGACAGAACTGGGGCGTGGCCCCCGAACACGAGGGTCACAAAGGGGTCCTGCATGTGTGACAGAGACAAGCTCCTTCAGCGACTCAGAGGCAGCTCAGCCTCTCGGAACTTGTCCCCGAGCCCCGCTCCTCCTCGGAATGGGGCTCCCTGGCCTTGCAGTCGAGGGCCTGGTCCAGGCTGTGACCGTCCTGGAGCCACGCGTCTTAAAGACACTTATTTACCAACCGCCCAGTTACCCGTCCACACGGACGAGTTACCTCAGGAGCTGGGAGGCCGAGGAAAGGAGGACAGTTTACTCTTCTCCCTCCTAAGCAGTCAGCTTAGCTAATTGTCACATGTAATTTTAATATATTTTCATTAAATTATAGATACAACTTTGAATCCTGCCTTCCCCAATATTTTAAAAGTCTTTTTGATCATCATTTTTAACAACAGCTTACTGTTCCGCCCCCACCCCATGGGAGGGCACTTGAGTGGGCCCCCTGGTGTTCCCTGGACCCCTGCTTGTCAGTATAAGGATATTTTTATGCAAATACCTCGTGAATATTTAGTATTGGTTCTTTAGATTTCATTCTCGGAAGTGCAGGAAATGGGTCAATGGATGTTGTTATCAGTTTTTAAATATTGGTTGAATTGAAACTCCTCTGTCCTTTAGTGCCGGGGCTTTGCTAGACGCTCAGTGATAAAGAATCTGCTTGCAGTGCAGGAGACAAGGGTTCGATTCCAGGGTTGGGAAGATCCCCTGGAGGAGGGAATGACAACCCACTCCAGTATTCTTGCCTGGAGGATCCCATGGACAGAGGAGCCTGGCGGGCTAGGATCCATGGGGTGGCAAGAACTGGACACCGTTTGGTGACTAAACCACCAGGGGAGGGGGCGCCAGGGGCTTTGCGTCACATCCTTGTGTTAACTTGCTCATGCATTCATTCGCTCACTCATTCATTCTACACCCACGGCCGCCTCACAGGGAAGCGTCTTTGGCTCCTGCCTTCGGGGAGGCCATTGCAGAGGGACAGCCCGGAGGTGGTGCGAAGCTGGGTCCACCCTCCCGTCTGGGGGGTTCGGTGTGCTGGGAAGGTGGACCTGCCTTTTGGGCCGTGGACGTGGGGCCCTGGGGGTCCTGCCTTTCCTGGGCTGTGGGATGCCTGCCATTCGCCCCGCGGGCAGCAGAGGGCAGTGTCCTGACGCAAACGGCGGGAGCTCCCGCGGCCAGGCGGGGCTCCGCTGTGAGCTGCGCAGGATCAGGGCTCTCCGGGCGCCGCCCCCTGAACACCCCTTAGTGAGACCAAAGCTGGGTGTGAAGTGGGAACACTGCTTCCTGCCTGACGTGGAGGCGGGTCTCCAGCCCCACCTCCAGACCTTAGGAACGAAGCCGTCCCGCTGGGAATGCTCTCGGTCACTTGCTAAAGTCGTGTCTGACTCTTGGCGACCCCACGGAGTGCAGCACGCCAGGCTCCTCCGTCCTCCTCTGTCTCACTCACGTCCATTGAATCGGCGACGCTATGAAGACCCCCGAAAACAGACATTATGCGATGGGGTGAGTGCCAATCACCCAGGGACATAGATCCAGGCCTGGATGACGGGTGCACTTGCAAAATAAATCTCTAGAACCTAAATCATCCCCTTATCCAGATCCCCAATCTTAGCATTTATAGAAAGTATCTTATGGGCTTCCCTGGTGGCTCAGACAGTAAAGAATCTGCCTGCAATGCGGGGGACTCGGGTTCAATCCCCGGGTCGGGAAGATTCCCTGGAGAAGGGAATGGCAACCCCCTCCAGTATTCCTGCCTGGAGAATCCCATGGAAAGAGGATCCTTACAGGCTACAGTCCATGGGGTCACAAAGAGTCGGACACGACCGAGCAACTAACACTTCACTGGGGCTTGCGCGGATAATCCATAATAAATTGCTGAGAAAAGCTGCCGGGAGGGCCTTGTGTCCCCGGGTCTGATGTGAACACCGTCTCTGCTCCTTCCTCCCACTGGGCTCGGTTCCCCCTTCCCTCCCTCTTCCCAGTCCTGCATCCATCTTCCTGTCGTCTTTGTCTCGGATTTTTCTTCCCATTTCTCTCTCCCCTCCCTCTGTCCCACGTTTTCAGTCTCTGCATTTGGTAGACGCCGTGGAACTGGTTTCTTTTCTCTGGGAAGTGGTGATCCAGTGAGATTCCCACCCCCCACTTTTGTGATTTAAACTTTAAAGACATTTATGTATCTTATTTTTCAGCCTGCAACTCAGAACTTTTTTAAAAAGCACCAAGTCACTGTCCGCATGTGTGCGCGTCCATCATGGTTGGTTCTCGAGAGTTTCCTGTGATGAAATGAGGAGGTTTCCCATCTCTGCTCTGGAAGCAACTCTGCTGAAAGTACCATAAAGGGCCTCTTCATACCCCTCCCTTCCAGTGACGCGCCCAGACCAACAGCGTACCAGTAGAGTGACCGGTAGGTGTCAAGGAAAGGCTGCTCTCCAATGCATTCCCATACCTGCCCCTCGTTCTCAGTGGCTTAAAGAAATTTCATAATTTTACTGATTTGCTTTCTGATTTTCTGAATATGTTTGCCCTATAGAAATGATGTTATGAATTCGGCTTTAATTGCATCTTCCTAGCATTACGGCTAGCACTCCCACAAGCTAAGCCATCCAGAAAATTTGCGTGGCTTTCCAGTTCTTCGCTACTTGATAATGGCTCATTTGTTCCCCCTCCCATTTTATTTCCTTCATTGCTTCCTTTGTCCCAACAAGCTCTTAAAATTAACTTGAAATACCTGTAGGAATAACAGAGGGCTTCCCAGACAACTCACCAGGTGAAGAATCCGCCTGCAATGCAGGAGACACAGCTCCTATCCCTGGGTTGGGAAGATCCCCCGGAAGAGGAAATGGCAACCTTCTCTGCAGTTCTTGCCTGGAAAGTTCCATGGACAAAGGAGTCTGGTGGGCTATAGTCCATGGGGTCACAAAGAGTCAGATACAGCTGAGTGACTGAGCACACACACAGGAATAACAGAAAACTTCCCAGTTGAAAGCACAGGAGCGGATATCTTTATGACCTTGGATTTGGTGAAAACTGAGGTGTGATATCAAAAATCACAGACCAAAAAAGAAAAAACAACCCAGTAAGCTGAACTTCGAAATTGAGAACTCCTTTATGAAAGATGCTGTTAAGAAAAGGAAAAGGCAAGCCACAAGCTGCATATCTTTGCAAACCATATTCTGAAAAAGACTCTCAAATTCAGAATATGTAGCTAAATCTCAAAATTCAATAATAAGTAGGCAAAGGATCTAAAAATGGGCAGAAGATTTGAATGGATGCTTCTCTAAAAAATATACATGAATGACAAATAAGTACATGAAAAGGCACTCAACTTCATTAGTGAATCAGGGAGATGCAAATTAAAACCATAGGAGACCAGTGGAAAGGCTAAAAATCAAAACAAGCAAAAAATACTGCCAATACCCAGTGCTGGTGAGGACGTGGAGAAACAGGAGTCCTGGTTCACAGCAGGTGGGAGTCAAAGCTGCAAGTCACCTTGGAAGGCAGTGTGGTGGCTTCTTATGGGATGCTTAATAGGGGTTTACAGCGAGACATTCAGCTTCTCGAGAGACACCCACGAGAAATAAAAAGCTACCTTCCCTTAAGGTCCCTAAGTGTCCTAAATGTCCACGAACATTTAGAGTGGCTTTATTCCTCACTGCCCCAAACGAGGAACAACTCAAATGCTCTTCAGCTGGCAAGTGACCGAGCGAATGGAGATCCGTCTGTGCAAAGGGCACGTGGCAGAAAAGGGGAACCGACCAGAGCCACACAGCACCACGGACGGAGCCCGAGTGTGTCACACGGCGCAAAAGAAGCCAGCTGGGAAACGCACTGGTTCCGTTTGTATGACACTCACCTAAAGGTAACTCAAGAGGAGCAGAAATCAGAAAAGTGGCCTCGTGGGGGTTGAGGGTGGGGTCGATTAAACAGCCAGCAGAAGGGGATTTGAGGATGATGAAAGTGCCTCGTATTTTTTTCCAGGCTAAGTCATTAATGCCACTCATCAGTTTTTTCGCATACAGTATTATTGAGAATATTGGCTTGGCTGGATGTAACAGAGATACGTTAGTGACCATGGCAGACACAGAAATCTTCTCTTTTATGCTGTAGTCCAAAGACAAGGGGTCCCAGGCTACGAAGATGTCTCTGCTCCCTGCGCCCTCCAAGGACACTGGTTCCTTCTCTCTCGTTCTGCCTCCCCCGTGAATTACCTTCCTCTGGCCTGCAGCTGACCTGCCGCTTGGCCTCGGTTCCTCGCAGCAGGGTGCAGAAGTGGGCGCCATCCGGAAGCGGCAGACATCGTCTCTGTGGCTCACTGGCCGTAGCGTTCACGGCCACACCCAGCTGCAGGGCCCAGGTTTCGGTCACGGTGGTTTCACAGGACAGCAGACACCCCATCCCTGCTGCCCGCTTCTCCCCGAGGGGACCCTTCAGGTTTCTTACAGGTGCAGTATCATTTCTGATCAATATCAGGAGTGATTATTGCTTTAAAAACTTCCTTCAGCACCCTGTATTCTCTCTGTTCCCCCACCATACTTCTAACCTAACGGGTGTTTCCTTGTGTATCTTCCAGCCTTTGGCAGCTGAAGAGTGAGGCAAGTGAGAGGGACCGGGGGTCCTTGGGCTTCCCTGGTAGCTCAGACGGTAAAGCATCTGCCTGCCATGTGGGAGACCTGGTTTCAATCCCTGGGTGGGGAAGATCCCCTGGAGGAGGAAATGGCACCCCACTCCAGTATTCTTGCCTGGAGAACCCCATGGACGGAGGAGCCTGGCGGGCTGCAGTCCATGGGGTCGTACAGAGTCGGACATGACTGAGCGACTTCACTTTCACTTTCAGGGGGTCCCTGAGGAGGCCTTGCTGAGTGCCGGGCCCACTGGATGGAGGAGGTGATGGGCTGGTCCCTGATGGAAGGACCCCCCACACCAGGGCCTGGGGGCCCTTTCTCAGGAGGAGGGCTGGTTGTCTCCTCGGCCCCGGGCCTTAAGCCTCGGGCGGTGTCCTGGGAGCCGGGGTGTTCAGGATGAGAGCCTTGCTGGACCCCTCAGGTCAGGTCAGGCCATCACTTGGCCCCAGCCGTGTTCTGGGCCTGTGCACCCCAGAAAGAGAGCCTGTCCTCTGCTGTGCGGGCCAGCGGGGGATCTGTGGCTGGACAGGGGAAACTGAAAGTGAAAGTCGCTCAGTCGTGTCCGACTCTCTGTGACCCCATGGACTATGCAGTCCATGGAATACTCCAGGCCAGAAGAGTGGCGTGGGCAGCTTTTCCCTTCTCCAGGGGGTCTTCCCAACCCAGGGACTGAACGCAGGTCTCCCGCACTGCAGGCGGATTCTTTACCAGCTGAGCCACCAGCGGGGCTGGGCTCCAGTTCCTACGTCGGTGGCTCTGCTCGGGGTGGCCTCTGATGGCCCCCCAGCCTCAAGTGGAGCGTGGGCTCACACTCGGCCCCCCACTTTGCCCGGCCACCCGCCGCTCTCCCCGGCCTCCTCTGCCCTCTCTCTTTGGTGATTTCTGCGCTTGTGGACTCACATTTACAACTTTCTGCTGTCCTTTCGGTGGGCTCCTCGGATGGAGCGGCCACGATGCCTTTTTCTGAAGGGAAACCCCCTCAGGGCTTCAAGACAAAATCTCAGAGGTGGGGCTGTTTTGGTGAAAAGCAAGAACATTTTCCAGGTTTTCCCAGCAACACTCCTGGTCCCCCTGTTCTCCTTCTGGTCCATGTGTTTGGGGGGAGGTTCCTGTCCTATGTGGAGCTTCCCTTGTGGCTCAGACGGTAAAGAATCGCCTGCAATGCAGGAGACCCGGGTTTGATCCCTGGGCTGGGAAGATCCCCTGGAGAAGGAAATATGGCAACCCACTCCACTGCACTTTTTATTTTATTTTATTTATCTATTGAACATGCAGCATGTGGGATACCAGTTCTTCAACCAGGGATTGAACCCATGTCCCCTCCACTGGGTTCTCGGAGTCTTAACCAGTGGACCAGCAGGGAAGTCCCCACTCCAGTATCCTTGCCTGGAGAATCCCATGGATGGAGGAGCCTTCACCTTCACTTTCCTGTTCTGTGCAGCTGCTCGGGGACGGGCTGTGTTCTCCAGCTGAGAGTAGGGTCACTGCATCCGTGGCAGAAAGGTCCCAGCAGGACATATGGGGTTCCCGGTGGGACCCCGAGGAGGAGGGTGGAGCCTGTGTTGCTCGAGGGGCAGGGGCTGTGTGTGAGCCCTCAGGCCTCTGCCCGGGAATGGGGGGACGGGGACCTCCCTCAGGAGGCAGTCTCGGCCCTGAGGACACCAGGTTGGAGCTGGGACTGGAGGCTCTGGTCCTCCTGAGTGGCGCTGGGCGAGCGCCGGTGGCTCTCGGGCCTGGGACCAGTAGGCCTGGGCCCTTCTGCAAACACCAGCCCTCTCTCATTGGAGCGCTGTGTCCTGGCCAGGGATTTCATGTGCCGAGGCATCTCCATGGGATGAAAGAAATGGTTTCTCCTGCAGCAGAGGCCTCATGAGCAGGGTGTGGCCAGCGGGATGCCCGTCCCGAGGGCTGTTTGCTTGTGTGTTGTGGGGTTAGACGGTGCTAATGCCCACAAGGGAAACAGCCACTCTTTCATAGAAAACACATGGCTAATGTTGAGCGTTTGCTTTCCTCTGTGGTCTGGCCTGTCTGAACCATCTCAGACCCACAGCCTCTCGGATCACTAACTGGGAACGGCTTTGAGCTGCTCAGAGGGTCTGATACCCTCCCTGGGGGATGGAGCACCTGGGGGCCACGGTGGGGCCGTGGGGCACTGGCCGGTCACCCCGGGGGTCGTCAGGGGGTGGCTCCCGGGAAAGAAAGGGGGAGTGGGAGGCTTGTCTCCCTGGCCAGGTGACCCCTGGGTGGCACACGGGGGTCAAGGTTCCTCCAGACAGAGCGAGTGTCAGATGAGACCGAGACCTGGGAGCAGGACTCTCAATTTCTTTTCACTCCTTTTTGCTTTCACGGCAAGTCCACAGGCTGGCTGGCGACTGTGTTACAGCATGGGGGTGGCTGAGCCCTCACTCCTGGGAAAGCCGTCCTTCCGGCAGCTTCTCCTGGGCACAGCGGCCGTGATGGGCGTCAAGGGCACCAGGCGGGTCTGTGACCTCTGACTTCAGGTTCAGTGTAAAGTCTAGCTGGTCAGATTGTCTAATCTCATGGCCTTGGTTTACGTGAGACAGAAAGCACTGGCCACTCGGAGTGACCCTGGGGTCGAAGCGAGACCGAGGGCTCGAGTTGGTGGAGCAGAAACTGAGGGGCCGCTGGGGGCTCTCGGGGGGCGTGTGGGGCGGGAGGCCCGGGCCTGCTGTCTGGAACCCACCGCTCAGGGCCCGAGTCCCGGGTCCTCCCCAGCAGGAGCTGACCTGAGGGGGCCTCATGGCTGTGGCTGAGTCGGCGTGTCCTCGTGCTCCTGGGGAGGCCCCCGCCCCGAGTCCTGCTTAGCCCCCGTGTGGATGGTCATCACCCTCAGCGACGCACCCGGGACAGTGCGCCCCGCCCCCAACAGAGGGCGAGGGGCCGCCGGCCACCGGCTGCCCCCTGGGGACTCTGGGGGATGTGCATGTTGAAGCGAATGCCTTCCATCCTTTGGTTCTCGGGGAGGGAGAGCCATGGGCCTCTGAGGTCTCAAGGGGCGGGAGACGGGCCTGGCGCAGGCGGCAGGTGCGGGGGCTCCCTTCCCACCCCTGGGGTGGGGGTCAGTGGGTGCTTGATGGAATCGCTATGGTCTGCCTGGTTCTAGGAGGGAGCGCCCCCAGCTCCTCCCGCCCCTCCTGTCCCCCCGTCTCCAGGCAGAGGGCAGGCGCGCCTCACGGGGAGTGGTCAGTGCCGCATTGGGCGGGCCTCCCGCTGCCCGGCCCAGCTCGCCCTGCCTGGGCCGGCGGGCCTGGATGTGTCCGGCGGCCCTGTGGCCAAGCATCTTCCGGCAGCTGAGATACAGCTGGGCTGACGTCCTCCTCTGGCACCCAAAGAGGCGATGCCTCGACGGGCAGCTTTGGCATCAAGTGTGGGCATTGCTTATTTAGCACCCCTATTTCACCTCACAGAGGGCTCATTACAGCAGGCATAAAGTCAGCTGTAAAGTGTAGACAAGCCATTTATTTAGTCTGATGATATGAAAATCAAACCAAAGACCACTTCTGGTGTTTTTCTGCTTTAGGGGAACCCGTGTCCTGAAGGGAATAAATGTGGCACATAGATTCTCCTGCCTTCGCATTGTTGATTTCAGTTTGGAATTGCCTTAAAAAAAAAGAAACCACTTTATTTTTTTTAAATTACTTATTTCTTTATGGCTGTGCTGGATCTTCATGCTGTGTGTGGGCTTTCTCTAGTTGAGGCGAAGCACGCGGGCTCCGTGGCTGCGGCTCCCGGCCCCAGGGCGCGGGCTCAGCGGCTGAGGCGCACGGGCTTAGTCGCTCCCAGTGGCTCCAACGTGGGGTCTTCTCAGAGCCGGCGTGGAACCTGTGTCCCCTGCGCTGCATGACCTGGGAAGACCCCGGAATTGCTCCTTTTTTTTTAGAACTTTTTATTTGGTGGAGTAGTACAACTGACGGACAGTGTTGTGATGGCTTCAGGTGGACGGTGAGGGCGCTCAGCCACGTCTGTACACTTGTCCATGCTCCCCGTCACTCCCCTCTGGTCTGGGCTGCCGCGTGACCCTGACCAGGCTGCGCTGTCTGTACTGTAGGGCCGCGTGGGTTACCATGTTAAATATTGGAATCGCTCTTTTCCAGGACACCACCCAATGTTTACAGAGCTCACAGAAGCTCCGTGTGTAGTTGGCATCAAGTGTGGGCATCACTTGATGCCCACAAAACAAAATGCAACGTCCTCCGAGAGGATCAGGTGATGTCTTACAGTCAGTTCATTTCAATCATTCAGTCGTGTCCAACTCTTTGAGACCCCATGGACTGCAGCATGCTGGGTTTTTCTGTCCTTCACTACCTCCCAGAGTTTGCTCAAACTCATGTCCATTGAGTCGGTGATGCCATCCAACCATCTCATCCTCTGTCGGCCGCTTCTCCTCCCGCCTTCACCCTTTCCCAGCATCAGGGTCTTTTCCAGTGAGTCACTTGTTCGCATCAGGTGGCAACACCAAGTCTTTGAGAACCAGACAGCATGTTTCCTAATCTTAGAATGAGACTGAATTAGAACGACTTGTTTCAGGGGGCTGGTGGGTGGTGGGCCCCCTGGGGGTGGGGGTGGGAAGGAGGGAGCATGCCTGTTGCACGGCAGGAAGGTCCTTGAGTGCCGACTCCCTGCAGGGAGGCGTCTGCTGCAGCCTCCTCAGTCAGGATGGTGCGGGGGCTCAGAGGAGCCCGTCTGCGGCCCTGGGCCTTGGCCATCTTGGGGTGTTTACCTGGGGTGGACACGGGAGGGGCCGGGCCACGGCCAGGCTGGGAGGTGCAGGCCGGACACAGCGCATCCGTCTCCCTGCACCTTCGCCTGGCCCTTCTGTGCTTCAGATGCCCCCAGGATTGTGCGAATTTAAAAGAATTTAAGCAGTGACTGTGGGCCTTTCCATTGTCCACTCAGGCTCCAAATGAGCCTCTTTTCCAGCCGCATTATTAGTGCTGTGAGCTGGCTCCTCCCCAGTGTCCTGCATCAAGTAGCTGCCCCCAGCCCCGCCCAGGGGCCTCCGCAGTGACACGTGGACCCTGCCGTGGGCACTTAGCTGCTTCTCCGGGGATTGCGGAGGATTAAGTATTGCTGTCAGTAACCGGAAACTGCTCTTCAATATGATGTCACGGACAGTCGGGGGTAAGAGTCAAGCCTGTGACCTGTTCTTGGCACCGGTGCTGTCTCCTCTTTGACTGTCGTTTTCTGCAGGTGAGCAGACTTAAAAGTTGCGCAACCTTGGGGACGCTGCGTGTCAAGTCTGACTTGGGGTGGGTCTGGAGGGCACGTGATGCTGTGATGGCGCTCTGGTCCTGCCAGGCACGCCGCTCCCCCGGTGCGGGGAACTGACCAGGCTGGGCCTTTCCACTCGCTCAAGGGCCGGGGTTCCTGGGGGAACCCGCCACCCTGGTGGGACCCCCACACCCCGCTGGGGTCCTGCCCTCCAGGGCAGCCCCGGGCCCCCTAAGCCCCAGCCTCCTCCCTGGCTACGCCTCTGGTGGAGCGCACGCTGGCCCAGGTGGGCTGTCCCCTCCGTCCCCTCCCCCAGCAGGCCTGCCGCAGCCTGTTCCCTGTCCCTCTGTGCGCCTGTGAAGGGCGGGTCACCGCCGTCACCTTCCCAGACCTCTCACATGACCCCCCTCCCGGCACCTCAGCCGAGCGTCCGCCGCAGAGTATCTGTCACCCAGCCAGCAGGGGTGGGTGCGGTGAGGGGTCTGCCCTGGGGGACGGTGGCTGCCCTGCGCCCCGCCCTGGAAGACAGCAGGCTGCCATCGTGGGCAGGGACGGGCGCACGGCAGCCCAGGGGGCTTGTCCAGCAGGGACTGAGGTCCTGGGCGCTGGCATGGTGCCGCTGCCGCTGGGGGGGCCCAGGGCTGGCGTCTCGTCTGTGGTGTGATGAGGCGGTGATCGGCTGGCAGCTGGGCGCTGCCTTGTAAGTCCGTTCAGACTCTGGAATCCCGGCGGCAGTATAGTCCCTGACGTCCGTGTCGAGTTTAAAACCTTACCTCTCGCCCTCTTCCCGCTTGGAGACTGTCGCGTCCACAGCCAGCGAATAAGAGTTGAGAGTGGGGGCTGCAAAGGGGTGAGCTGGGGGTCCCTCCCACCCCTCTGCCTGCACGCACCACGGTCACAGCGTCTGCGCGTGGGCCCCTGCAGCCACACGTGCTCACGGGATGGCTTATCCTGCATCGGCTGCTACCATCAAACGTCCCCAACTCCTGTGACCCGGGGATGTTACTGGGTGTCCGTCTCCAGCAAGACGACTCATGAGCCCAGCAGGGCTCCTGTTCCGGGATGCTGTCTGGTGCCGGCTCATGGAGTCAAAGCCCCGGGAACCCTCGAGAGCTGAGAGCCGGCAGAGGGGGCGGACACCAAGGACCAGCCAAGGAAGACCAAGAGCGCATCGGGGCTCAGAGGGCGTCTGGGGTTCCTCAGGAGAAGGAGGAGTCAGACTCAGAAGGACGTGCGTGTCCCATTCATACTTTTGGACCACAGACAAGGCAAGACCCCTCTAGATGTATGTTTGCCTAAACAGCGGTACCTTTACATGTATGTGATTGAAGAGAAAAATACAGACACACTCATGTGATATTTTCCACCTGGTTACCTGAGGGCAGGTGGGAGAGCTGGGGGTGGGTGGAGGAGCAGTCAGCAGGGAGGGAGGGAGACAGATATGAAAGTGGAGAAAAAAGCGGCTAGATTTTAAAATAGAGTTTGTGTGGCGCCGTATTGCATGCACGTGCAATTTTATTGAAGTGTGCATCTGTGGATACCCATATAAAGACGTTTAAAAGCCCACCTCGCTGGCAGATTTTCTGTCTGACTTGATGAAGGGTTGGGACTGGTCCTTCTCTCTCTCTGGGTCTTGGCGTGGCATCTCCAGGCTGTTGGCAGTAGCCAGGGAGCTCCGGCAGGTCCTGGTCTTGGGCTACGTAGGCACGGAAGCTCAGGGTGAGGGGCCAGGAGGAGATAGGTCTTGCCGGAGAGGTGCGAGTCTCATCAACACATTGGTGGCAGAGAGTCAGCATCCACTTTGCGGCCATGCGGGCTCCCCACCAGGCGCTGCCTTCAGAAGGAGAATAACCAGGAAGAGAGACACTTGGAGACAGAAAGTTGGCTCCTGTTCCCGATGCTTAAATGAAAACTTATGAAATAATAAGCTACACAACATAAAACAAAACATCCCCATTCACTAGTAATTAAATGCTTAAACATTTAAATTATCCGCATCTTATGTTTATCAAATTGCTGGTAGCCTTCAGGCTATAAAAACATGCATTCCTCGAGTTCCCCAGATGTTTCATAGCTTTGCTATGTTAAATCTCAAGTTGTCAATTAAACTGCTCTTAGGACGGAATGGTGCTGCAAACTCTAGCACGCCACACACTCGTGATATCGGGACTCCCATTATTAAGGAAGTAAATCTCCTTCTTCCAGAATAAAGACGTAAGGACTGTGTTTTTGCTAGGAAAAATGATCTGGGAAGTTGGCCTCCAGAGATTGTCTGTCAAACACCCTGGAAGAATCGTGTCTGGGTGTGTTTATTGCAACGAACATTCTCTAAATTGAACACCAGCTGCAGCTCCGCTCTGCACACTCCCTCCTTCCCCGCATTGAATGCGGTGTCAGGTTCAGAGGCAGACTGGGCTCGTCCACGCAGGGCTGCCTGAGGCACCTGAAGGCCAGGAGGGCAAAACAGCTCAGGAATCTTAGAAAATCCATGAAGAGGCTTTGCTGCCACGTGATTAATCAGGGCCCAGGGCAGCATCAACTGAGGTGGCTAACCAGGGCCACCCACCTGCCAGGCTCAGCCAGGCTGGGCAGAGGATAGCACACCCCTGAGTCTGGTGAGTGATGCCAACACGCCTCACCTGTAACAGGGCGGAGGCAAGCCTAGGACCAGCAAAGTACTTTCTCTTTAGTGTGAGAAAACAGAAGGTGTTTCGTGGGATCACGTCCCCGGAACGGTCTCTCTTGCCCAAAGCTTTGCATCTCTTGGGTACAGATGTCAAGTCAAGCTGTGGCTGAGACAGGTGGCATCTCGCTCACTCCTGCTGTGTAACACGTTGCTCCAGGAGTTAGCAGTCATTTCTTTGGGCTTCTGGATTCGGAGGTGGGGGGTTTGGCCAGGGAATGGGGGATGGCTTGTCTCTGGCCCGCAGAGTCTGGACCTCCAGACTGGGAAGACTGGAGGGCGGGGGTGACGGCACAGCTGGGCGCTGGGGTCATCTGGAGGCTTGGGCAGTCCCGTGTCTTGATGACCGAAAGCCTGGGACCACCAGTGGGGTCCCCTGGGTGGCCTGGCTCCTCACAGCTTGAGGTCAGGCATGGGCATAGTGCAGGCAGAGGTGACAATGTCTCCTGTGACTAGCCTCTGCCTTTTGTGACCTCATGTGCTTTGCCTATGGCCCACCCCAAGCTGGGGGCACCCAGGGAGGGGCCCTGGTACATGCAACTCCAGCCTGCAGACACTACCACCCTCGGGGGCCTGTCTCAAGCTCCCTTTGCTAACATAAACGTTTTCTCCTCGGAGCCTCGGGGGGCTTTACAAGGGCAGTGCAGCGTGGGTGGTTCATAGAAGTGGACCCCAGTGTCAGACGCCAGGAACCGGGGTGGGCAGGCTGAGACTCCCGTTCGAGGATGCGCACGTGGACAGTGTGTTCACAGGAAACAGGGCAAACTGGGTCCCCGATCACAAGCGGGGCGCTTCCCACCCAGGCTCACCTGGGGGAGCTCGGTCTGGAGCATGATTGGAGAAAACGAAGACAGAGCTGAGGACGAGTCTCAGTGATGGCGCTGAGCCTGCAGGGGCTTCCAGGCCATCAGGACAAATGTAGGGAGTGTGTCCCAGCTCGACTGTCAGCTCGCCAACAGCCAGGAAGGTGGGGCTCACGAAGGCCGTGATGGGGGTGGCGGGGCTGAGCATGAGCTGGCCCTAAGCGAGGACTCCGCCCTCCCCACCTGCAGCCACCCCCGCCCAGCCCCCTGGGCAGCCCATCAGCATTTTGTGGGGGCCAGAACTGTGACTGGAGGTGTGGCCTGGCACCAAAGGATAGTTCTGCCCTTGAGGACTGGCCTCGGGGTTGGCCAGGCTGAGAAGCGCCACCAAGGGCCTCTGTGCGGGAGACCACCTGCGGGAGACTCGACTGATCCTCTGAGAAGGTCAGGCCCTTTTGCCTGCCAGGGACAGCCTTAGACACCTGTGGGCGTGCAGACTCGTGTGTGTGTGTGTGTGTGTGTGTGTGTGTGTGTGTTCACGAGCCCCGGGAGCGCTGAAAACACTTGCCGATCCTGGTGGCCCAGGCAGAGCTGCTGCTTGGTGGCGGTTTATTGGAGAAGGTTGGCCAGGACCTAGCGTCCTGCTGCCCGCTGGCTTCATGGGGGTCCAGGAGCTTGAGCCAAAGTCGCATATGATTTAGGTCAGCACGCCGGCTGCAGACCGTCCTGTGCCATCAGACCTCAGCGGGCGGGGAGTGGAGACCCGCGCTGGGGCGACAGTGGCTCCTGGAAGAGGGGGCCTTCATCTGCGGTTGCCCAGGGCGCTTTTGACCCCTGCAGCTTGCTCTGCGGTTGCCCAGGGTGCTTTTGACCCCTGCAGCTTGCTCTGCGGTTGCCCAGGGTGCTTTTGACCCCTGCAGCTTGCTCCGGGGCAGGGAGCAGGAGTGCGGCATCTGCAGAGTTGGGAGTTGGGACAGCCGGTGTCCTTCGACAAAGGAGCTGTGTTTTACAAACTTGGCCTTCTCGCTGCTGCCCGTTACCAAAGCTCATAAATCCTGCTCATCAGAGAAAAGGCCAAGGAGGAAAATGCCATCTCGGTCATTTGTCTGTTCGCACGTGTGCCATGCACTTGACTTGCTGTAAATCTCCCCTTAACGACTGCTGCCTGGAGCTTCCTGCCTGCGCCAGCCTGCGGGGACAGGCTTGAGGGACCCGCGGGACCAGGGGCTGCCCTGGGACAGGTACTGGGGACCGAGCAGCTGCCCAGGAGGCTCTGGGAGAGCCGTTTCCAGCAAAAGATCAAGAAAACCCACCACATTCCACGTGCTCATTTGCCATCCATATTGCTTTTTAAGCAAAGTATATCGTCAAATCTTTCCATTAAAAAAAAAACCTGAGTTGTTAGGTTTCTTATGATTTAGACAATTATTTCTATATTCTGGATATAAGTCCTTTATCAAATATATGATTTAAAATATTTCCTGTTGCTCTGTGACTTGTCCTTTTGTTCCCTTAACAATGTCTTTCCAAGAGTGCATACGTAGATGCTCAGTCGCTCAGTCATGTCTGACTCTTTGCAACCTCATGGACTGTAGCCCACCAGGCTCATCTGTCCATGACATTTTCTAGGCAGGAACACTGGAGTGGATTGGCATTTCCTCCTTCAGGGAATCTTCCCAACCCAGGGATTCGAACCCTGGTGTCCTGCATCTCCTGCATTGGCAGGCAGATTCTTTACCACTGAACCACCTGGGTAGAAATTCTTAATTTTGATGAAGTCTAATTCACCAAGTTTTTCTTATGTATCATGCTTTAGGTGTCCCATTCAAGGACTTTTTGCTTAGCCCAAAGAGTTAGATTCCCCCCCCCCATGTTTCTTTTAAGAGTATTACAGTTTTTTATATTCCATGTAAGCTGATGGACTGTTTTGAATTAAGTTTTGTGTAGTGTGTGAGGTATAGGTTGAGGTCCATTTTTTTCTGCATTGTTGTTGTTCAGTCGTGTCTGACTCATTGCCACCCTGTGGACTGCAGCACTTTAGGCTTCCCTGTCCTTCACTATCTCCCAGAGTTTGCTCAAACTCATTTCCATCAAGATGATGATGCCATCCAACCATCTCATCCTCTGTCATCCCCTTTTCCTCCTGCTCTCAATCTTTCCCAGCATTGAGTCTTTCCCAATGAGTCAGCTCTTCACATCAGGTGGCCAAAGTATTGGAGCTTCAGCTTCAGTATAGGAGCTTCAGCTTCAGCATCAGTCCTTCCAATGAATATTCAGGACTGATTTCCTTTAGGATGGACTGGTTGGATCTCCTTGCAGTCCAAGGGACTCTCAAGAGTTTTCTCCAGCACCACAATTCAAAAGCATCAATTCTTCTGCGCTCAGCCTTCTTTATGGTCCAACTCTTACATCAATACATGACTACTGGGAAAACCATAGCTTTGACTATATGGAGTTTCGTTGGCAAAGTGATGTCTCTGCTTTTTAATACACTGTCTAGGTTTGTCATAGCTTTTCTTCCAAGGAGTAAGCATTTTTTCCCCCCCTGCATAAGGATGTCCAATTGTTCTAGAAACATTTCTTGAAAAGATAATCTTTCCTCCATTGAGATGTCTTTGCACTTCTGTCAAAGATCAACTGATCACTTTGTTGTGAGTCTATTTCTGGCCTCCCTCTTTGTTCCATTGAGCTATGTGTGTATCCTCTCACCAGCATTACACTTTCTTAATCATTGCAGTTTAGGGTAAGTAAAATCCAGCAATATGAGTCTGCCGATTTTATTCTTTTTCTAAGATATTTTGTCTATTATGCTTCCTTTGCCTTTCCATATAAACTTTAGAAAAAGCATCTGCATGTATTTTTAAAAAATCCAAAAAAAAAAAAATCCTGTTGTGAATTTGCTTGGGATTGTGATAAATTTATAAATGAGTTTGGGGGAGAATTAACATCTTACCTAAATTGAGTGTTCCAATCCATGATCATGGTATACCTTTCCATTTATTTAGGACTTCTTGTATCTTTCACTTTTGTTAGACTTATGCCTACATGTTTTATCTTTTAGAACCATAGTAAATGACATTATTAAAAATTTTTTCCCTTTCTAAATATTAATTCTAGTATATAGAAAAATAGTTGATTTTTATATGTTGACCTTTATTCTGTGAGGAATTTGATAACTCATGTATTGATTCCAGAACTTTTGTAGATTTCTTGGGGTTTCCTACATAGACAATAATGTTATCTGTTCACAGGGACATTTTTTTCTTCATTTATATTCTATGCCTTTTTATTTCATTTTGTTTTCTTACTGCATTGACTAGGGCTCAGAAGGATGTGGAACAGGAATGGCAAAAGAAAGTGAAGAAATTCCTGCCTTGTTCCCAATATTACCACAAAAGCAGTTAGCCTTCTGTCATTAAGTATGATGTTATTCATACTGAAAACTTAAAAAAAATTGTTTGTTTTTGTTTTTGGTCAGTGCTCTTTATCAGGATAAGGAGTTTTATTCCTCTTGAGAAAGAAAGGTTGTCAAATTTTGTTAAATGTTTTTCTTGCTGCAACCTATATGATCATGTATTTTTTGTCTCAGTCTGTTAATCTGGTGGATTCCATTGACTAATTTACAAAAGTGCATCAACCTTGCATTCTCAGAACAAACCCTGGTTGATTGTGATATATTATTCTTTAAAGGGATTGCTGAATCCGAACTGCCTGGAGTCTAACCCAGGAGAACAGGAGGAAATGAACCAGGAGATTATCTGCTGTGTTATCTCCTTTGACTTTCCATTTCTGGCTCCAGTCTCCTGCTGTTACTTGATTTTCAGTGTCCGCCGGTGGGTGCTTGTGTTTTCTGCCTGTTGTTTCACTTGCAGTCAGTGGGGCAGATGGGTGTAGTGTGTTAACTTCATCGTAACCAGAATTAGACGTTTCTCATTTTTCATCAGTTCTTAAAATTGCCTCATTTACCAATTTTGTTTTAACTCAAATACATTGCCCAAATTTAAAAAAAAATTGCTTTTGACCAAACACTGTGGACAAAGTGTGATCATCTCTACCCAGTGTCGTCACCTGGGCCCCCTTGCCTCCAGCGTTCCCTGAACTAGCAGCCAGAAGCAGGGGCACCTTCCTGGGACACCCTCACCCAGCCCCACTTGGGGTCAGGGGGCCCTGGACGAGGCTGTCCTCTGCACTGGGATGCTGTGGTTGGCTGAGACAGGCTTTGAGGCTCAGCCCATGTTTGTGGCCTGACTTCTTGTTGTCGTCATGGTTTCAGGCACGCCTGGCCCCCTGACGCCATTCCTGTTGGCATCCTTTTTCTAACACTGTTGAGCAGTTCAGAGTGCCGTGCTAACAGCCTCTTCTGCACAATGGATGAGCTCCAGAGACATGGGTGCCTGGCCTTGTTAACAACAGAGGAGGTTCCCTGGGCTTCTAACAGGAGTGGAATCAACCCCTGGAGGTTCAATTACCAAGTGTCATTGTAAATTCTCTCTCACTGGTGCCGTCTGCCTGCAAAGGCCGATCCTCTCATTAGGGAGATCCGAGTCACCAGGCGAGCTGCCTGGGAGCCCTGCAGGCAGAGCTGGGGATGAGGACTCCCCCAGGGGCTGGCCGATACAGGGTGGGACCCATGGTTTGGCCCAGGACGGTGGTCCTCGAGTGGCTGAGGCAGGACGTACCGTGAGGGTCCATCTCCAGGCTGACTGTCCCCCTTTCCTCTCCTCCCTCAGGTTCCCAGGACCAGGCTTGAGGCCAGCTGTGAGGTTTAGGGAGCATTCAGTGCACCCTGGGTCACATGCTGCAGCTGTGTGTCCTGGGGGCTGGTCTTGGGGGGTGGTCAGCCATCACTCGGCTCGGTGGACACTGATGGGCATCTGCACCCAGCTTTCTCCCAAAGCTGCCCTTCCGTTACTGTTTCCTGACAGAAGCACAGTCTAGGGCCTGAGAAGATGGTCTGGGTGTTGCTGTTGTAGTTATGCGTTCCGGGAGACAAATTCACTCGGAAGGACAACGCAGATAGTGGGGGGCAGTTTATTACACTGGAAGGCCCAAGGCAGAATCTCCTCTTAGCCAAGGACCCCGACCAGTTTCGTGAAAACCTTATATATCCTAAGTGTATGTGCCCAAACCCACCTCCCCAAATTCTCTGAAACTAGTCTGAACAAAGGAAAAGAAAGATACAATCAAAGTTAACCCGTGATTCTTGTGCCTTAAGCCCGTGATTCGTATGCCTTAAGCCTAGGGAGTTAACAGCGGACACTTATCAATAGGCCAGTGGTCACTCCCCAATAAGCATAATAGAACGTATGATTCTGTTCAGTTACACGGATAATTAGGGTATTCTTTTAGGCGATGGAGAGTTTAGGTACGAGCCCTGGGGCTCTTCCATCCAGGGGGCCTGGTTTTCCAGTTGGTATGTCGGTTCCATAGATCCTGGGCATAGAACTCAAAGTCCACAGTCCAGCCCCCGATGGAGTCCTGCTCTCAAGGTGGAGCCTGTTCTGTCTGTTTCCTCCTTCACTGTGTCAGAACCAGCGTCACTGTGGGGAGTGCTGCATGTGGGTTCCTGCTCCCTGCCCCCCGCCCCAGGCAGGGGGACATGAGGCCAGGGGGCTGCCATTTCAACCTCCTGAGATGCTGTGCACGCCACGGGGTGGCTCTCAGGCTCACACTCAGCCCCCCTCCCTGTTATCTTGCCAGGGGCCTCCCCGTCTCCACGCCCTGCACACCCATGCCCTCCAGGTGGTCTCTGAGGCGGAAGGCCACCCTCACCCCTCACTCTAAGCTCCCTGGTGTTCAGCTTCCTGACTCAGGGAGGGACCCCTGGCTGGCCTGAGCAGCTGCTCCGTGAGGACCCCTGGGAGGCCTGCAGGATGGCACAGCTGGGGGTGTGCACCCCTTGAAAGATAGGACGTGGCCAGCCCTCTGCAAATGTGTGAGTCCCGGAAGCTCTCAGGCCTGGGCCTTGGGCAGAGCCTGTAAGGGGACAGGATGGACCCTCTGCTGAGCTGTTGGCCTGGGTGGCGTGGCCGGAGTCCCCCTTAGGAGCTGCCGACTCCAGAAGGACAGGGTCCTGGCCACCGTCCCCAGGAAGAGGCTTCCTCCCTGTGTTGGGGGTGGGCATCAGTGCCTGCACACGGCCCTGGGCTTCTTCCGGGAGCCTGAGTCTGGGTTTGAGGACTCAGGGCCCTCAGGACGGGGCCAGAGCCTGGGTGGGTGGAGGAGCAGGGAGAGCTGCCCCCTCCCCCCATTGCCCCCTCCTGCCCGCTGTCCCTCGCCCACTGCCCCCTCCCCGCTGTCCCTTCCCGCACCGTCCCCCTCCCCCAGTTCCCCTCCCTCCACTGCCCCCTCCCCTGCTGTCCCTCCCCCACTGTCCCCTCCCCCCATTGCCCCCTCCTGACCATAAAGAAGGTTGAGCACAGAAGAGTTGATGCTTTCTAATTG
>JADEYB020000020.1:1384471-1419511 GCA_015832495.2 Alces alces
TATTGATGAGCTGGGTGTATGTACTGATGAGCTGGGTGTATGTATTGATGAGCTGTGTGTATGTATTGATGAGCCGGGTGTATGTATTGATGAGCCGGGTGTATGTATTGATGAGCCGTGTGTGTGTATTGATGAGCTGGGTGTATGTATTGATGAGCTGTGTGTATGTACTGATGAACTGTGTTTCCTGAGGTTTCTCTACAATGATGTATGGGACACTCATCTCTCCACAGCCTGCTCTCTTGCCGGTGTCTGTTCTGGGACTCACACCCGGGTCTGTGCCTCGTCTCATGTGCTGCAGCAGCCTGTCGTGTCCAGCGTGGAGCGCACTGCTTGTTCCCCGTGGCTACTGTCCACACAGATTCCGATGCTGCAACATCAGGAGGATCGTGACTCCAGTTTCCAAGAGCAATTCCAATATTTCCAGAGGTCGCAGCTTCTCTGACAGGCGTGGTCTCTGCAGAAACACCCCCACCTCTGCAAACGCATGGTCAGGGCTGTCTGTAACGCTGACCTCAGGCCTCCGCCCATCGGTGGGGTTGAGCAGGGACCTCCTCCCCTCCAGACGGGATGCTGTGGGGCGGAATGCTGGCATGAGAGGGACTTGAGGGGTTCTCAGGGGGCTGCAGATTCCAGGCAGTGTGTCTGGCAGGGGCAGGTCGGTCCCTGGGGCCACCTCCATGGTCCCCCAGAGACACTGGCCCTCCATGGTGATGCCCTGTCTTGCCCAGTGGGGACATGGGGAGCCCTGGTGGCCACGGCTGAGGGACTCCCCTGACTGGGGGTGAGCTCAGAGGGCCGGTGCCTGCAGAGGCGGCGGTGGGTGTGGCGTTAGGTCCTGGTGAAATAGACGTGTGAGGCATCTACAGGTGTCAAAGTCATGGGGACAGAATCGTATCCCATAATAACCCTCATGTTCCTTGGAGACTTTTCTGTCTTGGGCATTTCACTTCCTTTTCACTAACCCTCTGCTTTGAGTTGTTCTTTTTAAGAAATACTTTACATCTGAAATGAACACTTGGTTGAGTTGATTTTTCTTCTTTTAGATTTGGAGGATTTCCCTGGTGGCTCAGAGGTTAAAGTGTCTGCCTGCAATGCGAGAGACCTGGGTTCGATCCCTGTGTAGGGAAGATCCCCTGGAGAAGGAAATGGCAACCCACTCCAGTATTTTTGCCTGGAGAATCCCATGGATGGAGGAGCCTGCTAGGCTACAGTCAATGGAGTTGCAAGGAGTCAGACACGACTGAGCGACTTCACTTTCTTTCTCTGCATTTGGTCACAAGCAGGGACTCAGGGGCTTCCTGGGTGACTCAGCAGTATAGAACCCGCCCTGCCAGTGCAGGAGACGTGGGTTCAATCCCTGGGTCGGGAAGATCCCCTGGAGGAGGGCACCGCAACCCACGCCAGTATTCTTGCCTGGAGAATCCCACGGACAGAGGAGCCTGGTGGGCTACAGTCCATGGGGTCCCAAAGAGTCGAACACTGAAGCGACTCAGCACACACGCACAGGGACTCAGGGTGGTGGCCATGCCTTCACAGTCACACTGTCCCCGAGCCTGACCCGGGTGACCAGGGACATGTGTCCAGGGCTTCAGTGTGTCTTTCTGAGGATATCTGCGCCCGAGCCCTGCAGGATGGGGCTGGAGGCGGGCCTCCTCACTTGGCTCCTGTCACCGAGATTCGCCCGAGGGGACACACAGCAGCGCTCGCTCCGTTTGCCCTGGCCGGTGTTCCCTGGAACCACAGGTCACAGCAGCCCAGAGGACGCATGTGGAGCCTGGTCTCCATGCTCCAGGGCAGACACCCAGGTGTGGGATTGCTGGGTTGCGGGGGTCATGTCTGCTTTCCTTTGCATGAAGCTGCCCACCTGCTCTCAGAGAGGCTGCACCATGGCAACGGTTCACTTGGATCTGGTTCATCTGGCCCGAAGCTGCTCACCTGTTCCCCAGACACCTGGGCGAGGGCAAGGTGGCGATGCCGGCTGGGACTGCAGCCCCGCGGAGATGCTGGGCGGGGCTGGCCGAGGCCGTTCCCAGTCTGAACACAGCACCCTCGTGTTGCCTCCAGGAGGGAGACTGGGCGGCCTCCTTGCTGCTTCTGTCTGCAGAACAGCAGGTGGGTCCCCGCTAATGACTGAGATCTGCTCTCCCCCCCATCCTCGTCGGGTGTCTGGAATCAGATCTGACTCAAATTAAAATCACATGATGGTTAGGGCACATCTGGGCTCCTAGCTGCTGCCCACACACCAACAGGCCTGGGGGTGAGGGCTGGGTGTCTCCAAGAGACCCCTTTGTGGGAGCCGCAGAGCCCCTAGTGGTCTGGTTTCCCCCACCAAGGTCACTCCGAGCCCGTGGACGTTTTTATTTGGAGCGCCTTGGCTCACGACCCGGCTCTTCGAGGATGTGCAGAGAGACATCTCTAAGAAAACGCTGCTATTCCAGCTCAAGGAGATCGATGGTTTCTATTTGCTTCAGCATCAGACCTGGTTTTATTTATTTAAGGGGCCAGTCACCCGGGGAGAGGATTGAAATGTTGAGCTGAGATGGCCAGAGAGCCAGCAGGCTTCACCATGCAGTTCAGGAGTTTCTGCTGATTTTGAAAAGTACCTTTCCTGCTTTTCAAGTGGAACCAGAAAAGCAATGAAGTCCAGGACTTTGTTGTGGAATGCTTCGTTTAGTTATTTACTGCAAATGACTTTTGTGATTATTCTCCAGTATTTGGAGAGCAGGATTTCTTCTTTCAAGAAACACATTTACACATTTGGGTATTTGAGAAGATTTGAACCTCAAACAATCAAAAAACCCAAGAGAGTCATGGTCCAGTGAATTCGTTGAAAGTTATCTCCAGGTCCTGGGACAAGGGGTCTCTGACTCGAGAGTTGCGAGGATACGTCCCCTTGTCACCCCTGGGGGGGCACAGTGATGAAGTATTTTCTAGTATCTGAGAAACAGTTGAATTTTGAAGTATAGCGACACCCAGTGTTTGCTTCTGATTTCTGGTTGTCACTAATATTCCATCGTCCTCGCTCTCTGAGAAGGCTCGGAAAGCTGATCCTGTCGAGGAAGAGCCGCAGGTTAGGGGCGCTCTGGGCTCAGCCCCGCAGTCGTGTCTGACTCTCTGCAGCTCAGCGGACTGCAGACCACCAGGCTCCCCCGTCCACGGGATTCTCCAGGCAGGAGCACTGGAGTGGGTGCCATTTCCTTCTCCAGGGGATCTTCCCGACCCGGGGATCAAACCCGTGGGTCTGTTGCATTGGTAGGCGGATTCTTTACCACTAGCGCCACCTGGGAAGCCAAGATTTGCTTTAAATCCACCAAATAGAGCTAATTGACTGTTTCCTAAACTGGTCTAATAGGAACGGAAAACTTGAACTTTGGTCTTTGCGTGATGTTTGTGGGGAGGTGGTCTCAGGAAGGAGGGAGGGGAACTCTGAGGGGTGACATGTAAAATTAGGGCTCACTGCTCTGGTAGAGTCAGGAAAGCCGCATTCCGCCCCCTCTCCGCCCCCTCCCCACCAAGAGCCTGGGGTCCCCTAG
Source organism: Alces alces (assembly GCA_015832495.2). Lineage (NCBI taxonomy): Eukaryota > Metazoa > Chordata > Mammalia > Artiodactyla > Cervidae > Alces > Alces alces. The sequence goes on from JADEYB020000020.1 coordinate 1,388,008, forward strand.
GGCGGGAGACAGCTGAGCTCCCCTGCCGTCCGAGGGCCCAGGCTGTCCACATCTCCGGCTTCTAATACTTCGGTCATGAAATTCCATTTGGTTTCATAAATCTGCATAAATAATTTAATTTAAACGACTTTCATCACTGAGACCTGCCTGTTACCGTGAAGTTTACTAAGATTAATCCACCTCCTTAGAATTTAGATCAGCCTTGGAGAACATTCCTTCAGATGAAGCAAGGACATAATTTTAGTTAGGAAAAAAAAAATCTGGTGAACTACAAGCAAAATGCCCTCTGATCGTTCCCACTGCTCTGACAGCTAATACGGACCACTTAAAAATGTCACAAAAGAGGGGTCTCTGAAATAATGGTGTAGGGACGGTGTGCAGTGCTTTTTACTTTGTAACCAATTATTAGGAACTCAGTAGCTTAAAACAAGACGCATCGATCGTCCTATGGTAGTGGGCTCCGGCCGCCGCGTGGGCAGGGCGGGTGCTCCTGGGCTTCCAGGGGAGGGCGTGATTCCCGGCCTCCTTCCGTCCAGAGGACCCCCTGTTCCTGCCTTTCCTCCACTTTTAAGCCAGCAGCCTGGCGGCTCCAAGCTCTCCTCTGCCGCAGGTGGAGCGTGGGCCTCTCTTGGTGTGGAGCGCGGGCTCCAGGGCCTGGGGGCTCCAGTGGATTCAGCTCCCGGGCTCTGGAGCGTGGGCTCTGCCCTTGGGGTGCACCGGCTTAGTTGCGGGACCAGGGATAGAGCCTGTGAATCCTGCCCTGGCAGGTGGATCCTTCACCACTGAGCCCCCAGGGACGCCGCTGAGCAGTGTTTCTGAGGGTGACTGGTGTTCGGCCAGTGACCAGAAGAGAAGGTGGTCCTCTCCAGCGGGGACGACCCGCCGAGGGTCCAGGGGAAGAAAAGGGGGGGGACATCTGCCTCTGCCCGAGCTGGGCCTCCCCCGAAGGCCCACTTGGTCACACTCACACACACACACACACACACACACACACACTCACGTGCACCCTCTCTGCTTTCCTTTTAATGAGCCCCTGAGATTCGGGGATCCGAGCATATTGCGGCCCACCAGCCTCACCCTGAGGACCCACCTCTGAGCAGACGGCCTGCAGCCCCCCCACCCCTCGCACGCCCAGGACGTGGTTCTCGTGGAAGGAGAGGAGATCGGACCCCACCTGGGTGAGATGGTGGGTGTGTGGCTTGTTGACTGTGTCCTTCAGGAGCTCTGAAGACACCTTTCTGAGAAACAAGGGACAGACCCTAGCCACCACCAGGCATGCATCTGTGGACCCCCAGGGGCTGCAGTTTCTGGAGCGTCGGAGCCGAGCCTCCCGCAGTTGCTCAGTGGGCCGCCGGGGGCAGGGCGTGGCCACAGCTGTGACTCAGGTGCGCCAGGCCTGCATCTGTCTCCTGTCTCGGTTTGCTCCTAATCACACCTTCAATCCATCTTACTGATCGCACCCATCCGTCTCTGCCAGGCTGTGGCCCCAAGTGATGCCTCGGGTGCATCCTCTCGCTGCGTTTTGTGTTTCCAGACACTGCTCATCCAACAGAAGCTTATTTCGCTCCAGGGGGTCCCTTCCCGGGCTCCCAGGTGCTCCATCTTTTCTGCAATCTTTAGGGCCAGAGAATGCCTGGGAGTTTCTTAAGATGTGTGTCTTGATGCCCGAAGCTTCGTGGAGTCCGGGGTTTCCCGCAGACAACAGGGTGGGGGGCCTGGAGGCGGCTAACTGGGAGGGCAGGCCCGCAGGGACCTCCAAGGCCACGTCCTTCCCAGTGTACGCGGGAGGGGCGCCCGGCAGGGCGACGCTCAGGGCCAGGTAACACAGGGCTCACGGGGGCGCGCTGCGTCTCAGCTCCAGCTCCCCTGCTAACCCTGTCCCCCTAAGCCCCGCTTCCCAGGGGCTCCCCAACACACCCTGCCCACGGGACACCGTCTCAGCCTGCTGGGGAGACGCTGACCACAGATGGGACCCGTGCCGTGATGGCGACTCCGAGGCCACCGTGATGGGTCCCCTTTAACCCTTTAATGGCGCCAGCCTGGGGAAGTGCTGCAGCTCTGTATTTTGATGAGAAACAGGGGCTTGGGCTGGCACCGCTGCACTTGGGCTGTGGGGGGAGCAGAGAGGGTCCCGGCTCCAAGGACCTTGCCTTTGGACACTGGTTAGTGACATCTCTCGAATTCTGAGGATTCCCTGTCTACCCAGACTGGCACAGCTGCCCTCCTCGCCCCTCGCCCCTGGGGGCCCTCCACGCCCATGACCTCAGTGGACACCCCTGCGGAAGCACCCCAGCCAGTCTGCCATCAGGACTCCTGGGTCCCCTCCGTGAACCCATCCCAGAGGCAGGAGAGCAGGACCCCCCCCCCCCCCACAACCCGCCGCCCCTGTTCTGACCGTCGATCCCGTCACGGCTCTGGGGTGGCCCACGTGCCTTGCTCTCTCGCCTGGCGGGGTGCGGGGGATCCTCTGGAGCGGGAAGCGTTGAGAGCCATTTGTGCCTTCTTCATCCTTCTCTGTTTCAAGGTCACTTTTAAAAAAGTCAGCATCTCTCTGCTACACGGACGGGTTCATCTGCTTCCAAACACAGGCCGAGTGGCCGACGCAGCAGGGCACAGCTGCACTTTATTGAAATAAGTAGCAGCCTCTGCCACAAGGGTGGGGCGTGAGTCCATCTGGGGGAGCAGACGCCCGGAAGCCGGCGCCGGGGGCGGGGGCGGGGACTGGACGAGGGTCCGGGGCCGGGCGGGGCTTTGTGGACACCTGGGCCCGGGGACTCTGAGTCACTGTGGACCGGCGCCTCAGTGACCGCCCCTCCCCAGGAGTGACGGGCTGGGGACGCCCCCTCCGTGTCACCACTGCTGAGGACTGGTCCAGGGTCAGCTTGGGCACTGGCCGCCTGGCACACATGTGGGCCGAGTAGGGAGTCACAGGACAGCTGGGCAGCTGGACCTGGGGGTGGCGTGGGGTGCAGACAGGGCCGCCGCAGGGGCTCCCAGGGTCCAAGACAGGAGGTCGCCTTTCTAACTGTTGGAAATTCAACTCAAGGCAATAATTTCATCCAAAGTTTTAATAAAAGTTTTGTATGGGTCTTAAGTTGGAAGTAACTACTATAAGGCTGATAATTACTACTACATAGAGATAAAAAGCAAATAGTCCGATATAAAAAACAAATGAATGTGCAGGTGTGGCCATTGCGGTGTGACCTCGGGTCACCCATTCACAGGACCCGCTGTACCTCTCTCTGTCTCAGTGACGGCGTTTGGTCCCCTGTGGGCGTACTGTGATGAGCGGCCCTTCGCTGCGCTTCGTCCTGAGGGGCCTGCTTGGCCGAGCACACAGCACCGCAGGGAAGGCTGTGAGCTCGCGCGGCCGCAGGCCGAGAGGGTGGCCTGGCCGCTGCCCAGGTGACATCTGGCAGAATTTGGCACCTTCCCGAGAGCCCCTTGGGTTGGCCGCTGGCCACGGCGGTGACTGGACGCAGGGCCTCTGGCCCCATCCGCCTCCTTCCGACAGTCCGCGTGCCCCCGCCACTTCTTACTGTCACGCCCCTGGGAAGCTGCCTGCCGCTGGTCCTGCCTCCGCCTGTTCAGGAGGAAGCCAGCCAAGCAGACCCACATGGATGCCAGTGTAATGGCGCCCCGGGGGGTGGCCTGGTCAGGGGCGTCTTATCCAGGGATGCTCACCTGCAGGACCCTCGGCCATGGGAGTGCAGACCGGTGTGCTGGGCGGCTCCCTCCTGACTCCCGGGCCCTGACTCAGGACCCCTGACCAGCCCCATGATGACATCGCTGAGGGCTCTGTTGTCCTGTGTCCCCTGGACGGCACACCCCAGTGGACATGCCCCGGGGCGCAGGGGCATGTGATGTGCTGGCCTCACCTGGACTTGTCTCCTCTTTACCCCCGTCAGCCTTTTAAAAGAAAAAGGTACGCGATTCAGCCCGCAAAATCGAGTTTATTGGGGAATAGCTGGGGAATCGCAATTCAGGATGAGCAATCTAGGGCCAACCTCAGGTGAGGCTGCAGAACAAAGTGCGGGGTGGGGGGGCTGGAGACGGTTTTGAGCCCAAGTTCACCGGGGAGAATGAAAGTTCAATGTCTACTTGGTGACTGCTCCACCGTCGTCAGGGATGGACGAGAGCCCCCACAAAGCGGAAGTGTGGGTTAGATCAGGTATTTGCTTGAATGTGAAAATTCCACCAAAATTCATGTGTATTCAAATATTCAGCTTAAAATTTTTTCAGGACTTTTTCCCTGTTAGATGTTTGGCCAGACAGAGGCATTGGTTTAACATCTATCCAAGGAAACTCCAGTACTAGAGTAGAATAGGACAATCCTTTAAAATACAGTATTCTCATAGCAAATCACAAAATATATGTCCATTCATATGAAATACGGTCATCCTTCTGTATCTGTGGGAAGTTGGTTCCAGGATCCATAAGGATATCAAAATCTGAGGATGCTCAACTCTGTTATAGAAAATGGCCAAGTGCTTGCATGTAACCCCCCCAACACCCTTCCGATACTTTAAATCATCTCTAGATTAATACCTAATACAATGTAAATTCATGTAAATAGTTGTAAATATAATGGAAATGTCATGTAAGTAGTTGACTTCCAGTGGCAAATTCAATTTTTGCTTTTTGGAACTTTCCGGTACTTTTTCTGAATATTTCTGGTCCTTAACAAGTGGCCCTGAGGATGCAGAACCCGGGGGTAAGGAGGGCTGACCGTAGTTCTTACTTCTCATGTATATTGTGTGAAGAAACTACATCAGCTTAGATTTTGAAGGTGGAACTTAAAAGATCGAATTCGACCCTGAAACAGATGACATTGTTTACTAAAGACTTTTGTTTTTTTTCTACCAGAAATTCAAACTCACTTTTCCCCTTTGTTTTCTAATCAGCGCTGAACTCCTTTCCTTGGAGAAGGTAGGAAGCTTTGTTATTCAGAAACATGAAAGTCCAGGTGATTTGATGAATATTCATATGGGCAATTTAATCAGTGTCTTCTCATTATCTGTATTTCCATTTGAAGCTGGTTCCAAGAATATAAATAAAGATTGCAGAGCAATTGTATCGACCTTTCATTTCTCTCTGAGATACTCAAGCTGCTATCAACAGCCTCCGCATTTGGCTTTCTGTGTCCTGGGACATAGGATAAAGTTGGAAAACTGGGGTTCTTTGCCAGAGGGGTGAACACCCTGGGAATCCTAGCTGCATCTCACAGGCGCCTGGTAGTCTCACCTTATTACATGTTAAGTAGGTTAGCCAGCATGATTTTCCAGGAGGTTGCCTCTCGCTAACAACAATAACAACATCAGCGATAATAATAAATCTGAAGCTGTGTGGGGTGAAGGGGAGCAGCCCTGGAGACTGGGTCCCCACCTTGACCCTGCACCCGCCTGTGGTGGAGAGGATGGAGAGGGAGCGCCCCTACACAGCGACCTTGGTGACGGCTGTGCGTGCATTGCCGGGGAGGACGGGTGAGGTACTGGGAGGGCTGTGGGCCAGCTAACAGGAGGACAAACCAAGAACTGGACCGTGGACAGTCAAATTTCCCCAGCGCCTGACAGCCCGAGTCAAAGAAACCCATCCCACGTGCCTGAGAGAATGGTGACTTCATTAGTGGTCAAGCAAACAAAATGAAAATAAAGTGCTACCACGTTTCACCTGTAACAGTGATGATGACCGAGAAGGCAGCCCAGGGTGTGCTACAGGGGAAGGCTGGCAGGGAGCCCAAGCCCTGGAGGGCTGTCTGTTGACGGCAAGAGCTTTAAAAAGGGCAAACCCTCCATCCAGAAGGCTCCGATCGAGGGGTTGGTCCTGGAGAAGCTTTTAGATGTGATCTTTGCATAGGATGATAATTAAAAGGCTGTAATAATGGAAGTAGAAGCCATGTCAATGGTCAATACTAGGAAACTGGTAAGCGGCACTGTGGCGGATCCGTAGGTCAGCTGACTGTCCTTGTAGGTAGGAAAGCCACGCGGGGACCGTCTGCAGGGGGACCGGGCACAGAGACGAGGTGTGTGCCATCCAGCGGCTGGTGTGTGGGGATGAGACGCGTAGAAGGTGTCTGTAGGGGCCGGGGGGACAGAGGACCGTGTCAGAGGAGGCTGTGTGAGGGCGGGGAGCCAGGGCTTCCGACGTGAAAATGCACCCGGGTATTTCAGGAAAAGCAGAAAGAAGCAGGTGGGCCCAGCTGTGGGCCCAGGGCCAGAGGTCAGCCCCTGGAACAGAGTAACCAGCCTGCTTTCTGAAAGCTGTGACTGGGGAGGACTCTTGCTTTCTTCTCTGGGCGTTTCCGAGTCTTTGGGGTCTCCTGCAATGAACCGTTACCACTTTGGTAGCCCCCGAATGAACGTGTAAATATTGTAGCAACCCTCCCCTGTGAGCTTTTCTCTTGCCCTGTTTCGTTCACGTGGTCAGCACTCCTGCTGGTCAGCAGTCCGACTCCGGCCCAGCTCGTGGCCCCAGCGACGTACCCATTTCCCCGATGGGACCACCTCATCTAGTGGTACCCTGCTCTGCCCTGTCTGAACTGGCTTCTCTTGAAATGCTGTAAGAAAGATGAACTTCTCTCCGAGCCCCGCACTGGGGATTATAAAAGAGTAATGATTCAGTGACTTAAAGATTTAGTAGCCAGGTTGTTACAGGCTTACAGCAGAAAGAAGATTAATGAGCTACGAGCTTAACATATGTCTCAGAAAAAGAACAGTCATTTAATTTCCAACTTTGTAGAACTTGTATCAGCTCCCATTTTGCAAGAATAGTTATTTTGCAATGTGATTTTTTTTTTGCTCTCAAACCAGCTGATTAAAATAAACGATGAAGTCCTCCCAGGATAAAGAGATGGCTCGGAGTTCAGGGCTTGGTCCATGTAGGGTCCAGGGAGCCAAGTGCTTGCCTTAAATGAGGGATTTCAGCCTCTGGACTGGGACCCTGGGGTCTGGCTAGAGGCAGGACCTCCTCCTGTCTTCTTCCTCTTGGGGTCAGGGGCATGGAACCTCTGGGGCTTTCCTCTTTTGTTCCCTCTTGGACCCTGGGGGCTGGGGGGACCAGCTGCCATACCGTGAGGGCCCGCAGGAGGCTCATGTGGAGACCCTCAGTGAGAGGCTGAGGCCGCCAGCCTGCAGAGGAGGCTGCCCGGGCAGCAGACCCCAAGCGGAAATACCGGCCAAGCCACCCCTGCATTCCTGACACACAGAAACCCTCAGGTAATAAATGCTTGCTGCTTTTAGCCACTAAGTTTTGGGGTAATTTGTTCTGCCAAGATAGAGAACTCAGATTCTGCCCGTGATGTTTCGGCTAGTTCCACTCCATTTTTTTCTGCTGTATTTTAAACCAAACTCGAGATATCATGTCATTTCACTTACAGATAATTCAGTGTCATTTTGGGCACTTTAAAAAAACAGATGGAAAATTACAGATGAAAAATTAGGAAATATCAATATATCTATTGTTCCCCATGTTGACATTTTGTGCTATTTATTCCTAATCTTTATGTTTTCCTAAGATATAGAGCATTTTAGGTAAAATTGAAGCTCTGCCTGAGACCCTCCCATCCTTCTTTCCCCTGAGACGTTTCCCAGCCCTGCGAGGGACGTACTTTAAGCCCATGAGTAGAGCCTCCTTTCTCTGCACAGATAAATAATAGAGGGCAGTTTGCGTGTGTTTTAAAATGCACATGTATGTGGGACTTCCCTGGTGATCCAGTGGTTTGGATTTCCTGTTTCTGCTGCAGGGGTGCAGGTTCAATCCCTGGTCAGGGAATTAAAATGCCACATGCCATGCCGCACAGCTGAAGTGTAAAACATTATACAAGTATAAATAGACAATTTATATTAATGAACTTATATAAACCCTGGGGCGGGTTTCCACTTACGCTCCCCCACCAGGCCCCCTTGTCCTCGCTTTGTGGTCCTGGGACCTGCTGTGGTCTCCGCCAATGGGAGGGTGTGCAGGGGTGTCTGTGTCAGTAGACTGATTTGTGGGAAACTCAGTACCTTCCTAGATACTCAGTATTTATAGATTGCATAAATTACAAATACTTTCCTGGTGGCTCAGGCAGTAAAGTGTCCGCCTGCAATGCGGGAGACCCAGGTTGGATCCCTGGGTTGGCAAGATCCACTGGAGAAGGAAATGGCAACCCACTCCAGTATTCTTGCCTGGAAAATTCCATGGACGGAGGAGCCTGACGGGCTACAGTCCATGGGGATGCAAAGAGTTGGACACGACTGAGCGACTTCACTTTTTTTCTTTCCTTCTATTCTGTGTCTGGATTGTTTGGTTTGTTTAGGGTGTCTTCTGTTATACTAAAATTTTACATTTTCATATTTATGAGTCTTTCCCTTCATGATTGATGTTCTTCTCCTTTCTTTCCTGGTGATTCATTAGAATCGTCTTGTACCTTTTTTCCTAATTAGGAAAATGTTTCCTTTTTTCCTAGTTCCTACCATTAGGCCTTCGATACATTTGGAATTCATAATTGTCCTTGCTGAGAAGTAGGGCTCAATGATTTTTCCAATGTGGAAAGGCAAGCATCCTGGAATTATTTACTGAACACTGAGCATCCTCCTCTTCCCTTCGACTTGCAGTGCTTCCGTGTGTGGGTGGGCAGGCCTGTTGGTCCGTTCCCGGGCTGGCTCTTCTGCTCCATTGACTTAGTGGTCACCCCTGGGCTTTCTAACACACATCGCAACTAGTGCAGTCTTATAATCAACCTGAACAGTGTCTTGTGGAAAGTCCTTTCTCCACCATCTTCTGTCTAGGATCATCCTGACTGTTGGACCTTTATGCTTTCATATACATTTTAGAATACATTTTACAAGTTCCACAAAAAAAATCCTTTGGGATTTTGACTGGAATTGCTTTGAGTTTATAGACCAATTTGAAGAGAATTGACATCTTTAGGAAATTAGGTCTTCCCATTCATCAGTGTTGGATGTCTCTACTTAATTCACTTTTCTTAATGTCCTTGAGTCATGTTTTATCATTACTTTCTCCATAAACATCTGGGCCATCTTAGGTTTAATTTTAGAGTTATTTTTTGTCTTAGTTATTTTGTCTTCTTTTCTTTTTGCTATTGTGAATGGTGTCTTTTGTAAATCATATTTTCTGATTAGCCATTGCTGATGTGTGACAATGCTTTCATCTTTGTGAATTGAGCTTGGAAGCAGCGGCCTTGCCAGACTTTCTTATGAGTCCTAATTGTAAATTTTCTTTTATCTTTTTTTGTAAGCAGTTACAAAGATCTGCTAATAATTATCTTATTTTTTGACCATCTTTGTGAGCTGTGTTAAAAGACGAACATATCGCCGTGGCAGGAACCCTGGTCCAGGGCTGACTGGCTCGGGAGCTCTCAGATATTCGTGTCTCCTTTCCTGGGTAAACCCTGCTTAGCGGTCCCTGGCTGGGTCTTCGAGAGCAGGATACTTTGCTGTAGATGAAAGAAGAGCGAAGGCATGGGTGTTCTGAGCAAAGGAAGTGGTAGACGGAGGGCGCGGCGGGAAGCACCACTGGCCCGAGGATTTGAAAGTGTTTGTTGATGCTCCAGTGGAGGGCGTGGGAGAGGGGACGGGAGCAGGGAGCAGCCAGCTGCGGGAGGTGAGGCTGGAGAGAGTCAGGAACAAGGGCGTGCGACTGTGTGTGGGCAACGCAGGACTGTTCCGGGCTTATCAGGTGGGAGTGGTAAGACACGTATCTTTAGTTCAGCCTCTTCACAGAATTGAAGCGCACAGTTCAGTGAGTTCCAGTGACTGTTTATGGTCATGTAGCCACGACCACACCGGCCCCAGGAACCAGCTCCATCACCCCACGGGTCCTGTGTTCTTCTGCAGGCAAAGTTCCTCTCCCTGCCAGCCCGGGGAATCCTGCCTTTCCTAGACTTTCTTACAAATAGTCTCACACAGTCTGTGTGGTTTTTGTTTTTCTTCCACTTAGTGTAATGTTTCTGAGATTAATCCGTGTTGTTGCCTGTCAGCAGTTTTTCCTTTTTAGTTGTTGGGAACTATTCCACTGGGTGACTGTATCACAATTTACTTAGCCATTCGTCGGTTGATGAGAATGTGGGTTGATTCCAGTTTGGGGCTGTTACAAATAAACCTTTTATGAACATGGGCAAGCACATTTTCATGACAGCATATGTTTAATTTCTTTTAGGTTCATAGTAGGAATGGGATTGCCCTGTTACATGGTGAGTGTATATTTAACATTGTGACTGGCAAATTATTTTTCAAAGTGGCTGTATCATTTTGCATTTTTACCAGTAGTTGCTACCCATTTTCATCAACATTTGGTAATGTCAGTCTTTTCAATCTGAGCCATTATAGTGGGTGAGCAGTAGTATCTCACTGTGGTTTTAATTCGTGTTTCCCTGAAGATGCTTCCCTGATAACTCAGTTGGTAAAGAATCTGCCTGCAATGTGGGAGACTCTGGTTCGATTCCTGGGTCAGGAAGGTCTGCTGGAGAAGGGATAGGCTACCCACTCCAATATTCTTGGGATTCCCTTGTGGCACAGCTGGTAAAGAATCTGACTGCAATGCAGGAGACCTGGGTTCAGTCCCTGGGTTGGAAAGATCCCATGGAGAAGGGAAAGGCTACCCATTCTGGTATTCTGGCCTGGAGAAATCCATGGACTCTATAGTCCATGGGATCGCAGACTCAGACACGACTTTCACTTTTAAGACAATCCTAGGTGGTGCTAGTGGTGAAGAACCCACTTGCCAATGCAGGAGACAGAAGGTCCCTGGGTCGGGAAGATCCCCTGGAGGAGGGCATGGCAACCGCTCCAGTGCTCTTGCCTGGAGAATCCTGGGGACAGAGGAGCCTGGCGGGCTGCAGTCCATGCAGTAGCAGACAGCTGGACACAACTGAGTGGCTGAGCAGTGGGCAGACAATACTCGAGTGCTGAGCATCTCCACTCCCCTAAGTGGACTCTGCCCACCTGAGGAGGGTCCGGAGTAACCCCCATGCCACCTGGTTGCTTTTGTGTTCAGTGTGTGGGGGTAGGGGTTATATAGGAAATTTCGGTATCTTCCATTCAATTTTGCTGTGAAAACTGCTCTTGAAAAAATAAAGTGCATTTTTTAAAAATCCCAGGGGAAAAAAGCATGCTGAAATTTCAGATTGGATAATATCGTATATAGCCTTAAAAAGTCCCACATTTTAAAGCAATTGTTCTCAAACATCTTTTTTCTGGTAGTGTTTTATCTAGCCCACTTTTCAGTGGAAAGGTTTTCCTTCCATGAATCTGCTAAGATGGATAGTGAATTAATTGAATTGCTTTATTTATACTGCTGTTTCCTCTTGATGACAACCCTGTTTTTTTTTTTAGGACTCCTGAAATAATACAGACAAATTAATTAAGATGACAAGTTGAGTATGAATATTACATTTCCTTTTTAGTATCATGATTTGAATAGACTGTAATTTGAATTTACTGCATTTCATTCCTAAAATACTTTTTCAGTCTTTGGGGAAAGGAAAGGAGTCTTTCCGGGGATAACATTTTTGTTTTGAGCGGAGAGACTTTTGGCTGTGGACGTGCCCGCCTCAAAGAGGCAACAGAGGACCGCGTGGCTGGGAGCCTGTGGACAGAGGACTTGCAGGCCGCCAGCCCCTACATCCTGAGGGATGCCAGGCCTCCTCTCTGCCGGGCCCTGGGCTCAGCCTCGTCCTCCTACAGGAAACGGTTGTGCTGCCTCTGAGCTGGACATGGTCCTGAGCCTTAAGCTGGGGCCTCCAAAGGGCGTCGAGAGTCTGCAGATGCTCTGTGATGTTTTCACAAGGGCCACAGACATAGTTTCTTTGCAACAAGGCATCACCGGCCGACACTTTCCCATCTGGTTTGTCTAGAAGAGGAGATGGGAGCAGGACGAGTTTGGAGACCGAGCCTTGTCGTTGTCCAGGGCAGGGAATGCCTCCGGACGCCGTGTCCCGCCCTCCCTCTGGGGTCAGGCCTCTCCTGGGCTCTGCACTGAGGGTCTGAGTGGGGCCCTCCCCAGCAGCCACTCCTGCCCACATCAGGGGCCGCTGGCTCACAGATGTCATCCAAATGCCAGGAAGGCAGCCATCAATCAGATGAGGAGGTTACAGTAAAGACCAGGAGTGAGGGGCCCCACTTGGTCCTGGGAATCCAACAGGGAAACACAGAATGGGACCCAACATCTGGCTGGATCGAGCCTGGAGCTGAGACGTGCGGAGCAGCGGCCCCCGAACCCCTCCCACCCAAGGTCTTCCCGCTGTCACAGCTGAGGCCCCTGCCGTGGGGTCTCCCAGGTGGAGCCCCCTGTCTCCACGCAGCGATGTCCACGCAGCGATGCAGTTTCTGCCCATCCAGCGCCTCCCTGGGCCTGGCAGGTCACTCCCTTCTCAGGCTGGGATGCCGGCCTGGGGATGGGGGGCAGTGTGGGGCTACACCTGTGGGCCTCTGGCTTCCACCGGGTCTGGCTGGGGGACCCAGGCAGGAAGGGGGAGGGGAGGGCAGCGAATGCAGGGTCCATCCCGACCCCTGCGGACCCTCTGGCGTGGACCGCCTCCCCTCTCGGCGGCCCCCTCTGGTGGTGGTGCTGGACGCCGTGTGGCTTGCAGGCGAGGCCTCCCGCCCCTGTGACGATGCCCTCCTGAGGCCGAGTTGTCCTAATGCGCGCGTGCCGTCGCCTCTGGGCAGGCGCGCACACTGGCAGGGAGGGAGGGCAGGGGTTAACTGTGGCTCCACCCTTGCGGGCGGGGCCTCGCCCCTGGTGCACCGCCCACCTTGCTCAGGGAGCCCTTCCGGCGCCTGCCCAGACTGGTCGGCCGGCTGTTCACCTGCTCACCTGGGCGGACTCTCCTCCCCGAAGGGCTGTGAGCAGCTCCGCCCGAGACTTGGTCAGCGTCACATTCTCCCAAGCTGATCTTGGCTGCCAGCAGAACAGAACCTCCCTCTGTTTATACATGGAGTTGGAAAATCTCACCAAGCACCAGGAGAAGCATTTTCAGTTTCTAAATTAGAGAGTTTATGGTAATGAATCAAGAGTGTGTACTTTAATAATAGAAAAAACATAATGATATAACTTAATCTTAAACGTATTTCTAATATAACAGAAAGATTATATTTCTAATATCTGGTTAGCTTGTTGTGAGTGTATGCAAATATCTTTGGAAATGCTCATACATACTGCCAGCTTTAGCTAATTAAAGAAGTGGTTTTAGGAGGAGCTGCCACCTGATAATTTAATCACGGTTCAGTCTTTGCAGATAATTATAGTATTTGTTATTAAGTTCTCTCTGATTTTCCAAGAAATGAGAAATCTGATATAATCTTGTATAATATGAATGAAAAATTAAATTTTATTTAATTATGAAAATTATTCTAATCTGAATACTTCTTAGCTATTTCCAGGGTTTTTTTTCTCTCTTCTACAACTGCCCAGTGTCATTTTATGGGATTTAATTCTGGTCTGCGAATAGCTCTGTGGCCAAAACGGCTGCAACTGTGCTTTTGGGTAAATAGTTTCGGGGCAAGGCATGTTCATGCTTCTACTTTACAAATCATCTCCTCATAAAGGCATTTTGGGAAAATTGTAAAAAGTGATATCAATCACAGCATTTTAAAAATAAAAAAGTGGAATGATCCTAAGGGTCTAATGGTCATAGGTGGTTAGATAAGTGACTCAGAACATGCGCCGTGCGTACCAAGGGGCTGCTTTTCCGTCTGTGTAGCAGGACACGGTGTCCCTGAGCTTCCCCTGGCGCGGCCCGGCTGCTCAGAACATCGGCCTCTCACCCAGAGGCGGTCCTTGCCTGCTCTGCCCCCAGCTGCGGTGGAGACTCTCCTCTCTGCCTTTCCCTCATTCCTGCCTCCTCAAACCAGGTTGAAAAAGTGGTTTTGCCCTCTGCTCCCACAGCGCTCTTTACGTAAACACTCACTGATCCCATCATAATCGTTATGTCTAAGTCCATTTTCCTTGCCAGGCTGTGTGACTCTTGTGGACAGAAACTGTATCTCAATTCTTTGAGCAGCCCACACCTGGCCCAGGGACTGGCCCACCGTGGGATCAGTAACTATTGCATGGAATTAAATTAATTTTGTGTTCAATAATTACACAAATATATGTTTTTATATGAATAAATGCACATAACTATTTATGTGTTTATTCTCTCTATATATCCTATACATATATATATATATATATACACATACATATATATATCTTTACCTATTAAGAACAAAATAGGACAAAGAGGCATTTAGTGTGACTTAGAAAACTCATAGGGGATCATAGTTACTAGTTCTTTTTTCATTGTTATCAGGGCCTTTTAATTTGCAGTCATTTGATAAGGTCAATTTCTAGAATGTTCCTCAAAACAAGTATTTTTCATTCTGCTTCTTGCTCCTTTGAAGCTTCATGAGAAACTTTTGAAGGTGCATGAGTGTACATTTCCCTAGGGAGAAACTCCCAAATTTTATTGAATTCTTCAAAGTATCCATGACCCATAACCCATTAGATTATATTTATTCCATAAAGAACTAACATTGAATAAAGTCACACATTTTTATAATACTATTTTCCAAATAAAGGGGAAGAGTGAGTTCACTGATTCTACCAGTAATGGTCGATGGTGCAAACTTGGTTTTTGGAGCCCTTGACCCCTGGTGGCAGAATATTTAATGGCCCGTTTGGTCTTCTGAGCTTACTCGGTGGCTCAGGTGGAAAAGAATCTGTCAGCAATGCAGGAGACTTGATTCCTGGGTCAGGAAGACCCCCTGGAGGAGGGCATGGCTCCCCACTCCAGTGTTCTTGCCTGGAGAATCCCATGGACAGTGGAGCCTGGTGGGCTGCAGCCTGTGGGGTCACAAAGAGTCGGACACATCTGAGCGACTAACACTTTCATTTTCTCTTTGGTCTTTTGAGTAGTGAATAGATGTGAGGAAATACAATGGTGTTTGTAAACTCTGCGAGATACAATACCATTTTCATTGATGGATGCAACTTGTCAGCTGTGGGCTTGGCTGAGTTTTCTTTCACACTGAATTGGTCAGAGCTGCTGGGTTAGGCCTGGGACAAGTTAAAGCTCTGATCCCCAGAGCTCCCGGGGACACACTGCTGTTCCCAAATGACAAAGTTCTCTGCAGATCGGGGCTCACTGCAAGGCCACCAAGACCCCCAGAACAGAGCAAGGTCTGTGGCTCTTTGACAGCAGGCTATAAGCTCACCTTACAGGGAACCAGCTCCTTGTGATAGTTATCTAAGACACTCAGACTTACACAGGTCTGAATATTTTCTGTTGGGAAAAAAAATCATGTTCTTTTGAAAAACACACTTGATATTGTTCTTAAGCATTGAAACGCTGGCCTTTACAGCCACTTGTAGACGTATGCTTCCTTGTCAAGAAGACAAACTTGTCCTTTATTCGTTCCTAGCTGGGACTAAGTGGCAGGAAGAGCCTACAAAGACTTTGTGAGTGAATTATCAAGAGACGCACAGAGGCCCTCCAGGTGGCAGAGTGGGCCTGGTGGGGGCGGGGCCTGCTTCCGCTGCATCCTGTGCTGGATGCTAAGGTCAGGATGTTTGGAGCCCTGGACCCACACAATTCTTCCTTACCAAGTGCCCCCTGCCCAGAAGTTACCCTTAAATGGGAGACCTTAGGGGAAGGGAAGGAGGCTAGCAGTGAGCCTCGGGAAGTAGAGACTCAACAGGAAAAGTGACGGCAGAGCCGTGGGCTGTGCGTGTGGCAGGGGTGAGGGAAGGCTCCCTGTGGCCGGGCTCGTGCCTGGTGTGCGGAGCAGAGACGGCAGCTCTGTCTCCGCGGCTCACACGGGGACTGGCATGCTCCCCGTCTCCTCCCGTACTCACTGAGATGGCCAGGCAGCCCTTGGGGAGCTAGGACATGGTACCCTGAAGGTGCACCCACTGGGTGGAGAGCAGGTTCTGACGCTGGTTAGCTGGGTAACTTCAGGCAGGTCACTTCCACCTCTCATTGTTTTCATCTCGTCCATGGGGATAATAACAGTATCAGCCTCATGGGCTGATGTGGGGATTAAACAAGATAAGTTACCAGTAAACATTAAGTTGTAGAGTTGTTTATTTTGTTTTGAATAGTAGCCATAGAAGCCCCTTGGTGGCTTCAGCTCAGTTTAGTTCAGTTGCTCAGTCGTGTCTGACTCTTTGCGACCCCGTGAACCGCAGCATGCCAGGTCTCCTTGTCCATCACCAACTTCCGGAGTCCACCCAAACACATGTCCATTGTGTCGGTGATGCCATCCAACCATTGCATCCTCTGTCGTCCCCTTCTCCTCCCGCCCTCAATCTTTCCCAGCATCAGGGTCTTTTCAAATGAGTCAGCTCTTTGCATCAGATGGCCAAAGTATTGGAGTTTCAGCTTCAGTATCAGTCCTTCCAGTGAACACCCAGGACTGATCTCCTTTAGGATGGACTGGTTGGATCTCCTTGCAGTCCAAGGGACTCTCAAGAATCTTCAACACCACAGTTCTAAAGCATCAATTTTTCAGTGCTCAGCTTTCTTTATAGTCCAACTCTCACAACCATACATGACGACTGGAAAAACCATAGCCTTGACTAGATAGACCTTTATTGGCAAAG
Organism: Alces alces; assembly: GCA_015832495.2. Taxonomy (NCBI): domain Eukaryota; kingdom Metazoa; phylum Chordata; class Mammalia; order Artiodactyla; family Cervidae; genus Alces; species Alces alces. Next base: position 1,404,592 of record JADEYB020000020.1, read on the forward strand.
TAATGTCTCTGCTTTTTAAGATGCTGTCTAGGTTGGTCATAACTTTCCTTCCAAGGAGCAAGCGTCTTTTAATTTCATGGCTGCAATCACCATCTGCAGTGATTTTGGAGCCCAGAAAAATTAGATGGTAAAGAATCTGCCTGCAATGCAGGAGACTCGGGTTGGATTCCTGGGTCTGGAAGATCCCCTAGAGCAAGGAGGGCTACCCACTCCAGTATGCCTGCCTGGGAAATCCTATGGACAGAGGAGCCTGGTGAGCTATATAGTCCATGGGGTCACAAAGAGCGGGACACGACTAAGCGACTAACACTTTCACTTTCACAGAAGCTGATGACATCAGTTTTCTGTTGAAAATCTTGGGCATGATTTCTGCTTAATTCAATGGGCCAAAAGCTGCCACAGAAGGAGCAGCAGCTCAGAGTGTGATCAGAGACATTTCCGGAGGCTGGCCCAGCCCACCGCCTACAGTGAAGGAGTCAGGAGAGCCGTGGGGGACGTCCCAGCAGAGGAGGAGGAGGGGCTGGGGGCAGGACGCCACGCTCACACGTCTGGGGTGTGGTGTGGACTCCAGGGCTCACATGGAGGGTCTATCCTCGAGCCCCTGTGAGAATGGAACAAAGGACCGTGTGGAGCCCACGTGGAGCCTGGCGGCCTGGAGTTCTCACCCAGCAACTGGAGCGGGCCAGGTATCTGAATGCTGGCCACTGGAGAGCCAGGGGTGATGGCGAGGGTCCAGCTTTTAGGAGCAGGGGCCACGCCCAGACCCAAGCCAAGCCAGAGTGAGAACCGTGACCGTGACGTCGCTCAGTCGGGTTCGACTCTTTGCGACCCCATGGACTGCAGCCTACCAAACATCCTAGAGGAAAACTATAACCTCCAACCCCGTCCTCCAAGCATCACTAGGTCTGTTTCCTTGTCCTCCTCCCGAGCCTGAAATCAGAGGAAAGGCCCTCAGACAGTGAAGGTCTGCGTGGGCGGGGGGCGCGCAGGAGGGACAGAGGTGTTCTCGGAGGGTGGACGTCAGCTTCTCGAGGACTCTGACTGCCTAGCGCTTCCCTGGGGTCTGTTTCAGGCAGTGTGGGTTTATTGGCAGGGATGGGCCCCGCATTACGGAGGCCCAAAGCCCCAGGGCCTGTGCGGCCCCTCCCGAGGAGTCTTGCCCACGGAGTCTGGTTGCTGGGCGGCGGTCCGGGACCCGCAGGGTGTCAGGGTTGATATGCACCGAAGCAGAGACGTGACACCACGAAGGCAACCCCCAGAAGCAGGGACCGGCCCCCGCGCCCCCGGCCCCGCCGGGTAGGTGTGAGGTCAGGGGTCAGACCGAGACCTGTGGGCCTGCGGTCATTACCTCCCTGGTCTGGCTGTGATTCTCCTTCCTTGTCCCAGGGAATAATGTCAGGTATTTTCTATGTTTATGACTTCGTTTTCAAGACAAATCAATGCATAAAATTGGAGGAAATATTATCTGCGGAGCTGTTATCTCTGCCTCAGACAAAGCTGGTGTATGTGTTCCCCGTTATTTTTAGTACCCAGCCAGTCCTGTTCTGAATTTCCTTTTTTTTTCTTTTTTTGCGTTATTGTTATGGAACAATCCAAATGGCTCTGAATGACAGAACCAAAATGATAATTCTGAGCTATTGGATCTGACAGTCCTGAAGGAAATCAGAGAACGGAAATCTCAATAAAGCCTTCCCGTGGAGGACAGCCTCCTCTAGAGCGTCGTCCTTAAAGAGGTGCTGCGGTGGAGGCTGCCCTCAATTGTGGAGCAGAGGGGTGGCCTGGGACCCCCGGGTCAGGCCCCAGAGGTCCCCCAGGAGCCCACCCAACCGTGTGTGAGAAGATGGGGAACAGGGTGCTTGGAGGAGGGTCCCCGCTCTGCTCTCGGGGTCCTGGCTTCATTCTCCCCCGGGGACTGCGGCCGGCCCACCAGCCTCCCTCTGGGGATGCTCTCTCTCCGCCTGCCTGCCACCCCCATCTCATTTTATTGAACCCTCACCCTTATCTGGTCCCCGTGCCCAGGAGCAGAGAGTTCGCTCCCCGACCATAACTCTGAGCTACAGGCAGAGGCCGGCATCCTGTTCACTTCTGAATGCTGTTCCAGCCCTGCCCACTCTTGTCTGTGGGTGACGTCCTGCCCCCCACGAGGTAATCCGAAAGGCGGCACATGGCCTTTCCTTCTTTCTCACCCACTTTGAAGGAGGCTAGTCTTACCTTTCCTCTTTCTTGATTTTCTGCTTTTATAACGAACTTCATGGCATTGAGGCACCAGCTCCTCCCTCCTTCGGCTCCGCGTGCCAGCTCCACGTCCTGTGGCAGGCCTCCTCCACTGACGCTTGGTTCCCTGGCCGCTCACCCCAGCCCCGGCTGCGGCCACGCCAGGGCTTGATTCTGCGAAAGTGGCGATTTAAACCCACCCTGTGAGTGGCGTCGCGCAGTATGTGTCTTTCTGGGGGCTAAGCGTGGCTAGCCCCTGTCTGCTCCCATGGGCTCTGAGCGCTCTTGCTTTTGGAATCTGAGCTGAGGGCAGGCACCTCAGAGGCGGAAGCCGGACCAGGGTACACTGTCCTCGAGCCGCTGATGATGTGGTCGGTTCTCTCTGGCCGGGTGCCTGTCCTGGGATATCACAGCCTCGCCCCCCACAGGCAGACCCCAGAGTATGACGTGTGTTGGCTGGGGGGGAGTCTCTGGAACATCTGGTTGGGGCTGATGTGGAACAGCACGGAGCTAGTCAGGTGAGCGAGCATCGCCGGGGCCCTGAGCTCGTGGCCTGGGGTCGGGAGCAGTGGGTGACCCCCTCCCCCTCCGCCGATGGCCGAGCGCATCTCTTCCGTGCCTGTGTCCCGCCCTGCGTGGCCCTGGGGAGGGCCCCGGGGTGGCGCTGGAGAGGCCGCCTGGCTCAGGGCTGTGAGCGCTGCCAGGTGGGGAGCACCCGCTGGGTTCACTCCGCCGCCTCTGAGCCTGAAGCTTGGTTCCCAAGGCCCATGGCCCTTCAGCTCCCGGGCAGCGCTAGCCCGGAGACGTGTGGTCCCCAGGGGTGCAGAAAGCAGCACCCGAGACTCCCCTTCTGTCCCCCGGGCCCCACCTTCCCACAGCCCTGCCTTAGGGAGTGGGCCCGGGAAGGTGGGCTGTGCCTGTATCCCCGGAGGAAAGCTTTCCATCTCCGCCAGGCCCTCCCCGCTCCCTCTATCAGCCCTTCCCTGTCTGAGCTGCAGCCGCTGAGACTAGGCCATTGGCCCTGTAGCAGCGTCTGGCTGTGGCGGGCATGGCTTCCCTTTGGGGAGGCAGGTTCACTGTGGGGCTGGACGACGCATGTGTGTGTGTGTGTGCGTGCATGTGCATGCATATGAGTGTGCACCTGTGTGCACACGTGTACACGCACACTCGTGTGTGCATCTGTACATGTACACACACGTACACCTGTACACGCATGTGCACCCATGTTCATGCAAGCGCGCACATGCACGCACGCGTGTACATGCGTGTGCGTGCATGTGCGCCCGTGCCCATTCCCCTGTGGGAGGAAAGAGTGCTTTTGCTGGCGCGGCTGTTCTGAAGCAAATTGAACCGCGAAAGTGGTCTCATATTCTTGTCACTCAGGTGAAAACATAAACCCAGAGCTCCAAATGGCCTTTGAAGCACCTTCATGTCTGACCCAGGGGCGGGTGGGGGTGGGAGAGGTGGGAGGGGGAGGGAAGTCAATGGCTACCACCAAACTCCTCCAGCCCAGCCATCCGGAGGGACAGAACCAGGGCTGACAGTGAACAAAAGAGAAGACAGAAGTGTTTTCTCAAGGAAAGTTATTAAAACATTGACATTTCATCTGCAGCTGGGCTAATTCAATTATGCTGCCCATACCTGCTCCATCACCTTGCTCTTTCAGAGCACGAGCGTCTTTGTTTTGGACGCTCTTCTGGAAGTGATCTCAAAGTCCCAGTGGGTTTTTGAGTTTTAAATCCAAGAACAAATGGAGTTGAACGTCTGGGTCACATGCGTGTGTTCACTCCCCAGAGTCCAGGAGGGTGGTGCTTCCCGGCAAGGGCCCAAGGCAGCTCAGGTGGTTGTCTTTCCTTCTGGTTGAATCCTTTACAAATACTGTCTCAGAGGCAACAATTGGGATCCCAAGTCCTCCTGGGTGGGGGAGGCTGCACATGAAACTGACACTTTCCAGGAAGCGCTGCCCCGGTGAAGCCCAGAGGGTGGATGCAGTGAGTCCAGGGAAGGGACCCTCCTGCCCGGCAGGCTCAGGGACCAAAGCGCTGGGGGGTGGGTGGTGGTGGTTTAGGATGTGGACGTGAGTGATGACATTAAAGTCTGAGTGTGCAAGTGTGTGTGTGATAGAAGGGATGCTTCAGGGTTAAGTGAGACAATTTTCATTCAACAGAGATGCAAGCGTGCTGTGTCTCTATAGAGAAGGAAGAGGTAGCAGTTCTCGGCCCAGGAGGAGCGGGGAGGGGTGAGGCTGGCTGTGGGGCAGGGCACTCCGGCCCTTACTGCCCCGACTCCCCGTGCTGCTTCCAGTAGAATTTCCGTGATCTGGTCACCAAGACTGGTGAGCTCTGCCCGACTCCTGCGAGCGGCAGAGGTGGCTCCCAATACTTACCTGTAGACAGCACCTGGTTTGCAGGGCGACTCCAGGGGGATTGCAGCTTCCAGAAGCCCCACACAGGCTCTGGGGGACCACTGGGCTGCCTGCCCAGCCTGAGGGTTAAGTCCGCTACCCTGTGAGGGCTCCCCTCTGTCCTTGTCCCCACGCCCTCCAGCTCCTGTGCTGGGCCCCCGGCGTGGCCAGTGGCCTCGGAACTGACAGAGCCCAGCCTCCTGCCCTCCCCGTGGCCCCAGACTGGCCATTCTGGGCGCTGCCTTGGGCAACTCTGCACGTGGGGGCCGGGTGTCCAGGGTACCTGTCCTGAGGCCCTGCCCCCTCCCAGCTGCACTGCCGCCGTCCAGCCCTGGCCGGCACGCTGCCCCGATGGCCCACCAGCACCTCACCCTCCCTGGGCCCTGGTGGCTCCCCTCCTCTGCAGGGCAGGGATCGGGTCCCGGCTCAGCGCCCCCGGTGGCCTGAGCATCTTTCCAGCCAGACTTTCCCTGCTGCCTGCCTGCCCCCTTCCACCACCCCGCTCACCGAGTATTTGGGTATTTCCTGCTTTCCGGAAAACCTCTCTTTCCTCCTGCTGTACCTGTGCATCAGCCCGGCCGGCTCCTTATCTCCCGCTCCCCAGCCTCTTCTAGGGCTCCCCCAGCTCTGCACATTGAGCCTCTTCCAGGCTCTGGTTGTGCCCCCCCCCACCCATGATCCCTGTCTTGGTGAGCTGACCCCTCCGCCCCAGTAAGCTCCAGGGCCAGGGGCCGGGCCCCCAGTTCTGCAGCCCAGCCACAGAACGCGGCCAGTTCTGTGCAAACTATATAAGGAAAGGAAAGAGCCAACGGGGTTTGTACAAAGCAATTTCCAACATTAAGACCCAAAGCGATGCAGGGTCTGTGCGTATGTGGAGGAATGGTCTAGTTCAAAGAGGTACCAGCAAGAGTGGAGGAGGGGAGGGTGAGACACGGACCGTGGGGACACATACGCCCGTGCTGAGCCTGCAGCTTCCTTCCCGCATGTCCCGAGTCTCCACCTCAGGCCGCCAGCAGACAGGCTCTCCCCGCCTCCCCGCAGGCTTGGCCCTCGAGGGGCTAATGAGGATGATGTTAACTGGATCAGGGAGACAGAAATTGTGTTTCTTTGAGTGAAATGGTAATTTCAGTTTTACAGCCAGAAATCATTCATTGCAGCAAATCCATGTGTTCACAGAGGAGAGGCAGACCATAGCCTGCAGGTGGGACCGGCTGATTCAGGGAGCAGGTGGCGGCCGGATGCTTGCCAGCCTGAGGTTGTTGGAGAGGAGGCCGGAGTGGGCTTTGCCCAGGGCACCTCAGTCAACACCCAGTGCAGCTCTCAGGCTGCCCTAAGTGAAGTCGAGTTTAATCCCGAAACCCCTAGCAGTCACATGGACCACAGCCTTGTCTAGCTCAGTGAAACTATGATCATGCCATGTGGGGCCACCCAAGACGGCCGGGTCATGGTGGAGAGTTCTGACAGAATGTGGTCCACTGGAGAAGGGAATGCAAGTCACTTCAGTATTCTTGCCTTGAGAGCCCCATGAACAGAATGAAAAGGCAAAAAGATAGGACACTGAAAGATGAACTCCCCAGGTTGGTAGGTGCCCAATATGTTACTGGGGATCAGAGGAGAAATAACTCCAGAAAGAATGAAGAGATGAAACCAAAGCAAAAACAACACCCAGCTGTGGATGTGACTGGTGATGGAAGCAAGGTCTGATGCTGTAAAGAACAATATTGCACAGGAACCTGGAATGTTAGGTCCATGAATCAAGGCAAATTGGAAGTGGTCAAACAGGAGATGGCAAGAGTGAACCTCGACATTTTAGGAATCGGCGAACTAAAATGGACTGGAGTGGGTTAATTTAACTCAGATGACAATTATATCTATGACTGTGGGCAAGAATCCCTTAGAAGAAAAGAAGTAGCCATCATAGTCAACAAAAGAGTCCAGAATGCAGTACTTGGATGCAGTCTCAAAAATGACAAAATGATCTCTATTTGTTTCCAAGGCAAATCATTCAATATCACAGTAATCCAAGCCTATGCCCTGACCAGTAATGCTGAAGAAGCTGAAGCTGAATGGTTCTCTGAAGACCTACAAGACCTTCTAGAACCAACACCCAAAAAAGATGTCCTCTTCATTATAGGGGACTGGACTGCAAAAGTAGGAAATCAAGAGCTGCCTGGAGTAACAGGCAAATTTGGCCTTGGAATACAGAATGAAGCAGGGCAAAGACTAACAGAGTTTTGCCAAGAGAACGCACTGGTCATAGCAAACACCCCCTTCCAACAACACAAGAGAAGACCCTACACATGGACATCACCAGATGGTCAATACTGGAATCAGATTGATTATATTCTTGGCAGCCAAAGATGAAGCAGCTCTATACAGTCAGCAAAAACAAGACCAGGAGCTGACTGTGGCTCAGATCATGAACTCCTTATTGCCAAATTCAGATTTATATTGAAGAAAGTAGGGAAGACCACTGGACCATTCAGGTAGACCTAAATCAAATCCCTTATGATTGTATAGTGGAAGTGAGAAATAGATTCAAGGGATTAGATCTGATAGACAGAGTGCCTGAAGAACCATAGACGGAGGTTCATGACATTGTATAGGAGGCAGTGATCAAGACCATCCCCAAGAAAAAGAAATGCAAAAAGGCAAAATGACTGTCTGAGGAGGCGTTATAAATAGCTGAGAGAAGAAGAGAAGAGAAAGGCAATGGAGAAAAGGAAAGATACACCCATCTGAATGCAGAGTTCCAAAGAACAGCAAGGAGAGATAAGAAAGCCTTTCTCAGCAATCAATGCAAAGAAATAGAGGAAAACAATAGAATGGGAAAGACTAGAGATCTCTTCAAGAAAATTAGAGATACCAAGGGAACATTTCATGTAAAGATGAGCACAATAAAGGAAAGAAATAGTATGGACCTAACAGAAGCAGAAGCTATTAAGAAGAGGTGGCAAGAATACAGAGAAGAACTGTACAAAAAAGATCTTCATGACCCAGATAACCAGAATAGTGTGATCAGTCACCTAGAGCCAGACATCCTAGAATGTGAAGTCAAGTGGGCCTTAGAAAGCATCACTACAGACAAAGCTGGTGGAGGTGATGGAATTCCAGTTGAGCTATTTCAAATCATAAAAGATGATGCTGTGGAAGTGCTGCAGTCAATATGTCAGCAAATTTGGAAAACTCAGCAGTGGCCACAGGACTGGAAAAAGTCAGTTTTCATTCCAATCCCGAAGGAAAGCAATGCCAATGAATGCTCAAACTACCGCACAATTGTACTCATCCCACACACTAGCAAAGTAATGTTCAAAATTCTCCAAGCCAGGCTTCAGCAATATGTGAACCGTGAACTTCCAGATGTTCAAACTGGATTTAGAAAAGGCAGAGGAACCAGAGATCAAATCACCAACGTCTGATGGATCATCAAAAAAGCAAGAGAGTTCCAGAAAAACATCTACTTTTGCTTTATTGACTATGCCAAAGCCTTTGACTGTGTGGATCGCAACAAACTGTGGAAAATTCTGAAAGAGATGGGAGTACCAGACCACCTGATCTGCCTCCTGAGAAATTTGTATGCAGGTCCAGAAGCAACAGTTAGAATTGAACATGGAACAAAAGACTCATTCCAAATCGTGAAAAGAGTACATCAAGGCTGTATATTGTCACCCTGCTTGTTTAACTTATATGCAGAGTACATCATGAGAATGCTGGGCTATATGAAGCACAAGCTGGAATCAAGATTGCTGGGAAAAATATCAGTAACCTCAGATATGAAGATGATACCACCCTTATGGCAGAAAGCAAAGAAGAACTAAAGAGCCTCTTGATGAAAGTGCAAGAGGAGAGTGAAAAATTTGGCTTAAAGCTCAATATTCTGAAAACTAAGATCATGGCATCTGGTCCCATCTTCATGGGAAATAGATGGGGAGACAGTGGAAACAGTGACAGAGTTTGTTTTCTTGGGCTCCCAAATCACTGCAGATGGTGATGCAGCCATGAAATTAAAAGACGCTTGCTCCTTGGGAGAAAAGCTATGATAAACCTAGACAGTATACTAAAAAACAGAGACATCACTTTGTCAACAAAGGTCCGTCTAGTCAAAGCTGTGGTTTTACAAGTAGTCATGTATGGATGTGAGAGTTGGACTATAAAGAAAGCTGAGCACCAAAGAATTGATACTTTTGAACTGTGGTGTTGGAGAAGACTCTTGAGAGTCCCTTCAACTGCAAGAAGATCAAACCTGTCAGTCCTAAAGGAAATCAGTCCTAAATATTCATTGGAAGGACCGATGCTGAAGTGGAAGCTAAAATACTTTGGCCACCTGATGCGAAGAATGGGCTCATTGGAAAAGACCTTGATGCTGGGAAAGATTGAAGGTGGGAAGAGAAGGGGATGACAGAGGATGAGATGGTTGGTTGGCATGACCGACTCGATGGATATGAGTTTGAGTATGCTCTGGTAGTTGGTGATGGACAGGAAGGCCTGGCGTGCTGCAGTCCATGGGGTTGCAAGAGTTGGATGCGACCGAGCAAATGCACCGAACTGATCGCAGATTTCACAGCAGCAGTTTCATCAATATTACAGCACCTCTCCTCTCCTCTCTCCTTTCTGAGAATGGAAACGAGCCAGTGTGCAGAGATTCTGGGCCAGGATCCCTTCCAGCCGCTGGCCGGCCTGCAGGAAGTCGCACGCCCCGTGGAGACCAGCGCAGAGCTGCGGTGGGGCCGGCTTCCCAGGCTTCCCTGCACTTTCCCCAGCACCAGAGAGCTGCCGGTTTGTATTCTGCTTAGAGAACTGAAGTGTGTCTGATAGACTCCCATGTGGAAGGCGGTGAACAACGAGAAACAGCCTCCAAGTGTCTTCACGTTTACACTGTGGAGGCCACCTCCAGAACTCATGTTTATACAGAGAGACTGTGGAGTGAGGCCCTGAGGACGGCCTCCTGTGCAGGGGGTGGGTGGGGGGAGCTCATTCATGTCTGCTGTGCAGTCTGTTTACGAATGCACAGCTCATCACATGGGCCCAACTCACCTGTTACATACACACAGGTCACTGCGTGTGCAGACCTCATCACGTGGACAGCCCGCCCATTGCACATGCAAACATTATCTCATATGTACAACCCACTTATTACACACACACAGCTGCCTATGCACGCACATCTCGTCTCGTATGCAGGGCTCGTTACACGCGCACAGATGGTAACATATGCAGAGGTCCCTTGCAAAGCTCGGCCCTGGGGCGGGGGTGGCCGGTCACTAAGCAGGACGTAGCCACTGGCAGACACTCACCTGCTCAGTGTTATTACCTTGGGGGGCCTTCCTGGCCCGCAGCGCCTCCTGCTTGCCCCCTCTGCAGAACCCTGATTCTTGGACCCCGCCCTTTCTGGCTGCAATCGTGTGGGGGAGACACAGGAGTCACCTATGAGTGCACGTTAAATGGAGTAACCTCCAAGTAAGCCTCACCCCAGGACTAGGATGAGTTTCCAAGAACGATCAAGGAGCTGGAAATCACTGCCACTTAGAAGGAAGGGACCCTCACAGCCACTGGGGGGTCTGGAGAGCCAGCCTCGCCCTGGGCCTCCACAGGGGCAGTGCCCACCGTCAGTGGTCAGCAGGTTGATGGGCCTGGGGGCTGAAACGGGAGGGCGCTGCAGGTACAAACTGGTCCGGATGCAGCATTGGTCCACTGCAAAGCTTTTCTTAGAAAAAAACTTAACACAGTTAAAAAAACAAGGGTAGTTTCAATATCGAGTGTTGTCTTCGTGGTCCTCTGCCTTGGGCCTAGGATGTCTCTCGTTTACCTGAAAGTAAGCAGCACCCTGAGGTTAGGACAGAGTCCAGCTCAGTTTCAGGTGCCTTCTCTGACCGGCTGTGGGAGAGAGAAGGTTCTTCTCACCCTCTTGGAGAGAAGCTGTCCACCCTGGGCCCCAGGACCGAGCAGCTCTCAACCGTCATCTGACACTTGGCACATGAAAGGGCTAATGCACGTGTGTGCATTTGTTTTATTTTTCTTTGGCCACAAAGCAGCTGGTAGCTTCTTTGGAAGGAAAGCCGCGGGCAGAGAAGAGGCAGGGCTGGCGGAGGAAGGCCCACAGTTCTTGGGGTGATCTCGTTTCCATCAACATGGAGTGCTGAGGGCCGGTGTTGGCCCTGGGGGCTGATGACTGAAGCCCCGGAGAATGAGGCGTGAGTGTGGCTGGAATCAGATGATTAAGTGACTAAAGTTTGCAGATGACCACTTCATGACGTGGGGGTTTGAGCTCTTAAAGACAATAAGATATTGCTGCATAGGCCTGTGAAAGTGAAGCAGAGTTGGGATGATGAGATCAGCAGGGTGGCCCCAGGGTGGATGTCTAGCTCCCGTGTAAAAAGCGCTGTGTTTGGGGCAGGCAGGCGGTAGGCAGGTTCCAGAGCAGCGGGAGGGCTGGCCGCTGCCCCGCTCACCCGGATGGAGGGCGAGGACCGTGTATTTGGCCAGCAGAAGCAAGCTGGAGAGGTGGCAATCTGAGTTCCTCTTACCCACTTGGGATTCCAAGGATGTCATCAGCCAAGAGCACGTTTGGGGCCCGGCCGGGGGGACAGAGGTCTAGACAGGAGTGGATGGAAGATCCATTTCTAGCTCTACCAGTTGTGGGAAACCCTACTCTGGTTTAGGATACACTGGTGGTCACACTGTTGACGATACTGATGATATAAAGAGGAAACACCCCTCCTGCGTGCTCACAGGCACCCTCATGAGGGCTTCCCGTTAATCACCCTGGCCCTCACCTCTGGCCCATGGGTCATAGACAGTGGCACCGTTATGGATAGATAAACAAACAGGTGCAGAGAGGTTAAGTTACTGGCGCAAGGCCACACGGTCAGCGAGGGGCAGGGCTGGGAGAGGAAGCAAGGTCTCTGTCACAACACAGGCTCCCACGTGGCGGCCTGCCGGCCAAGGGCCCTGCCTGTCCCTGCTGCTACCGCAGCAGGCAAGGCGGCGCGGACAAAGTCACAATACTGTGTGGGTAATTTTAACATGATTTAGATTGGAATCATAGATGGCAGGACCGCCCAGGTGCCGCGGTGGTAAAGAATCTGCCGGCCAATGAAGGAGCTTCAGGAGATGCAGGTTCGATCCCTGGATGGGGAAGATCTCCTGGAGAAGAGAATGGCAACCCACTCCGGTACTTCTGCCTGGAGAATCCCGCTGACAGAGGAGCCTAGCAGACTGCAGTCCATGGGGCAGCAAAGAGCTGGACTCGACGGAGTGACTTGGCATGTGCCCACGTGTGGGTGAGAAGCCCTAGCTGAGGCTTTACCACTGGATTGTCAGCCCCTCCTCCTCTGGCAGGGAGGGTAAACCCGGCCCCGGGTGGTGGGGGCCGTCCAAGGCCGGTGGAGAAGGCGGGTCTGGAAAACGGGCTCCTCCAGGGAGCACGCCCGCGACCCTAACGAGGCTCTGGTTACCCTGGGCTGACACCCCGGACCACAGAAAGATGCCCCCTCTCCCACATGTCAGACTGTGGCCTTTGTTTAGCTGTTGACTTGTGTCTGACTCTTCGTGACCCCGTGGACTCCTCTGTCCCTGGGGTTTCCCAGGCAAGGATCCCGGAGTGGGCTGCCATTTCCTTCTCTAGGTTGTCTTCACATGAGAGCTTTGGTTTTACTTCTCGGTCCAAGAACGTACGCTGCTCTCCTCACGGCCGCCACCGCTTCCTGTCGGAGCGCATCCTTGCGTGGCCCTCCTGGTGAGGGCCTGTGGCCGGCACATCAGTCTGCGTCCTCCCCTCGGTTTGGGTGGGATGAGACCCCAGGCACGTGGGAAGCTCTGCCGGAAGGCGGCAGCGGCCACTCGGGTCCTCTGAGGGCGGCCGGTCTTTCCTCTCCTGCCCCGTCCCATCTTGACCCCTTACCAGCCGAGCGTTTAGGCGAGATTACAGCTGTTCTGTCCAGCACTCTGGTTTCAGCGGGAAGTGCCGGCTTATCTGCTGAAAGGCCACCCTGAGCTGTGCTGCCCAGGAGGTCTTCACGCCGATTTCCTCCTCGGATCCGGAGTCTGACTTTCACAGGCTCCTCGTCCAGGGGGAGGGTTTGCGGAGGTGGGGGTGTCTTCCTTGATCGGCCTGCTGTGCCCTTGCCACCGTAGCCCTGAGATCCCCACCACGAGCCGTGGTGGGCAGGTGTCCTGGCTCAGTGCTGACCTCATGGTGTTTAGGGCCACCCTGGCCTGTGGGTTCTCGATGCTGAAGCCCCATGTGGAGGCAGCTGGCTCCCCAGCAGGGGTGGGGGTCCTCCAGGCCCAGCGCCGGGTTTTGTCCGCTTCCCCTGGGGGCGTGTAAAGCAGGAGCGCCACCCTCTCTGCCTCCCTAGGCCCGGAGCCCTGGACCTTCCGGCTCTCAGAGATCCCACAAGACGTGGAGGAATTATTCAACTTTATCCTTCCAGTGGACCAAGGAGAGGGAGGAAGCAGGAAATGGGTATCGTGCTGAAGCAGTGATGCCTCTCTCGCCTCGGCATCAGTGACAGTCCTGCCGTGAAGCTGGAGGAGGGCCCGGCTCTTCTGTTCCTTTCTCCTGTTTGCTGTGTTATTTGTCACCATCCTTTAGGAATTTCATCCTGCAGATGGCTGGTTGTGCGAGCCAAGGTTCCCCAGAGGAAAGACCAACAGGATGCACGGAGACACGTGCAAGAGGGGACGTGTGGAAGGAACCGGTCCACACCGTTGAGGAGGCCAGGGGGTCCCGGACAGCTGGGGTGTGAGTCAGTCTGAGTCCAGACCCTGGGGCCCAGGGGCTCCCTTGTCCGAGGGAAGAAGACCCAGCTCAGGAAAAGACAGCGTGCTCCCAACTTCCTGTCCCACTGGCCTCGGCGGGCTGCCGGACGCCCACCTCCGACGGGCAGGACCACCTGCTCTTCCTCTGAGTCACAAGTTCACCGCTTCCGGAAACACCTGCACAGACACACCCAGCAGTGATCCCTGAGCAGCCGTGGACACGCAGCCCAGCAGATGGACACACGTGATGAACCATCACGATGTCGGTGATGAGAGAGTCAAGAGGAAGTGGGGCCGAGGACAGGACAGGCCCTGCTTATGGGTGATTGTTGGAGGAGTGAACAGTGCTTTCAGGAGTGTGATAAATCACACACGTACAGGCCGTCATTCTCACCTAAATATTTTAGAAGATAAAACTTTGTATAAAGGTAAGTTTTTTACTATCTTAAAAATATTTTTTAAAAAGCACCCCAAATATTTTATTTTATTTAGCTAATTAACCAATGAGGAAACCAATAGATTACTACACTTGATTAACAGCAATTAAACACACACACACACACACACACACACACACACACACACACGGGTGATAAACAGCAGTAAGTTTATGAGTAAGTAAGAAAGTGGCCAATCATCACAGTCCCTTGATTCCACCAGATTCGATGTGTTTGCTGTCTGTGGCTAGAAGGCTTTGTTACTCTGTGGGCCGAGCTGCCGGGGTCCGGGCTTCTGAGGGTCTCCTGAGAAGGGGGGCGGCTTGACCTCCCATCTCTGCTCAGCCACTGCCCTCCCCCCGTGAGGGGTTCCCAGGATGCAGGGCCTTCCAGGACTGTCTCAGGGGATGTGGGACTGGCTGGTCTCCCGGTCTCTGCAATGCAGCAGCTCTGGGGGAAGGGAGGACTGAGGGGGTCTTGTCGGGGAGCCAAGCCCTCTATATGGAGCTACATGTGGCTTCAGGGGTCCCCAAAGCCCAGCTACCTGGCTCCCTGTCCTCCAGGACCCTGGAGTGACGTCAGAGCAGGGTCCTGCTGTGTCCTGACCCAGAGGATCGCCCTCCACCCGAGGTCATGTGAGGACACCTTGGGGGTGCCCTGAGAGGTTGGTCCAGGTCCCGCCTGTGGCCGCCTGCTGTCTCCCCTGCCCCCTGCGGCTGTGACCTGCCTGCAACACCATCACTTCTGGGATTCGCGCTTCATCATTCACCCTCACCTTTGCTGTCCCCGCCTCTAGGGCGTCTTCTCAGACCTCTGGTCTGAGTTACCCACCCTTCCCTTCAGCCTCGTCAGACCTGGACTTTGTCAACCATCCCACAGCAGAGCCACCGTCTGAGCGGTTCTGCCCTCCCGCACCTTCCCTCCTTCCCCCTCCCCGTGCGCCCCCCTTCCCCGCCAGGCCCTCCCCTCCGTCCTCGCCCCTCCCCTCCCCTCCCCTCCCCGTCCCTCCCCGTCCACCCCCGCCCCTCCCTCTCCCTCCCTCGCTCCCCGTCCCTCCCCATCCCCTCCCCTCCCCGCCCCTCCCCGTCCATCCCCCTGCATCCCC
>JADEYB020000020.1:1419600-1437072 GCA_015832495.2 Alces alces
CCCCTCCCCGCCCCTCCCCGCCCCTCCCCGTCCCTCCCCCGCGGGCGGGGCCTCCCCCTCCGGCCGCTTTACCCTCAGGCAGCCCCTGTGCCCCCAGCACCGGTCCAGGTGTGGACGGAACCAAGGTGAGCGCTAGCGCCTCCCTGCCGTCTGGTTGAGCGTCTTCTCCGTGTTGCAGTTTGTCGTAAACTTTGCTGCTTGTTGATATTTGTCTGTATTTAAGATAAACGTGAAGGTTTTTCCCGGTTCCCATGAACACGTCACGTCTCGGAACGAGGAAGCGTGGGTCTCCCCCTCTCAGGAGCTGGGTGGAGCCGGCGGCGTCTCTGCACAGGACCTGCGGACCTTCTGCAGGCTCAGCGGCCTCAGGGTGTCGAACACCTGCCTCCAGCCCCAGATTCTCCGCGGTGGGAACCAGACGTCACCCCGGGCAGCCCTGGAAATGCATCTTCCTGGAACTCTCGAGGTGAAGCCTCTGAGATGACGCTCGATGAGCCAAGCACGACGTCTGCTTCAAACGTTAACGAAAGAGGGGCCGTCCAGGGCACGTTTTCTGCAGGAAAAGCGCCGGTGCTCTGCATGTCCGGCGGGGCTGCTGCCAAGCCCGCGGGTCTGCGGTGTCGCTCCCCATGGCGGGCAGGACGGGCGCAGGCCCCGTGTCCTCCCCTGTCCTGAGGGGACGCGGCAGGAGGCCTGTGGATTCTGAGGGTCTGAGAGGGGCACGACGTGACCCCCGGAGAGTGACCCCAGAATCAGGAGGTTGTAGAGTTGCCTCCCAACGTGACTGTCGGGTGGGAGACGGAGAGAAGCCTAACCACTCACTCAATGCTTTGAGCTCAAGGAGCTGCTTTTCTGACCCGGGGCCTGTTTGAAGAAGAAAGACCTCGTGGGTGTTTTGTTTAATGGGAGCAGAGACAAGAAGCATCGTGGGGGGAAGCTTGAATGCTTTGCTTTCAGGCTGAGGCAGGTCCGTTGGGCCCAGGCTGTGTTCACTCCGCGGAATCCCGAGGCAGGGTGCTGGGAGGGCATGGGGAGCCCGGGGGTGACCGCTCCCCACGGGGAACCCCTGCCGTCAGGCATCCATCTCACAGTGAGACTGTGAGGTGGGCATGGCCTGGCTCTATCTGTCCCTCGACCAGAGCCCTCCAGGCCCCAGGAGCACCCGCGGTGACTGCCAGAGAAGGTGAACTGGACCCCCCAGTGGGCCAGCCTGCAAGCAGGTGGGAGCCGGGGTGTGTGGGGTCATGTGCGTGTGCGTGGCGTTTGTGTGTCTGTGCGTGAGATGCAGGCCAGGGGGAGCGCACCCATACCACAGAGCTCCTCCCCTCCCCGCAGCGTGCAGCTGGGCGCAGGCCCCGGGGGGCTGATGCCACGGTGCCTCGGGTCCCCTTTCAGCACGGGCCCCGCCCCGCCCCGCCTCCCTCCCTCCCTCAGCACATCCATCCCTTGTGAGGCTTGGAGGAACGAGGCCCCATCAGCGACCCCTGGGGATGCCCCTGCGCCCCCGCGAGGGAGTGGCGGGCATCCCTTTCGGGCCTGGGGCCGTGGTGGAGGCCGCCTGTCCCTGGGAGCAGTTACCGTGGTTGGGGGGACACCCAGCGCCTTCTCATTTTAGTCTGTCTTTGGCTTGAGTTTCCATGGAAACCCCCATTGCAGGAAACACAGGCCCATGAAAGTTTTTCAACTGTCATCTTTTTAAAGAAGCTTGCTCCTCCTTCCTTGCTCACATTGAAATAGCTGTTTCCATGGAAACTGGAATAAAAACTGCCAGTAGGAGAGGAAATCAGATTTGGCTGTTTCCCACAGTTGTCTTTGGGAGCAAAGGTGGGTGGGCAGGAAGACCCAGGGCAGTGAGGGGGACCCAACCACCCCTGCTGGAGCTGAGGGGCCCACCTGCAGACTGGGAAGACGTGACTTCCATCATACTGGGAGGAAGGGGGCCCAGGAGCAAGCCCACACCCCATGTTTGTTGACCCTTCTGCTTGGAGTCATGATAGCTGAAGCCTTTGGAGAGTGAGACCAGGAAGGGAAGGAAACATTTTCTAAGAGGCTTTTACCCTGAAGTGCCCTCGGAGCTGACCCCTGGGGCTCAGAGAAGCATCTATCAAGGCCTGATGCATCCCCGCCTCCGCCTCTGCGCACAGAGGGTGGTGGAGGGGGAAGGGCACAGCCGTTTCCTGGGGTCCTTGCCCCACAGGTGGGACTGTTGAGGGGCCATCCTGAGGCCACACCCCCCTGCAGGTGAGAGCCAGGGCCCAGGCAGACACGGGAGAGAGTTCTGGGCCGCCTGTTCCCAAGGCTCCGGTGGGTGGAGCCGAGAGGCACCGGAGGGCCAGGAGCGGGGCTGCCGTGCCCTCCCATGGCTCTGCGACAGGCAAGGTCCTTCTTGCTTGTGTGTTTAGTTCAGGATCCCCCTGGGGTGGGCGGAATGGTGGACCCACAGCAAAAGCACCTGGTACCTGTGAATGTGACCTCTTCAGATCTTTGCAGATGTGATTAAGGGTTTTGAGATGAGATCATCCTGAATTTATAATCGAAGGGAGAAATGGACTATTCAACAATAACAATTGGAGACCTGAATACCCCACTTTCAATATTGGATATAAAACCAGGCAGAAGATAAATAAGGACATAGAAGATATGAGCAATTCTATAAGTAAACTAGTTCTCACAGCTGTGTCCTATAGACACAGCCCGCTGCCCAGAAACAGCAGAACACACATCTTCTCAAGTGCACATGGAATATTTTCCAGAATAGACCATATGTTAGGTCACAGAACCTCAATAACATTTGAAAGATTGAAATCACACAAAAAAATTTCTCTGATCGTAATGGAATAAAACTAGAAATTAGTAAGACAATGAAATTTCAAGAATTCACAAATACATTCAAATTAAACAAAATACTCTTAAATAACCCCTGGGTCAAAGAAGAGATCAGAGGAAAATTAGAAAATAGTTTGAGATGAATGAAAATGAAAACAAAAACAAAACAAACAAAAACTTATTGGGTGCAGCTGAAAGAGTTCTTAGAGGTTAATTTATAGATGTAAACACATATATCAGAAGAAAAGAAAGATTTCAAAAAACAGCCTAAGCTTCCACCTTAAGAAAAGTGCAATCAGGAGAGCAAACTAGAGCCAATGTAAGCAGAATGGAGGAGTGATTAGATTAATGATTAGAGTGGAAATAATAAAATGCACAATAGAGAACATCAACAAAACCAAGGGTCAGTTCTTTGAAAAAATAACAAAGTTGACAAGTCTTTAGTGAGACTAATGACAGAAAAAAGAGAAAGAAGACTCAAAGTACTAACTCAGGGATGAAGGAAAGGCATTGCTCTTAATGTTGCAGAAAAAAAGAATTATAAGAGAATATTACAAACACTTGTGTGCCAGTTAATCACACAAATGGAATGAAACTGACAAATTCCTAGAAAGACACAAATTACCAAAACTGACTCAAGAAGAAATAGAAGATGAAAAAAGACCTATAACAAAGATCTATTAATAGAACAAGTAAAGATATTGATTGGGTAGTTAAAATACTTCCCCAAATGAAAAGCTGTACTTACTGAAAAATTCTACAAAATATTTAAAGAAGTATTAATACAAATTCTCTACAAACTCCTCCAAAAATATAGTAGAGGAAACTCGTCCTGGCTCATTCTGATGCTAGTATCACCAAGAAACAGAAACTAGTCAAGGGCACTTCAGTGAAAGAAAACTAAATGTAAGTGAAAAGTAAATAAAAGCAGAGACATTACTTTGCCAACAAAGACTATGGTTTTTCTAGTGGTCATGTATGGATGGGAGAGTTGGACCATAAAGAAAGCTGAGCGTTGAAGAATTGATGCTTTTGAACTGTGGTGTTGGAGAAGACTCTTGAGAGTCCCTTGGACTGCAAGGAGATCCAACCAATACTTTGGCTACCTGATGGGAAGAGCTGACTCATTGGAAAAGACNGATGGGAAGAGCTGACTCATTGGAAAAGACCCTGATGCTGGGAAAGATTGAGGGCAGGAGGAGAAGGGGACGACAGAGGATGAGATGGTTGGATGGCATCACCGACTCGATGGACAAGAATCTGAGTAAATTCCTGGAATTGGTGATGGACAGGGAAGCCTGGCGTGCTGCAGTCGGACATAACTGAGCGACTGAACTGAACTGAATTGAAAAGTAAGTAAAGAAAAAACTTAAAGACCTATATTCCTTATGAATTAGGGACAGAACAGCAGCAAGTGGAATATAGAAACATACAAAAAGCGTTGTACTCCATGACCAGTAAGATTCATCTCAGAAATGCAAGGCTTGCTTAACATCTGAACATCGGGGTGTTTTACAATAAAGGGCAAAAACCATATGATTATCTCAATAGATGCATAAAAACCAGTTGGCAAAATGCCATACCCTTTAATAATGAAAGTATTCAACAAATCATAAGTGGAAAAGAAGGTCTCAACTGATAAAGGCCATTTCTGAAAAAACCTACGGCTAACATATCATTTCTAATGGTGAAAGAGTCAGTAACTTACCTTTAAAATCGGGAGTAAGAGAAAAGTGATACTCTCTATAGGAAATGTCCTGAACAGGCAAATCCAGAGGGAAAGTGGATTATTCACAGAGACTGGGGCTCGGTAAGAATGGAATGGGGGTGACTGATAAGGGTGTGAAGTTTCTTTTTGGGGTGATAAAATGTTCTAAACTTAGATAGTCTTGATTCCTGTACAACTCTGTGAGTATACTCAACTCCCCTGAATTGTACACTTAAAAATGAATTTTGTACTATGTTAATTATATCTCAATAAAGTTGTTTTCAGTTCAGTTAAGTCGCTCAGTTGTGTCCGACTCTTTGCGACCCCAAAAGAGACCCAAACAAGCCAAACTCTGATGTTAGATATGAAGATGCTGGTTATCTTGGAGGGGTGGGCGGCGGCGTGAAGAAGGCCTGGAGGCAAGTGTGGGTGGTGGTGCGTCCGTCTCTTAACCTGGGTGCTGTTACATGGGAGTGTCTGCTCTGTGAGAACTCACTGGCTGCTCACTTGTGATGAACGGACATTACATTCCAGTACAGAGTCTTACAAAGAAGTAAAAACAAGTGTTGCCCCACGACCTGTCCCATCTGACGGGCACTGGGGGACAAGCGGCCTCTCCTGGCAGAGGAAACAGCTCGGGAAGGCAGTGGGCAGGGTCCCTGGAGCGCCCAGGAGTCCCACGTCCAGGCCACGAGTGTGCCTGGGGAGTGGAAAGTGTGCTTGTAGGAGGGACATGGAAAGGGGGAGGTCCTTTAAGCTTTACTTCTGCCTGGCTTCCCTGGAGGCTCAGACGGTCAAAGAGTCTGCCTGCAATGTGGGAAACTCAGGTTCGATCCCTGGGTTGGGAAGATCCCCTGGCGAAGGGAAAGGCCTGCAGCTCGGCCTCCACACATGAGAGTGTCCCTGCCTTCTGCACTGGCCACGCCGCTGGGGGCCCTGCGGGGCCCACCCTCTTTCGGGGGACTGCAGCCGCCCCTCAGCCTTAGCCGACCTATGATCTGAAACCAAACCCCAGAACTCCACGACTCCCCAGAGGTCTTTCCAGTTTTGATCTAAACGTCCTGAAACCGTGAAACCCAGTGGAGACAGAAGCCGGGAGGAGGGGGCGGGGCCCTGATGCGCAGAGCCCTTCAGGCGGGGTGACCTTGGACTTCTCCCAACCTGGGGGACAGAGCTCATTTTAATATCAATGATCTGGCTTCCTTCCTGGTTAACATTTAAATATAGACGATCAACTGAATTTTTAAAAGGTAATTAAGCTTCTTTGATTTCTGCTTAAAGACAGTGGCAGGAGCCAGGCTCCGTCTTCCTCCCATAACGACCCCACGCCCCCCGCCCCCCGCCCCGCCCCCAAGGGAGGTTGCTTCCCTCTGGGGGTGAGCAGTGCCCCCTCCCATCCTGGAAGCTTCGAGCTGGGTCCTCCCCCGCCAGAGCAGGTCAGGCCTTGGTCCCCTCTGACCTCACACCAGGGCTTGTCTCCCCTAGACCCACCGCCTCTCCTCTGGTGGAGCCCACTGCCCCCTGGACATCTCCCCGTGGGTGACCACACCCTCCTCTGAGGCCTTGGCAGACCCCGAGTGGCGTTCTGAACGCCCCGATCAACAGACCCGCGGGTGGGGTCACCGGCATCACTGTGACCGCAGGCCCATCAGACCCCAGGCCTGCCCCCAGGGTCCTTCTCCCGGGACTGCTTCAGCAGTCAGAGGGCTCAGCTGCCCTCCTGCTGCGGGGGTCTGTGCTCCCCTCGCCTCTCCCCTGTACCCCCAGGCGCCGCAGACACGTGGCTCCTGGTGGAGCCGCTCCTAGCAGCAGAGCCACACTTGTTCTTTCCCTCTTTTTCCACCTGTGGCGGGAAAAATGGCATTTGCTTTGAGAACAGTGACAACCAGGTGCCTTGCTGCTGGCTTCGCAGCCCCCAGACGCCGCCCCGCGGGGTGTCCCCTTCCTCCCCTTCCCCTGGCAGCCCCACTTCCAGCCTCCAGGTTTCCCAAGGTGCTGTGCAGCTCTACGCCTGGTGTCCCGCCCTGCTGACGATTTTTCACTCCTCAAAGTCTTCTCAACTGTCTACCTGTTCATTCAAGATTATTTTATAATCATGTCATACTAAACAAAAACTTGTTTGGATTTCAATCAAATAAAGTAAACCTGTAAATAATTTTGGGAAGAATTCGGTTTTGTGCATTTTTCCTTTTCTCTCCTTTCCTTTCTCTGTTGTTCAGCTGCTAAGTCGTGTCCGACTCCTTGGACCCTATGTTCTGCAGCACGCCAGACTTTCCTTTCCTTAAAAATGATGTGCTTTTCCCCCCTGTTTCTATTGTAATAAATTACCACAAACTCGGTGCCTTGAAAGAACACATGTTTATTATTTCACAGCTCAGGTAGTGGGTGGGCAGGGCTGGCTTCTCCAGGAGGCTCTGGGAGAAATGGGTTCCCTCTGGTTTCCAGCACCTGGAGACTCTGCATCCCTCGGCCTGTGGGCCCTCCTTCCACTGCAAAACCCCCAGCCCACATCATCGAGCTCTCTGCCCCTCCGACCCCTGCTCTGTCATCTCAGTTCCTCTGTATGACTGCAGCCTCCTGCCTCTCTCTTGTGAGGACTCTGTGATGGCCTGGGCCCACCAGGGGACCCTGTGATGACCTAGGCCCCCCCAGGTGACCCTGTGATGACCTAGGCCCACCCAGGTGACCCTGTGATGACCTGGGCCCCCCAGGTGACCCTGTGATGACCTGGGCTCACCCAGGTGACCCTGTGATGACACGAGGCCCCCCAGGTGACCCTGTGATGACACAAGGCCCCCCCAGGTGACCCTGTGATGACACGAGGCCCCCCAGGGGACCCTGTGATGACCTGGGCCCACCAGGTGACCCTGTGATGACCTGGGCCCACCAGGTGACCCTGTGATGACCTGGGCCCACCAGGTGACCCTGTGATGACCTGGGCCCACCCAGGTGACCCTGTGATGACCTGGGCCCACCAGGTGACCCTGTGATGACCTGGGCCCACCCAGGGGACCCTGTGATGACACGAGACCCCCCCAGGGGACCCTGTGATGACCTGTGCCCACCCAGGTGACCCTGTGATGACTGAAGATAACCTCTTATCTCCAGGTCCTTGACTTCATCACATTTGCCGAGTCCCTTTGTCACTGAAGGTCACAGACTCACAGGTTCTGGGGATCAGGAGGTGTATATTTGGGGGGCGTTATTCTACCACCCATGGTGTGCGTCTATTGTTTTCCTTTCAGATGTCTCAGTAAGCTTCTATGATTTTCTGACAAACAAATGTCTCAGTTTTATAGAAGCAACCCTATCAAAAATGCATATTTTCTGCCACTATAATGAAAGGTATTGGGATCTTTCCCTCCTGCCTGATTACTGCTCTGACATAGAATAACTATTGATTTATTTAAGTGGTCGTGTTTTCAACACCTTTACGGAACTCTTTTATGCGCTCTCGTAGGTTTTCCTCTGACTTTCTTGATTCTTCTTGGCACACCATCATTGCATCGACAACATGATAACTTTAGCTCCTCCCCCGCAATAATCAGAGGCTCCACATCTAGAAAACTTTACGGCCCTGCTGGCACTTCTACTACAACGGTGATGGGCTGTCCGCGGTTTGCTTTTGGGTTTTAACTGCTGTGATTTTAATTTTCTTTGCAAGAGTCACCTCCATGTATGATGCCTAAGTGGGCAACAAAGTGGGGGTTGGTGGCCAGGACCAGGTCTGCGTGGCGGCCCCCTTCTCAATTTTCACCCCAAGGGGGTCCAACTCTGAGACGGGGAACAGGTGAGCTGCTCCTGGCGGTGTCAGCTCTCACCTGATGGGACTGCCCGGTGCACTGCTGGGTCCAGGGGGAGGGGGAGGGCGGACCCCCCTCCCGCGTGCTTCTGTAGGCAGCCAGTGGGCCGGGGGTGATGATCACAACCGAGTCTCTAGGTGACGGGCATCAAATATTTACATCATTATCAGGGAAGACAAATTAAGCCAATAATAAAAGCCGTCTGGAGATGGTGCCCACTATTTTATTTATGGAGGACTCCCTTCTTGGGGACATCACACGGGGTGAGCCGCTTTTCCCTGCAGCCACCTCAGAGCTCGGACGCTGAACGGAGCCTTCTGCCCCTTGTCCTGTGTTCCCGGGCTCCTCGCCCCTTCCTGTTGGGCGTGATGCAGAGGGGACCCAGGCAGGGAGGACGCTGCTCTGAGAGGCCATCCGGCCGGGGGCCCCGCTCTGCCCAGCCCGCCCCAGCCCCACCCCAGCCTCTTCCTCCCCAGCGGCACCACCTCTGCTGGAGGTCCGGCTGCCGGGCCTGGTCCCGTGTTCCCGGTGTCCTAGGGTCCGGGGACCCGGGAGGCTCCAAGTGCAGCTCATCACTCTGATGGGCCTGGAGGGAGGGGCAGGGGCTACACCCATCACGACACAAAGGGCTTCACAGCCCGTGACGGCAGTCTTCTCCGCCGCTTGTCCCTCAGGGCTCCCGCCCTGGGCCCCCCTCTCTGACGTCCCTCAGTGTCCCCCTTGGCTGGACACGCGTGTGTGGGCCTCCTGAGCCAACGCGGGGGATCCTGGTTCTTGCGGAATCCTTCCTGCTTTCATCGCAATATGTTCCAAGTGCTGCTGTGAGCAGGTTTCAGTGGAGGGGGACAGGAGTGTCCCTTGCTCTGGGGACCCATAGGTGTGAAGCTGAGAGGGCCGGGGGGCGCAGAGCTGCAGACCCCGTCTCAGCCCCACGCAGCCCAGCCTGGAGCTGACCGCCGCGTGGAGCCCACGCTCCATGTACTCAGGGCACAGGGTGGGTGGCCCGGGGCGGGGGGTCACCCGCCTGGGAGCCGTCCCCACTTTGAGGAAGAGAAGTAGGGGTTATGACGTTGGCCCAAGGTCACAGGAGCAGCTGCAAGGTCAGGTGGCCCAGCTATGACCTCAGGGCCAGGCTTCCGGGGAGAAGGGGGCTCCCCTGTCTGGCTCGGCCTCCAGCTCGGGGGCTCACGGCCCCGAAGTGGGAAACTGGGGTCCCGGGAGCGAGGAGGGCCGCCGGCCTGGCTCTGCACGTGGTCTGACCCGGCTCCTGGGTTTTGAGTCTTATCTGGCTTTGCCCCCAGAGCCGCAGGAGGGAGCTGAGGTGCGAATGGATGAGGAGGGCGCCAGGGGCCCGTCCGCCTGGGAGGAGGCATTGCTGTGTCTGGGCCCCGAGGCCACGCAGGTCCTTCCAGCCAGTGCCCCTCACCCCGACCGGGGCCCCGACTGTCACCCGCACCCTGGCCTTCCCGACGTCCCGTCCACGTCCACACCAGAGGGCGGCGTTGCCAGTCTGACCAGGACGGGCCCCAGCAGTGACTTTCTGCGGGAGTCCCCACACCGGGCCGGGGCTGCGGTCAGAGGGGGGTGCCCTTCTCTGTGGAGAGTGAAGCAGTTTTGTTTTCATGTGGATGGCAGCGTTAATATCTGTGCACACACACACACACAATATACATGCACACACCACGCACAATTCACACATACAACACACATGCACACATCACAACATACATATGCTTCACATGCAAACACACACATACACAACAAATATCTGTGCACACACGCACAAACAGAACATACACGTGATAGACACGCACACACCACACACAATTCACACACACAACACACATATGCTACACGTGCAAACACACACTCATACACAACACCCATGCACACCCGCTCCCATCTACTCCGGGGCGGCGAGGTGCCTGAGCTCTGCTCCCTTGTGGCCGAGAGCCCGTGTGCCCGGAACACGCACACGCTCCACGTGCCCATGACGTGCTCGCCGAGTGGAAGCCGTGTGCTGGCCATGAGGCCTCCTCATGGAGAAGCGCAGCGGGAAGGAAATGGAGGAACTGGGTCCTCACGTGGCCGTGAAATGTCAGGAGAAGAGCTTTGTCTATTCCAGTTGATGACGTTTTTCATTTGAATTTTGTCACCGTTGTCTCTGGTGTATATTTAATTGATAAATGTGCTTTGTTTTTAAGGTCGTGTCACTGGCTCTTTGTCTGCATGAAGACAGGATTGTAGCTTCATAGGAAGGCTGCTGATGCCATGCTGAGGACCGAGCGTCCGCGTCTGGCCTCATCCTCTGCCTTCTGCGCGCTCCTCCCTCATCTGCATCTCGAAGTGCCGTCCCAGGAGAGGGGTCAGCGTGCTGAGCTCAGGGGCCGCAGCCTGCCTTCTCACCAGTCTCTTTGGCACGCGGTCACCTCACAAGTGGCTGGGGCCCGCTGAGCCAAAAATACTTAGTGTCTGGTCCTCGGGAAAAGGCCCCACCTTCAAGAGCTGGTTTTCTGAAGCTGTTGACAGCAGAATCCACCAACGAAATTCAAACCCAGAATATCTGAGGCTTTCCTGAGCTTGGATTCTGACTCGGGATTAGGGATGGTGGGCAGTGGGCAGTGGGGTCTCTATTGGCTCCAGCGGTCCTGCGAAGCCCTGGTTCCTCCTGAGGGGTCCCCTCAGCTGTTGGAAGACAGTGAGTGCCCTGGCTATAGAGGGCTGTCTGCACCCCCACTGTGACTGCACCCCGAGACCCTGTCTCTGACCCCCCTTTGTCCATCTGCCCCAGGAACACTCTGCTCCTATGAGAAGCTGGCTTTGTCTCCTGTCATCACTGTATTCCCTAACTCATTTATATAGTCGACCACTCCCTGAGTCACAAGGAAAAGTGTTCAAAGCCTTTTCTCCCGTAAGTGGCAGTTTAATTAGACATTGTCAGGACATCTGGGGATGAAGATAAATAATTTATTTGCTTTTTTCTTACATAGAAAAAGGGCACATCCCAAGGAAGCCAAAAGTATTTGAGAAAATGAACACGTTTATCTTGGGACAGGATATGCTTCTATTTACATCGTGCCTGGGCACAAAGCAGAGATGAGGGGCCCGGCCTGCCCGGCAGTGACCCCCGGCCGCCCATGCCAGCCCTCGGGAAGGCCCAGGATGCAGGCCTGGTGCTCAAGGCTCCTGGGGGCGCCGGCGGGACGCATTAAACCCGAGAGATGGCGGCGGAGACTGCAGAGGGGAGACAGTGCGGGCGTGGGGCAGGGGCGGGCCCGTGAGGGACCCTGGACACGGGCCTGATGGCTCCCCAGCAGAAAGCCCCTCGTCCATTGTTCTGGAAACCGCTGTCACTGGCGTTAGTGTGATAAGAGAGGTTCCCAGAGGGCCGGGGGGCAGGCTCGGGGCGCAGCGGGGGGAGGCGGCCTGGGACAAAGGAGCTGGCGGGGCCGCCCCCCGTGGCCTCTGCTCTCGGGACCTCGCCAGGGACACGGAACACGGGGCCCCAGACGCTGACGCCACGCAGATGCGGCTGTGCAGGGAGGGCCGGTGCGCTGGGGACAGAGGGGCGGCCAGAGGCCTCCCGTGTCCAGGGCGGGTGGCCCCGGCCCCGTGGGAGGAGGGGTGGCTTGCCCTGCCGTCCGGCAGGAGGCTGCAGCTCACGGCTCAGGGGTAAGCCGGCACCCGGCGCTCCCCTGGGTGAGGAGGAGTTTGGGGGCTCGCTCACAGAGGCGCGTGGGGACGGGACTTGGGGCTGGGCCCTCCTGTCTCCCTCAGACATCAGAGCGGCAGGCACGGTTGAACCTGAACTTCTGGCCTGAACCACTCTCTGGACTGCTGTCTCCCCACGTTTCTGGCCCCAGGCCTCCCCCTTACATTCCAGTCCTATACGCCTGGCTGGCCTGCACCTTGAAGGCAGACCCGGATCTCAGACATAATGTGGCCCGAAGGGCATCTCGATGCTCCTCCCCACCCCGCCCCCCGCCCCAATCCTAATCGCCCCCATCTTTCTCAGCCAGAGAAGAGCAAATTATTCATTGAATGGCCAAGGGCCAAAGCTTGGAGTATTTTTTGATTCTTCCTTATCCTTCCCTCCTCCCAGATCACCCACCCGCAAGCACTGTTGATTCTCTCAACACACACCCGGGTCTGCTTGCCACCCTCTGTTCGCAGGACCGCCTTCCTGCAGCCCCAGCCCCTCCCCAGTCACTGGAAAGGCCTCTTTCCCTCCGCTCCTGCCCAGGGAGACTCACCCAGACACACGTCGTCATGAGCGCTCACCGCTCAGTGAGCGGACTGCCAGGCACGGGAAGGCCTCTCCTGCGACTCAGAGAAAGACAAAGTCTCTAGGGATTTCAGAGGATGGATGAACAGGAGAAAACAAGAAGCAGAGTGGATGGAAATAATGAGGGCAGAGGTGTTGGAGGGAGGCCCACGGAGCCCTGCGGGGAGCAGATGAAAGTCACACCTGGACTCTGAACCTGTGGAGCACGAGAGACAGGAGAGACAGAGAGAAATACAGAGACACAGAGAGAGACAGAGAGACAGAGACGGAGAGACAGAGACAGAGAGACCGACTGTGCTCAGAGGGGCTGGAGTCAGGCCGCGTCAGGCCTCTAACTGGGGCTAAAACCAAGGCAGGTGCCTTTCAGGTCTGAGCAAACCTATACAATTGCTTCATCAGGAGCGCTTGCCAAAGCAAAGACGTTTTCCGTCACACAGGACTCTAGAAACGCCCCTCCCCGTGCCTCCACCCAGAGGCTGTCAGGGACTTTCTCCAGGTGAGGAGGAAAGCCAGAGGGTGAAGGGACGGGATGGGGAGACAGATAAGCCCCCCCCCCCCAGGAGCCAGGGGAGAGGGTGGCCTGCTGCGACCTGGAAGTGGCCAGGCTGTCTGCGCCCCCAGCTCCTGCGCCCAAGCAAGCAGCCCCCGGGGAGGCGGGGTGCAGCCGCAGGTCGGGGAGAGCTGGATCTGGGGGTGACGGAGGGGCAGGGAGGCAGCTGGAAGCTCCGGGGAGACCAAGGGTGGTTTAGAGACCCTGGCTCAGAGACGGTCGACAGTGCGGCGGGGTTGAACTCCCAGGGCGGCGGGGCAGAGAAGACGATCCTGGGTCCCTGATGCCAGCCCCCGTCTGCCCTCAGTCTTTCAGGAACCCCAGCGCCCAGCCTGGCCACACACGGTCCATCTGTAATCATCTCCTAGCTTCAGAATCAGACGGCAGACGAGGGGCGCGTCTGGGTGCCCTCACGGCAGGGCTGGCTCCTGTCTGCGCCTCCATCGGGGCCACCGAGGCCATGCCGGCTGTCTGACTGCGCCTGCAGCTCCTCGGGCCACAGCTCAGCGACATCCCGTCTCCAGGAGCTCCAGTCTCCTCCAGGCTCTGCTAGACACTCTCTCACCCTCGTGGGCCCAGGAGCTCGTGTGGCCGGCCCCTCAAGTCTGTGTCCTTGGCCCAGGACACCCATTGACCTGGGATGGGACAACCGCAGCCTCTGGGCCCCCGTTCTCTCGTGATGTAGGGTCTGGAGCCCCTGGGAGGGGTCAGTCAGGTTGCTGGGCCTTCTCAGGCCTTCCCAGCCTGGCTTTCCCCTGCGCGCCGGCCCTGGTTCCTCGCCGGTGCCCAGGCTGCGGGTGTGTGTGCTCAGTATGCTGGTTGCCAGGGTCCCACTCCCTCCACCCTGCCCAGGTGCACCAGGGGCCCTGAGGCACCAGGCCCCGAGGCTGAGTGCTTACTGGCGCCCAGAGAGGCAGGGTCGGGCCTGGGGCTCTGGGCTGTCCTCGGCCAGCAGGCTCCTGAAGACTCTGGCTAGCCACGTGCCCTCTGGGGGCTGATCAGCGAGGGCGCACCTCTGGTCGGGGGGCAGCCCTGCGCTGTGAGCTCACCCACAGCTTCCCTGGTTCCCACACCCGCGCTCTCAGGGCCGAGCCGGCAAAATCAGAGGAGCGGGATACGGAAGGCGTGCCCCGCTGGTGGGGAGGGGTCTGGCTGGGTCTGTGACCCCAGGCTGGAGCCGAGCCCCTTCTCCCTGGGGGTCCCGCGGGCTCCCTCTGGCAGCACCAGACAACTCTTTTTGTTCTGAGAATCAGTAAATTCGCACTAATTTCCCTAGACATTACCAGAGTCTGTTTTCTTAAAGTACAAACATACACAGTATGTTCATCATTTAAAATATCATTTCCTTAATGGTGGGAAGTGTTCTCTGGCTGTTCCTTTCGAACTGTGAACAATTAGAGAACAGCACATTTCATTTCAGAAATAAGTACTGTTAGCGATCATCATAAACATCAGATGGTGGGATAATTAAATTAGGGTAATATACCAGTTTCTCTGCTAATCGCTGACAATCCATAGTGGCTGTAATAACCGCGATTTGTCATGTCAGACCCACCGGTGCAGCCTCGGTAATTGAGGCGGTGCGCTAATGACCCCGCATTTCACAGGCCTGGGACACGCCAGAAACACGCACATCTTCTGATTTTGAGTTTTATACGAAAATACAACTTCATGTTGCACTTGTCTGAGCAGGATCCGACAGTGAGAGTAAGACGGGGTCACCGGGAGACTTTCAGAGTGTGCGGGGTCACGCAGTGTCCACCTGGGGCACGCGGGCACGTGTGTGTGTGTGTGTGTGTGATGTGCAGGCACATGTGAGTGGGTGTGGTGGGGGTAGGTCCGTGTGGTGTGTGTGTGGGTGTGGCGTTGTGTGCTCCTGTGTGTCCCTCCCGACATGTGGGAGTGTTCCCTGTCGAGCAGATTTTCTCGCCGGCCAGAGCCCTCCATCCCAGGGTGGTTGCTGGGGCCTCTGGAAGGGGGACTGGGTGCCCAGGTGCCCGGGTGCCTGCTGTCCAGGGCAGCAGAAAGACAGGGTGGCTGGGGGAGCCGTGACTCCCAGCGGGGCCCGTTAGGAGGGCAGGCACACGCCATGCGGGACCCTGTTCCCTCATCTAGACACCTCGGAGACCCCGGCGGCTCAGAGCCGAGCACCCCCTCCTGCCCTCGGAGACCCCGATGACTCAGAGCTGGGTGCCCCTCTCCCTCCCTCGGAGACCCTGGTGGCTCAGAGCCGGGTGCCCCTCTCCCGCCCTCGGAGACCTCGGCGGCTCAGAGCCGGGCACCCCCTCCCGCCCTCGGAGACCCCGATGACTCAGAGCCGGGTGCCCCTCTCCCTCCCTTGGAGACCCCGGAGGCTCAGAGCTGGGTGCCCCCTCCCGCCCTCGGAGACCCTGGTGGCTCAGAACCGGCGCCCCCCTCCTGCCCTCAGCCTCCGGGTCTCCAGTCAGGCTGAGACGCAGCCGTGGTGCCTCCACAGCCTCTGTCTTGTGACTGACCAGGGGCCTGTGTGAAACTACAGGCCGCTGGGCGCTAATTAAATGTTACTTGAGGACAGAAGGGAGATCTCTGAGCTCCAGAGACCACGGAGAGCTCCAGAGTGGGGGTCCGGCCAGGGTCTCCTCCACCCCAGGCCCGCCTGCCCGCCTGTCCTGGGCCCACCGTGGGTCCCAGGCCCCCTGGTTCCACAGGCTCTGCTCCGGGGATGCAGGCGGCAGACAGGAGGGCCAGGAGGGGCAGAGAGCTCTTTCCTGGGCCCCTCCTGGAGGAGATAACAGCCCCGCCCCATCTCCGGGGCCCTGGGGAGCATTGGCCCTCTCTCTCCTGGGAGACAGCGTGGCCGTGGGGCCCACTGCCCGGCCTGGGGTGCTGCCAAGCTGGGGCCGGGCATGGTCCGGTCCCTGGAGGGGCTGGTGAGGGGAGGGGAGGCCCTGAGCCCGTGGGGCTGTCCGCGGCCCTGGGGTGAAACGCAGTCTCTAGGGGATTTGTCCCACATGCTCCTCACGGGGACCCATGAGGTGCAGTTTCCCCCTTTTCCAGGGAGGGGGGCAGGCTCTGGAGGGTTGGAGATTCACCGAGGCGGCACCTTGTCATCAGCTGGCCCCCACCCGGCGTGTCCTTCTGCATAGCAGGGCCTTCGTGAGCTCGTGGGACTCAAGAGTGGACTGGGGATTCCTGGCCTGTGCAGAGGCCGCTGGGCAAAGGCAGAGGCCCTGGCCTCAGGTGGGAGACCAGGCTCCTGGTCCCTGAGTCTGTGCTCTGAAGAGGAGGGGCCTGCAAGGTGCTCGGGAGGAGGCCGGGGCGTCAGCGGGCGCAGGGCTGGGCGCAGGCCACCCTGCTCTCCTGAGCCCAGGGCCAGAATCTGGCCTTCCGATGGCCTCCCCGGAGCGGCGGCTGGTGTTGGGGCAGCCGGCCCGCCCTCGGGATCTCTTCCAGGAGCTCAGGCGGGGGCGTCTGGCTGTAATGGCACCGAACTATGAGCCAGCCACAGAAAGACAACAGGCCATGTGGAAGTGAGCACACACTCCTCTCCATAGTCCATGGGTTGAGGGAGACTTTCCAAAGGAAGCTGCGACGAGATGGAGAAGCGAATAGACACAAAACGCGGCATAAAAGTATGTGGGATGCAACACTGCGTGTGTGGTGAGCGTGTGTGTACCGTGGGGTGTGTGTACGTCTGTGGCTGGTCTGTGTGTAGTGAGCATGTGTGTACCGTGGGGTGTGTGTACGTCTGTGGCTGGTCTGTGTGTGGTGAGCGTGTGTGTACCGTGGGGTGTGTACGTCTGTGGCTGGTCTGTGTGTGGTGAGCGTGTGTGTACCGTGGGGTGTGTGTGTACATCTGTGGCTGGTCTGTGTGTGATGAGCGTGTGTGTACCGTGGGGTGTGTGTGTACATCTGTGGCTGGTCTGTGTGTGATGAGCGTGTGTGTACTGTGGGGTGTGTGTGTACATCTGTGGCTGGTCTGTGTGTGGTGAGCGTGTGTGTACCATGGGGTGTGTGTACGTCTGTGGCTGGTCTGTGTGTGGTGAGCGTGTGTGTACCGTGGGATGTGTGTGTACATCTGTGGCTGGTCTGTGTGTGGTGAGTGTGTGTGTACCGTGGTGTGTGTGTACGTCTGTGGCTGGTCTGTGTGTGGTGATCGTGTGTGTACCGTGGGGTGTGTGTATGTCTGTGGCTGGTCTGTGTGTGGTGAGCATGTGTGTACTGTGGTGTGTGTGTAAGTCTGTGGCTGGCCTGTGTGTGGTGAGCGTGTGTGTACCGTGGGGTGTGTGTGTAAGTCTGTGGCTGGTCTGTGTGTGGTGAG
>JADEYB020000020.1:1437474-1483586 GCA_015832495.2 Alces alces
GTCTGTGGCTGGCCTGTGTGTGGTGAGCGTGTGTGTACCGTGGGGTGTGTGTGTAAGTCTGTGGCTGGTCTGTGTGTGGTGAGCGTATGTGTACTGTGGTGTGTTTGTACGTCTGTGGCTGATCTGTGTGTGGTGAGCGTGTGTGTACCGTGGGGTGTGTGTGTAAGGCTGTGGCTGGTCTGTGTGTGGTGAGTGTGTGTGTACTGTGGTGTGTGTGTGTACGTCTGTGGCTGGTCTTTATGTGGTGAGCATGTGTGTACCATGGGGTGTGTGTGTAAGGCTGTGGCTGGTCTGTGTGTGGTAAGCATGTGTGTACCGTGGTGTGCGTGTAAGTCTGTGGCTGGTCTGTGTGTGGTGAGCATGTGTGTACTGTGGTGTGTGTCTAAGTCTGTGGCTGGCCTGTGTGTGGTCTGTGAGTGCACCATGGTGTGTGTGTGTGGAGTGTGTGCACCATGGTGTGTGCGTGTGGAGTGTGTGCACTGTGGTGTGTGCATGTGGAGTGTGTGCACCGTGGTGTGTGCGTGTGGGGTGTGTGCACCGTGGTGTGTGTGCATGTGGAGTGTGTGCACCGTGGTGTGTGCCTGTGGGGTGTGTGCCCCGTGGTGTGTGCGTGTGGAGTGTGTGCACTGTGGTGTGTGTGCGTGTGGAGTGTGTGCACTGTGGTGTGTGTGCTTGTGGAATGTGTGCACCGTGGGGTGTGAGTGTGGAGTGTGTTCACCATGGTGTGTGCGTGTGGAGTGTGTGCACTGTGGTGTGTGTGCGTGTGGAGTGTGTGCACCATGGTGTGTGCGTGTGGAGTGTGTGCACTGTGGTGTGTGCGTGTGGAGTGTGTGCACCGTGGTGTGTGCGTGTGGGGTGTGTGCACCGTGGTGTGTGCATGTGGGGTGTGTGCACCGTGGTGTGTGTGCATGTGGAGTGTGTGCACCGTGGTGTGTGCATGTGGGGTGTGTGCACCGTGGTGTGTGCACACTCCCGTGCTCTGAGCTGGTGGCTGCTCTGTCGCAGATTGTGCCTTGAGGGGGATGGACCTGTCACCGGGTGAGGTGCATGTGGCTGTGAGAGAATCCCTGCGGGAGGGCGCGGCGGGCCCTGGGCAGAGTGGGCTCTCAGCTCTGAGCTCAGGTCCCGCCCGGGGAAGCCTGCAGCCCCTTGACCCGCGTGGGAAGGAGGCTCTGGAGCCCAGGCCCCCAGGGGCGGGGCTGGGCCTGGGAACTTTGCGGAGCGCCACACTCAGGAGAGGCGTAAACGCAGTTTCTAGAACAGGCAGCGTGGCCGTGGAGGCGGGCGCCCTGTTCCATTTGGACGGTGTCAGGGGTATTTTCAGAAACAACTCCTAACCTGACAGTCACGTGCCTGTGCCCCTCGGCAGTGAGTGGCCCCGTGTGAGCAGCAAGAGCCAGTCTTCGGGGCGTGGCTGTGCTCTCTACAGGCCAGGCCGGACCCAGGTCCAGGCCTCGTTCCCACTAATGTTTGGCCCCCAAACCAGTCCAACCGCAGGAGGGAGACTGCTATGTTAATGGGAGGCGTCACGCTCTGATAAGGGCTCATCACAGGGTGTGCCCGCCACGCGTGCCGCTCTGCTTGGAAGTTGGGGGCAGCCCCGACTCTGAAATGCTTCCCTGCGGCCCCGGGAGGCATCGGCCACCCTGATGTCAGAGCAGGTGTGCGGGATGACGAGCCCGCCAGGTGCCCGTAAAAAACCAAACACGAGATGCCTTTGTTGTCTCGTCGGCTTGCTTTTCGGGCAGTGGTGTGGAGTCCCCGGTTCTGCATGCTAACAGCTCATACAGCCCCTCACTCTCATCCTCCCTGCTCGGGAGGCCTGAGATGCGCAGACGGCTCCAGAGAGTGGACGGAGGCTGGGATGCTGCCAGCGGGGCTCCAGGTCCACAGCTGGGGGACCCCTCGGGCCCGGAGCTGATTTGCAGGCACCCAGCTGGGGGACCCCCTCAGGCCTGGTGCTGGTTTGCAGGCCCCCAGTTGGCGACCCCCTCGGGTCCGGGGATGGTTTGCAGGCCCCCAGCTCTGGTCTTTCCAGCGCCTCCCTCTGCTTCCATCTCTGGCTTTCTGCTGACTTTCCCTGCACCCCCAGACCCCCAGGTGTTGTCTGCCCCCACCCTGGGCCTGTCCCATGCATAGACCCCACCCTCTCTGTGACCCCCCAGCCACTTCTCCGGGGAAGAAGCCCGGGGCTGTCCCAGCTCCCCACCAGCTCTGTCCCCGCACAGACCTGGGCCCCATTGAGGTTCAGCTGCCCCGCTAGGCTCTGCTGTCGCCCCATCTCTGGGGGAGGAGGTGCGCGTCTTTCTGACCCCAGAGGTGCCCCGTGTCTGCTGGTCTTCCTGGCTTTGTCCTGGCATTGAGGCCAAACACGGGAGTCTGCTCCAGAGCCGAGGGCCACAAAGGGCTCCCCGCAGGAGCTCACAGCACGTGGAGGCCGTCTCAGCCAAGCGTCTGGGGAAGGGGCCTCTGGGGCGAGGGCTTCTCTCCTCTCTTCTGGATGACAGGTGGGGTGGCGGGGCCATGAGTGCGACAGGCTTGAATCCCACGGCACGGGCTGGTCACGGGGCAGGGGGCCGCCCCATCAGGGCCTCGGGCAAAGCGACAAGTGGGTGCCTGCCCATCTGAGGGTCCCCACTGTGCCTCGCGGTCTTCCTTCCTCAAGTCCCACCCCCCGCAAGTGCACTGGGGACAGAAACAAGCCACTTTCTAAGACATGGAGGTTCTGTTAGTGAACTCATGGTGACCCCTGTTCACACACAGACCTGGATGTGTTCACATAGATGCATTTTATGCCTGTGTGCACATGCCTCTCCACGTGTAGGCTTGTCTGTGTCCATACAGGTCCATGAATGCCCTGTGTGTGCATACCTGTGAGTGTTCATACT
The DNA here is from genome assembly GCA_015832495.2 of Alces alces. NCBI lineage: Eukaryota > Metazoa > Chordata > Mammalia > Artiodactyla > Cervidae > Alces > Alces alces. Next base: position 1,440,363 of record JADEYB020000020.1, read on the forward strand.
GTATGTGTCTGTGCCCGTACCTGTTGATTCTTGTGCGTGCATGGACTTGCACAGGTTCATGCCTGTGTTCTTGTCTGCACGTGTCATCCTCCGTATCCACTATCTGTTGTGTAACTCATCAGCCCAACACAGATTTCACACTTAGTTACAACAACCGCCATTTAATTTCCTAGAAATTCTGTGGTCAGTGACTTGGGCAGGGCTCAGCTGGGCAGTTCTTCAGCTGATCTTGCTTGCGGTCACTTTGCAGCTGTAACCACCCAGCGGCTCCATCACGGCAAGCTGGTCCAAGAAGGCCCTGATCCCACCTCTGGGAGTCAGCGCTGTCCCTTCACCCCAGAACTGTGGGCCTAGGAGGGAGGGTGGATGCCTCAGAGCCTCTTGGAAACTTAGCCTGGACAGAAGTCCCCAAGCTCTGCTTCCCCAGCCTTCTGTTGGTCAAACGCCCCACCAGGCTGGCCCGGACTCAAGACGGGACACCGCTGGGAGGTTGGGGACAGGAGATGCCCTGGCAGATGCTTCCCACTGGCACCACAGCCAGCGGGAGGGGGAGAGCATGGCCCTTAGCACTGGCCTGCCCTCCTTCACCACCAGGGAGGTGGCAGCTTCCAAGGCAGCAGGGATGAATCTGGGAAGGAGGGGAGAAAGAGGCTCCTTCAGGGACAGACGGAGACAGGCTAGAGTCCTGAGGGGTCCCTGTGGACCAGGCTGACTGTGTGTTAGCGTTCATAGTCAGATGGTGGAGAGAAGGTGGGCATCACCTCCCCGGGTTGAGGAGGATATGATCTCCATGTTCTGGGGCCCTCCTCAGGGGGTGATTGCAGTCCAGAGGGCATGACCCCAGGGTCAGGATTCACCTCAGGATGGAGAGCAGGGTCTTCTGCACACGGAGGTAACTGTGATGGCGGGAAGACGAGAAGGGTCTGCATGTCTGTTCACGGGGCTGCTGGAGGGATGCAGAGGCCAGCCGTGCAGCGGGCTTCATGCCGTGGCTGGGGGGATGCAGAGGCCAGCCGTGCAGTGGGCTTCATGCCGTGGTTGGAGGGATGCAGCGTCCAGCTGTGCAGTGGGCTTCATGCCGTGGTTGCCAGGAGGATCTGCTGGTGCCAAGTTCACCCGCATTCAGCAGGTGTGCCTGCCCCTGCTTGCAGCAGCAGGAGTGACAAGGTACAGACACAAAAATGACTCCTGAGAAGGGATGGTGTTTACTGTCCTCAGTGTGCCTCGAGGTGGGGCCGGACTGTCCCGAGCACTTTACGCCCACCCATTTCATGTTAGGGTGGCCCCTGGTGAGCTCTGAGGGACATGGCTTTGCAGGTGGAGGGTGGGTGCCCAGGTTCACGGGGCTCCCCGGGTCAGGGGAGGGCTGGTGGGTGGTCCTCTATGAGCCAGGCCCAGTGGGAGCCCAGGACGGTGGAGATTGTGCCTCCGAGGTCGGCGGCTCGAACGCACATCTTAGGTGTGTGGGCTGCACCTTCCCTGCTATCTGAGGGCGGTGGCTCTGCCTCAGCCTCGGTTCTGGAGACACATCATCTTGGGCACCTGATTCTCCCTGCGTCCCACTCTCCTATTTCCTAACTGGATTGATTTATGCCTGAGGACATGGTTGGCTCTACACCCAAGTCCATGTGCTGGGGCCATGGAACCGGCCCCTTTAATCATAAAACCAGCGAGCTCTCAGCCCGCTCACCGCTCCACTGAGCCCGAAATGATGACAGTGAAAGATGCTTATGACTCCTGGAAATAATTCATAAAACTCTTAGAAACTTCCTCTTGGTGCTCTCCAACTCTCCCATTTGGTGTGACAGGGGACAAAAAGCAACCTCCGCTCTGAGGCAACTGCCCCGTCATCAACCAGACTGTCTGCAAAGGGGGCGATGCAGACCCACTCAGGCTGGGAAAGCCCATCTCCCGAGCCAAGTCCTCATTAACCCCATGCGCATGCTCACTCAGTCGTGTCTGTCTCTTTGAGCCCCCATGAACTGTAGCCCGCCAGACTCCTCTGTCCATGGGATTCTCCTGGCAAGAATACTGGAGTGGGCTGCCACGCTCTCCTCCAGGGAATCTTCCCGACCCAGGGATCGAACCCATGTCTCATGTCTCCTATGTTGGCAGGCAGATTCTTTGCCCCTAGTGGCACCTGGGAAGCCCCATTAACCCCATGGTCAAGGACAATTTCATTAGGAGAAAATCTAAGATCAGAGGCTGTGACTGCCTGCATTCATGGAGAAACTCATTCAAGTCAACAGTGGGAATATTAAGAAGGGCAGGTGCTAGGGGCCCCTGGTGGGGGCGAGGCGGTGTGGGCATGTATGCGTCTTTAGGGGCGCACTTGGGGGTGGGACCTGGCAGGCCAGCTACAGGGGTGGCAGCGGGCATGTGAGGGTACTCAGGTGGACACCAGCCCCAGCCAGTGCCCACGGCTGCCTCCTCCTCCTCAGGGTTTCTGATGTGATGCAGGACACAGGTGGCGAGGTGACGGCCCAGCGCGTCCTCGGGAAGGTGGAGCTTCTCCCTTCGGGGTGTGGTTTTCTGCACGGTACTGCCAGCTCTAGCTTGAGCACAGAGGTGTGCAGGGTCACATCTCCTCTGATGTCCTTCCAACGTGAAGTAACTCTGGGCCTGTTGTCGCAGGAAGATGACACATCCATGTCCGGGAGTCTCTGAATGAGTCAGGTTTTGCAGCAAAGGGGACTAGAGGATGCAGATGGATTGAAGAATTGATGCTTTCCAGTTATGGTGCTGGAGAAGACTTTTGAGAGTCTCTTGGACTACTAGGAGATCAAACCAGTCAATCCTAGAGGAAATCAACTGTGAATATTCACTGGAAGGACTGATGCTAAAGCTGAAGCCCCAGTATTTTGGCACCTGATGTGAAGAACTGACTCACTGGAAAAGACCCTGATGCTGGGAAAGATTGAAAGCGGGAGGAGAAGGGGATGACAGAGGATGAGATGGTTGGATGGCATCACTGACTCCATGGACATGAGTTTGAGCAAACTCCGGGAGATGGTGAAGGACAGGGAAGCCTGGTGTGCTACAGTCCATGGGGTCACAAAGAGTCGGACACGACTGAACAACAACAGATGAAGTGAGATTGCTCAGCAGGTGGGATGCTGGATCGGCTCATCCCAACGCCCAGGACAAGCGTCCTTACAAGTGGGAGGCGGAGTTGGAAGGCAGAGCTCAGGGATGCCAGTGAGGACTTACTGCCTTGCAGATGAGGAGGGCCAGGTGCCGAGGGATTCAGGGACTCCAGAAGTGGGGAAAGGGGAAGGACAGAAGACGCTGCTCAGTCACGAAACTGAAGAAAGTCCTGCCATTTGTTCCACATGAGCAGGCCTTGAGGTCGTTATGTTGAGGGAAGTCAGTCAGACAGAAAGACAAGATCTCACCTATGTGTGGACTCTTAGAAAGCCATACCTGTAGAAACAGGGAGCAGAGTGATGGATGCCAGGGCCTGCAGAGGGTGCAGAGGTGGGGCCAAGGGCGCGAACCCCCAGCTCTGAGGGGAGTAAGTTCTGGGGGCCTGATGGATCGCTCGCTGATTGTAGTCAGCAAGACTGTTACAGAGTTAAACCTTCTTGTCACAGAGTGATTACAGTGGGGGCTGGGTGTGTCTCCCGGCCTCAGTGTGGGAATTACTTCAAGTGTGCATGCTAAGTCACTTCAGTTGTGTCCGACTCTTTGGGACCCCAAGGACTGCAGCCCACCAGGCTCCTCTGTCCATGGGATTCTCCCGGTGAGAATACTGGAGTGTGTTCCCATGCCCTCCTCCAGGGGATCTTCTGGACCCAGGGATTGAACCTGCATCTCCTGTATCTCCTGCATTTCATGTGGATTCTTTACCGCTGAGCCACTGGGGAAGCCCGGTCATTTCATAACCTACACGTATATCATTATGTTGTACGCCTTACACTTACACAGTGTCATATGTTAATTATATCTCATAAAGCTGAAAAAAACTACTCATAATGTTGTGTTGAAAGTTATAAAGTTCCCAAGGAAACAGGTAAATTTTAAAATCAAAATTACTGACACTGATTTGAGAAGTAGACAATCTATATTAACATGGAAAAAAGTGGAAAACATTATCACACAATTACCTCAATAAAAGCCTCAGATTCTCCTCCCTCCCCCCAAAAAACAATTTATAAGGAGATTATCCTGGATTATCCAGGATGGTCCAATGTAATCACAAAGTTCTTAAAAGGAAAAGCATGATGGGGTCGTAGAGAAAGGCTGAGGAGGAGGGAGACAGAGACCTTGAGCAACAGAGACAGACAGAGAGACAGAGAGATAGAGACGGAGACGCAGAGAGCCCAGACCTGGCTGCCGCGGGCTCAGGGCAGGTGGCAGGACGCAGGGCGAGTGGTGGTGGGTGCACCCACTTCTCCACAAAACCCGACTCAGGGAAGTTCCGTGAGGAGCCCCCTGAGGGGGTCTTAGGGGTGTTGAGGGAAACTGTCTGCAGATATCTCAGTGCCGGTCTTAAATCAAAACGCTCTGCTCTTTCCTTCAGATGAGGGTCCAGTGAGAAAGCCAAGGACCAGTAGAGGTGAGGCAGAGGCGTGACCGTCATACAACCCTCGGTGTGCACAGCGGGCTTCACCCACGCAAGCTGATTTTCAAAAGCAACTGTGTTCATTTTTATTTTTAATCCATATTCATAATAGAATGTGTGGTGGCAACAATGATGTCTCCAGACTCCCAGAGAAGGAAGCTTCCAGGCCCTCAGACGTGATGAGGAGGGGGGCGTCCCTGAGCCCCCAGACTCCCAGAGGGCCTCTCTGACCCGACGGTGGCTTGGGGGCTGTGTTGAGCCCAGGGCGCCCCGAACCCCAGAACACCCACCTCCATGCCTGTCATCTCTCCACCAGGGACGCCACCCCCCTCGACACTGGTGCCAACCTGCCTGTTCCTCAGACGAGCCCTGTGATGCCTCAGATGCTTCTGGGTGATGATAATGTCTAACCGTTCCCCATGAGAAGGTCCAGGTTTGAATGTCCTGCTCATTCAGGGGATGAGGAAACTTCAGAGGTTTCTGCTTGGCTTTCCTCACTAGGGTCACACTTATCCCATGGACCAAAGACCCCAGGAGGGCACTGCACCTGCTACAAGTATGTTAGCCCTTTCATCCGCTGGGGCCTGGGGCACGACCAGCGGGCGGGCCTGTGGGCCTGGTGGACACCCCCCAATCCAGGTCTGGACTTGGACCCCATTTTCTGCCCAACTCCCACACGTCCCCTCTAATGTGGGGCCATGGTGACTCCCCACGCCTCCCTGGACACCAACAGAAACTCAGACGCTCTGTCCATGGTCACTTCTCCCCTGCGTGTGGTCATGTGGGTGAATGCGGACGGATCAGGGACCCTCATGAGGGAGCTCACCCCGGCGTCACAGGGCCCTTCCTCCCGGGGCTGGGCAGGGCGGTGGAAAGATTCGCCCTGGTTGATTCAGATGAAATCACCTGTGATGTTGTATAGATGTCGGTGGAGAACAGCCATCGGTTTGCGTCTCTTCCTGGAAAACGTCTCAAGCTCCGTCTCCGCAGCTCCAGCCTGTAGGAGCTCTCGGGGAGCTGGAGGGACAGTGGAAGGGGGCGGGGGGGGGCACCTGGGTCCTTCAGGGCCAAAGGATTTTCCCCCAAGTTATCGGCTCTCTCTGTTCCAGGTAAATTTGCATTTACTGAGATCTGCATCAGGACTGTGTAATGGTTTTGTCTCCTGCTAGTATTCCCTTGGGGCCTGGTCCTGGGATTCACTTTGATGAGGTTTGCAGATCAGTGCTTACCCAGCTGCTCTGAGGGGAAGACGTGGAGCCTGTGCCTGAAGGGAGGAAGGACTGTGTAGACACGGCCGTGCCAGCTCCATAAACGATGTGATGACCCGGGGCCCAGGGCTCCGCCAGGCCAGCTGGCACGAGTACCCTCTTCTGACCGTTCCTAGAACCTCCAGCAACGGATACTGTCTCTGAAGGCAGCAGTACAGCTTGTTGAAAATCTCTGTCTTTAGCGAATGAAATCTGATTTCTCCTCCATGGAAGCCTCTCTGAGCAGGCAGGAACTCACAGGCCTCCAGTAACCTGCTGAGTTATGCTCTCATTCAGGAGTGTGTGTGCACATGTGTGTGTGTGAGTGAGTGTGAGTATGTGTGTGTGTGTAAGAGAGTGTGTGAGTGTGTGTATGAGAGTGCGCGCGTGTGTGTGAGCGCATGTGTGTGTGTGCGTGCATGTGTGTGTGCACGCGCGCGTGTGTGAGTGTGTGCATATGAGAGTGCGTGTGTGAGTGCACGTGTGTGTGAGCGTGTGTGTGTGTGAGCGTGTGTGTGTGTGAGCGTGTGTGTGTGCGTGTGTGAGTGCGCGTGTGTGTGAGCGTGTGTGAGTGCGTGTGTGTGTGAGCATGTGTGTGTGAGCGTGTGAGTGTGTGTGTGGGTGTGTGTGAGCGTGTATGTGTGTGTGTGTGTGCGTGTGAGTGTGTGTGTGAGCCGGCGGAGGCGGGGAGGCAGGGCTGCGGCTGAGGACGTGGACTCCTGGGTGTGGTAACAGGGCTGGGTCAGCAGGCGGGGGCCGTGGATGGGGTGCTAGCCGGGGACCGGCAGAGGAAGACAGTGAGCCCGGGGTCCCCTGCGCAGCTCCTGGGGGAGGCTCTTTCCAAAGGGGGAAGAGGCGCACTGTTTCCTGGAACGTGGGGGACACAGGGATGGGACACCCGGCTCATCCCTGGGACCCAGGGCGTCCTGTCGTTACTCGGGCTCCCCGGCGCTTCTGTTCCAGTGCTGACAGAGGGAAGGGCTGTGTGTGTGCATGTGTGTGTCGGTGGGGTCTGAGGACTCTGTTTCTTGCTTCTTCCTCAGATGAGGCTGAGGACCTACAGTCTGAGATCACTGCCTCAACTACGTCCAGCAGGTCCGAGCCCTTCCGACCAAGACCCGAGCACCGGGTCAAAGTCAGTGAAGCCAAACCACTCCTGTGACTTACTGGCCTGACCTTGACTTCTATTTTCAGTTCTGAAGGCAGAAAACACCATTTGTGCATAACAGTGACTCCACGCAGGCTCACACACACTAACGCGCCTTTCTTCCTTTCAACCCCAGCAAAGCTCAGAGACTCACACAGACCATGTAAGACGTCTCCCTTGGAGAGAGCGCGGTCTCTCTATGGAAGGGATGCACGTGGCTGCCCAGAACTGCCTGCAGGACGGGGAGGGGGGCACATGGCCGGTGGACAGGTGGCCTCTGGCCTCTCCCAGCGATGGGGAGATGGGCGGGGAAGGTCTGAACGAATGGGCAGGAGAGGAGGGGCAGTGGCCAGGGCCACAGGGGGCAGTGCAGAGGAGCCCCGAGGGCCAGGGCCAGGCGAGCGGCCTGGCTGTGAGTGGTGGCCCCACGGGGACCAGAGAAGGTGATGGGCGAGATTTGGGAAGGACAGGAGCGCTGGTCACCAAGCAAGTCAGTGAGGAGACCCGACCAGTTCCCAGCAAGACACAGAGGGTGCTGAGAAATACACCTGCCAAAATATCAAACATACTGAATGCTCCAAGTTTACCAAAAAAATAAAATTTTAAGGACCGTTTGAAGAGCATCCTCCTTGTGACTCCGTTCAGACGGCATCTTCTTGTGTAAAGCAGTTTTCTGATGCCTTATGCACAAGCATACTTGCTTCATAAACACAGTGATAAGAATATGCTAAGTTCATAAGGAACTGAGCCACTTTGTGACAGATGATTTTCAACAAATGAGGCCTTTCCTAAACATCTGACAAGGAGTGTATGTTTATTGGATATATTCAGGGACTATAGTAAAGTGATGCTTAAAATTCTCCAAGCCAGGCTTCAGCAATACGTGAACCATGAACTTCCAGATGCTCAAGCCGGTTTTAGAAAAGGCAGAAGAACCAGAGATCAACTTGCCAGCATCCAATGGATCATCGAAAAATTTCCAGAAAAACATCTATTGCTGCTTTATTGACTATGCCAAAACCTTTGACTGTGTGGATCACAATAAACTGTGGAAAATTCTTCAAGAGATGAGAATACCAGACCAGCTGACCTGCCTCTTGAGAACCCTGTATGCAGGTCAGGCAGCAACAGTTAGAACTGGACATGGAACAACAGACTGGTTCCAAATAGGAAAAGGAGTACGTCAAGGCTGTATATTGTAGCCCTGCTTATTTAACTTATATGCAGAGTACATCATGAGAAACACTGGGCTGAAAGAAGCACAAGCTGGAATCAAGATTGCCGGGAGAAATGTCAGTAACCTCAGATATGCAGATGACACCACCCTTATGGCAGAAAGTGAAGAAGAACTAAAGAGCCTCTTGATGAGAGTGAAAGAGGAGAGTGAACAAGTTGGCTTAAAGCTCAGCATTCAGAAAACTAAGATCATGGCATCCAGTCCCATCTCTTCATGGCAAGTAGATGGGGAAACAGTGGAAACAGTAGCTGATTTATTTTTTGGGGCTCCAAAATCACTGCAGATAGTGATTGCAGCCATGAAATTAAAAGATGCTTACTGCTTGGAAGACAAGTTATGACCAACCTAGATAGCATATTAAAAAGCAGAGACATTACTTTGCCAACAAAGGTCCGTCTAGTCAAGGCTATGGTTTTTCCAGTGGTCGTGTATGGATGTGAGAGTTGGATGGTGAAGAAAGCTGAGCACTGAACAATTGATGCTTTTGAACTGTGGTGTTGGAGAAGACTCTTGAGAATCCCTTGGACAGCAAGGAGATCCAACCAGTCCATCCTAAAGGAGATCGGTCCTGGGTGTTCATTGGAAGGACTGATGCTGAAGCTGAAACTCCAGTACTTTGGCCACCTGATGCGAAGAGTTGACTCATTGGAAAAGACCCTGATGCTGGGAAAGATTGAGGGCAGGAGGAGAAGGGGATAACAGAGGATGAGATGGTTGGATGGCATCACTGACTCAATGGACATGAATTTGTGTAGACTCCGGGAGTTGGTGATGGACAGGGAGGCCTGGCGTGCTGCGGTTCTTGCGGTCGCAAAGAGTCAGACACGACTGAGCGACCAAACTGAACTGAACTGATGCATGTCTACTCGGGTTAGTTTAGAGAATGGTTCATTAAGCAAATCCCTCTTTTTTTCTTTATGTTTTTCAAAACTGACCTGGATTCCCCAGCATAACAGTGGCTTGTGTGCGGACCTGCAGGGCGAAGAAAGAACCTTTCAGCTCTGACTCCCGGGCTGAGTACGCTGTGGACCTTAACCCAGCTGGGCGTCTGAGAGTGGGGGCCGCTTTGCCCCACTTTCCTGATGAAACAACCACCTTCCCTGCTCTCATGGGGGCTGTGGAGAGGGCAGGGGTGGGCTGGCAGACTGGGGGGCCCGGGGTCAGGGGCACGGGTGTCTGGTGAGGCTGGAGGATGCACACGGCAGGAGTCGGGGGCCCAGGGTCGGGGAGGGAAGGCGGCCATCTCTGGAGGAGCATCGGAGGTAAAGGTGGCCGAGAGGGTCTTGCCCGGGCTGTGGGCGCTGACTTGGCGAGTGGACAGTCCTTGGAGTCCTTGGAGGTGTGTGCAGCGGTCCACAGGGCGTCGGGGACTGGTGTTCGGAGCGGGGAGTGTGTCCAGGGCAGGCGTGGGGAGGGGTCTGACCCACCGTGCCCCCAAGTCCCGTCCAATGTGATGCATTTGAAGTCTTAGCCCCATTCTTAGAGGGGTCGTCCGTGTGAGCATCCTGTCTTCTGAGTGAGGAGGCGGGAGTTTGTCCACTGAGGACAGGTCTGTGATGCCTGCAGACACTGGCTTCCCCTCAAGGTGGGAGGAGCCCTTGATAGCTGGCTGTGTGGTGGGACCAACGTGGTCCACCCTGGGGAGCACAGATCAGGGGACCCGGCTACCCAGAGCATCAGGAGTGTGCTCAGTCGGCGCCAGGACCCGGAGGCCTCTCAGGGGGGTGTGGCATGCAGAGGCCGCGAAGCAGCTCCCTTGGGGACAGGGCAGGGCAGCAGCCCGAGGAAGCCCAGCATCCTCTGAGCTGGGGACAGAGCGGACACTTGGAATTGGGGACAGTCATCACCTGCTGAGACCTGAGGAACATCACTCCTTTTTATTCAGGTTCATATGAGGGAGGAATGCTGTGGTTCCGATTTCTGATTGGAGGGATCACAAATGCAGTATGTTTCCTCCTTTGAAAGGAAGGTGCTGATACATTTGCTTGTTCTCCATCAATCCAGGTTTCCTCTCCTCAAGGGAAGGAGGACTCTGTAGAGAGGAAGACTTGGGTTGCTGGAGAAGATCTCAGCCGCTTCCTTTCAACAGTTCCTCATCGTGAGCCAGGCTCTGTGCACAAGTTTCTACGCATCATCCGTGTAAACCTCACAACCCCTGCAAAGCAGACGCTGTTAATCACCATCCCCAGAGCTGCCCCCGGAGAAGCATCCTTCCAACCCAGCCTCGGCTCACACGTCGGCTGACCGCTCTTCCTAACCGCCCCCTGAGCACCGCACCCTTTTATTCGACTGTCCTTTAACACACGATCTCCAGCTGACGTCCTGCCTCCTGGCGGATGCTGCCTTCTGCCAGACACCTGGGGTCCTCCAGGGACTCCTCCTCCTCGGGGTGTCCCCAGCCCACCACCCTTCTGCCGGTGGTCACTGCCCAGCTGGCTTGTCTTCGGGGACCTCTCTCTTCCCAGACAAGCAGAAGGTGAGGTTCGCCTTTGTGTATAAGGGCACAGTTGTAGAGAGGCTCAATCTCCTTTGTCTGTAGAGAGGGAAAAATACCCTCTGCCTTACTGGATTTATGGTGTAAGTGTATAGTCTTGGCTGGTCTTCAATCCACGGCACCAGAGGCTCTGCCGCTGCAAGAATGATTGTGGGGACTGTAGCTCTGGCAGAAGTAGATAAATCCTCGGCCAAACTTTCCCTTTGTCTTCCACTTTATTTCCAGAAAGACCTCCGCATGATTGCCACTTGTAATACATGCAGAGCATCTGAGCTTCCGTGGTGGGCGTGGCTCCCAGGCTGGTCCCAACTGCTTTAGCATTTGCATTTCTTGGCCTATATATATATATTACTTCTTTTTGCCAATGAAATGATTTAAAAAAATGTATACCCTTGCCTTTGGAAGGCAGGTATGCTTATCACTATACCACCCACGCAATACCCTTGACTTTGACAAACTAAAATGTAACACTTTGGAATAATGTACCTGAAATTCCCTTGCCTGATTACTTGTTCAACTTACGTAAAGAATTCACCGGTGTAACGTCAGCATGCTCGCTAGTATACACATCTCCGTCTCTCAGGCACAGGCCGGGCAGGGAACCAGCGCAGCACAGGTTGACTTAGGTAACCTCGGCGGGCTCTGGGCATCAGGTAGACTTGTCTGAGGTGATACAGGGAGGGAATGTCGGCTAGATGTGTGAGAATCAGAACTTGTAGGTGGGGTTTGGAGTCCGCCTTGGTGGATGAGGGCTGGGTTCGCCTGTGGACCTGTGTGGACCTCTTAGAATCAGCCTGCCCTGGAGGTACAGACTCTCTGCGGTTGAGGGTAGAGGTTGATGGGGTGGGTGTTGAGGGGATGAGGTTGTAGGGATGAGGTTGAGGGGATGTGGGGGGGACACTCCAGGGTCCACTGCTCTTGGGTTAGCAATTCCAAGTTCACAACATAGACACCCTCTCCCCTCTCCTTCAGGGGAACTTGGGGAGACCCCCGTAGCTGAAGGCGGGGTTTCAAGGTTTAGGTTTGCTTGGCTTTCAGTGTTATGGGACCTCTCAGGTTCTTGGGGAAAGAGGAAGATTTAATATTTAAAAAAAATGATGGTAAACCTTCTGGAATATTCTGTATAAACAGTTAGATTTTTTTTTTTCCCCATAAAGAGAAAACTGTAATTGTTGGGGCAAACACGTAAGCAGAGAAGAACTCCGTGTCCCATGCTCTTTCTTAACAGTGAAGGAAGTGAAAGTTGCTCAGTCATGTCTGACTCTTGCAACCCCATGGACTATACAGTCCATGGAATTCTCCAGGCCAGAATACTGGAGTGGATAGCCTTTCCCTTCTCCAGAGGATCTTCCCAACCCAGGGATCGAACCCAGATCTCCTGAATTGCAGGAGAATTCTTCACCAGCTGAGCCACAAGGGAAGCCCAAGAATACTGGAGTGTGTAACCTATCCCTTCCCCAGGGGATCTTTCTGACTCAGGAGTCGAACCGGGGTCTCCTGCATTGCAGGCAGATTTTTTCTTACCAACTGAGCTACCAGGGAAGCCCATGAGCGAAGGGTTCACATCTAACTGTAGCCCAGGGGGAATCACAGCATGTCAGCAGGATCCTGGTGGGGTCATCAGGCCCCGTGTGTCTCCATCCTCAGGGCTCCTCCCAGACAGTCTTTGCAAGAAGGAGGGAGACGTATTTGTTCTGGTCAAGCTGCGCGACGCCCTTTATCCCATGGAGCCAGAGCGGCACTTGCAAAGCTGTTCAGTGGCCAGACCCGAGTCCAGGGAATCCAGGGAGTCCAGGGATAGCTCCCAGGGACAGAGAGCCAGGTCCTCATGTAGGCCGTGCTGTTGACGGCAACTCAGCGGCTTCGTCCACTTGTCTAGAAATCATTTCCCTTCCTGAAAGTTGGAAGTGACTGGGCATAACAGAGGTGGTCTGGGCACCCTGCAAGGACCCAGGCCTCTGGGTGGTGACTCGCAGGACCGAAGGCCAAGCTCTGCCTCTGCGCAGGGAGCTTCGATAGGCTGAGCCCCGAGCCCCGCCCCGCGTAAGGGCACCAAAGCTTGCACGTGCGGCCTCAGCCTCTCGTGTGCAGGGGTGTGTGGTGTGATCGTAAAACAGGGCTGTCCTAGCACAGTTCGGGCCCCTCCAGCAAGGGACACAGAGCAGGTCAAGTCCAAGGTCTGTGCAAGCCTGCCGCATCCCAGCCTTCCCTGGTGAGAAGGTGCTGAGGCGCGCAATCCTACCAAGGGCAGCAGTCCCGTCTGGAACACCGTGTTTCTTCCCTGATGTGTCAGTTAAACCAGTGACAAACCACGGGTTCCTCGAGTGGAGATGAAGACCCTCCTTTCAGACAGTAGCCATGAATCCATGATCTGAGTTAACGTTTTGAGGAGATCACGGCTCCGGGGGGACTTCCTCCCACATGGTGAGTTCCAGGGGCAGAAGGCCTCCCATGACGACCCCTGCAGCCACAGAGGGCCTTACAGGATGAGGCTCATTCCAGACGACCTGAAGGCTGACGACAGCAAGTAACTGGTCAGACACAGACCCTGGAAGACCTGCTTGCCAGCAGCGTTCTTGCAGTCCTTCTTTCTTGGTTCGGGGTCCCCCCGCATCTATCCCTCTCTAGCTGCTGCCTGTGCTGTGCCAAGGGCTCCTGGTCACTGAGCAAGGGGGTGGGATGGGCTGAGCCTGCCAAAGCCTTGGTTTTCAAGGACTCACTGCTTCGTGGGTGGAGTCCTTTCTTCATGTTGAACCCGGCTAAATGATTTTCCTGCAGAGCGAGCTGACCCTGAGCTGCGAGTCCTCCCGGCTCCAGCTTTGTGCTGACTCACCCCCTGGGGCTGGGCCGCGGCCGCCCACACCTGCATAAGGTGCGCGAAGGATGTGCTCACATCCTCCAGGAGGGCCTTAACAAGTCCTGCGGCCGTGTGGGTAAAGATGGGAGCTGCCAGGCAGGTGCCCGGCTGCTGGGACTGGGTCCTGGACTGAGGGTCCTGGGGGCCAAGGGCCCCTTCAGGAGTCTAGAGCGGGGCCCCCCAAACGTGAGTGTACACAGGGAGAGCCCGCTCAGATGCAGATTCTGACCTGATAGGTCTGCGGTGGAGCCCGAGAGCCTGCCTTCCTAGCGATAACCGCCTGGTCACACTGAAGCTGTGGACCCGTGAGTCTCACCCCCGGCACGGAGGGAACCGTGAGCTACTGGAGCGTTTAAATGTAAATAAATTAAAACAACAGCTTGGTTTTTCCACGTCCCTGCCACACGGCCCCCCGACTGGAGCTGCTGCGCTGAGTGGTGTGGGGGCATTTCTGTCACTGGGGACGCTCTCCTGCAGACGGACATGCAGGTCCTGGGCTTGGTGAGAGGTGACAGGTGGAGCCACCACGTCAGCAGCAAGGCCATTCGCTGTATCATTCAATTCTCAGAAGGGCGTCTGGATGAGCTTCATCAACAGTCAGACCAGGAGCTGTCAGAGAAAATTAAAACAGCTGCTCATTTCGTCTGAGTCCATCTTCCTCGAGAAATGATGGCAAGTTGGGAATTCTAATTGATCTCATTTCTGGTGTTTTTCACACGAGTGGAGTGGACGCCGATAGTTTAATGGTGACCGGGAGGTGCTGTCCTCTCCTGGTCAACGCCAGTTGCATCCTGTGCTTCCGGTCTGGAGCAGGCGGCAGGGGTCTCTGTTGCTGGCCCAGGTCCAGGCAGAACTTGGACCTGCTTGGATGTGACCCCGCTCCAAGAGCAAGGATGGCCCCTTGCTCATCCTGCTCCAAGCCCACTCTCCTGAGCTGCTGCGAAGCTTGTGGCCAATAAGTCTGTTCCTGGCTTCTGTCTCCTCAAATCCATCCTCCCTGAGCTGCTCAAAATCAATAAGACCTTCATCAAACTAACCTTAAAAATGTACATTACGGCCAATGTGATAAGGCAGGAACCTGAAAAATGAGACCTATTGGACAGGAGAAAGCCAACATATTTGCAAGCAATACGATTGAACACTGGGACAAACTCATGAGGAATTAGTGATGATCTATTAAAGCTGCACACACACCACACACCCACACAAGCTCTGCACCTTGGCCAGATTGTTTTGAAAGAATATCATTTCCCTCTAATTGCAATAGGGACACACATTAATACAACATAAAATACAACATAACATGGCAGAGAGTTCAAACCCCAGCACCACCTGTGGGGGCCTGTGTCCTTCGGATCCAGGCCCAGCCCGTGGACGGTGTGAGGCTGGCCGGCCCCTGGTGTGCCAGGCCCACGTCTCCCTAGGGTCGGGTTGCTTGGAAATGCAGCCCAAAGCGGGTGGTAAACTCCATCTAAGGCTAACAATATAATGTAACATAATATAATCAGACACAGAACTCATCACAGTGGCTCCCTGGGTCGAGGAGGGCAGGCTCGGCTGGCAGCCTCCCCAGCCTCCACAGGACTGTGTGCACGGCTGGACCTCCATCCCCAGGTAGCGTAACTCACTTGTCCCCGAATCCTTATCTCGGGGTCTGCTTCTTGGGTGACCTGACCCTAGACATACTCTTCTCGGCACCCTGAGGCCTCCAGACCCCACTCAGCAGCGCAGGCTAGCTGGTCAGACTCAGCACAGACACCCGCCCATCAGTTATCCGCGCTGGTCCCCACGTGGCCCTCGCCCCTCTCATGGGGGAGCCATTAGATTGTCAAGGATGAGTCACGTCATATTGGGATGTACAGGGTGGGGGGCCTGGACCCAACCAACATCTGCCTCCCATGCCCCTAGACCACAACCCTCGACGTGGAGGTCAGCTGACAGGAGCGCTAAGAGTTGGGGATGGTTGGAGACTTGATTCTGTCAGCTCCTCTTCCCGGGGGGACACTTTGTCCCAGGGAAGGACGAGAGTCCCCGGGCCTGACTCCTGACTCCTCTGATTCCTCAGGGCTTCTGGGGCAGGAGGCGGTCAGGCCAGTGCCCTGGGCAGGGGTATAATTAGAACTGGAGCCTGGAGCAGCTAGGGCGCCCCCAAGGCCAGTGTCCTGGGAGAACACAGGGTGTTTCCCTTCCGCTTTGTCAGTCTGCTGAGAGGCCTGGAGCCAGACCCGTCCCCGAGGGAACTCGGCACTGAGGTGTCAGGACCAGAATGAGTCAGCTGGATTCGACGACCTTACAAGCCAGACGTAGAGGAAGACAGGTGCTGTGCAATTTCACAGATACAGATCCCTCGGTTCAGTTCAGTCACCCAGTCTTGTCCGACGCTTTGCAACCCCATGGACTGTAGCATGCCAGGCTTCCCTGTTCATCACCAACTCCCAGAGCTTGCTCAAACTCATGTCCACTGCGTCGGTGATGCCATCCAACCATCTCGTCCTCTGTCGTCCCCTTCTCCCCCTGCCTTTAATGTTTCCCAGCGTCAAAGCAAAGATAAATGCTTTGGAGCAATTCCCTGTGTCCTCTGAACCTGCCAGCTTTGTCTTAAACACCCCGATTCTCCCAAATTACAGTTCAGGCCCTCCTGCTCACGCCGTCGCTCGGGCACTGGGAGCTGAGACGGTGGTCCAGTGACTGGGGAGCGCCAGCCCGGGGCTGGGTCACCAGCAGGGGCGCTGGCTTTGGCTCGCGGTGGGCTGTGACTGCTGCCTGAGAATCCTTGAATCAACGAATTAGCTAAATGATTCTTGAAAGCCAGTTATTACATTTTAATGACTTCATATCTGTGTTTTGCCGCAGAGTCTACCGACCAGGGCTGGCTGAGACCCAGAGCCTCAGCGGGACGGAATGGAATGGATTCCAGATTTGCCAGATGGCGGCTTCTGGGTATGGGGCCGCACACAGACCCAGGAGCCCAGGACCACCCACTCCCTCGAGGAACCAGGTCCAAGCCGGCAAATGAGGAGACGCCAGGAACAGCCTCAAATCCTGGAACTCTTATGAGGATGAAATGCCGTCCAGTGGAACATCCAGCCTCGAGGTTACCTTCTCCCTGCCCCGCCCCTCTTTAAAATCTGTGGCCTTTCCTCCTCTTTAGAACTCCCTTCTCCAGAGTAGCAGGCAGGTTTTGCGGGGTCTACCATGCTGTTACCGCACAGGCATGATTTCCTAAAAGTACCCACAACAGGTATTGTTTCAAATAGCAGCAAGCACTTATTTTTTTAAAAAAAACGGGCATAAGGGAGTTGTTCTCAGGATTCTACATTTATTGGTGTATTTGGAAGCACCCCCATTTGCCTCCCCCAGTCCTATCATGGCTCTGACACCCCTCCACCCGCACGAAATGTCAGTGAACCAACTTCCCCCAAGAGCCTCTGGAGCCGGGACTCGGAAAACTGGGCTTCCTGGTCTTGACTCTGGCTGTAACCACAGGCTTTGTCATGTTTGCCTTTAAGGAAAAAAAAAATAGCATAAACCACCTTTTCATGAGAAGGATAAAAACAAAACAAAACAACAAAACTCTGCAGTGTCTGCAGCATTATTATCAGGAATCATAAAAATGATGTGGAATGTGTGAGCTGAGAGGAGGGTTTCTGAACAGCCCATGCGCACCAGACTACAGGGTTGATCTTGGTTTCCGCTGTCCCTGAGGCCTCCGGGGGGCCGCGGCCGCGCCGGGCTGATGGCCGTCTCATCGTGTGAGTGGGGGACCCGGCTCCTTCCAGGGCCTGGGGCCCCGAGAGGACCTGCCTTCCTGGCGCCGGCCCCCACTTCCCTCATGCCCAACTCCCAAGCGGGGATCTAGAGGCGAGCGGCTGGTCCCTCTTGACGCTGTCCTAGCGCCTGGATTTATTGTGTGAAATAGCTGCTGTCGGGCCCGTTTTGAAATGTCAGGGAATGAGAAGAGCCTTGAATATTTATAGATGTCGGGACCCACTTTCCAGCTGCCTTAGAGAGGAAAATGTGAGACGCTGGGAGTGGAGGCAGCCTGCCTGCACCCCTCGGAGCAGGGTGCGGGCAGTGGGCACTGGGCCGGGGCCTCCCCAGGGCCTTTCCCGGCCTCTGCCAGGGTCTGGTGCCCGGACCGCGCACGGCGCAGGCCTGAGGGGTCTTTCCATCTCTCCCCCTGCCTCTCCTTCTCTCACCTTGTTCTGAACTATTGATATTTGGACGGAGCAACTTATTTGAGAAGCTAGACCAGGTCTGGACCTGGAGGGCTTGGCCTGATTCCTGGAGAAGCAGCCGCCAGCGCCCCCGGAGGCACAGACCACATCCCGGACGGCACGAGACGCCAAGCTTGGAGAGATGGACACAAAGGCCAAGAGACGGCCTCGTACCTTCTAGGGCTGAGCCTCAGAGCATGCTGCACAGTGGTTAGAGCGGTCCCAGCATGTCCCCGAATAATCACCGGGGGAAAAGGCGGGGCCACCAGGGTGTGAAGCCTCAAGAGCTCAGGGCAGCCGGGCTGGGAGAGCAGCTGGGAAGAGGCAGTTTGCTAAGAGCTTCCTTGCCCTGACACTCTGCGGTCAGGCCGGTATCCGGGCTCTCACAGGGGGCTTCCACAGCCAGTGGCTGGGGTGGTGGAGCCGGGACCCAGCCCGCCCGCCAGCGTGGGGGTGTGCGGGGTGGGGGGCATTGCTTTGCAGGCTCACCAGCTCCTCCTGCCTTGTGGTGGGGTCACATGTCCTGCCCCCGAAGGTGTCAGGTGGGCCTTGAGAACTTGCTGCGATGCTGGATTCCGTGAGAAGTGGCCCCGCGTCTGGGCAGAAACTGGGGAGTGATGTGCGGTTCCCCTCATCCCTCCAGGCAGGCTGGACCGCTGGGGGCTTCTTTGGGAGCCTCATGAGCGCAGGCCCCTCCGAAGGCGTGACCTTTCCTGGGACTCCCCCAGGGCCCCCCGTACCCTGAGTTCTTTCCGCCAGCTCTGGTGGGGACACAGCGCCTCCCGTCCCCGCGAGGGGTCAGGAGCTCCCTTCCCTGGCCTTGCGGGGTCTCACCCACACGTGTGCGGGCCACTGCCGGCCAAGGCCTCGGGGTCCCCTGTGGTCCACTTTCTCTACAGCGGGCCCCCCCACCCCCGTGCCCCGTCCTGCACATCCCGGCCACCCAGCCCTCTTCCGGAACCCCTCCTGCTCTGCTTCCCGGGAGCTGCCTCGGCTGTGAGCTGGGGAATTACAGGCTAACCTCCAGATTCTCCTCGCTCCCGGACCTCAGTTATCTGCTCCTTTCTGTACAATATCTGAAAGCAGAAACTCATACATTTTGTCAGGGTTTCTACTTTTGCAGAGAGGTCTGTTCCCATGGCAATTAGTCCTTCATGGAGGTGGAAGAAGCCAGGTGGGATAGATTTTTGTTATTTGGTTTATTTTTCTTTAAAAGTAACTTTTTTCCCCAGACCTATTTGATCGGTCCATTTGCTCTTTTTTTTTTAAATTAATTATTTTAATTGGAGGCTAATTACAATATTGTGGTGGGTTCTGCCATACATTGACATGAATCAGCCATGGGTGTACATGTGTCCCCCATCCTGAACCCCCCTCTTCCCTCCCCATCCCATCCTTCAGGGTCATCCCAGTGCACCGGCCCTGATCACCCTGTCTCATGCATCGAACCTGGACTGGCGATCCGTTTCACATATGATAATATACGTGTTTCAATGCTGTTCTCTCAAATCACCCCACCCTCACCTTCTCCCACCATTTGCTCTTCTTAAAGTACAAGGTTTGCATTCTCCAGGGTAACCGCCTCCTCCTCAGCTCCCCAGCTTGGGGTCGTATTCTCAGCGCTGACCACAGGGCCTGGGGTTCCTTTGTCCGCTCCCCTGGTCGCCTGCGGAGCTCCTGGAGGCAGGATCCGGACTTTCCAGCCTAGGACCACGGCGGCCGGTAGCACCTGGCAAGTGTGTGAGTGCAGAGTGTGGAGAGGCACAGGTGACGGATATAAACTGGACTGAGGCGGAGCGGACGCTCCTGTCTTCGTGCAAAGCCCCTCCCTTGCCCCATGGGTACCGGCTGTGCTCCCAGCTGTGCTCCAGGCACCTGAATGCCCGGAAACTTTCTACCCCTCATCCTCCTCTCAGCAAACACGGGCTCTTGGAACATGGAGGTCCCAGGGGCATGGAGGCCCTGACCGGAAGGTGTGGCAGGCCTAGGAAGGACGGCTTCAAAAACTAAGTTAGTGGGGGTGCTGTGACTCCTGCAAGAAAGACAGGACATGGCTCTGCCTCGGGTCCCCCAGCTGGGCGTGTCTGCCCAGGCTGTGAGAATCTGAGAACTGGCCCAGGGAGCCCCGAGGCATGAGTGGGACCTGGACCGTGGGCCTCTTGCAGGCTCAGAACGTGGCAATGTGGGGCTGCCGTCCTTGACTGTCCTGGGGTAAGCTCCTAGCTGCATGCTCAGGGCTGTGAACCAAAGTTCGAGGCTGTCTGGGGCTCGGGCTGGAGGAGGCCGATCACCACCACTGCCTGGAGGTGTCTCCGGGCTGCGTCCTTAGTGTGGGGCCAGGCTGCCTGGGCTTCTTAGAGTCAAGCAGCAGAATGCCTGTGGTTAGCGTCAGTGAGCTGATGAAACAGCAGCCTCGCCGTGTATTGCGCCCTCTGGGAGCCAAGTCTGCCACCCTTGGGAGTGTTGTGCAAAGGGGATGGGTCACACGAGTACTGCTGTGGCCTGACAAGCCAGAGGTCATTCCTGCCGGCTCACTGGGAACCCTGTGCCATTAGCCATCTCGCTCCCTGGTGATGAGGAAGGCCTGAGACATGGAGGGGAGCACGATTTGCTCAAAGCCCACAGTCCCTGGGAGAGACACTGAATCCATAGCCAGGCTTATTTCCTCAGGTGAAGGAAATGCAAGGCTTTCAAGGAGCTATCGAGGTCTGGCTGGTGGTCAGGAAAAAGACCCAGATGGCGCGTTAAAATGAAGAGGAGGATTTTCACCCATCCAACCATCCGTCTGTCCATCCATCATCTATCTGAAACTGAGCAGGACCCTGGGGGGCCATCCTAGGGACAGATCCCCACCCACCATATTCTCTGCCTCTTGTTTATAGAAACCAGTTCTCGATTTAGCCTCCTAGGTCTTCCCAGAGTTCCAGAGAAAATTTAATCAGGAAAGAAAAAAGTGTGGAGAAAGGAAAACAGTCAAGAAAGACAAAATAATAATAGTTTAGTCATAAAACAAAGTCAAGGACCTTTAGCCTCTTCTCAAGGGCTACAGATAATATAATGAACAATGTCCTTGAGTTGTTTTGCAAATATTAAACCCCAGCAGGTTGAAAAAGTTAACTGTATGCTGACTACCGATATGTAGACCCCAAAAGGTTGAAATCAGAGGTTGATAATGTTTACTGTCAGAATATTAACCCCACCCTGCTGCCTTTGTTGCTCTTGTTCAGTTGCTCAGCAGTGTCCAGCTATTTGCGACCCCATGAACTGCAGCCTGCCAGGCTTCCCTGTCCTTCACTATCTCCCGGAGTTTACTCAAACTCAGGCCCATCGAGTCAGTGATGCCACCCAACCACCTCATCCTCTGTCGTGCCCTTCTCCTCTTGCCTTCAATCTTTCCCATGATCAGGTTTTTTCCAATGAGTCGGCTCTTCACATCAGGTGGCCAAAGTGTTGGAGTTTCAGCTTCAGTCCTTCCAACGAATATTCAATGTTGATTTCCTTTAGGATTGATTTTTTTGATCTCCTTGCAGTCCAAGGGACTCTCAAGAGTCTTCTGCAGGACCACAGTTTAAAAGCATCAATTGTTCGGTGCTCTGCCTTCTTTATGGTCCAACTCTCACATCCATACATGACCACTGGAAAAGCCAAGGCTTTGACTAGATGGACCTTTGTTGGCGAAATGATGTCTCTGCTTTTTAATATGCTGTCTTTGTTTGTCATAGCTTTTCTTCCAAGGAGCTGGTGTCTTTTAATTTCATGTTTGCTGTTACCGTCTGCAGTGATTTTGGAGCCCAAGAAGATAAAATCTGTCACTGCTTCCACTTTTTCCCCTTCTATTTGCCATGAAGTGATGGGACTGAATGTCATGATGTTTGTTTTTTGAAGTTGAGTTTCAAGCCAGCTTTTTCACTCTCCCCTTTCATCCTGTTACCTTACCACCAACCAATCTGGAGGATGTCCATGAGATGATCAGGCCCCCATGTGACCCTCTCCTTTACCTTCCCTTTAAAAGCTCTTCTCTGGAAGGGTTTGAGAGTTTGGGTCTTCTGAGCGTGAGTTGCCTGCTCCCCTTGCTTGACCCCACGCTGGGTGCCTTGCAACAAATGCTGCACTTTCCTTCACCGAAGCCTGGTGGCAGCAGAGTGGCTTCACTTTGTGTGGGTGAGTGGACCCAAATTTGGTCTGGTAACACCTCCATCCAATCATCCATTTAATCTTCCATCCATCTATCCATTCATCTAATCATCCATCCATTCATCCATCCTTCCTCCCTCAGAGTACTTAACTGAATGCCTGCCATATTCAGGTACTGCTCCAGAACCAGATACGTATCCAATGTACAGTAAGCCCCAGAGACAAGCTCCCTGCTCTCCCAAGCTTCTAGTGAATTTTATCTTCTCATAGGAAAATCAAACAAAATAATGTCAACAACTATCACCACTTTTATGGCTGAATGGGTTCCCCCAAATTCGTGTGTTAAAGCCTTAACCCTCAATATAATGATATTTGGGGGTGGGCCCTTTGGAGGTCCTTAGGGTAGATTGAGGTCATGAGTGTGGCATCCTCGAGACTAATGCCCGTGTAACAAGAAGAGACATAAAAGAGATGACTTTTTCTCTGTCCTGTGAGAATCCAGCAAGAAGGGGGCCTCTGCACCCCGGGAAGAGAGTTCCCACCAGGACTTAGCATGATGGCACCAGATCTCAGGCTTCCAGTCTCCAGAGCTGTGAGAAAACCAACTCAGAGTTTATTGTTTAAAGACACACATCTACAGCATTTTGTTATGGCAACCTGAGCCGAGACACCCACCGACAGCAAACAGGATGCCATGTGAAGGGTTTCCATGGCTTGCAGCAAAAACACTGGTCACCCAGGGAAGGCCTTTGTTCACATGGATGGATATGCATCCAAGTTTTAAATCAGATTTCAGAAAGCATCAAAGAGACAAACCCATAGCTTTTATCTAGCTAACAAGCTACGGTGAAACTATTTGCTTACCCAAAACTCTGCCTGTGTTTTTCACAAAACAGCCCGATGCAATGATGGTCCCCAGTGTTTGTGGTCACTGGTCCTGCCTGGGCTTCACTTCAGATTCTGGCTGACTTTCATTCATTTTTGTTTTTTTGTTTTTTTTCCTGCCATGTCTCATGGCTGGTGGGATCTTAGTTCCCTGAACAGGGACTGAACACGGGCTCCAGCAGTGAAAGTGTCAAGTCCTAACCCCCGGACTGCCAGGGAATTCCTTTTTCTTTTTTTGGCAATTCATCTTTAAATTAGTGCATGTTTTCTTGTTTAATGGCTTCCTAGAGGAGTGATTCCCTTGTGAAAGACAGGGAAGGCTGGCATGCTGCCGTCCGTGGAGTCACAGAGTCAGACATGATCAAGCAACCGGACAAGGAGAGGAGTGATTTTCACAAGAGGAGAAAGGGGCTGAGTTTTGACACTTCTTTGGTCAAGTGAACTCTGGAGTCAAAGTGGTGACTCGTGGGGGCTTCTCCAGGAAAGGCCTGTAAACCTGTCCGGAAGGTCTGAGGCTGGGGCTGGAAGGGACCCTGAAGGTCTCTTGGTCCAATATTTCTTTGCAGCCATGAGGAAAGCAAGGTTTAGGGGAGAGAGAGGGGCTTCCCAGGGGCCTCTGGTATGTTGTGCTTCCTGCCTGGAACTGTACGGGGTGGAACAAGACCTGGACTCAGACCCTCAGGGCAGAAGTGGGTCTGCTGTTTCTGTCTGTCCCTAGGAGAGGAGGCCCATGTTCCTCCCAGGAAGAAGGAACTGCAGGAAGGCCGATAGCTGCATGTCGGCAGCCTCTTGCTGCAATCTTTTCTGAACCCACCTCCAGCCGGCTTCCTGGGCTCGCCTCCATGCATATGACACTGAAGAAGCAACATCCTGGGATCCTGAGAATGGTTCTCAGCTGCAGACTCCAGACTCCACAGGCTGTGGTGGCTGAGGGTGGGCTGTGGGGCCTTCAGCGGGTCGGGGTGGAAAAAATGATTCTTTTCTCTCCTCTTGTCTGAAATCACTTCAAGAGGACATATAAGACTTTCTAAGTTTCCTTCATTACAAGGAAAAAATGACAATTCCTTAATGTTTTCCCCCTAAGTTTAGGGCTGACAATGTTGAAGCTGGAAACTGGAACATACCAGGCTCTACTGACCAGCACAGCTTTCTCTGAAGTGGAGGCTCTGTTGGAAAATGAACTGCTTAGAGGAGATGGATTTTTGCAGAAAGTGAAGTTAGAAGGGTGAGCTGTGTGTCATCTGAACATGGTGGTGGGCGGGGGTCCAAGGCGGCCCCGGGATTCCCGCCTTTGTGGGGTGTGTTTCATCACCCCTCCCTTCGAGCGGGGAGAACCTGCGCAGATGTTGGAATCTTTTTCCCACGGTGAGGTTCAGTGCAGTACATGGCAAAGGTGGAGGGAATTTTCAGATGTGGTTAAGGTTCCTAATCAGTTGCCCTTTAGCTAATCAAGAGGGAAATCACCCTGTGCAGCCCTGACCTAATCAAGTGAGGGCTTAAAACTAAGACTTTGGAGCTGGCCTTTGAAAGGCCTGACAGCCACGCTGTGAGCTGCCGCTGGAGGGGCCAGAGGCAAAGACCGAGGGTGTGTCCAAGGATGGCATCTTGAGTTCAGCCTCCTGGGGTCCTGAGCAGAGGACCCTGATAACCCATGCCTGGACCCATGGAAACCAGGTGAAACTAATTCTGCATGTTGTGTTATTAAATTAAATTATTATTTTTTGTTGAAGGATAACTGCTTTACAGAATTTTGTTGTTTTCTGTCAATCCCCAACATGAATCAGTCATAGGTATACATATATCCCCTCTGTTTCGAACCTCCCTCCCATCTCCCTCCCCATCCCAAGGTTTAACTTTTTAAAATGGGCATTTTTCAGTCAGCATAACTCTCTAGAGATGGAGTGACGTTTCCGTGAGTGGGAACAGTGTTCCTTTTTCCTGATGAGTGTATCACACCATGGTTTGTTTATCTGCTCATCTGCTGAGTGACATCGGGACAGATTCCAGCTGTGACTACAAAAACATTGCTGTAATCATTCACTTTGTGTGAGCGTAATATTTTATTTCTTCAGGATAAATGTCCAGGACTGTGATTTCTGGGTCACATGGAGGCTTCCCTGGTAGCTCAGTCAGTAAAGAATCTACGTGTAATGCAGGAGATGGGTTCGATCCCTGGGTTGGGAAGATCTGCAGAGGGAAATGGCAACCCCCTCCAGTGTTCTTGCTTGGGAAACCTCAGGGACAGAGGACCCTGGAGGGTGCTAGTCCATGGGGCTGCAAGAGGTGGACAAGTCTTAGCAACTAAACCACCACCATGGTAGTTGCTGCTGCTGCTGCTAAGTCGTGTCAGTCGTGTCCGACTCTGTGCGACCCCATAGACGGCAGCCCCCCAGGCTCCCCATCCCTGGGGTTCTCAGGCAAGAATATTGGAGAGGGTTGCCATTTCCTTTTCCAATGCATGATAGTGAAAAGTGAAAGTGAAGTCGCTCAGTCATGTCTGACTCTTTGCGACCCCATGGACTGCAGCCTACCAGGCTCCTCTGTCCATGGGATTTTCCAGGCAAGAGTACTGGAGTGGGGTGCCATTGCCTTCTCTGATGGTAGTTGCAGTTTTGTTTAATAAGAAACAGCCTGTTTTCTAAGAGGCTCGGGCCTTTTCACATCCCTACCAGCGATGCACGAGTGACCCAGCTCCTCTGCTGTTTTCTGAGAGGCTCGGGCCATTTCACATCCCTACCAGCGATGCACGAGTGACCCAGCTCCTCTGTGCCCTTGTCAGGGTTTGGCAGTGTCACTACGCTTATGTTAGCCGTCTGATAGGTGATATCTCATTGTGCTTTTAATTTGCATTTTCCTAATTGCTGCTGATACGACATCTTCCCACGTGCTTATTTGCTATCATGCGCTATACCCTCTTCAGTAAAAGGACTCTTCGTGTCTGTTGCCCATCTTCTAATTGGATTATCTGGGTTTTCTTTTAAACCACTGATACTCATCATTTGTTAGATATGTGGTTTGCAAATATTTTTTCCCAGCCTTATGCTTGTCTTTTGTCCTCTTAATGGTATCTTTCTCAGAGCAAAAAATTTTAATCTTGATGCAGTCAAATTCATGGATTTTTTTCTTTCCATGAGTTGTGCCTTTGATGTCAAGTCTAAGAACTCTGACCAGATCTGGATCCTGAAGAATTTCTCCTATGTTTATTCTAATAGCTTTAAAGTTTTACATTTAAGTCCATGATCCATTTTAGTTAAATTTTGTATAAGGCATGAGACTTCAGCCTAGTATTCTTTTATAGCTCTCCCCCCTACATGGATGTCCAAATGTTCTAGCATCATTTATTGAAAGGCTGTCTTTCCTTTGTTGAACTGCTTTTGCATTTCTATCAAAAACCAGATGAATATATTTTTGTGGGTGCCTTCCTCAGTTTTCTCTCTGATCAGTGAGCGCACCATCCCCTTGCCAACACCACAAAGTCTTGATTGCTGTAATTGTATAAAACGTCTCAAAACGGATCGACTGATTCTTCTGTTTCTCCCTCTGCACCGCGCCCCCTCACCCAAATTGTTTTGGCTATTTTAGTTCCTTTGCCTTTTCAGAGGCATTTTTGAATTAATTTGTTTACATCTATACAAAAACCTTACTGTAATTGTGTTGGGAATTATTTGTTTATCAATTTGGGAAGAATTGACATCTTTACTATGTTGAGTCTTCATATTTATGTGCTCTAAATAGTGTATTTCTCCTCTTATTTAGATATACTTTGATTTATTTTCTTTTTTAAAAGAATATTTATTGATTGATTTGGCTGTGCCAGGTGTTAGTTGAGACATGTCGGGTCTAGTTCCCTGATCAGGGCTCGAACCTGGGGCGCCTGCATTGAGAGCTTGGGGTCTTAGCCGCTGGACCACCAGAAAAGTACCTGATTTCCTTCCTAAGTGTTTCCAGCATACACGTGTGCACACGTTTTGATGGATTTATACCTAAGGACTTCATTGTTTTGAGTGACTGTCAGTGGTATTTGGTTTTTGATTTTAGAGTCCGTTCACCTGATTCGAGATGTCACGCATTTTGTTATAATCATCAAAGATTGAGCAGTGGTGGCCTGGGGGCTCAGACCGCTGTTTGGTGGGAAGGAAAGTTGGCTACGCTTGGCGACTAACCCAGAGGAGGCTGAGACCCCCTCTGGCCGGCCTCCCGGTGGCTGAGAGCCCGGAGCTTCCCTCCCGGAACCGCGGGCGGGTTGTCTCCTCCGCGAGCCCACTTGGAGCCGATCAGCAGGCCACGTGGCGGGGCTGTGCGGATCACGGTCAGGATGAGGGCGGAGGCCTGGGAGAGGCTGCTCAGAGCCCAAGGGGCTCAGGTGAGGAGGACACGTGGGCACAGAGGAGACAACCGCGAAGCTGCAGGCGGGGCTGGGAGAGATGTGGTCACAGCCCTGGACCGCCAGAAGCCGGAAGAGGAAGAACCCTCCTCTGGAGCCGTCAAGGGAGTGTGACCCCGCCCACACCTAGGTCTCAGACGTCTGGCTTCCAGAATGCGGGAGGAGACATTTCTGTTCTATGCACCTAGTTTGTATTAATAGCAATTTGTCATAGCCGTCCCAGGACATTGTCACGTGACTCCTGAGCCTCTCTGTCCATCCCCCGTGGTTTTCACGGCGATAGCACAGCGCTAGTGGGAGCAGGTGGGCGTCGCCCGCCGTCCACTGATGCATCTGTTCTTTTCCGAGCTCTGAGCACTCGCCAAGGGCCGCCCAGTGGACTGCTGGCCGGGTGGGCTGGGAGGAGGGGCGAGCGACAGGCAGGAGTGGGGAGTGATGGGGAGAGGGGGCAGAAGGCTTAAGGGGAAGGGGAGAAGAAAATCAGACCCCAAAGTGGCTGCATCCTTCCAGGCCTGCGTGTCTGCCTGGAAGGGAGACAGAAGCCCGGGTTTAAAGGTGGAAGGACGAGCCCTCCTCCAGGACCCCTGGCAGAGGGGCAGTGGCCTGCGTGCTCGGGGCCGTTTGACACGCCATCCCGGGTCGTGCTCAAGGGCAGCAGGATGCCCGCTGCCTCCTGCTCTGAGCCGGCGGTCCCTCTGCATCCCGCCCGGGCGGCCCCGCCGCACCCCGCCGCCGCCTGGCCTCCCCGCATCCTTCTCCGAGGGCCGGTTTCCTGTCACTCGTCCTTTTCAGTCACGCATGATGGACAGCAGGGCTGCTCATTTCTGAAGAGTCTTCTCTCTTTTGTGTTTCTTTCAATCAGAAGGGATTGGAGGGGGGGTGCTTTTCATCTCCAGTGAAGAAAAAACCGCCAGGAGCAACAACACCGCACCGCCCGGAACCTCGCTGGCCCCATTAGAGAGTTAGGGCCACAGCTCTCATCTGCTTAATCACAAGGCCCCTCCCCTTCCCCGCGTAGCATCAGTCACTGTCGTCTCACACATGAAAGAAACCACGGGAAACCTAGATGCATGTTGCCGTTTCCGGAGGAAACATCCTCTAATTCGGCAGGAGGAACTTGAGTATTGCTCGCAACGTCACAGATTCGGTGGGGAGTGGTCCAGCCCCCAGCCCCTCTCTGAACTCAGCTCTGAATCATCCCCGATTTAGGGTGATGAATCTAAATGGGGTGCAAGTGGCATGTGAAGCCCACTTTCCCCGTGAGCTGACCGGAAGCCCTTCATGCCCCGGTTCTGTGCGACGGGACGGTCGCCGCCGTCTCTCCTGCTGGCCGAGCAGCCTCGTTGGCCCCTCCGGGTCCGCGTCTCACCCTTTCCCTCCTCCGTCTCCCTCTTCTGCGGCTGCTCTGTGTACGTTGCCTGGAATGACGCCTTCGGCCTCACTTGGCCCCTGCTCCTCAGATGCCTCTGGGCATCATTCCTGTCTCTGTCCTGGAACTTTTGCATGTGCCGTGCATCTCACCCGGGAAGCATCTCATCCGGGAAGCGCCTCATCTGGGGAGCTTTTCCATCCTCCCACTTCTGGCCAACTCCTTCCTCACCCCTCTCATCACTGCAAACACCCGGGAACTTCCCCGCGGCTGGGGGCGCCTCTCCCACGCCCTCCACCCTCGTTCTCGCCACATCTGGGGTCGCTGGACTCCTCTCTTCTGATCCCCGCCAGGTGAGCTGTCTGGCTCCTAGCTCTGCCCTGGCACGTGGCGAACAGATAGACGTGGAAAGGACCGGGATATTCACAAGCGACACGTGTTTATGATCCTGACATACATCGGCCCCTGGTTACAGGTGTATGTCATTTGTCCCTTCCAGCAACAGAAATTACAGCATCATTTTGATAAAATAATCAAGGGTAAAACATAATATGAGGTTCAGGGACACTTTAAAGAAAATTATGGATTAAAAAAGGGGAGTAACTTTTCATAAGAAGCAACAACCACTGGGGAAAAAGCAGTGTTCTTAGGAGACTGGCAAGTAATTGAGCAGTAAATTACCACTTCCAGCTGGCGTGCATGCTTAGAGTACAAGGAACAGCCCCACATAAAGAGAGAGTTCTTTTCGGGAGAAAACTAGAAAAGCTGCAGAAACACAATTATCCCTGTGACGGTGGACGGGGTGGTGGTGGGAACGCCGGGCTCTTTGTTCTGAGGATGCTCAGAAGGTGGATAAAGAGCTTCATCTGTCACAGAGCGCTGAATGCTCACCAGCAAATCTGTCTGTGTTTAAATCACACCCCTTTTGTCAGTCACAGAAGCTAATTCCAGGGAAAAGCCGTTCTGACGGTTAGTAGAAGTGGAGGGTCCTTGTCCAGCCCATGGTCTCTCTTCTGGACAGGGCAGACACTGGGGAGGGGAGGAGGGGTCCCACAAACCTACCATCCCAGGGGGACGGGGTGGGGACATTTGGGGCTAAGAGACGGCAGCCTGGGGACCCCGAGTTCCCCCACTGTGATAAGAATAATGACAGCATCGTGAGAGGAGGGAAATGACCCTGGGACCAGTGTGGGGCTCAGAGATGGTAACCCCGCCCCACCTCCCCTTCCCTCCCCCACTCTCCCCCCACCCCATCCTCCACTCTTCTCAAGTAGAGGCCCTTGGGGGCTGGGACGGCGCCCCCGAGACCTGGGCGTGTCTGTGTGCCTGCCCGAGCTGCAGACAGCCCTGCCCCCTCCACCCCGCAGGGCTCTGGTGCCAGCTATTCCTCTCCCTTCAGGGCCTGGGTGCTCCTGTCCTGCCCTTGGGGTGTGGGCAGCTGTGGGCACCCCGTCGGGCGTCTCCGGACGGACCCTCAGCTGGAGGAGGCGGGCCGGTCACTGCAGGGGCTGCGTCTGAGACTGCCCAGGGGTCACACCGAGGTCTGGCCCCGGCTCCAGATTCCTCGGAAGATTGGCTCTCTCTGCTGGCGCCACATCTCTGGCGTCTGGCGCTGTGGCTCAGCAGACCGGGGCCCAGGTGACCTCATCGGAAGCAGCGCCTGGGACCTGAGCTGCGATGGGGCCCCAGGTGTCCCGTCCTGGGGAGCGGTCACTTTCTCCTGTGCCGCCCTCGCCCACTAGGACGCCAAGTCCCGGCTTAGCAAGGGCGTGCCCCAGCCCCAGAGCCCAGCACGGACTAGGTTCTCAGAAACACCGGTGATACTCTGCCTTGCATTTTACAAATGCTTAAGCTTTTGCTTCGTTTCTCCTTAAAGCTAATGTCTGCGCACAATTACTTAGTATCATCTCCTGAGCCCGCTTCTGGTCATTTTAGTGGCGTTTCAGTTCAGTCATCAGGTTGCTAAAGATTCAGTCCGAAAGAGAAAGAGGCCTCGACGTGGCTCTGGGTGGGTGTCCAGCAGCTCTTTTGATCCCCAACTTTGGTTGATGGGGATTCCTTGGAGTTGGGGATGGGGGACGAGAAAGTTTAGCTCTGAGAAGATAAGAAATCATAACGTCAAACAGCGAGGGCCGGGTCGGTGGAGGACTGCAGGGTGCCCAGCAGGGAGCACCTTGAGGTGGAGGGTTTCATGGAAGGAAGCACGTGGACCTTCACCGGCATGGCTGCGGGCAGAGCCTGCGCTGGACGCTCCTGCAGATGACCTTCCGGAATGTTCGCTGGCCTGGAGTGGGTGCAGCAGGCTGTGAGGCAGGGTGCCCGTCGGACGCCTTCCTTTATGTCTTCATGTCCTCCTTCACACAGCGTGCTCCTTCCTGCTTTACAGGGGAGTCAAGTAACCTTCTGGGCTTCCCTGGGGGCTCAGACAATGAAGACTCCGCCTTCAGTGTGGGAGACCTGGGCTTGATCCCTGGGTCGGGAAGGTCCCCTGGAGAAGGAAATGGCAACCCACTTCAGTACTCTTGCCTGGGAAACCCCATGGACGGAGGAGCCTGGTGGGCTACAGTCCATGGGATTGCAAAGATTCACAACTTTAGTGACTCAGCGTGCACACACACAAGTGCCCACCTTTGCTGCCATGATGGGCACTCAGTTACTTATCAGCTTAACATTTCCAAGCTTTTCACAAAGGCTTGGGCCGTGTCACTCTTTGTTTCCTGAAGGACATTGGCTGTCTGCTGGGGCGGCCCTTCGATGGCAGAGGCTGCTTTCGTGGCCCCTGGGGCCTTCTGGCCGGTCCAGGCTCTCCGCCTCCCACGTGCCTCCTGCCCCGAGGCTGGCCTGGCCCTGCACGGCCGTTCTGGGGGTTTGGTGCTCACAGGAATCAGGCGCTGCCCTGCCTCCTCCCGGGGCCAGGCTGGCTCGGGCCTGAGGTTCCAGGGTCCCGGGCACTGTTGGGGGTCCACAACCTCACCAGTGTCATCTGGTCCATATCACTGTTTCGTGTGTGATGGAGAACTCTCTCCAGGGCCACGGAGAGTCCTGAGCACAGCTGCTGAAGACACAGCTTTTCTAAGGAAAGCAGGCTTCCCGGTGGGTGGATCACGAAGCTCTCTGATTTTGGTTTCTCCTGTCTGGAATTGTGGGGGTCCCCCAGGGCCCCACTTTCACCACCAGGAGCCTGTCTGTAGGGGAGGTACAGACTGAGTCGAATAGCATGGTCATGTAAGGGAAACTTTAAAAAGTTACAAGCTAGAAGGATAGACATTGACCGTTAAGAATGTTAAAAGAGAAGAAAAAAGAGATTTCCTTCCACTTGGAAGGGAAAAGACCTACAAATAAACAGGGGAAGTAAAGTGATTTTCTCCCAGATCCCTTGGAAATGTTTTAAAGCCAAGATAATACTTCACATTGCCTTTTATTTAAAAATGATCAGTTTTCAATGTTAAGTTAAACGTTGATTTGCAGGGATGATCCTGCAATGCGAACGGCCCGGCTATTTCAGGATAAGCACAAGCTGACAATGGCGCCTTTGTTTTGATTAAACCGGGGCCCTGGCCAGGGGCCCCTCCCGCAGCTTCTGTCTGCAGATGCTCCGAGCTCTGGGGCATGGAAAGCATGTTCCCGGGGAGAGAGTGAAATTAACTTGTCTTCATGGGCTGGCTCCGGCTCTGCGCTTATTAGCACTGGCTCCTTCCGTCTCTGCGGCCCTTCTGGTCCTCACTCACTCGAGTCTCCGAGCACAGGCGGCCAGGTCGGAGCACCCACCGCTGCCCTGGGAGCCGACGGTGCAGACAGGGCCGGTGCCCATCACATCCACGCTTCCTCTAAAACACTGCAGCCTGCAGGCCGCAGGACCGGCTAGGAACTCACCAGGAACAGGGCCCCAAGCCTGCGCGTGCGCACTGGCCGTGGAGATGGTGACCTTGACTGCTGACCTACACCCTGGAGATGTGGCCTCAGGAAGGGTGAGGCGTGGGCGGGGCTGCTGAGACTCAGCTCGCTGGATGCGAGCAGCTTTGTTCACCATCAGAGGAGCAAGGACTGAACCGACTTTAATTACCCCGGGGCTTTCCCAGGACCTAGGGAACCTGGACAAACGTGACAGAGGGAGCAGAAAAGACAAAGAAAGATAAACAGAAACCCACCACAGAAGAGCCGTTGCTACCAACTTTTCCCTTTGAAGCTGAGATGCCCGTGTAAGTGTGAGACGGCTGCGATGGGAGACCAGGACCTACGGAGTGGCCGGCCACTGTCCCCCAGCGACCGCACCCAGGGCAGCCAAGTCCACATCGGTGGGTCTGACACTGAGGCTGTAGGACCCAGGTGCCCCCGTGGACACCTGGCGGTGACAAGAAGTCACGATGGACAAACCGGAGCATGGCAAGCAGGAGGCTGTCCCCCTGTGGGCCCTGCCTTCCTGCTCAGAGACTGGGGGGTGGACAGCCTTCCCCATTCCAGCTCACGGCGGGCTGGGGGTGAGGGGCAGAGGAAGCTGCAGGGCTGCCGAGGAGGCGCCAGGCTGGGGGGCGGTTCTGTTCTGTCCCCCCCGGAAGGGCAATCAGCCGGTCTCCAGCCCTCTACTGGCCAGTGTGTGGGTACAGACCACCTTGTCCTCCCCACGGCCAGAACGCAGAGTCTCCCTGTACTGGTCCAGGAGCTCCCAGAAAAGACCAGTGAAATCCAGCAGATGCTTCCTGTGTTCCCGGGGTTTCATGCGTGGTCCTCCTGACTCAGTGACTGAAGGTGCTCCAGGTAACTTTATCCTCAACTGTCGATGAAGAAACAGATGTTTTGTCCAGGGACACAGCTGGTAGAAGGCCAAGCTGGGAGCTAAGCATCCACCAGCCTCACTCCAAAGCTGAGACTTTTCATCGGTCACTCCCGCTGTCTGTGGGCATTCAGCAAGTATGGTCACCTCCCGAATCCAGTTCTCTGGGCGTAGGAGGCTCGGCCAGGGAGCTGAGGCAGAATCGGCGTCAGTGTCCACAGCACCTCTGCCATCGCTGAGGTTGTTCCCGTAATTCTGGTCCCGTTGGCTGGTTGCAAGGTGGCATTTCACGGCTCACTCCACCCAAGGGCCCGATGAGGCTTCCTTTGCTTCCTTGCATCTATAATCATCTTTAAAGCTACCACGTGCCTTGGGACCATGATTCCTTTACATGGATCATAATTTCAGTCCGGAAATGGCATTTCTGAGAAATATTTTCTAGGAACCCAAGAAACTCCAAGGCTTGCTTGGAGGCAGTAAATTCAAGTAAGTAGCAATGAATCTTCCAAGCTCTCTGGGATTACTCTGTGGTTCTCAGAATAATATGTTTCCTAAGACAGCAGCTTATAGAACTACTGAGGTGTTTTCCTTTCATTTGAGATCACAGTTCAGAGCTGGTTTGAATTTCTGAGTTCATTCTTTTAGCAAACCCTCAGTGGTGAGGTTTGTGGTCTTGAGAGGATTGGTTCATTTTTTATTTTAACTTTTTATTTTATGTTGGAGCATAGTTGATTAGGGCTTCCCAGGGAGTGCTAGTGATTAAGAACCTGTCTGCCAATGTAGGTTAGACATAAAAAACATGGGTTCAACCCCTGGGTCAGGAAGATCTCCTGGAAGAGGGCATGGCAAACCACTCCAGTATTGTTGCCTGGAGAATCCCATGGACAGAGGAGCCTGGTGGGCTATGGTCTATGGGGTCCAAAGAGTGGGACACGACGTGCATACACACATAGTTGATTAAGGATGTTGTGTTACTTTCAGGTGTACAACAAAGCGATTCAGTTATACACACACATACATCTAATCTTTTTCACATTCCCTTCCCAGTTATATTGTTATATAATATTTAGCAGAGTTCCCTGGGCTGTACAGTAGGTCTTTGTTGGCCTGGTTCATTTTTGAGTGGAAGAGGAGCCGCAATAAGACAGGAAAGGGGGTGTGTTACTACTAAGGAGGCCTTTATCTGCCCAGTGGGAAGGTCTTCAATGGAGGGAAGGGGCCAGTCTGAATGGCGGGAGATGCATTCAGAACAGGCTGTCCTTCAGGAAAGTCGGTCTCGTGGACTGCTGTCCTCTTGTTCACTTTTATGCAATCCAGCTCCGACTGTGAAAATAGGACCTCACCCCCAACCCCGTCTGTGGGCTGACTTTCGGGGACACCGCCTGCCTCTGAGATGCCCCAGTTCCTGCCCCCTCTGCTGGCCTGTCCTTCTGGGGTCTGGTCACCACAGAGTTGCCTTCACAGAGGGGATTCCCCAAGTCAGCTTTCCAGATTTGGAACTAAAAATGCAGAGAAATTAGAACCCAAATAACAATCAGGGAACAGCAAGAGACTGTGGGCGTTGTTTTCAAAGCTGGAATCGGATCAGCTGGAATGCGGAACGGCGTCTTAAGGCCGGACCCTTAAATGGCTCTGAAGGCAGGAAGGTGGTTGCTGGACGCTGGAGCAGCACAAGGGAAGGATGCTCACTGGAGAACTGGTTAGAGGGGATGTTTTATCTGTTCCTTACAGGAAACGGCCCTTCACAGAGAAGTGTTCACTGTCGCTTCCCGAGAAATAAAGACATTAAAGATGTCTGATACTTAAAATCATGTTTATGTTGTCTGTGAAAATGTGATAAGTATCCCTATGAAGACAGTGGGGAACTTGCCTTCTGCAAAGTTTCAGATTCAGAGCTGGGTGGGACGTGTTGCCCAGGAGACAGCTCCATCCCCACACACAGGGTCTAGCCCGGTGACGTGGTCTCCAGCCGGTGGGGGAGGGGCCCCTCCTGCTCCCTCCCTGCCGGGTCCTGGCCCCTGGGACTTGGGCGAGGAGCCGGCGGCCGGTCCTCCCCCACCCCAAGCCCCTAGCCACTGCCAGCTGGCAGCTTGATTTGCTGTCTGATTTGGTCCCAGGCCAGAGTGAATCTGGGGTCAGCTCAGCCACAGGGATCAGGACGCCATTCTGGTGAAGCCTGGGGGAGGCGCAGCCGGGGTGGACTTGGCATGGACATGCAGCTTTGCTGCCTTTCAGGGCTCTCCTTGAAGTCTTCTTTTTTCTTTTAAGCTAATTAATGAACTGATCTGACTGTGTTGGGTCTCAGTCGTGGCATGTGGAGTCTCGGTCGTGGCACGCGGGGTCTCGGTCGTGGCACGTGGGGTCTCGGTGCTGGCACACGCAGGGTCTCGGTCGTGGCACGTGGGGTCTCAGTGCTGGCACACGCGGGGTCTCGGTCGTGGCACGTGGGGTCTTCCGGGGTGACATGCGGTCTCTCCAGTTGCAGTACACAGGTTTAGTCGCTCTGCAGCCTGTGGGATCTTAGTTCCCCAACCAGGGATCGAACCCACCTCCCCTGCATTGCAAGGTAGCTTCTCAACCACTGGACCAGCAGGGAAGCTCCTCCTTGAGGTCTTAAGCGATCAAAGTGCAAGCATCTGCGAACAAGGTGGTGAGAGCCAGCGTCGGGCCTTATTTTTGGCAGGAGACAGGTGTGGCAGATCTCTCTCTGACACCCCAGGGCGTGCATCGGCTCCAAGCGAGGCCACGGGGGCGCTGAGGAGCCTAGTCTGCCAGGGGCTGGGGGGAGCAGGCGCCAAGGCAACACCTGGGTCATTCGTCCATTCACGTGAGTGTTGGCTGAGTCTCCCTCACGAGCAACTCTCTCTGCTGAGGGCCAAGACTATCGACAGGCTGTGGACATGCCCCCCAGCAGGCCAGGGCCTCAGAGGGTCCCCAGACAGTGGGGTGCGAACCAGGAGGCACAGCCCGCGACACGGGCCCCAAGGGAGGCGTGAGCGCCCCAGGCGGGCGGTGGGGGGTTCCCGTCGGGTCGAACTGGGGCTTGCAGAGGCTGTTGCTTCGTCCTTTGAGGCGCCTCCGACAGCCCACCTCCCCCTGCCCTTTGTGGGCCCCTCGGGTCAGAGGGACTCACTCCACTTGGACAGGGGCCTCTTCTTCTCTGACCGCACCCACCCCCCGGGTGCCCCCAGGTCCGAGGTTCCGAGGAATGGCCTCAGCTGGGGCAGCAGTTTCTAGGGGCCCGAGGACCTGAAGGAGGCAGAGGGAACAGGGGCTCACTGAGGGTCTCAGAGGGCGATGGGGCCGGCAGCGCCGGGCAGCAGCCGTGTGGTCCCAGGGGGAGGCGGGCTGAGCACGGGCTCACGGGGGTGCCTGGCGCCCGAGAGGCAGGCAGGCCTGAGAACCCTGGGTGCCTGCGTGCCAGGGAAGCTGTGTCTTCCCCCACTTGTCTACAAGTGGGACTCTGGCGCTTGCAGGACAAGGCGAGGGGGTAGAGGCCACTGGACCGGGGCACCTGCTGGGCCCCTGGACCTAGGAGCTGGGCTCTGGGCAGGGCTCATCCTGAGAGTGAATGGGGAAGAGGCGCCCAGGGCAGGCGGGAGACGGGCCGCAGACAGGGGAGCACGAAAGACGGCAGGGCAGAGAAGAACCCTAACCCTAACCCTAACCCTAATCCTAACCCTAACCCCTAACCCTAACCCTAACCCTAACCCTAACCCTAACCCTAACCTGCTGGGCCCCTGGTCCTAGTAGCTGGGCTCTGGGCAGGGCTCATCCTGAGAGTGAATGGGGAAGAGGCACCCAGGGCAGGCGGGAGATGGGCCTCAGGCAGGGGAGAATGCAAGGTGGCAGGGCAGAGAAGAACCCTAACTCTAACCCTAACCCTAACCCTAACCCTAACCTGCTGGGCCCCTGGTCCTAGGAGCTGGGCTCTGGGCAGGGCTCATCCTGAGAGTGAATGGGGAAGAGGCGCCCAGGGCAGGTGGGAGACGGGCCTCAGGCAGGGGAGCACGAAAGGCGGCAGGGCAGAGAAGAACCCTAACCCTAACCCTTACCCTAACCCTAATCCTAACCCTAACCCATAACCCTAACCCTAACTCTAACCCTAACCCTAACCCTTAACCCTAGCCCTAACCCTAGCCCTAACCCTAACCCTAACTGTAACCCTAACCCTAACCCTTAACCCTAGCCCTAACCCTAACCCTAACCCTAGCCCTAACCCTAACCCTAACTGTAACCCTAACCCTAACCCTAGCCCTAACCCTAACCCTAACCCTAACCCGTGGGCACCAGGACTCATGCAGGGGCAGGTCAGCCCGAGACGGGGCAGCGGGTGGAGACTGCGTGGCCCCTGCCTTTGTCCGCCTTTGGGCCGGCAGGCAGGGTCCCCCAGAGACCCTCAGGGCTGAACCGAAGAACAGCCCCTCGTTACCTAGCCTCCTTCTGCTTTCTCCTTCCTGCGGGGCCACCAGGGGCGTTTAATTGATCTTTCCCCTGAATTAGTCCTTGCATAAAACAATATGTAAATAACAATCCTAAATTTGTAACGACAACTAATAAAGCTAATTAAGGGTAATCAGGAAGCCCTTTATTAACCATAAAGACATTATAGGTAGCTTCTGAGATAGGGAGGTAATGGAAGATCGATACGGCCAGCGGAGAGAACTCAGTGTGATTATACAGGTCAACAGGGACTGACTTGAAAGTAGAATATTTTACACTTGTAAGGCAAGTTAATCTCAGAGTCAATAAGGAAAAACAATTACCAAGTGGAAGGTAGCCAGGTGTCCCCACAGGAGAGGCGGGAAACAGACCTGGGGAGAGGCCATCGGTGCGGCGGGCAGTGAGTGTGGGGTGGGCACCTCCTCAGGGCCTGGCCGCGGGGCGACCGTAAAGGGGTTGTGATCGCATCGGCAATTGCTAAACTCGGGGCCCCTAATCATCTTAGCCAGCATTCCAGGTCTTAACAAGTGGCCCCTGGGAAAGCAGAATCTTCTCTGATTTCCCACATAAATGACTGATAATTAACGCTCGCTGAGAAATTTCAAATGTATTTCAGTGTTCGTTGCTGCATAATATCAAGTGGCAATTATGTGAGATCTGGGCTTCTTGACACAGTGAGTGTTATTCTCTGATTTATGGTTTACCATCACTTAACATCGTATTAATATTCTGAATGTAAATGCCAACCGGCTTATGCAAATCCTACTCTGTAATGGGGAGGAAAAGAAATGACCCCAAAGACTCGGTCACGAGCGAAATGTAGCGTGTAGACTCAGGAATGAAGAGCGAGCTGGAAGGTTCCCGCACGCACTGCACATCTAACCGGCCCGAGGAGCTGGGCGTGACTTCATCTGACGAGAGGCCACGCGGGGACCCTGGGCTTACATTAGCAGCAGGTGCAGGACTGGGGCCCTCTCAACCCTGGGGTGGGACCATCAACCGAGAAGATTCTAGATCAGCGGTACCCAACTGTTTGGGCACCAGGGACGGCTTTGTGGAAGGCAGTTTTTCCGTGGACTGGGGGTGGGGGTGGAGAGGATGGTTTTGGGAAGACTCAAGCACATTCCATTTAGCGTGCACTTTAGTTCTATTGCTATTACGTCAGCTCCACCTCTGATCATCAGGCAGTAGACCCTGGAGGCCGGGGGCCTCTGCTCTAGAGGGTCATCAGCACCCCCTTACTCTGGCTCCTCAGACGAAGCCCAGCAAGTGACCGTCGCCCTGCCGTTTGCACTCAGCTTTCCCCGCTTCGCAAAAGTCGGACTCCAGCCAGCCGCTTCCCCGGTCTCACTCGGGCGGGGTGAAACGGCTGCTGCTCCGGCTGGAACGGCGGCAGAGGTGGGGAAATGGGACTCGGTCCTCCGCGGACCCTCCGGGGCCCTCTCCCTGGCCCAGGTCTCTGCAGCCTCGACAGGAGGCAGGCACCACGGGCTGCCCTGGAGGGGACGCTCGCGCCAGCCCAGAGGCCCCACTCTTGCCGGTCTGGATTGGTTCCTGGAATTTGGAAACAACAAACAGATGGAAAATAACCCGCTCCGCCCTGAGGCTGCCTCCTCTGCCTCTTAGATCAGGGTGAGTGTCCCCTCCTTGCGCCCGGGAAGGCGCGGGGGGCTGCGGCTTTAGAGGCAGATGGTGGCCGTGCTGGTCTGAGCTGAACCGACCCGGAGCAGTCCAGTGGGGCCAGGAGCTGACCGCCTGTGGGGAAATGAGGTTTGTCTCTTTGCACAGGCCTTGCACAGAGGCAGAGCTTCCCCCAGCTGCTGTGCATGTGAGGTCAGAGGTGCTGATGGGATGACGGGGGACAGGGTCCCCAGAGGCGGGCGTGGTGAGCCTGCACCTCTGGTTTCCCAGCATCCTTATTGCCTGACTCCTCAGAGGGCTGATCAAAGGTGACCCAGGCATGCGCTCAGTGAAACCTACCTTTGCTATTTGTTATCTAAGTTCCAGATTACTTTTTCTCCACCAAGGGCTTGGTTTGGCTCCAGCCGGGGCCCGTGACCAGGGTTTGGCCCTGGGATATCAGGTCCAGGCTTGTGGATGGGCCTCCATCCTGAACGCTGTGCCCTCTGGGGTGTAGCCTTGACCAAACGGCCTCAGTCATTTGGTTGGCTTTGCACAGGTGTGACATTGTCCAAAATTATGAATACGGCCTGTTGGAAACCAGCTGACCCATTGTTTTGGGTCATTTGAGCAGCTAAACAGCCATGTCGGGTTCCTATGCAATTTCCCAGGGAGTCGGCCCGCGAGAGGGCAGCGTGTTCAGACTTGCGCTGAGGGCGTCCACTCAGCAGGTAAACACAGCCTCTCTTCCGGGGTGAAAGGACTGGTCCCACTGGCCTCCACTTCAGGCCAAACAAGCAGACACCCCAGGCTGTTTGGGGTGAGAGGGCAGAGCCCCTGCCCACGCTGACCAGACACTGGGGAGGGCAGAGTGGGCTCTGAATCCCCCCCGGGGGACGGTGAGAACCTCACCATCAACTGCCAGCCCCACCGCTGCCAGACTGCGTGCAAGGGAGGCGGCTGGGAGCGGGGCAGGGGCCACCTGCTTCTTACCTCCTGGAATGTCTGGGCTCAGGCGCTCAGGCGTGTCCGACCCTTTGAGACCCCATGGACTGAAGCCCAACAGGCTCCTCTGTCCATGGGATGTTCCAGGCAGGAGTACTGGAGTGGGCTTCCATGTCCTCCTCCAGGGGGTCTTCCTGTCACAGGGATTGAACGCACGTCTCCTGCGTCTCTTGTATTGGCAGGCAGATTCTTTACCACAGAGCCACCTGGGAAGCCCCCCGGAAAGCCCCCCTGAAATGTCTGGAATGAGACAAGACCCTGCCCCTCCTCCTCCTCCCCACAACAGCCCGGCGCTGGGCTGACACTCACCTTAGCTGCCCTGTAATCAGCACAAAGTTGTTAACCAGAGACTCAAGAAGAACACAAATCTTTGATGATTTTACATCTCCAAACAGAATTCCTCCGGCATGTCCATGGGCTGACTTTTACTGAATACATGTCCGAGGACTGGACTCAGTCCAGCTGGTTCATCTCCTGGAAGAGCTCACTTCCACGTCACCCAGATAGCTAAGCCACCTGCCCGCTGGCTGGGGGAGGGTCCCCAGGCTCAGACAGGCCGCCTCGGAGGAGGGCTGGCTGCTTCAGAGCAAGGCTGTTTGCAGGGTTTGATGACTTCTCCCTTGTGATGGTGCACAGAGGGTCCAGGCTCCACGCCATCACCCAGCGGCAGACACAGGGCTCACTCTGAGCAGCTTGCTCACCATCTCCACTGCTCTTTCACATGAGCTTTGCAAATTTAAGGCACCTTAATGTCCTGGTTAATTATTTTATCCTAGGTTTGTTGTTCAGTGGCTAAGTGATGTCTGACTGTGACCCCATGGGCTGCAGCACCCCAGACTCCTGTATCTTCCACCATCTCCTGGAGTTCGCTCCAACTCATGTCCATTGAGCCGGTGATGCCATCCAACTATCTCATCCTCTGTGGTCCCCTTCTCCTCCCACCTTAAATCTTTCCCAGCATCCGGGTCTTTTCCAATGAGTCAGTTCTTCGCATCAGGTGTCCAAAGAATTGGAGCTTCAGCTTCAGCTTCAGCATCAGTCCTTCCAATGAATATTCAGGTCTGATCTCCTTTAGGATGGACTGGTTTGATCTCCTTGCAGTCCAAGGGACTCTCAAGAGTCTTCTCCAACACCACAATAAACTTTTAGTATATTTTTACCGAGCTGTTTACATTGTCACAAAGATGAAGTCCCACACTCAGACAATGGCTGATGGTGTGTGGGTCCACCTGCAGAGCCATTCCAAATTTCAGGGGAAAGTAAAGCTTTGCTAAGATTACATGTGCACCCACTGTGATGTGTGCAGAGGCATGCCATACTGTGCACACCAAGAAAACACCTGCAAGGAAGGGCTTCAATTTCTTTGTGACTATAAACCTCGAGTGAGCTCTGAATCCAGTTTCCCCAAAGGGAAGCAGGTCGATGCTGCAAACCATGGGTCTCGAGTCCCTGGAACAGTCCTGGGAGAATCTTCTGGAATCTGGGAGGACCCAGGGAGGAGGGAGAGAGACCTGAGGGCCCGGCCCACATCTGGGGAGTCTATCGTGGCTGGGGTCTCCATTGGCTGAAGCTGCGGGCTGGGAGGGCTGGGGCAGTGTGACAGGTTGAATGTGAATTTCTCATGGGCTCCCTTGTTATTTCTTCAGGTAATGAAAGATAAAACGTTAGGCTGGAGGTTGACCCAGATGGTGCTGTGGATGGGACCCCCTCCTGGTTGAATAACTCAGGTCAGAGCTGTCTACTGGCCTGGGCAGAGGTCCAGCTGGGCCCGTGGACCCCTTAAGTCACAAACTTAATGTGTGTGGGGTGAACACAGTGTCCTTCGGCTTCCAGGGGGCCCCTTAGATTTCATCAAATTCTCAGTGATGTTCAACCCCTTCCTCTAAATGGTAAGACCACTGACATGGAAACTGCTTATCAGACCCTCAGGGAAACATTGCAAACGCGTGGAACGTGCAATCAAAAGAGATGTGAAAAGTTTGGAGCTGTGGGCAGAATCTGGCCGTGTGTCACTAGATGGAGAGATGGGCCATCCTGTGACTGTTTCCAGTCTCACTGATCACCAGGGCAACTAGATGGTTATTATTTGCCAATCAGACTCAGAGAAAATAGTACCTATAGTCAGGACTGGGGAGAGTAGAGGGGCTTCATGTAACCTACAGTTGCTGTTTGCTGTTTAGTTACTAAGCCATGTCTGACTCTTTCCGACCCCACAGGCTGCAGCCCGCCAGGCTCCTCTGTCCTTGGGATTCCCCAGGCAAGAATACTGGAGTGGGTTGCCATTTCCTCTTCCAGGGAATCTTCCCAACCCAGGGATCGAACCTGCCTCTCCTGCACTTGGCAGATGGATTCTTTACCTCTAAGCCACCTGGGAAGCCCCATAAACTACTGATAGGACTGTAAATTGATACATCTAGGGGGATAATTCAGTAATTGTATCAGGAGTCGTAAGCACCTTAAACCTAGCAATCCCACCTTAAGTCAACAAAGAGATGGACAGGATATTCGCCTGGGCCTTGTTCAGAGGTGAGAAAGTAAAACCCACCTCAGTGCCTGACCACAGGGATCGATTAAGTCATGGCCCATCCACACTAGGACATACTATACAGTGGGTGGGAAGGATGGGCTAGACACACGGCTACTGCCGGGAGACGGCTCATGGTGTCACTGGTGTGAAGCTCTGCTGTTTTCAGCGGAATCTTAGAGGAGGAACCGGAATTTCACAGCTGGCATGCTTCGTCGCTAACCATCGGCCCCTCGGACGGGGCACTCGGGGCACATGTGGTTTACTCTGTTGGTTCGGGGCACGCGTGGTTCACTCCGTTGGTTCGGGGCGCGCGTGGTTCACTC
>JADEYB020000020.1:1487204-1518963 GCA_015832495.2 Alces alces
TCGGGGCGCGCGTGGTTCACTCTGTTGGTGGGGGGCGCGCGTGGTTCACTCTGTTGGTTCGGGGCGCGCGTGGTTCACTCTGTTGGTTCGGGGCGCGCGTGGTTTACTCTGTTGGGGGGGGGTCACAGCCCCACAGCAAGTAAGTCGGCGGCGAGACTGTGATCCCGGCTTCCTTCAGGCCTTACCCTCAGCTCCCCGCGTGCCGGGGACGGGCGTCTGAACCACGCCTCCCGGGAGCGGTGGATGAGACCAGAGACCTCCCACCCCACCTCCAGGGGGTCCTCCGGAAGACCAGTTATCACGGTGGCACACAGTGGGGTCACAGCCCACCTGCCGGCAGGGCACAGGGGGTCCGGGGCCACAGGGGGGAGGGGTCTGCCGCCTGGAAGCCCCTCCAGCCCCCACCTCACAGATCCCCGGTGTCTGGGCCTCTCCACCAGCAGTGGGAAGGACGCAGGCGTGTTCTCAGGGAGACGCATCACCCGCAGAGAAATCCTCTCCAGCGTCTGCTCGGAAGCATCTCTCGTGTGTGCGCCTGTGTGCGTCCACGGGGAGGGGCATGTGTCCTGTCTCCATCTGCTCATGGAAGACAGCCGTCCAAGTCCTGGGTCTGCTGTAAATGGTTTCTATAAACAGCTCCTTATAAAAAAGAGGCGGTCATCTAAACAGTTCATGT
The DNA here is from genome assembly GCA_015832495.2 of Alces alces. Taxonomy (NCBI): domain Eukaryota; kingdom Metazoa; phylum Chordata; class Mammalia; order Artiodactyla; family Cervidae; genus Alces; species Alces alces. The sequence continues at coordinate 1,487,881 of JADEYB020000020.1, forward strand.
TTCTGAAAGAGCTGATGCATTTTCCAATGAGAACAGTTCTCTTTAACGTCAATCCATGAAAAATCAGGGTTTGTGCCTCTGTGGGTAAGTGTCCCCACGGTCTGGGAGAAAACCCTGGTGATGGGGTGGGCGCTGGAGCTGAGGACCTGGCACAGGGCTGCCCCACGGGTCCGCCAGGAGGTGGTGCTCGACTTCCGGGTGTTTGAAGGACAGGTAATCACACGGCCAGTCGGGACCCCCGGCTGGTGTAGAGCTGGTCTGCTCTCCCCCAGGCCCCATTTCGTGGTGGAGTCCTGCAGGTCTGCAGGTCTGCAGGAGACTCGTGGTCTCCTCCTGCACGGCAGAAGAGCGTGAGCTTACTTCAGGTGTGTTCTCTCTCCTCCCCGGGTCTGCGCTCAACTGCCCGCCTCCCAGACAAGCCAGAGGGGGACGGGGCAGATACCACCTGCCTTTGGTCTGGAAACGAAGCAGGGGGTGGACTCTCTCAACGTTACTCAGCAAACCCGCCTGAGGAGGTGGACTGCTGAGTCTGGTGGTGACAGGAAGGCAGAGGGATGCTCCACTGGCCCGCAGGACGGCTGGCTCCTTCTCCACCTCATAACCACGAAGAGAGCCAGCAGCTTCCCAGGAGAGCTGGCCAAGGCGTGTGGACGATGCATTTTAAAAAACTGCAGATGTGGCGCTAGTGGTGAAGAACCTGCCTGCCAAGGCATGAGACACAGGAGACGTGGGTTCGATCTTGGGTGGGGAATATCCCCTGGAGAAGGAAATGACAACCCACTTCAGCCTTCTTGCCTGGAGAATCCCATGGACAGAGGAGCCTGGTGGGCTGCCGTCAATGGAGTTGCAAAGAGTCAGACATGAATGAGTGAGCACACACTGTTAAAAAGTAAAATAATTTTGTGATTTGAACACAGATATATGTTAAATGTCAGCATTTATGAAAATGTTAATATCTGTTTAAAAATAAGTTAATGTGCTTTCAACAAGTTACATTCCAATGACAACTCCGTATTCCTGGAGGAGTGGGGTGAGCGTTTTTATAGGACGAGTTCCTCCTGGACACCTCTCTCCTGGTGAGGAATCTGTGCAGCTGGGGCGCTCACACCTCATCAATAGCTGCGTGGGGGACAGACCCTAAGGGGGAGCAGTGTCCGCTTCTGCGTGACTCTGAGTGAGTGGGGAGGCCTCCAAGAGACGAGACTGCAAGAGCTGAACACAGCTTCCAGCCAACAGCCAGGCAGAAGCTGAGTCCTCAGGCCTGCAATCGCAAGGCAGTGACTGGCCCTGCTTGAGTCTGGAAATAGCCCCTCCCCGCCAGTCAAGCCCCCAGGGGGGGAGGCAGCAACACCTCGGCTCCAGCCTGGACCCTGAGCTGGGAAGCAGCGGAGCTGGGGTGAAGGGATGGGCTACCCACTCCAGTATTCCTGGGCTTCCCTTGTGGCTCAGCTGGTAAAGAATCCGCTTGCAACGTGGGAGACCTGGGTTCGATCCCTGGGTTGGAAAGATCCCTTGGAGGAGGGAAAGGCTGCCCACTCCAGTATTCTGGCCTCGAGAATTCCATGGACTGTATAATCCATGGGGTCACAAAGAGTCGGACAGAACTGAGCGACTTTCGTTTTCACTTTCCATGACCTGCGAGACAGTGTGTGTGCAGGACTGAGCGACTTTCGCTTTCGCTTTCCGTGACACGCGGGTCCGTGTGGGCGCAGGACTCTGTGACCCGCGGGTCAGCGCATGTGCCGAGCTGGGTGGGCTTCGTTTCCTGTCCCCAGGATCCGGCTCTTTGCGAGCCCTCTGGTGGGCCGGCCCTCTGGGCCAGCTTCCCAGGACGACAGAGCCTGGCCTGCATCTGTTCTCCCGACCTGTTCATCACCGTGGCGGGGAGGCCCCAGGCTCCCGGTCTGGGGCGGAGTGCAGAAGTGGCTGGCACATCCCTGGTGAGCAAGGTTAGGAGGAGTTGAGGTCACGAGAGTGGGGCCCCACGAAGGGATCGGGGACCTCGTTAGAAGAGAAAGAGACCCAGGAGCTCTCTCGGCTGCGTGAGCCCACGGTAGGAAGACGGCCGCCTGCAGGCCAGCAAGGGCCCTCACCGGACACGGGTTGCCTGCACGTTGATCGTGGACTCAGCCTCCCGTCTACAGAGGATAAACGTGTCCTTCGGGCCGCCCAGTCTGTGCCCTGTAACAGCAGCTGTGCTGACCCGGACGGCGGGCCCCGCCTCGCAGCTGCCGTGAGAAGGCCACGGCGCCAGACCTGAGCTCTGGCATCAGGACGCGGGGTGTCCAGGACGCAGCGTCAGGACGTGGGGTGCACAGGATGCTGGGGCAGCATCGGGATGCAGGGTGTCCAGGACCCGGCGTCAGGACGTGGGGTGCACAGGACCCTGGGGCGGCGTCAGGATGCAGGGTGTGCGGGACGCGGGGCGGCAGAGCCTCCCCCTCCTCTGGTTTCCACCACATCTGTTGCAAAGAGCGGAGGGTGGGTTGGTGGCATGGCTGACGCCGGGCACCGTTTAACACCTCTGTGCCCACTGCGGGTGGCGTGTTTGGTCCAGCCAGCTCGTTTAAGAGCAGGCCGAGGATGGCTGTGAAGGGCAGGCTGCCCCCGTCCGCGCTGCCACTGGGATGGAGGTGCTGCTGAGGGATCCCGAGGAACCTCTGCCAGGAATGAGGGAGCATAAGGCTCCTAGCAGGGTGTTGGTCCAGACAAAATGCAGACTTTCAAACAATTATGATCAACGAGGAGCCTGTTACTGCCTCCTCGACACGCTACCATCTGCCTCTAACCGGAGGTGCCGTGGTCAGAGACGCCAGGATCAGCGGCTGGTACCCACGGCTTCCCTCCTCCTGCCCGCCTGACCGGCTCTTGCTGGGCCGTGGCCTTGACTCACCCTCATTTAAAAAATGATCAGTTAAAATGTTCTTTCTTTTCCTTCTCACTGCCTTCCTCACCAAAGAAATACACATAAATTTCCTGCAGTTTGGAAAGTGAGTCACAGTAAGAAAACAGAATCACCTACAGAGCCTGAGACAGGCCTGTCTTGCTTTGTGCCCATTTGGCCTTTTTCTCTGACTTGTGTACGTGTGAAAAGGTGCTCCCGTCGCACGCATTATCTTGTAACTCTTTTCTCCTAACAGCACATCGCGGACACCCGCGGCAGGATCGCTGTTCTCCTGCCACACGGTTTTTGCTGGTTGCCTGGAGTCCATTGCTCTGAGTTGACTGGTTTATCAACTACCTCCTCCCCTGCTGTTGGTCACTGGGACTTTCCAGGGCTTGTTTCCATGCTATAAGTGACCCTGCAGCAAACACCGCCTTGGAGGAATCTCTGAAGACAGCAGATCTTCCTGAGGATGGGCCTCTGGCAGTCATCCGTTCCCCAGAATCTCTCTCCCTCGCTGACTCCCGTGACCCACACTCTCACCCTCTTGCATCTGTGCCCGAAACCCTCTCTGTTGGCTCCTTGGCCACTACTGTCCTTCCTACAAAACTGACCTTCAGAACACCATCCCGGCCGTCTCCTCGCATGTTCATCACTGCCTCTGCATGTAAGTCGTAAACTGGAATACCAGAGCTCAGCTCGGCGCGGGGTCTCCAGAGTGTAGGGAGGACCCGTGCCCCACACCGCCCGGTGTGTGTGTCTGTGAAGCCTGGCTCTCCGTGGGTTCCTCTGGGCTGGGAGGGGCGATGGAAACACAGGGCCTCGGCAGCCAGGAGAGTAGCATGGAGACTCAAGAAGGTGGAGAAACAGCCTGCTTGACCGGCAGATTCCAGCCTTCATCTGAGTCTCTGCTGCGTGAGGCTGAGCCTGCTCCCGGGGATGAAGGGTGTCCCACGCCCTTGGAGGTACAGGGCTGACCGAGGCCACCTGAGAGCTGGCAGAGAATGATCTCAGGCACAGGGACCTGTGTCTACATGTACGTTCTGTGCTGAAATGATGTTCCAAGTTCCTAAGGTAAAAGTTTTCCCGAAACTCATTGGGCTGGACGCCACGATCCCTCCAGTGAAAATCTTAAACAAGTCCGTGTGATCTCCTGCTAACAAATACTACAGTCCTTTCCTGGTTCGCATTCCTGTAACCATGTTCCAGCGATGGTAACCCAGGAAAGAGCCGAAAAAGAGACACTGAGAGTTCTGCCTCTGAGCAGGATGGGGTAATAAGGGCCACGCGGGGCTGAAGCTCTGTTTGTAGAATGTGTGACACAGCAGCTTGGAAGCCATTTGACGTTAGAGTGCCCACAAAGGTCGGTGATGCGTGAGAAGCAGAAAGCAGACAGGTGGGCCGCAGCCCCTCCAGCCCACCGCCCAGAGGCGCTTCCCGGCAGAGGCGAGGGGGGAGGAGCCCTGGGGGCCTCCTGTGCCGGGGAGGCCGAGCTGGGCTCGGGGGCGGGGGACCGAGGCGGCCAGAGTCCATGGGGCAGAATGCTGGAGAGGAGACGCTGTGCACCTAGAGAACTTCAGAGGCTTTTAGAGGACTGCGCCCTAGGTTCGGCAGTTGAGTCAATGCAAGCACGAAGAAATCTCCCGAGGCCAGAAAAAGACCCCAAAGGAAGAAATCGAACAACCCCAGACACGAAATCACAAAAGACTGCCGACTGTCCCTGTCCTCATGAGCCAGGGTGGGTCACTTCATAATCCATGGGGCACCTGGTGGGGGCACTCGGGAGGGTTTTGACTCAGTCATTTGGCAAAACCAGCCCCAGAGAGAGCACTGCTGTTGCCGCCTAATGTATCTTAAAGGGGAGGATTTGAAGGTTCAAACTGTTCTCAAGTAACATAGCTGCACCCTGAACAAAGAGCAAGACTATTTATAGGAACACAAAAGTATAGAGCGCCCAACAGAATGAACGTGCAGTGTCTGATGCTCCGTAAGACATTACCACCTAGACAAAGGTGCGGGGAAAGACAGCCCACATGAGGGAAAATAAATAGAAACTGACCCAGAAGTGACAGATGATAGAACCAGTAGAGAGAGACGTGAACAGTTATTATGATCATATTCTTGCTTCAAGAACTGGAGCATGGCAAGTAGAGTCATGGAGTGAACATATCTGATTCCAACTCGAGGAGGTAAAGGCTACAGAGTTTGAGCTGAAAACAGTGAACTGGATGGGACGTTATACACCAGACATCACTTAATTAATGGACATTAATGTCTCATTGTGTTAGATACTGCATTTGTAAACTTGGAGTCACATAAACAGAAATCACCCAAAGGGAAAAAGAATGTAAAAAGACCAAAAAAGTGAATAAGGCCATGGTAAAAACTCAAGTCACCTAATAAACTTATAACTAGAATCCTGGAGAGATGGAAAGGCTAAAAAATATTTAAAAAGATGATGGCTAATAATTTTCTGATTTGCTGTAAACTGTGAACTCACAGAATACAAAAACCTTAACAAACACCAAGGATAAGAAACATGAACAACATTATACTAGGCGTGTCATAATAAAAGTGCTTAGAAGCAGTATTAAATAATAAAAGCAGCCAGAGGCAAAAAATACACACATGTACAGAGAAACAGATGTAAGAATCATGGTGGACTCCTCGCTGCAGACAATACAAGCCAGAAGGTGGTGGAGCAAAATTCCTAAAGCTCCGCTGCTGCTGCTGTGAAGTCCCCCAGTCGTGTCCAGCTCTGTGCGACCCCAGAGATGGCAGCCCACCAGGCTCCCCCATCCCTGGGATTCTCCAGGCAAGAACGCTGGAGTGGGTTGCCATTTCCTCCTCCAACGCATGAAAGCAAAAAGGGAAAGTGAAGTCGCTCAGTCGTGTCCGACTCTTCACGACCCCATGGACTGTAGCCCATCAGGCTCCTCCATCCATGGGATTTTCCAGGCAACAGTACTGGAGTGGGGTGCCATTGCCTTCTCCCTTTAAGCACTAAGAAAAGAAAACTCTACTAACCTAGACTTCTTGACCACTGAAACTATCTTTTGAAGACTTTGTCAGACATGTGAAAGTGAAAGTGCATCACCAACAGATCCACACTGCAAGAAACACTAAAGAAAGCTCTTCAAGCAGAAAGAAAACACTGCCAGATGGAAATATGCATTTACACACAGTACTAGAAATAGTAACTACGCGAATACATATAAACACATTTTATTCTTTTCATTTAAATATTTTAAAAAGATAATTGACTATTTAAAGCAAAAATAAGAATGATATATTGGGGGTTTGCAACATATGCAGAAGCAAAATATATGGGAAGGAAGGCTAAAGGGTAGAAATGAAAGTATACTATAGTGAGGTTTTCATAACCTGAATAAGACTGTCATAAATAAAGATATATATATATATATATATATATATATATATATATACTTTTCTATATAATAAACCCCAAAGTTGTCATCAAAATAGCAAAACAAAGAGTTGTAGTTAATAATCTAAAGGAGGAAATAAAGTGGAATCATAATAAATACTAAACTCAAAGAAAAAAGGAACAAAGAGCAGATGAGACAAGTAGAAAAAATAGAAGGTATAGACTCAAACTTAATAAAAATAACTGTATTAAATGAAAATTGTTTAACTGCCCTAGTTAAAAAGCAGAGATTGTTAGGTTGAATTTTAAGGAGTAATATCCAACTATAAACTACTTACAAGAAACATAATTTAAATATAAAGACACAAATGCATAGAAAATAAGATGGTGGAAACAAATATACCATATTAATACTCTTCCATGTAAAGCTGGAGTGAGTGTATTAACTTCAAAGTAGATTTTGGAGGAAAAAACATAGCCAGGGATAAAGGAGATCATTTCGTAATGTAAAAGGGCTAATTCATCAAGAAGATGAGACAGTCCTAAGCTTTATGTACTTAATAACAGAGTTTCAGAATACAGAGGGCAAACAAGCATAGAATTGCAAAGGAAAACTTTCTACACACAATACTTAACTCAGGTATGGATATAGGTGTTAAACTATAACAGAAGAAAACACAGGAAATAATTTTTGTCTTCTTAGGTTAGGTAAACATTTCTCATTGTTGTTGTTCAGTCACTGAGTCATGTCCAACTCTTTGTGACCCCATGATCTGTGACACTCCAGGCTTCTCTGTCCTCCACTATCTCTTGGTGAAGTGAAAATTGTTCAGTCGTGTCCGACTCTTTTCGACCCCATGGACTATACAGTCCATAGAATTCTCCAGGCCAGGATACTGGAGTGGGTAGCCTTTCCCTTCTCCACAGGGTCTTCCCAACCCAGAGATCAAACCCAGGTCTCCTGCACTGCAGGCAGATTCTTTATCAGCTGAGTCACAAGAGAAGCCCTGGAATCTCCCAGAGTTCACTCAAATTCATGTCCATTGAGTCAGTGATGTCCCATCTCATCCTCTGTCACCCCCTTCTCCTTTTACCTTCAACCTTTCCCAGCATCAGGGTCTCTTCCAATGAGGTGGCTCTTCGAATCAGGTCACCAAAGTATTGGAGCTTAATTTCCTTGAGGATTGATTGGTTTGATTTTGCAGTCCAAGAGACTCTCAAGAGTCTTCTCCAGCACCACAGTTTGAAAGCATCAATTCTTCGGCACCCAGCCTTCTTTATGGTCCAACTCTCACATCCATACATGACTACTGGAAAAGCCATAGTTCTGACAATACGGACTTCTGCCAGCAGAGTGATGTCTCTGCTTTTTAATATGCTGTCAGGGTTTGTCATAGCTTTCCTTCCAAGGAGAAAGTGTCCTTTAGTTTTATGGCTGTAGTCACCATCTGCAGTGATTTTGGAGCCTGTCACTTTTTCCACTTAGTCCCCTTTTATTTGCCATGAAGTGATGGGACAAGATGTCATGTTCTTCATCACAATTGTGATGTTGACCTCTTGGATATGTGCATTTCAAAACTCATCAAGGTGTACATCTCGAATACGGCAAATGTACCAAGGGCCAGTTATACCTCGGTGAGAAGGAAAACAGTGAGAATTTTAAAGAGCCACTTGTTGGTGCATCAGAATACTGATCAGCGCCCAGTTCTTTCGGACGCACAAACCTCCCCCTGCAGCTGGCCTGACTGTCCAGGAGGGAACCCAGCAGCTGCTGTCTCCTGTCACAGCAGCAGAGGGGGGCCTGAGGGTGCAGAGGGAAGACCAGCTGTCGTAGCAGCTTGGACGCCGCCCCGTGACCGCCCCCGCGTGGCAACTCTGAGGTTCCCCCACCCACCTGCTCCTGCCGCTTTGCGATCAACCAAGAGTGAAGGTCACCTTCGCCCCTCAGTTGCAGCATGGGTCACCCTGAAAACAGAAGGGAAAACACGGAAGCCTGTGAGACGACTTAGGTGGAAATTGCTGCCTGTGATTTATGGTTTTAATTAAGAGCTTTTTAAGCTTTAATTAAAAAGGTACATGAGCATTCAGTATTTAAGAAAAATGCCTTTGTGTTTGGGTCAATTGAATAACATAAAACAAAATGAGATACATATTTCTAGTCAGAAGCTTCACATAAGAAAACAGTGTACATAATTAAAAAGTAAATTTAAACTGATTTGGGCATAAAGGCTTTCTAATGGGGGAAGATGGCTGCGGGGAATATTATTTTCCTTATTGCAATATAGCAGGGCATCTGATCCACACGTTAATAAGGCTGCTTCCCGGGATGGGTGCAGAGGCAGGAATATGAGTGTCCGCCGGAGGGTGTAACTGACCCCCAGAGATGGCCCCGGGGGCTGCAGAGAGTCCCTGCCTGGGTTTTCACTCTGTCACTCTTTGCTTCCTGTTGTCCTTGGCACCTGTTTGCTTCTCAGACTCGGAAACCACAGTGAACAGCTCTAGGTCAGCTCTGTGTGCTACAGCTTAGTAGCACACAAACCTACCGTGCGAACGAGCTCAGAGTCGGGAGCAGCGAGAGAAGCCTGAGGAAAGTCACTTGTTGGGCCCAAGGTCACACATGGGGCCCTCAGAGCCGGGGGCTCCAGACTGGAGATGCTGCTGTCTTTGCTCTGGGGGTGGGGGGGAGGTCAGTGCACCCCGGTGTTTGGGCTGCAGGCCCACCACAGAAGGAGTGAGTGGCATCAGGGTGGGTGACCCCAAGACACGGGCCTGCGTGCACGCAAGTATTCTGGACCCACAGGCCCATTGCACAAGGAGGGGTGAGGGTGTCAGCGCTGTGAGCCCTGCGCCTTAGCTCAGGATGGCACTGCAAGGTCACCGCGAGGACTGCAGAGCCGGAGGGGGTGCCAGTGTCTGAAGGGCCCTGCCATCCATGGGCGGCTCACCCATGGGCAGCCCCATGCTGTTTCACAGGCCAGACTTCTGCATGCAAAACGTGCTCCTGGGAAGGACCTGGGAAGTTTCCGGAAAGTCTCAGGCTCCTGAGCACCACTGCAATCCCATCAGCAGGGTTCTCATTGGCAGGGTTACCTGGAAGCTCAGTAACGACACCGACCCACATTGGGCCTGGGGCAGCTCACGCAGGCAGACTTTCCACTTTTATCCTCAGGATTACTTGCTGTGTCTTTTCTGACCTCCTGGACACTCCCCAGGAGCTGGCGGTGTCCTGTCCACCCCTTTTCCTGACTCCTTGGCATCTGCTCAGGAATCACACCCCTGCTTGGCTTTGGGGTCTAGCTTTTGACTGGACTGGACTTCCCCCTGGGGCAGACGGTCAGCACCACTGACCCAGCTTGAGCCTGGCTGATCCCCACTTGAAGGAAACATGCATTTAGGAGAATGGACTTTACTGATGAGGGAAGCGTTTGCTTCATACTTGGACAACAAAAGGATGTATCAGACACACTGCTTTCAAAGGACAGGCTTGACTTCTCCAGGTAACAGTCTACTCACCCTCTAGATGGGATGCTCTGCACACCTTTGGAACCTGTTCCTGCCCACCCAGAGTTCCCTGTGTGAGGTTTCAGATGCCTGCTTGCCTTTCCCTGTCACTTACATTTTGTTTCACTTTCTGGTACTCTGTGACTCTAAAGCAACACAAATGCCAGAGAGAAAAAGCATCAAAACCTTGCAGGGATTCTATACATCCCCAAGGCCTGTCCAAAATGCTTCCTTTCTAAACTGTGATTTCTGCTTGCTCATCACGTGCAAATCAGGCCTCAGGAGCTGAACAGACGCTATTATGGAGCAAAACACAATTCATTCCAGGAAGGCTGGCTTCCCAATTCAGCACCACAGTTTAAATGGCTGACAGAGAGTCATAACTTAACTCAGGTAAAGGGTGGTTCCAGCCCCACCTTAAGTTATCCCAGTAGGTGTCTTTTACGCAGGACTCCACTCCCCGAGGACGTGGAGGACATCAGCTCAGCTTGGCAGCATGAAAGGACATGTTGTTCGTTGTACTTCTCACCTCCTGGACCACAAATCACACATGAAGACATAAATTGCCAAACATTTACATCACTGAGCAGCTGGAAAATCGGTTTGTTTTTCAAATCACACTTGTGATAAGTGGTGGAAGATAAACACCAACTGTTGGATTCCTTAAGACAAATATAATGTTTCATAACTAAATGGAAAACATATTACAAAGAACTGACACATCAACTTTCAAAAATTGTCTGTGCTTGGTGCTCTAACATCCCAAACTGCCTGGGTTTTTGTTGTTCAGTCATTAAGTCGTGTCCGACTCTTTATGACCCCATGGACTGCAGCATGCCAGGCTTCCCTGTCCATCACCAATTCCCGGAGTTTGCTTAGGCTCCTTTCCATTGAATTGGTGATGCCATCCCACCATCTCATCCTCTGTCATCCCCTTCTCCTCCTGCCTTCACCCTTTCCTAAATTTTCAATTACTAGCAGAAAACCTAGCTCACTTCGACCAGATGAAAACCATGGAAGCTTCCTCCTGCCAGGCTCTGGAGCTTGCCTGTGCTCTCAGCTTTTGAAAGGGCAGGTCTGCAGAGGGAGGAGTGGGAGGGAGGCAGAACACAGTCTTGGGGCAGCTCCTGGACTTGGGCGTCCGGAAGCTCGGTGCCTGAGGGTGGGGTCTGGGGCTGGAGGGTGAATCATCCTTTTGGTCCCCTCTGCCGCTCCTCAGCTCTGCAGCCTTGGCCACAGCGACTCTGGAGAGCCTCAATCTCGTGGTCTCTAAAATGGGAGAAATGCGTTAATGAGCATGGGGGTTTAGCATCAAGGCAGGAAATGTGACCCCACTTCCTTCCTCTTTGGATCTCTAGAAAAGATGTTTTGCAGCTGAGGAGAAACCTGGGGAGCTGGGTCAGTGAGAATTGCGGCATTGCGAGTTCTAAGAGCTGTCCTGCCACAAAAGCACCAACCCCCCCCCCCCCCCGAAAAACAAAAACAAAAACAAACAAAAAAGCGAGAGAGATGGAGGAGAAGATGGTTGGAGTTCAGACGTTGCCAGAACTCTGGGAAATAGTCAGAGGCTTAGGACAACCATGTGGATGCCGTCTGAACACTGCAACCTTGGTCCAGGTTACAGAAGCGAGCCCAGCCCCCCGGATGGATGCCAGGTGTCCATTCAGACGACTGCTCACTAAGCGTGACTAGGTGCTGCATCTCCGGGAGGGCCTCCTTCCCTGAACCTTGCCCAGGAGCCTGAGGGATGGCTGGCCTGCCCTTCGAGCCCCAGGATTTTGCTGGCAGCTGCAGGTGTGGTCATTCCTGAGGACAGAGGTCAGGTTGCTGACCCAGCAGGGCGTTGGTGCTGGCAGCTGAGCTGGGACAGGAGAGCCGGGCAGTGGCCTTCAGAGCCGGCGGGCAGCGGGGTGCCCTCCCAGGCTGCTCTGCGTGTGAGCTGGGGCACAGTTCCTGACTCTGACCTTGGCGTGTCCTTGGCTCTCCCAACATGTGAACTGCCTGACATTTGACACTAGGCTCTGTCGGGACTGAAGGACCTGGGCAGGGTCCGTGGATGCAGCCCCGGGCACCCTCCTCTTCCCAGGCACGGCGTGTTGTCGGACAAAGCTGAATGCCTCTCCTTTGCTGGGAGGTTTGACCCCAAGTCGCAGGAGCGTCGGAAGCCGCCCATCTGCTCGTCCTTTAATCACAGCAGCGCTGGAGCCCTGATTGCTAATCAGGAGCGTGATGCAAGCACCGCTGTTGTTCGATTGCCATCAAAGTGCCGCTTTCTGTCTCCAGGAGCAAGCGAGCCCTTGATGTGCCCATGAAACCGTTATTTGTATGGGACAAGTCAATGCAAACAAACAGGAAAAACCACTCCTGAAACATCACATCTTTTCAAAGGCAGATATGACAACAGCTTCTCAGTGGGGGGTTGGGGTGGGATGTGAGATGGAGTCTGGGCCCTGGGTGGGCCCAGGGGTCCTAGCTCCCCGGTGCACCACCTGCTGTCTCAGGAGGCAGTGCCTGTGGTGCCCGTGACTGGAGTCGGATGGAGCAGGGGGTTGAAAGTCTGCTCGGCCGCCTACTGGCCATGTGGCTGTGGGCACTTCGCAGACCTTGCGCCCCTGGAAACTGGGAGTACAGATCTGCTGACTCCGGAGTCTGGGCAGGAGAGGGGGTCGGGGTGAGACCCCAGCCTCGACGTGCAGCCAGAGGCCACCACGCGGCTCTGATGGGCTCGGGATGTATCTGACCCCTGCCTCCAGGGCCGCCTCTCACACGGAGCAAGCAAAGCCTCACACGCTTGTCTCCTCGGGCGGCCGCTGGAGAAGGCAGGTCCCTGCTGATCAGCCCCGGGGCTTGGGCTCCTCCTCCTGCCTGACCCGTCGGGGATCCAGCTGAGCAAATGCAGAGAGAGGCAGGCAGAATGGTACTTGTTGGGGGTAACCCATCCACGTGTCGGTTACCTGCTGAAATGACAGCTTGTCTGAGCCCGGCTGGTCAGATGGCTCACGTAGCCCTGGCAGTCCCCACGCGGTGACCCCCCGTTTCCCCATCAGGGTCCTGACCTCAGGTCCGGGTGGCCCCCACCTGGCTGCCCCTGATGGGGACCCTGGCTTGCGTCTGGCATATCCCGCTCTCGGCCCCCTCACCTGCAGGGTCCACACACCTGCGTGTCCCCTGCCGCCCTCGCAGGCCCCAGGCCTCGGTTTCCCCTCCAGCTCGCCCCCCCGAGCCTGCACACCCGGTGATCATCCCTCAGGGTCTCAGCTGCACGCGGGCAGGGCAGGCGGTCCCCACTCCTTGCATCGGCCTGGGTGGTCCTGGCTCCCGGGAGTTGCTCAACAAACAGCTATTTGGGTGATGCTCTGCCTGCCCTGACTTCCCGCTCTGGGTTTCAGGCTCTGCCGAGGGCCCTGGGCTTGCATCAGCCGTGGTCTAGTTGTCTCTATGAGGCCCCTTCCTCTGTCCCAGGCCTCTGCCCTGCACGTGACCCACTGCCTGTTGCCAACCCACACCCTCTGCTGTGCCTGCTCTTCTGCTCCAGGCCTCTGAGGGTTGGGGGGGGGGCCCTCCCCACTCCTGGGGGCCAAGCCCAGTGTGCTGGGTGGGTAGGTGCCCTACGGAGGCAGTTCTGGGTGCAGAACCCCGGCTCTGAGGCCACAGCGGGGGCTTCGGACATATCTGCAGCAGGTTTCGGTTACTCTCCGCTGCCACCGTACGTTTTTCCTGTGGTCACGGGCGGGCCTGCCTCTGTGTGGGTCTTCCTAGCAGGGTTCCTCGGCCACTTCCCGTGGTCAGGCAGCAGAGGTTTCAGGAGACGGGAAACCTGTGTCCCACGTGTCTGCCCTCTGAGGAGCCCCCAGACCCTCCACTTGGGCCACAGATGCTGCCCTTAAATCCAAAGCCTGGGTCCAGACATCCCCCTGCCCCGTCCTATGGGGCCCACAAGCATGTTGTCCTGGCAACCAACTGCCCGCTATCCTGGGAAGCCCCACGGAGAGGCAGAGCTCTCGAGACGGAGACAGAAACGGGATTAGGACCCAATGGGCAACATGAAAAGAGCTGGCTCCTCTGGTGCTGGCTGCAGATGCAGGTTTCCATGGCAACCGATAGCGCTGGGCAGGGAAAGGGGGGCCATGGGGCTGGCGGCTTCGTCTCCGCTGGCATTGGGGGGGGGGCTCCGGCGGCCCCATCTCCACTGGTGTGGGGGCTCCCGCGGCCCCGTCTCTGCCGGCGCGGGGGCTGGGGTGCGCTCAGGCCTGGAGGCCGGGCGGGGCTGGCACAAGGATGCTGCAATTAGAAAGTGGAGTTTTTCATCTTTAAAAGAGAGGGAAAAAAATCTAAGCTTTTCCCATACATTAAAGTTTTAATTATGAGTGTAGCAACACTTAAAAATTATGTTTTGATCTAGAAATGTAACAGTCCTTTCACTTAGGTGTGGAAACTGTTGCGTCCGTGTTGGAAGAGGCCCAGCCACGCGGCGTGCGGTCGGGGGCGACTTCGCCCTCCGCACGGCTGCTTTTCTCTGCTGCCGCCTGGCGCTCCCTACAGCCAGGGCCCCGTGCTGGCTGCCGGGTGGGCCATGCGCTCCTTCCTTCTCCCCTGCTCCTCACTCCCCTTCTTCTGCTCTTTTCCTTTATTCATCCTGTTCCTTTCCTATTCTTAGAGGAGAGAGAGATGCTTGGGGAGCTTAGGTACCTTGCTGGCATCAGGTGTGAGCTTGGGAAGACTGCTCTGGCCCTGGCCCCAGTGCCCGGCCCCCTGGGCAGGCCCCCAGGCGCAGGCCCCCCAAGTGTGGGCCTCCAGGTGTGGCATCCCCTGGTGCAGGCTGCCCAGAGGCCGGCCCTGGGCAATGCTTCCCCACATCTCCAGGAGGTGTCTGGACCTTTGTGTCCAGTGTCCGGTGGGGGATTGGGCTGCCTCCACGGGGGTGGGATGAACAGTGGGAGGAGGGGTTGAAGGGCTCTGGCCGCCGGGGGAACACCTTCTCCCCTCCTCCTGCGCTGTGGAGCCCTCTCACTGGCCCCGGGGAGGATGAGCCGCAGTGAGCATGGGCTCAGGGGAGATGACCCCTGGAGCAGGCGACTCGAGTTGACCATCCCTGAAAGCAGCTCCTTTGATCACAAAGTTTTTCACCCAAGAATAAACTGCTTCTGGGACCTGAAGCCCCATGTGACACACACTCTCTCCCTCTGCCTTTTGGAACTTCTGTTGGTGGAGCTCAACACACCCTACCGTGACCAAACGTCTGTTAACGTCTCTAGTATCTCGGCCTCTTCACCTCCGTGTGCCATCTTTTGTGATTTTCTCAGCTCTGTTTTACCAAATCCAGTATTCTTTCTTCAGCTGTATCTGGTTTATGACTCAGCCCCTCTTGCCTTTTTTCATCAATGACTGTTTTTCACGTCTAGATTTTCCACTTGAGACTTTTTCAGACTTCTCTGGCATATTTTCTTTGTTTCATTTGGGCTTGTATTGCACCTCTGAACATTTTAGAATACAGGAGGATAAAAAGCCAAGATGACTTTTTAAAACTAATTTTTATTGGCATATAGTTGCTTTACAATGTTTTCCTAGTTTCTACTCTACAGCAAAGTGAATCTGCTATACATATACATACACCCCCTCGTTTTTGGGTTTCCTTCCCATTGGGCCACACAGAACACTGAGCGGAGGCCCCTGTTTTATACAGTAGGTTCTCATTATCTACTTTTTACATAATCCAAGGTGATTTTGAAAAGTAGAATAGATTTTCTTGTCCTATGAGATACCAAAGTTTATTATGAAGCTACATGAATAAACAGAATGAGAACAAATATATTGACAAACAGACTGATAAAGCAAATTTTATTGCCAAGAAACTGGTTTCTGTTTATAAGAGAACTTGGTATTAGAAAATTGGTGCAAGAAAGAAAGGGATACTTGATAAGTGGGCTGGGAAGATTGGTTACCTCTATAACTAAAGTTTTATTTCACTCAATATAGAAGAAAAAATTCATTAAGCTCTAAATGTGTAAAATAAAACACTAAAATTTTAGTTGGCCGTGAGGTAGAATGTCATAATAGCATCGTGACAGATGATCCAGGAAAGATCAATATGTCCTGCTGCTTTCCTCATGCCATGCTCCCCTCTGAAGCAAAACAAAATTAAATGAAAGAAAAGGTAAAGGAAAGAAAGTCTTTCAAAAGAAACAAAAGGGGTCTTAAATATAGTTGTGTGTGTGCTAGTTGCTCGGTTGTGTCTGACTCTCTGCAGCCCCATGGACAGTAGCGGGTGAGGCTCCTCTGTCCATGGAATTTTCCAGGCAAGAATACTGGAGCATGTTGCCATTTCCTCCTTCAGGGGATATTCCCGACCCAAGAATCTAACCTGCATTGCCTGCCTTGGCAAGAGGATTCTTTACCACTAGCGCCACCTGGGAAGCCCCCAAACATAGTAATTGTACAGAGTTACAAAACAGGGAAGGATGTTTGCAACGTATATAGCTGACAAACAGTTGAGACCAAAAGAGGTAATGAACTTT
The DNA here is from genome assembly GCA_015832495.2 of Alces alces. NCBI lineage: Eukaryota > Metazoa > Chordata > Mammalia > Artiodactyla > Cervidae > Alces > Alces alces. The sequence continues at coordinate 1,504,169 of JADEYB020000020.1, forward strand.
CACAAACTGATGAGGAAAATATAGGTAACTGAGTAGATAATTGAGCAAGGATGCAAACAGAAAATTTAGAGCAGATGAAACCAGAAAAGACAATGAATAAGAACAAAGATGTACCATCCCACTTGCAATTAAAAAAGGCCAATTAAAACCACAGCGGAGGGGGCTCTGTCTCCCCCAGGGAGAATGGAGCCCGGGGGAATTGCTGTTTTCCTGTAATCAGCCAGGAAACCTAACAAAGACTGAAGCACCTGTCTCCAGATGTTGGCTGGCAGGTAATGCAGGACCCTGATTGGTGAGTCTCCAAGATGCAGGGCAGAACAGAGCATCTGGGGAGACCTGCTTAGTCTCATTAGGTTGAGGATAGGGGTTGGAAAGACAGAGGGAGCTGGACATAGTTGTCAGAGTGCTGGAGAGGAAGGATATGTGAGGGAAGGAGAGCCCAAAACTGTGGACACAGCCCCCAGAGGCTCTGCCTGCGTCCTGATCTGCTTCTTCTTGGACCAAGTCCTCAAGGCTGGAGAAGGAGCCCCAGACAGCAGCTGCTGCAGTGGACACAGTCAGGATGCAGAGACCTTGTGATACCTGGGCTCTGGGGCCCCACACTGATTCTAAAACTTCTGCTGGAGGACTTTCCTGCTGGTCCAGTGGCTAAGCCCAAGCTCCCAATGTAGGGGGCCTGGGTGATCCCTGGTTTGGGATCTGGATCCCACATGCCCCAACTAAGACCCAGCACAGCCGAATAACTAAATATTAAAAAATAGATAAAGCTTACATGGAGATGTAAGGGATCTCAAAGAGCCAAAGCAATTTTGGAGAAGGACAAATTTGAAGAGTTACAGCAACTGAAAGAAAAACACACAATCGAGCTTGAGTAATGGGTGCACCATGGTATTAGCATAAGAATAGATACACATAAGCAGAACAGGACAGAGCGTCCAGAAATAGAACCATACATGTCTGCTAAATGATTTTCAACCAAGGTGTCAGGGTAATTCCATTGGAAAAGAATATTCTTTTCAACAAATGCTTTTTTCAAAAATTGAATATCTGTATAAAAAATGTAATCTCAATGCTTACCTTATACCAGGCACAACATTTAACACAAAATGGATCATCAACTTAAAACTTCTTAAAGTTTTCATATTTTAATATAAAATTGAAGTTTTAGTTTTAAAATAGGAAAAATATTTGTGACTTTGGGGTTAGGCAGAGATTTCTGATATGAAAAGCATAACCAGAAATGCAAAAGAAATTGGTAAATTGGACTTCCTCAGAATGAAAAAATTGCTATTCAAAATATTTCAGTAAGAACAAGGAAAAGGCACGCCATATACCAGGAGGAAATATTCCAAAACATGTGTCTGATAAAAATGTCTGCATCTATAAAGACCTCTTACAGTCCAATAATTAAAATAGAAACTTTGCCAACAAAGGTCTGTCTAGTCAAAGCTTTGGTTTTTCCAATAGTCATGTATGGATGTGAGAGTTGGACTATAAAGAAGGCTGAGTGCCGAAGAATTGATGTTTTTGAACTGTGGTGTTGAAGAAGACTCTTGAGAGTCCGTTGGACTGCAAGGAGATCCAACCAGTCCATCCTAAAGGAGATCAGTCCTGGGTGTTCATTGGAAGGACTGACGCTGAAGCTGAAACTCCAGTACTTTGGCCACCTGTTGCGATGAGCTGACTCATTGGGAAAGACTCAGATGCTAGCAATGATTGAGGGCAGGAGGAGAAGGGGATGACAGAGGATGAGATGGTTGGATGGCATCATGGACTCAATGGACGAGTTTGAGTAAGCTCTGGGAGTGGTGATGGACAGGGAGGCCTGGCGTGTTGCAGTCCATGGGGCTGCTAAGAGTCAGACATGACTGAGCAACTGAACTGAACTGAAATGATGAGTTGGGCAAAATACTTGAGAAGATATATATATATATGAATGGCCAATAAGCATGTAAAAATGTTCATCTTCATTAGTGATTAGGGAAGCATAAATTAATGCAAATTTTCAATTAACACAAACGAGTGATACCACTCCCCATCCACTTAAATGGATAAACAAACAGAAACAAGTGAGTCGGCCGGTACACCAGCTTTACAGCAGGACAGGACCACCAAGGGGAGGGGCCATCCCAAAGGACTCTTGAACGCAGCATTTGGACTTTGTGCCCTCCAGACAGAGATAAAGGAACTATAAACAAATCTACAGTGGTATTTGTGAGCAATTCTGGAAGTACTGAATGTGTTTTATGGAACTGAACAAGTAAATAACTACATTGTCGTGATGGTAGTCAGGTTCCTTATTGTTGGAGAAATAGGAATGGGGCTGCTGGAACTAACCCGGTGGAATTGGACTTGAACTGGAAGAGCTGCTGTGAATTCATGGGACAGATGATCTACAGATAGAGGTAGAGACAGATGCAGTGTGTGTGTGTGTGTGTGTGTGTGTGTGTGCGCGCGCGCGCGCGCGCGCGCGCACTCGCAGTTCTCCACCAGAAGGAGCTAGGAAAACTATTTTTGGAGAATTCTTTCAACTAGACCTGGGCCGGGCAAGAACAAGATGGTCCTGGAATATCTTTCTGAGACAGAAAGCAAGAATACACTCAGAGCAATGGGACACGTCAGAAGGACACAGGGGTCAGCAAAAGGACACAAGAGGCACCTCAGAGGAACTCCTAGTGGCCAAATATGGAGCAGTCTGAACGTCAAAATAAATGACCACAATAGGTGATAACTTATAGAAAAGATAAGAATCCCTGAAATTACATCGATCACACACAGACACAAGGAGAAGAGAAGTTCTCTTCCTTCCCATAGAATCCCACTAGTAGCTAAGGTAGAAGAGTGATGGAATTAGAAAGTCATAATTTATCAACCACCACATTAGTAATTGCTTCCAGCAAATGTCACCAATGGATGCTTCAACTCCTGGGTAAGAGTTGGAAGAGAAAGCAGAATTTATGCTGTCTCCCCACAGAGTATCTATAAGTACATGGGAAGGATAAAAACTTTCCAGTGGAGAAAATTGGTGGACAGCACTTTTACCAAGTGACCAAAGGTCACAGGGCCAGCAAAGGGGTAACTTGACGTCCTGGGCCTCCTGAGGTGATGTGATTACTGAGGACAGGCGTCACCTCTGTAGCATTCCCGACAAAAACACATTACCTGAGTCTAACCATGAAGAAACAGTACACAACCCCAGATCAAGTGAGGACCATCTTACAAATAAATGCCCTGTGCTTTTCAAAATTGTCGAGATTATTTGGCTAAGAGTTTGGGATTAACATACACACACTGTTACATGTAAAATAGTGAAACAACAAGGACCCTGTGCAGCCTAGGGAATATACTCAATGCTCTGTAATAACCTACAAGGGAAATTAATCTGAAAAAGAATAAATACGCATAAGTATAACTGAATCACTTTGCTGTACATCTGAAACTAACACAACAGTAAACCAACTGTATTTTAATTCAAAAAGCAAGGGTATGAAGAACAAAGAAAAACTAAAGAGGCTGAAAAGACACATGTGACATAGGATTACATTCTAGACATTTTTCTTTTTCTACAAACGTTAGTGTGATCTTTGGCAAAGTTATACTGTATCAATGTCCTGCTTTTGATAATTGTCCTATGGTTATATAAAACGATGTCTTTTGATTTTACAAAATAATTACTGAAGTATTAGATCCCCATCCTAAGTTGCTTAGTCATGTCCAACACTGTGTGACCCCATGGACTGTAGCCCACCAGCTCCTCTCTCCCTGGGATTTCTCTAGGCAAGAATACTGGAGCGGGTTGCTGTGTCCTCCTCCAGGGGATCTTCCCAACCCAAGGATCAAACCCGAGTCTCCTGTGTCTCCTGCTTGCAGGTGGGCCCTCTACCACTAGTGCCATCTGCGGAGCCCATCTATGGGTACCAGAGTATTATTCAAAAACTGATTATCAAATGATTCAGAAAAAACACTTGTGACAAGAGAAAGAATGAGGAAGCCAAGATGACAAAATTCAACAGTTTTTGAAATCTGAATGAAGATGAACATGAATTGCTTGTATTGATTTTTTTTTGTTTGTATTGATTTGTTGACTTTATTTTGTCTGAAATTTTTTCAAAATAAAATGTAAATAAAATGCAAAGATTGGTAGCAGATTAAAATATACTGAGATTTTTCATATTCATGATTTTGAAAAATGAGAGAAATGTGGCAATATCAGAGGGAGCCTCATTCCTGTTGTTGAAGGGGGTGTGGCCTCCAGGCGGAGATGCCCCCCATGACCTGCCAGTTCAGTTCTAACAACTGCTGGAGAGCCTCCAGGGCAGATACAAATGGACCCAGGTGCTGCACCTCTCCTGTCGTCAAGAACTGGTCACGTGACCAACCACGTAGAAGGGTGCCTTGACCTTGTTATAATCACATCATGGACGAGCACGTCCGCAGGTAAAGTGAAGGATTCCGAGTTGGTGAACCAAGATGCCATGTTCTCCAGAACAGCACCGAACAGATTCTGAACGTTCTACACATTATGAAACACGGGGTTTAAAAAAAAACCAAGCTACTCTATGGCTTATGAACACACACTACCTATTATAAAACTGTGACATATAGGTCAGTAATGATGTTAATTTCAGCGTAGTTATTTCTGAGAATGGAAGGTGAGTATGTAGACAGCTTCAAAAATGCAGATAATATTTCATTTCATGATAAATGACCTGAACATAGTATGACAGAATGTCAAGGTCTATTTATCTGGGTGATGAAGATGTATGTGTGTGTTGAGTTAACCTCTGTTTTTTTCTTTTTCAGTATCTTTGGAGTGTTTCCTCATAAAGCAAAGTAACCCAGAGGTGGGTTCACTTTGACTCTGCCCCTCTCCCACCCAGTCTGGGTCCCGAGCCCATCCCCAGGCACCCTCTGCTCTGAGCTGGGGTCAGTGGGTGGGGAGCAGGAGCAAGGATGAGGGTGGGTGACTGAGGGGGCTCTGGGACACAGGACTCTCAGTGTTGGCCTGGAAGAGTCCTGGAAATGCGGACGAGCTGGTCATCTCCGGCAGAGGCGGGGAACCATTCCCACGCCCTTCCCCAGGGTCCAGCCCCACCAGGCAGCTCCCCACGTGTTCCTTCTTCATCAGACTGGGGAGCAAAGCTGTCCACTGTGACCAACGCAGGCCCCCCGTCCCGGAACCCCCGGCTCCCCAGCTCGGGGGTGATGCCTCCTCCCAGCCTCCTGCTGGGACCTGCGCTTTTCTCCTCGAGGGCCTCCCAGCTGCCTGTGTGCTCACGCTGCCTCGCTGTGCACCCCACGTGGCCTCCGGGCTTCAGGATTTGTCTGCACATAGCAGGGCTTCCACAGGCTGCTGGGGACTGAAGAAGGCTCCTCGCCTATCAGCCAGGCCGTCAGTCTCCTCCCGTGGTGGGTGGGGCCCCCCTCACCCTGGCCCCCACCTCTATGCACTTAGATAGGGTCTCCCCTGCAAGCACACCCCTCAAAGGGCAATGCCCGCCCTTCCCCAAGGAGCAGAGGGGAAGCAGGGCTCAGGGTCCAGAAGCCCCTGGATGGGAGATGATCCATCAGATGCAGTTTTCTTCCTGACTTTCAGAGATTCCTGATCAACTCTGATGAGCTGAGGGGTTTCTGAGTGTCGCAGCTCCCCAGAGTTTGGGGTGAAGGCTTCGCTACCTGCTGTCAAGAGCCACGGCCTTTCACAGGACACACGCTCACCCAGTGCTTCGGCCACTCCGCTGCAAAGAACAGCTATGCCAGCTTGAGCACTTTTATGAAAACTTCTCACTGAGGTGCAGTAAATATTTCTATTCTGAGCCTCTCATTTGTCTGAGAGCAGCTTATGTTCATTTATGACCCAGGGAGCTCATATTTCAACTTTATCAGGTTTAATAGGCTGTAAACTAAGAACACCAAATCTAATGCAACATAAAATTGTAGAAACGAGCCAAACAGGTGCATAATTGGCATCCGAATGGCTCTGAACTATCAACTTTTGTACAGAACAACATATTTTGGTTATTTCTAGGTGGGGTTAGCCACAGGTAATACAGTTGGTTTTGCTCAAAAGGCATCTACTTAATAGTGTCATTTCTTTAATTAGGAGAGGCAGCTAGAAACCCATTTTCACATAATGAAATACAGGAGGTTCAAAGTAAATTTTACTAAAACACATGGCGATTTCTTAAGTTTAGCCTGAGAAAGGCCTGTAGGAAATAAAGAAGGATACGATTTGATAATGGAATTTTAAGAGCAATTTTAGGATATAAATTTTGTTTTTCGAAGTCATGATTTTGAGAGACAAGCTGTTGATAATCTCCTTATATAAATATATGCATAAACATGCAATTGCCTGCTATTACAATCCTATTAAAATGTGCCAGGCTTTCCATTTAGCAGGCATTCAATCTTAATAGAATTGGAAACTTAGAGAATGGCTCATAAATTCACTCCTGGGAGGAGCAGAAACTTTCGTGACTCACATGGCTGTGGTGGGTGCCCGCAGCCTGCACGCCCTCCTGGAGGCAGCCTTCCTCGCCCGCCCCCTCCACCCGTTCATCCGGGCTCCCCGCCTCCCCTTCCCCAGTCGCCTCTGGGGGGCACTCCCTGGAATGTTCTGGCGTGTTCCTGTTCCGTCTTCTCCTGCCTGCTCTCGCTGACCCCTGGAGAGCCGTGGCGGTCACTGTGTCCCTGCCCAGCTCGCGTGCTGGCCCGGAGAGGCTCCTGGCCTCCCGCACTGTCTCTCTGCCAGAGCCGTGGCTCCTTCCACGCCGCTGCCGCGCGCTCAGGCACCTGTCACTGCCCCATCGCCTCCGTGTGTTGACATCCGCACCCAACACCTAGTCCACACCCCCGCTGCCTCCCTCCCGTGTCCACCAATCCCAGCAACCTCAGCAGGGACACAGTCCACCACTGCATACCTTGGCCTCTTGTTTCTGGAAGCTTCCATTTCCCATGATGTATCTTTCCCCCACAGTAGTCAGGGTTCTCCGAAAACAAACAAACAAAAAACAGAACCAAAAGGGTGTGTGTCTGTATGTGTGCATGCGTGCTGAGTCGCTTCAGTCGTGTCCGACTCTGTGAGACCCCATGGACTGTAGTCCACTGGGCTCCTCTGTCCATGGGATTCTCCAGGCAAGAATACTGGAGCGGGTTACCGTGCCCTCCTCCAGGGGATCTTCCCCTCCCCGGGATCAAACCACATCTCATGTCTCCTGCACTGACAGATGGTTCTTTACCACTAGTGCCCTCTGGGAAGCCCCATGTGTGTGCCTATGTTCTGTTTTTTAGTGAACTAGTGGACAATCATGATACACATGTGGAGGGTCCCTTTACAACCACAAGGCTACAAAACTAGATTCAACTCAGCAAGGTTGTAAGAGAAAAAACAACTAGAGAATGAGGGTTTTAAAAGACTAGCTTTTCTAAGTTCTTGTTCTCTAACGGAGAGCATGCTGTGTGTGCGGCCCAGCGGTGTTCCATCCTCTGTGACCTCGGGCCCATAGCCCGCCAGGCTCCTCTGTCCGCGGGCTTTCCCAGGTGAGATGCAGGAGTGGGTGGCCATTTCCTTCTCCAGGGGATCTTCCCGACCCAGGGATCAAACTTGCGTCTCTTGCGTCTCCTGCAGTGGCAGGTGGGTTCTTTTCCACTGGTGCCACCTGGGAAGCCCTAAAGGAAAGCAGAGGCAATATCACTGCCGTTAGACACAGATGATTTCAAGGCTAAAAAATTAAGCAAAATGAAGAGGCACATGTTGTTTTGGTAAATGAAGATTAACCGTTGTTGGCATTGTCTGAGCTTAGGTTCCTGAAAACCAAACCCGGAGACAAGGGTCTGAAACACCATCCTGTAAAATGTGAGGATGTGGGAGAGGAGACGGGGTGGGAAGGCCTGTATAGGGTGTGTGTTAGGGATCTCCAGGGAGACAGCCAAAAGGGTGTCTGTTTATCTAGCTGGCCATCTCTCTTTATCTACCTGTCTACCTATCTACCATCTACCTATAATCTATCTGTCATCTATCTGTATTTATCTATCAATATCCATCATCTCTGTCCCCCCATCAGTCTGTCTTTCTATCTACGTGTTTACCTATCTAAAGAGACCTATTGTAAGAAACTGAGATTTTTTATGGAGGCTGCAAGCCTTACCATCAGCCCTCTGCAAGCTGAGACCCCAGAGAGCTGGCGGCATCGCTCTGAGACAGGGAAGCTGATGAGTGAGTCTCAGTCTGAGGGGGAGACCGATGTGCCAGCTCACACGGGCTGAGAGTGTGAACTCCTGCTTGCTTCCTTCAAAATTAAATAAGAAAATGCCTGTGAAGCACTTGAGTAACACGTGGAATCTCAAAAGTTTACTATTAGAATATGATAATGATGGCAGCTGTTATTATTCGGTATTCTAAACCTTTAATCGCATGATCAGAAACTATTCCTTCAAGTTTCACTGAACTAAATAAATGATTATCGTAGTCCACAAAAAGGCAGTTAAAATAAAAAAAGCCAATCTTGCTTTCAGACTATGAAATACCAAAAGGAAACACCACAGAAGTTGATAAAACTATGATTTTCAAAGTGAGGTTTGAATGTTGTTAAATAATTAAAGAAATCCAGTGTTTTTGGAGACTTAAAAATACATTTTATTTCAGGAAAAGGAAAGAAGACAAAATTGGAGATGAGGGAGAAGGTGTGATGACAGAGTTTGAGCAGGTTTTTCTTTTTTAGGAAGCATGAGTGTTATGCAGAGGGAAATGATATTAAATTTAAAAAGTGTGGAGCTTTTGTGAAGATCATTTCCCCCCAAAGTCTAATAAAAAATCAGAGAACTTGAAAAACTGACTATTGATAAAATTGATTGTAAAAATTTATTGCATAATCACTCTAAAAATGTGCCAGATTGTAAACAAGGAAATTATTTTAAAATCTCAGGGAGCTGATTATTCACATTGTATGATCTGTCCCAAGTTCAGAAAGAGACAGAAAACTCACCCATTTATTAAGAGATGTGTGCACTTATGAAATAAATTTTTAAAAAAATATAGTAAACAGATCAGAGTGGATGTCAAATCCTAAATTAACAAACATAGCAGAACAAAACAAGCCATAACAGTGTGTTAAAAGACTATCTAATCAAAACTTAAAACATTTTATCCTATAATACATATTTGCATTTAAATAAGAAAACTTAAAAAAAATAGCATCTCAACGGTGTAAACAAGCAGTTATATATAAGAAAGTGAATAATTGCTAAAAAGGTCCTTGATAAAGTCAGACTCCAAAAGTCTTGGCATATACTTCCTCACCATGCTAAAAATCATATTGATCTAATCACCTCACACCTCAGCAGTGACATACTTCACGGCTTCCCACCCAAAACAGGAAAGGAAGGTTATGTCGTTCTCGGTGGTCTGGGAATTCCAGCCAGTGCAAAAGGCTAAAGAGTGAGAGACTAAGTGTTGGAAAGGAAAATGAAATTAAAAGACGTTTGCTCCTTGGAAGAAAAGCTATGACAAACCTAGACAGCATGTTAAAAAGCAGAGACATTACTTTGCCAACAAAGGTCCATCTAGTCAAAGCTATGGTTTTTCCAGTGGTCATATATGGATGTGAGAGTTGGACTATAAAGAAAGCTAAGCGCTGAAGAAAGAAAGCTGAGTGCTGAAGGATTTATGCTTTTGAACTGTGGTGTTAGAGAAGACTCACGAGAGTCCCTTGCACAGCAAAGAGGTCAAACCAGTCCATCCTAAAGGAAATCAACCCTGAACATTCACTGGAAGGAATGATGCTGAAGCTGAAGCTCCAATACTTTGGCTACCTGATGTGAAGAGCCGACTCATTGGAAAAGACCCTGATGCTGGGAAAGATTTTAGGCAGGAGGAGAAGGCAGGAGGAGGGGCGACAGAGGATGAGATGGTTAGATAGAATCACTGAGTCAATGGACCTGAATTTGAGCAAACTCCGGGAGATAGTGGAGGACAGAGGAGCCTGACATAATGCAGTCCCCAGGGTCATAAAGAGTTGAATATAGCTTAGTGATGAAACAACAACAACAAAGGAAAATCTAATGTCAAACTATTTGCAGATGATCTAGTTTCTTCCAAACCCCCCAGGGGATTCACTTGAAAAATGTTTAGAAGATATTTAAATTATAATACTGTGGCATAATAAAAGTATTTGAATTAATAACTTCTTTGCATCCCAGGCATTGCCAGTTAGAAACACAATGGAGAAAATCTTACACTTAGAATAGTGGAAAAATACAATGTCCACAAGTGTGAGAAAAGTATGGGTGCTGAAGTAAAGCTTTGGTCTCTTTACTTAACTATGCAAGTAAGACTGGACTAGATGGGCTAGTGGAGATTTGCCGGGCTCTTAAACTGGAAAACCAGGAAAAATGTGTAAGAATGATATGTATATGCCATTCTGTGCCAAATCTAAGTTCCAGAGAGGTGAAAAAATAAAAACAATTCATCTAGGGTGTAATCCATTAATATGGCTGAGATATTTATTCAAAAGAAGGGAGATAGGAAGAACTATGATCAAGCAGAGGTCAAAACACTTCGTGCGCCATTAATAAAAATAGCATAAATCATGCAAATACAGTTTCACATACATATATATGATGTTGGGATATGGCAACATTTCTGTCAAATGGATCTTGACATCACGTGCACGTGTGCATGCCAAGTTGCTTCAGTTGGGTCCTGCTCTGTGTGGCACTATGGATCATGGCCCACCAGGCTCCTCTGTCCAAGCGGCTCTCCAGGCAAGAGCACCGGAGTGGATTGCAGGGCCTGCCTTCCTTCGGGGAGCTTCCCAACTCAGGGATCGAATCTATGTCTCCTAGGTCTCCTGCCCCGGCAAGCGGGTTCTTTACCACTAGCACCACCTGGGAAGCCCCTTTGATGTCATGCTATACCCTAAAGTAGATTTCTAATAAACTCTGCAGTTAAATGTGAAAATAGTTTAAACAAAATAAGAAATTATAGGTAATATTGTACTTGTCTCCAAGTAGGGTAGTGTTTACGATGAAAAGGAAGAAAAGTGCTCTTAAAATAAGAAATGATGGGAGAGTAGCAACCAAAACCAGAAAATATTCAGACTCTACAATTTCCAGTGAAGACTCTAAGCCTGAGTCTTCTCATCTGTAAAGTGAGATCACAATAGCACCCACTCTATGTGCAAGATGGAATAATACCACTTGAACATAGACCAAGATAAGTCAATGATATCTACTATAAACTCTAAATCAGTCACCTAAACAGCACAGCAAATAGTGATAGCCAATATGCCATCTGGGAAGAAAAGATAAATAAGTAAAAAAGTGCTAAACATTCAACATCTATTCATAATGAAAAGTCTCAGCAAACAAGGAATAGATGGGAAGCTCCTTCACCTGATAAAGGGTATCTACAAAATCTGACAAATTTCACCCCACTTCATGGGATGAATGCACTCCACCTTAGAACATCTACCCTGATTCAGTTCAGAGGATCAGAGGATGAGATGGCTGGATGGCATCACTGATTCAGTGGCATGAGTTTGAGCAAGCCCCAGCAGTTGGTGATGGACAGGGAGGCCTGGCATGCTGCAGTCCATTAGGTCACAAAGAGTCAGGCATGACTGAGTGACTGAACTGAACTGCATTATTGTCTGTTATTCAAATAGTCCTGATCAAAACTCCAGGCTTTTTTTGTTTGTTTGTTTAAATTGATGACTTTATTTTAAAATTTACATGGAAACTTTAAGTAGCTAGAATAATAAAACAATCTTGAAAAAGGATAAATTTAGAGAACTAATTGACTTAAAACTTATTTTGAAGCTAAGAGGGGGGTCACAAAGGGGCAGGAGTGAGCTTTAGGGGTGATGGCTTTTGTTTATTATTGTGACCGCAATAATGGTTTCATGGATGTGTGCCTATGTTGAAAAAAGTGAAAGTGAAGGTCAGTCAGTCATGTCTGACTCTTTGCAATCCCATGATTTATACAGTCCATGAAATTCTCCAGGCCACAGTACTAGACTGGGTAGCCTTCCCCTTCTTCAGCAGATCTTCTCAACCCAGGGATCGAACCCAGGTCTCCCACATTGCCGGCAGATTCTTTACCAGCTGAGCCACAAGGGAAGCCCAAGAATACTGGAGTGGGTAGCCTATCCCTTCTCCAGTGGATCTTCCCAACCCAGGAATCAAACTGGGGGTCTCCTGCATTGCAGGCAGATTCTTTACCACATTAAAACTTATTAAGTTGTATACTTTAATATGTGCAGTTTATTGTATTTCAGTCAATTATGTCTCAGTAAAGCTATCAAAAATGACAAAACTAAAAAGTCATTTGCTGTGATTTTTCTGTTAGAATGATGTTCATTGATCTTGCATCTCATTTGGTAGTGAAGCCACAAGGCATCACTTTTTAAAAATCAGTCTCTCTCTCTCTCTCACACACACACATGTTATATAAATGGTATAACATAACATTTTACAACAAGGCTGCTCTTTTGGTAACCACAAGCAAAACCCTACAATAGATAAACAAAAGATAAAAGAGAAGGGAAGCCTAGTATAGCACTGTGGAAAATTATCAGTTTGCAAGGAAAGGCAGTGAAATAAAAAGAAAGGGACAGGGGAACTGCAAAACAGCCAGAAAGCAGTGAATTAGATGGCAACACTAAGTCTTTAGCTGTCAGTTATTATTTTAAATGGGAGTGGATTCAATTCTCCAGTCTTTTGGCATAGAGTGACTGAGTGGATGAAAAATAAAGACCTCCTTGTATGCTTCAGGAGACTCACTTCAGCTGTAAGGAGATCCATAGGCTTGACATGAAGGGATGGACAAAGATATCCTATTAAAATGAAAACTGAAAGAGAACAGGGATTGTGAATCTTGTATCAGACAAAATGGAATTTCAGTCAAAAACTGTAACAAGAGACAAAAATGGTCATTATATAATGATAAAGGTACAAACTCCTCAAAAGGATATAACAATTGTAAATATGTAAGTACTCAATATCACAGTACCAAAATATATTAAGCAAATACTAACAGATCTGAAGGGAGAAACAGATAGTAATATAATAATAGTAGGGACTTCAATATCCCATTTTCAATAAAGGATAGATCATCTAGGCAGAAAGTCAATAAGAACACAGTGGACTATATCTTAGACCAAATGGACTAACGGACATATACAGAACACTCCACTCAACGGTGGCAGAACACACATTCTTCTCAAGTGAACACAGGACACTCCCTGAGATAGATCATAGATTAGGTCACAAAACAAGCCTTAGCAAGCGCAAGGAGACTGAAATTATACACTTTCCAATCATAAAAATATCTTGGGAGAAACAAAAATGGAAACACAACATACCAAAACTTATGGAATGCAGCAAAAACAGTTCTGAGGGAGAAGTTTATGATGATAAGTGCCTAACATTAGGAAAAAAGAAAGACCTCAAATACCTCCTAACTTCACACCTGAGAAACTGGGGAAAAAAAGAACAAACCAAACCCAAAATTGTTAGAGAGGAGAAATAAACCTCAGAGCAGAAATGAATGAAATAGAAACGCTCCCTTGGACTATAGCCTGCCAGGCTCTTCTGTCCATGGAATTCTCCAGGCAAGGATACTGGAGTGGGTTGCCATTTCCTTCTCCGGGAGGTCTTCCTGGTGGAGGGATTGAACCAGAGTCTCTTGCATTGCAGGCAGATTCTTTACCATCTGATCCACTTGGGAAGCCCCAGAAGAACAATAGGAAAGATAAACAAAATTAAGGGCTGTCTTTTAAAAAAAGATAGAATTTACACCTTTAAATACATTAAGAGAAAAAGAGAAGACCCAAATAAAATCAGAAATGAGAGAGGAAACATTACAACTGAGCAAAGAAAAACAAAACTCAAGGAGGTTGCGAACAATTATATAAATGCGAATGACCTATTCTTGACGACTCTGTGAAACAGATGCTCATGTAATGTTCCGTCCATTCACTCATTAATTCTGCTGCCCTTCCTGGCTCCTCAGCACCCACAGCTGTGACTGGGGGCCCGTGCGGAATTGTGCCCTCCCCATCTTGTGCCTGGATTCTCTGTGGTTCTCATCTGCATGGGGATGGTGGGACGCCAGAAGCCTCCTGCCCCGCAGGTGAAGAGGGTGAATCTGGAAGGCTTTTGATGGGGGATGAGTGGACCCTCTTCAACCCCAAGGCCAAATCCTACTGTTCACTTCTGGTGGGAAAAGACCAGAACTGCTTTCTCGTCGAAACTGGCTGTGAAGTTAGAACTTACCATATTTATGCAGAACTGAGTTAACTAGACATTTGATGATTTCTAGGGCATAGCAGAGAAGTCTGTTATAATGAGATTTTACTGTACCTCATTTAAGGAAATACAGAACAGCCATTCAAAGGGCTATTCTCAGCACTCAGAGAGCACAGGGTCCCCCCATCTCTGCAGCAAGAAGGAGAAAATGAGTTTTACACCATCCAACTGCAACCACAAGGTAATTAACCAATATGCTGGCTGTTGAATATTATTGCATTCAAAGTAAGAGCCACATTCTAAGGCTTAAGGAGACAACCAGTATGCTGCTTTGACATTTATTTATTTATTTATTTATTTATTTTACAATCAAAAATAGGTTTACTGGAATGTTTTCAGTTATAGCTGAAGGCAGCAACATTTACAACATTTAGCTTTTGTTACATCTATAAACATGTGAACATTGCTTGCAAAGCAATTGTTAATATGAAAAGAATCTTGCAAATATCGATGGAATGGTTATACACATCTTTCAGCATAATGATCTG
>JADEYB020000020.1:1528465-1576282 GCA_015832495.2 Alces alces
TGATGGTGGTGATGATGATGGTGGTGATGATGGTGATGGTGATGGTGGTGATGATGGTGGTGGTGGTGATGGTGATGATGGTGATGGTGGTGATGGTGATGATGGTGATGATGGTGGTGATGATGGTGGTGATGATGATGATGATGGTGATGGTGGTGATGCTGGTGGTGGTGACGGCTGAGGGAGCTTTCCAGGATTTATGTAGGTCCCTCTCAAACCACTAGCTTCTGACAAAGTTAACATAACAGAAATTTTAGTGGCCATGCTTGACAGAAAATACAGACTTCGAAAAATCATTTCAGAAAGGTCACTAAACAAACAGCAGCAATAATGACCACAGATAGCAACAGCAAACCCCGGCGAGGAGGAGGAATCAGGTTTCCAGAGAGACAGCTGCTTTCATAAGGGTCTGGGGGGTGGGCGTGTGCCCAGGAGCCGGGGAGGAAGGGCCACTGGGAGGAAGCCCTCCAGCAGAGGGACATGATGTCTGGCTGCCCAGCTAGGTTTTCACTGTGAGATTAAACCCTACAGAATCGCACAGAACAGACATAGGGCTTGAATAAGCTGAGTAAGCCAACTCCCTGGGCCTGCCCCCAGGGCAAGGAGTGAATCTGCCGGTCTCCGCAGAGGTCCCTCTGTGTCCTCTGGCATGAGCCTCATCCTGATTCATCGCCATCACAGTCTTGCCTTGCCTTAGGGTTAGTGCCCTAGTGTGGGCCTAGATGCCCAGCTTGGTCCTTCCAGCCTTCTTTTTAAACATTTTCTTTCTTTTAAATGTTTCTTTTAAACGTTTCTTGGCCCCATGGTTGCCCAGTCTGGCTTTGCTGAGTGCAGTCATGATGCAGCTCATTCTCTCCTGCCCGAAGACTCTCTTCATGATACCTTCACGCAGAACCTTCACAACGCGGGGGTCCCATGTGAAGATTCAGGCTGGTGTCCCCACCTTTTATCGAGAGGCATGGAACACCTGCTGGCTTCTCCCTGTGACGCTGGCAGCTGCCACTGGTCACCCATCCATCCTGGGGCACAGAGTGGATGGTCTAATTGTGTCACTGTTTTCATTCTGCAACTGAAATACTCAGATAAAGAGAGAGTTCTCGTAACTCATCTGTGAGTATAGCGTCGGGACAGTACGCAGAGGAGTCGGAACCTCCCGGCCAGTTTTCAAGGTAATGAGCTGGGACCCTGCTGTTCCCTGAGCAGCATGTTCTCTGGATCCTCTTATTAGTGTGTCCATTTAGACTTCTTTAATAGCCCTCACTCCGTGGAAGCCAGCATCCTTTCTGAAACTCAGGAAGTCCCTCTTTGGGGCAATAGGAGCCTCCTCACCTCACTCCTGAGTCAGCATGACTCACTCGTGACCTTGGTGGCCTCGCCACTGCCTGGCGTGACAAGATGCTCCAGGCCCGCCCTGCCCATTCCCACTTACAGACCCAAGATCAGCTTTTTCTCCAAGAAGCCCCGCTTCTCTCAGTGGGGAATGTATGCCAAACCCATCCTCAGGGCACAAGGATGTTATGGAGAAGATCTTAGGGGTCTGTGCTGTTTCTTTGATTCACCCTGACAACAGGCATTCATTCACCTATTCTGTGACATCTGCACCTCCTTCCTCCAACACCATACTCAGGGACACACAGGACCATAGACAAGATCACGCCTTTATTTTATCCCCCATAGCTCACATGGTCCCACAGTACCAATATTATATGTACGTGTGTGTATCAACACCAACACATATGTACCAACATCAGTATTACCACCATGCTGCTATAAGTACTAAAAAAAGTTAAATCTTTTTTTTTTTTTTTTGCCATGTGTGTTTCCTGTTTCATCCTTGTTTTGGATGGGGCACTGGGTCTCCTGTCAGTTCACAGAGCCATTATGCATAATATCTTCTCCCTTGCAGCCTCATTTAATTTTCTGCGGGTAGCTCCATGAATGCCAGTTACCAGCCTTCAGTTAAAATCTCTGTGGTCATTTTTGTTTAAAGCTCATTTTCTAATTACCTTCCTCAGGATGGGCTCATGAGAACAATAGCTCTGATATCTTGAATGTTGATAACACTTCATGTTTTTATTCTTTTATTCTTTGAAAGTCCAGTTTTGCTGGATAAAAAAAAACACTTGGTTCACGTTTTCCCCCTGAAACACATTAAACATAATATTCTACTTCTTTCTGGCATAAAGATTTTCTGTGAAAAATGTGTGATAGAATTTTTATTTCTCTTATTATCTTTCTGTTTTACCTGGCTGCCTAAAAGATGACTTCTTTTCTTTTTTTTTTGTAAAAGTTTATTAATTTATAAGCCTTTGTCTTTGTAGTAGTTGTTCTGGTCTCTATTCTCAGGTAATGCTGTATGCTTTCAATACAGCAGTGGTTTTAAATATATCTTTTTAAATAAGGAAGGTTATCTTGAAACACAGTTTTTAGTATTATTTTATTCTCTTCTTTGATTTCTTCTTCAGGACTCAGAATCATACATAAGGTTGTCTTTGCCAGTCTTCAGAATTCCTATTTTTTTTTTCTTGAATCCCTTTTCTTTTCTTCACTGTATTAAAAAGCCTTTCCTTTCTATTTTCTATTTTTCGTAAGGTATTATCTCATTCTATTCATGTTTCTTCTGCCTGAGTTTTCATTTCTGAAATGTCTTTTAAATTTCTGATTTTCCCCTCAGTTCTGTCATTCATTTCTGAAATTTTTTAAATTATGATTTTTGCTTTTCTTTCATATCTGATATCATCCTTGAACCTCATTTTGAAGTAGTATATAACAATGGTTTCAATATATTATTTGAGCCTGAGTCTCCAGCATACTTTTATTGTCCATGTAGGTATTATTCTATGCTTTATCAATATTTTTACAATAGCTTTTAGTGGTAATTTGATATGTCTCATTTAAAAACTTTCAATTTTTAACTGTGGTTAAAAACATGTAACATAAAATTCACCATCCTAACCATTTTTAAGAGTGCATTCCCATTGTTGTGCAACCAGTCTCTAAAACTTCTTCAATTTGCAAAAGTGAAGCTCTCTGCTCATCAAACTCCCCATCCTCCCTCTCCTCCTGCAGCCCTGGACACCCTCCATTCTACTCTCTGTCTCTAAATTTGAGGGCTCTAGGGATAAAAAGCAGAGACATTACTTTGCCGACAAAGGTCCATCTGGTCAAAGCTATAGTTTTTCCAGTAGTCATGTATGGATGTAAGAGTTGCACCATAAAGAAAGCTGAGCACTGAAGAATCGATGCTTTTGAACTGTCATGTTGGAGAAGACTCTTGCGAGTCCCTTGGACTGCAAGGAGATCCAACCAGTCCACCCTAAAGGAAATCAGTCCTGAATATTCATTGGAAGGACTGATGCTGAAGCTGAAGCTCAAGCTCCAATACTTTGGTCACCTGATGCAAAGAACTGACTCATTGGAAAAGACCCTGATGCTGGGAAAGATTGAAGGCAGGAGGAGAAGGGGACGACAGAGGATGAGATGGTTGGATGGCATCACTGACTCAATGGACATGAGTTTGAGCAAGCTCCGGGAGTTGGTGATGGACGGGGAACCCTGGTGTGCTGCAGTCCATGGGGTCACAAAGAGTTGGACACGACGGGGTGACTGAACTGAACTGAGGGATCTGTGTATGTGGAATCGCACAGCATCTGTCTTCTTCTACGTCTGGTTTGTAAGGTCCTCAAGTTTCATCCATGGTGTAGCCTGTGTCAGAATTTCCTTCCCGCTTAAGACTGAATAATATTCCTTTGAGTGGATGGACTACATTTTGTTTATCTGTTCATCTTTTCATGGACTGATGTATCTCACTTCTATGATGAATTAGTTTTTATTTAAAAATTAAAAAAAAATTGGCCATGCTATGAGACATTTGGGATCTTCATTCCCCAGCAAGGAATTGAACCTGTGTCCCCTTCATTGGCAGCATGGAGTCTTAGCCCCTGGACCTTCTGAGAAGTCCTGGGAAGTCAGTTTTTCTGAGTCCTTAGAAGGAGGCACGGCTCAGGCCAGCTCGCTGACCTCCCAGAACTCCGTCATGGGTTGATTCCTTGTGGTATTGGGGGCATGGGGGTTGCTTCCTGGATCTTCCTGGCACCTCTCCTGCCCTGGTCTTCTTGGGTGCCCCCCGATCTTTCCCAGCATTCCCGCCCCAGAGACCAGCCGCCCTGGTTCCAGAGTCTGCTGCCTGGCTGGTGCACGTTGAGGGCAGACTTGCCGGCTGCTTGGGGTCTCCGGCTCTCAGGGACATCACAGGTCCCCTGGTTTCCACCTCCTCTCCTGCGGGCACTGGTGCCCTGCAGGTCTCGTGGCTGTTGGTGGCTTGGCTTCACCCACCTGTGCTTTGGAGTTCTGGGGGGTTCTCACTCTGCTGCCAGCGTTTTCTGTGGGGTCTCGCCTTTGTCATCTAGTTGATGTGACTGCTTTTGTGTAAAGATCTGAAGACATTAAAACATTATGCTGCCACTGCCTCTCTCCTTCCAAAATCCAATGGTAGATTCCCCTCTATTCACAAGAAGGTCAACCAACGGTTCACGTCACCACAGCCTGACCTGTTCCCTGTGAGGTTCTTCATTGGTACGTCTCCTAATGGCTTTACCCTCTGATGATGATGCCATTCATTTCCTGAAATAGCATTTCATTACAGGTTGCAAAGTAGTAGTTTTCTAATTTGATCATCCCCTCCTTACTGATGAATCAGGTTCCTCTACACATGAGGGTCTTCCCTTGTTCACCGGAGCTGTTAGTGTCTTTGAAACATAGTTCTACTCAGAAAGGCAGGATGAATGCCTTGTTCTTTCCTTTCTCTTATCTGTTTGTAAGAGTTATATTAGGCATCTTAGCCACTGGTGATGGTGTCCAGTGAGTTTTGTTCTGTTTCTCTTTCTCCTTCCTTTCTTGTGTGTCATTATTAACACTTGTCTTTTTATATAATTAGTGTGCTGTAGTCAACATACTCGCCCCACTTTTGACTGTCTTTAAGATGCTTCCCGTAGCCCCTAAATGGCCATCTTTTATTTCATTAGTTTCATCTTGTCCCCATCTTTCATCTGCCCCCCATCCTTCCCCACTGAGTTCTGGACCCTGGGAGCTCCCGCCCCCCATATGGACCCCATCACTGGGCTCCTGTGCTCTCTGGATTCTCATTGGGTTTGGCCAAAGGGAGGCCTCACGGGAGAAGCAAAGATGAGGCAGGAGCGAGTCTGGACTCGGGAGGCTGCTCCCAGTGGGCTCCTTGGGCGCCTTCCTGCTCAGAGTCTGCGGAGGAACCAGGCATTGCCTTCACCTTGGCCCCCAGCCCCCAGAGCTGAGGTTATAAATTCCTGTTCCTTTAAACCTTCCAGTTGTGCCACTTTGTTACAGCACCTTTAGCCAAATAACACACACGCCAAACCAGAATTTTATAAGATTAATATGCTATGCACAAGTATGGCTTCTATTAGGAATTAAAGTATGGTTTAAAATGAGGAAATGTATTAATATAATTTATCACAATAATTTCTCTAAGAATGCTTATAAAATCACCTTAATGAAAGGGATTTGATTAAAGTTATGGACCTTTCCCTGAAAAATGCACGTGTGTGTATATTATGTAAAAACATCCTATGCTTGTCCATCTAACAATATAAAAATTCATCTGAAAATCTATGGGAATAAATACAAAAGAGGAAGAATGGCCAATAAATAAAACATGAAAACCAATGAGTTTTGTAAATGCCAAAGCATTAGAAACAGAAGGTGTAATGAATAAAGTAGCTTCATAATAGTGGCCCAACATAAATTCCTAGGAAGCAAATTTAAGCAATATGCAATCCCATTCAAAGGAATCTATAAAATTTTACTGAAAAATATAAAGTAAGATAAATGAAAGGAAGGATTATTAACCCAATATTATAAGATGCCATTTCTCTCCTAATTACCCTAAAAAAAGTGCAATCCCAGTCACATTTCAGATGAGTCTAAATGTTAGCAGGATGAATGAGTGATTTTCACACCATTGAGGGGAACTTGCTCTGGTAGATGTGAAAATATTTTCGAGAGTCAAAATCAGAATGGATTGTGCCTGAGGTCAGACAGAGGGTGAGAATTCAGGGAGCCAGGACAGAAAGCTCAGAGCATTCCAGGCGAGAGTGTCGGAGTGTTGCGGGGCACTCACATGTGGTGTAGAAAGACCGGGCTTTGCTGTCAATTATAACGGGCCAGCTGATTAACGTGGTTGGGAAAAAGGTGAATTCAATCCTTAGCTCAACCTGCAAAACAAAGGAAGTACTGCATTGACTAAATATTTAAAGAGAAAAAATACGAATGCACCAAATCACAAAAAATAAAAGCAGGTGATGCTCCCTCCCATAGTCCTAGGCGCCAGGCAGGCCTAGCCTGGGAGCTGAGGAGGCCAGCGCCTGGTGGCTGAGGGTGCAGCCCCTTCTGTGCCTCCTGGTGGCTGGTGTGGGAGGGACTCACGTCTCTGTGCTCCAATTTCTGCATCTCTGAGATGGGGCCCACTTTGTGACATTATTGAAAGATGAAGTGAAATGATGTGGAGCTTGCTAAGGACGGAGCATTCTGGACGTGTTCGCTACATCTTGTTTACCTAACAATTAAAGATGGCGCAGACAACGCCTTGGAGAACAAATGCCAGAACATTTGCCGGTGCGAGGCGGGCGCTGCCTCTGCCAGTGCATTTGAAGCTTTAACTACTCAATCTTTACTTGGAGGCAGTCCCTTCATGCCCCTGGGTGTGCGTGCAGGTGACCAGAAATGGTTCGCAGCGTGCAGGGTGGTGGGGACGCTGCTGTCCACCAGGGCTGGCACCGCGCCGCAGACGACGCTGCTCCTGGGGGGAGCTGCCACTCTCTGGGGCTTGGGGGTTGCTTCCAGCCAGGAGGACGTGTCCTCTTGGGCTGCTGACCAAGAAGTGGGCAGGACCACCCCACTCTCGACCTCCTTGCCTGAAGTCCAGAGCCAGGCGTTCTGGAAGAGGACGCCAAGGGCCTCGGCTGAGTCCGAGGAGGGATGCAGCTTGGTACCCTGGGTCACCATGGAAGGTGGCCCAGCACTGAGCTGTCATAGTCCCGTTCCTAATACTCCAGCATCCGGAGCTCTGAGAGCCCCTCCGTGCGGCGTTCCCCACTGAAGTTTCGGGGGAACAGGACAGTCCTAGCCTGAAGACTGGGGTCCCTGGGGTCCAGGGCCAGCTCTGGTAGGAAGAAGTCCCTCCCGGTGTGTTAGTAAATGTAGGTTTTTTGATGTAAGAGCCTGAGTATGAACCAGACATAAATAAGCAGATGGTTAATCTTTCCATTGCATGCATGCATGCTCAGTCACTCAGTCATGTCTGACTCTTTGCAAACCCAGGGACTGTAGCCCACCAGGCTCCTCTGTCCACGGGATTCTCCAGGCAGGAATACTGGAGTGGGCTGCCATGCCCTCCTCCAGGGGATCTTCTCGATGCAGGGATCAAACTCACGTTTCCAGCAGCTCCTGCGCTGCAGGCAGGAAGCCCAACCTTCCCGTTAGAGATAAGCAACTGTGAAGAACCTAACTCAGAAGAAAACATAATTTCAGAGAACTGGGAAGAGAAAAAGGTTTGTGAAAACAAGGCAACACGTTTAACCACCCAAAAAACACAGTCACAGAACTAAAACATGCTAGGAATCAAGCAGAAAAGACGGGACTGAAAAAAGTGAACGAATGTGCATAGTGCAGCGAATGCAAGTGAAAAAGAAAACAGTAATTAAGAAAATTAGAGAAGATGTTTTTTATGGAAGGTTACACAAAGGAAATTTTATGTGACAAGTGACCCCAATGACCGGGGACTTTGGAGAGCCCAGAAAATGGAGTGAGGCATGTTGTCAAAGTTATCACCCAAGCGGATTTCCTCCAAATGCAGAAAGTGGAGCGTGGGGACTGGAAGAAGGTCCCACAAAAAACCCCAGCGGTGACACCTTTCATGGATCACCTGGGCGGCGAGCCCGGGGAGAGCAGCAGCGGGGCTGAGCTGTGGTCACCCAGGCGGTCAGGTCTCGGGCTGTTTCCCTATTGACGTGCTTTCTGGTTTTCCTCTGACTACAGAGTTGAATTCCTCATGCAATGAGACGTGGTGAAAATAAGTAAATACGTGGTGTGAGGAGGGTGGGAGTACGTAGGAGGGACTGCTAATCTGTCACCTGTGAGATGAGATCCTGACGGCCGGCTTCTCTCTGTAGAAAACTATGCTGAGGGCTGTGTCCACGGCTGTCAGCGCCCCACTGGCCGCTTTGGGATTTGTGAGCCTTGCGTCTGGTCTAGTCCCCTGAACCCTGAGAATGTGTCTGCCGCCTGGACCTGTTGACCTCTGGGTTCCTGCCTCTGGAGGCCCAGGCCTGTGGGGGACAGCCCCCTGGGAGAGGAGCCCTGAGGCTGCGTTCCCTGGGGGTTAGCTCCCGTTACCCGATGGCATCGCTAAATGCGCACAGTTGGTTCCAAGAAAGGATGCATTTTCGGATATAGAAACAAGATTCCTTTCATTATTCAGAAACTTGGTTTTGCACCACCTGGACTTCTCCGAAAACTTTTAATGAATAATTCATCCTCGAACACAAAGTTTCGGAACTTCCCTGACAACATATAATGTGTCCCTTTTTTATTATTTCTTGGGGATGATCCAGTGTCATTGAATTTTACTGTCCTGAGGGAGTGTTTTCGGAGACCTGCCTGGAAATCACATCTCGAGTGAAGTTTTAATATAAACTGCAAAGACGACAAGTGACTTTATTATATTAAGAGATCGTTTATTCTATACATTCTCAGAGTAAAGTTATCTGCAGTCTGTTTTATAACCATCTGCAATTTAAATGAGTGTCTTTATTGAATCATCACATATTATGCTATGCACCTCACTGCTATTTAGAATAAGACAATGCTTTTTTTTTTAATGAAGTCTCCTCACCCCCACCCCAGATTCCAGAGTAAAGAAGTCTGCATAATTTCCATGTATATGGTAATATTTTCTTACTTCAAAATGCAAAACAAGTCTGTTATTAAAACAGCAAACACCAGCTGAAGGATTGCATGGTTTCACAACCT
Organism: Alces alces; assembly: GCA_015832495.2. Taxonomy (NCBI): domain Eukaryota; kingdom Metazoa; phylum Chordata; class Mammalia; order Artiodactyla; family Cervidae; genus Alces; species Alces alces. The sequence continues at coordinate 1,537,529 of JADEYB020000020.1, forward strand.
AATTATAAGCACTCAGTGATCTCTGAAGGCACAGCAGAGCAAAGAAGTGTGCTGCTTTGGCAGAGGAATGACGTTTTTGGAGTGAAATTCCTTGTGCTAGGAAAGTAATTAAGGCGAGGCATTCACCCTGACCCATCCTGCTGAAGTCGACCGAGGCAGCGCTTGCAGCAGACTGGAGAGCTTCCACACTGTGGACGGGGGAGGGTCTGAAAAGCAGCACAGTGACCCCTGGCTTGCACCTGAGCCCCCGTCTTCTACGGATCACAGAACACCCAGCGTCCGCCAAAGCCACTCCGTAACCATGATGGGTCGGGACAAGTGCAGGACCCCCGCGATCTCATCTGAGTGCAGACATGGGCTCCCCGTCCACGCTCAGTGACCGGCTCCTGGGGCCTGGCTGACGAGCGTGGTGGCGGCTGCTTTCCCAAGATGCCTAGTCATGGACTCTCTCCCACTTCCTGGCAGTGTCCCGTCCCAAGCAAATCCTGCTCTCCTGGACTCCCAACAGGGGCCCTAACGCCGGTCACAGCTCATCAGAGGTTCTTTCCAGCATCCTCTCACTGACACACCCCTTGTGCACGCTTGGTGTGTGTGTCCTTTGCTGAAAAGAGCAATAAACCCACGCGTTCAGCCACAGGGGTGTTCCTGGAGGTCTTTGGCTGGACGGTGTTAGCAGACACAAGGAAAGCGTCTTAAATGAGATAACTTGGGGTTCATCAGCTAGGATCCTGCAGACTCACCTTGTTTTTGCTCATCCGTAAGACTGGCTTCCACTGTCTTGTTCACCTGGGCTTCCCAGGTGGCGCTGGTGAAGGATCCTCCTGCCAATGCCGGAGACATGAGACTCGGATTTGATCCCTAGATCAAGAAGATTCTCTGGAAGAGGAAATGGCAACCCACTCCAGTATTCTCGCCTGGAGAATCCCAAGGACAGAGGAATCTGGTGGGCTACAGTCCCTGGGGTATCAGAGCAGACACGACTGAAGTTACTGAGCACACACACGTTTTATTCGTAAGGACTTCCTGGGTTCTCTGCCTGCCCCGCCCTGGCGGCCTCATCCTGGTCTCACCACCGCCTGGCCCTCTCTCCCCTGGATCCTTCACTCAGCATCGGTAGGAAGGTGAGCCTCTTCCCAGCTGGCTGAGCCCTCTGATTCCATCGGGGCCAGCATGGCTCTGCAGGCCCACGGGGACCGTGCTGGCCCCCTCCCCATGGCCCTCAGGGGCTACTGGATCTGGTCTCCGGCCGCCTGGTCGACCTCATGGGACTCAGGTGCACGGACCTCTCCTCCGTGCCTCGGGGGAGCTGCGCCCTACCTGCCCCAGGGCTGTGCCCTCTGCCCCGTGCCTGGAGGGACTGACTCTGGCATCTCTGCACGGGTACCCATCCCACCGCTCCCTACATGTGACGATGTCGGGGTTTTACTGGCTGAACTGATTGCTTCCTTGTCCATCGTCTCCTTCCCCCAAACAGAAATTCTCTGCGGTGAGGGTCTGCTCTGTCATGGTCCCTGTGGCACCCAGTGCCCAGGGCAGGAGCTGATGCCTTGTCTGTGCTGCTGAAGAATATTTCCCATGAGGAATCCTTAACAACCCTCCCTTGCTGCTCCTGCGCCCAAGAAACCCTGAGCCACCTCTCCATTCCTCCTGGACCTGTCACATCTGTCTCCTCATCGGCCACGTTTCCCACCGGCCCCGTCTTTACAGGGCCTCGAGCGAATCTTGGTGCAAAGAAGGGGTGCAGAGGGGCTGGCAGGACTCGGGGACTGAGGGGGCTGCCCGCTGCTTCAGGCAAACCCACGCCCCGTAACTGGGGCTGGAGGCCTTGGGGAGCACGCAGACCTGCCCCGGCCCTCACACACTGTCTCCCCAGGGCGGCCGTGCGTTCGCACCAGCAGCAGCAAAGGGGACCAAGGGATGGGCTGCTGTCCTCATGCGCCCCAACAGCAGAAGGAGCAAGCCGGGGAGCGCGGCTCCCGGGCGAGCAGCCGCACAAGAAAACCAGCCTGGGTGAGTTGACTGCGACCCGGGGTCTCCTCTCCAGTGACGCAGTGCACGGGGCGGACCCGTGCCCCCTCCTGCTGGACCCCGGCCTGCGTGGGTCCCCTGCCCATCGCCGCGCCTCTGGGTGCCCTGTGAGCTCTGGCAGTGCTTTCCTGCGGCCCCCGTGCTCTCTGACCCAGTCATGCCTGCACCTCTTCCCGTCTCCCCTTCCAGAATGGGCTCCTCTCAGAGCAGGGGCCCTGCCTCCTCCGTCATGGGCCCCCACCCTTCCGGCTGAGTGTCCTGCCCTTTCTCCACGTGGGAATCAGGAAATGTGAGCGCCCTTCCTATCTTGCAGCTGGTAGTTTGGGGACATGGCAGCCTGCCCTCATCCAGCCCAGGCAGGACAAGTTTCCTGATGAGATGAAGCGAGTGTGGCTGCTCCCCTGTGGAAACCCCTGAGTTCCTGCAGGGCTGCAGTCGCGGGCGGTAACGGCAGTCCCATGTGCAGAAAGTCCATGTGCAGGGAGGGTGCTGGGCTCTAGTCACATCCAAGTCTTTGCGACTCCATGAACTGCAGCCCAGCAGGCTCCTCTATCCATGGGACTCTCCAGTTCAGAATACAGGAGTGGGCTGCCATTCCCTTCTCCAAAGGATCTTCCTGACCCAGGGGTCGGACCCAGGGATCGAGCCCAGGCCTCCCACATTGCAGGCAGATTCCTCACCACCGAGCCAGCGGGGAAGCCTGCTCTGCCATGCATGCTGTTTTGTAACTGGCATTCTCACTGAAGAGTCTATGTGGACGGCTCTTCCTGTCAGCAGACACTGGTGCAGGTGCTATGGCCTTCCAGAAGAGCGAGTTTTCCTTAGCATTGTCCCAAATGAGGGACCTAGACCACCTGCGGGCCCTCTTAGTAAGTGTCAGGAGCTGACTCCGCGGAAAACGCACGCTGCGGGGGGGGGGGTGGTCTGAGTGGTGTGGGCTGTCTGCTGCAGCCACCGCTTCCGATGGCTGCTCTCTCCAGTCTCTGAAATTCAACCAAGACTTTGTGGTTGGAAGTTCAGGCTGAGCGTTTTGCAATCACTAAGCATGTGTAATGAAGTCCAGGCACCTACGTCTTTGCAAACTTCTCCGGTAATTTCCTTTGTCTAAATGACAAGAGGTGCAATTTCTGGGTATGCTCTTTAATGCGTTTTGTTTAGAAATTAGAATTTTGCTAAATTATCCCCTGGAAAGGAGGTACAATTTTATGCTTTTGTAGGCAGTGTTGAGTTGACAGCAATTTCTTGGGCTCAGTTCATCACTTAGAATCACATTTGCAGACCCGTGTTTCCGCAGGTGTCCAGGCTCTAACCAGGCATCCCCTGAGACCCACAGGCTAGATGCCATCGTGACTCCACTGTCTGTTTGCAGAAGCTTCCCATCCTTCTCAGCCCATTTGGAGGTCCAGGGTTCTCAGCATGAACCCCACAGACCACCTGCCTGGGGGCCCGGTGGGGAGCTGCTGAGAACACGGCTCTCTGGAGGGGACCCGGGAGCCTGCCCTCCACAAGCTCAGCCCGAAGCCCGAGGGCGCAGCTGCCTGGTCCTGTTCAGAGCTCATCTCAGGAAATGTGTTTAGCACACCTGATGGACCCCCAGCGTCCACCGCCACACAGCAGGTCACTGTCACAATGAATAGGCATCACTCATCTCAAAGGCCAACTCCACGGCCTCAGAAGTTGGGACGGAGCAGGAGACGTGCATTTTAACATGGTTTTGCTGCGGGGTTTCTCCGCGCCTGTATCAGCTGATGTGTTATGGGGGACTGGGCTGCCTCAAGCCCCCTCCCACATCCCACCTGGAGGGGAGCTGCTGGAGGCTTCTCTGCCCCCAGCTCTTCCTGCAGCCTCCCCCACAGCCTGGGGCAAAGCGGACAGAGCCTCTGTCCTGCTGTTACAGTGCGGGAAGGGGAGGGAGGGATGGACCGAGAGCGCAGCAGGGAAACATGTGCATTACCGTGTGTTAGGTAGACAGCCAGAGGGAGTTTGCGGTGTGACTCAGGGAGCTCAAGCCCAGTCCTCTGTGACAACCTGGGGGGCGGGCAGGGTCGGGGTGGGAGGGAGAGAGGGGGCATGTGTGTATCTATGGCTGATTCCTACGATGTGTAGCAGAAGCTGACGCAATAGTGTAATTATTCTCCAATTAAAAACAAATTAAAAAAATATAGTTAACATAAAAAAGTCAATGTCACAGAATTAGATTACTGTGATCGATCTTGACACTATCTGTGAAAGTTCAGCATGCTACTTTAAGGCTCAAAACAGCAACTTACGGTCAACAGTGAAGAGTGTAACTTGTCTGTGAGGATGTTATATAGTTATTTTTAAGAACTTTCTATGGCTTTACAGTGGTCTCTCTTTCTTGAATTTAAGGGCCCTAATTTTTTTTTTTCATTTATTTTAATTAGTTGGAGGCTAATTACTTCATAACATTTCAGTGGGTTTTCTCATACATTAACATGAATTAGCCATGGAGTTACATGTATTCCCCATACCGATCCCCCCTCCCACCTCCCTTTCCACCCAATTCCTCTGAGTCTTCCCAGTGCACCAGGCCCGAGCACTTGTCTCATGCATCCAACCTGGGCTGGTGATCTGTTTCACCATAGATAATATACTTGTTTCGATGCTGTTCTCTCTAAACATCCCCCCCCGTCACCTTCTCCCACAGGGTCCAAAAGTCTGTTCTGTACATCTGTGTCTCTTTTTTTGTTTTGCATATAGGGTTATCATTACCATCTTTCTAAATTCCATATATATGTGTTAGTATGCTGTAATGTTCTTTATCTTTCTGGCTTACTTCACTCTGTATAATGGGCTCCAGTTTCATCCATCTCATTAGCACTGATTCAAATGAATTCTTTTTAACGGCTGAGTAATATTCCATTGTGTATATGTACCACAGCTTCCTTATCCATTCATCTGCTGATGGGCATCTAGGTTGCTTCCATGTCCTGGCTATTATAAACAGTGCTGCGATGAACATTGGGGTGCACGTGTCTCTTTCAGATCTGGTTTCCTCGGTGTGTATGCCCAGAAGTGGGATTGCTGGGTCATATGGCAGTTCTATTTCCAGTTTTTTAAGAAATCTCCACACTGTTTTCCATAGCGGCTGTACTAGTTTGCATTCCCACCAACAGTGTAAGAGGGTCCCTTTTCTCCACACCCTCTCCAGCATTTATTGCTTGTAGACTTTTGGATAGCAGCCATCCTGACTGGCGTGTAATGGTACCGCATTGTGGTTTTGATTTGCATTTCTCTGATAATGAGTGATGTTGAGCATCTTTTCATGTGTTTGTTGTAGGGCCCTAATTTTATCTTACATGGACTGTAGCCCATCAGGCTCTGACGTTTTCATGGGATTCTCCAGGCAAGAATACTGGAGTGGGTAACCATTCCCTCCTCCAGGGGATCTTCCTGACCCAGGGACTGAACCCTAGTCTCCGGCATTGCAGGCAGATTCTTTACCATCTGAGCCAGAAGGGAAGCCTGATTTTATCCTAAAGAAGCATTTTTTCTGGATGCCGGTTTCCTGGGCCACAGAGCAGGGGCAGGTGTAGGAAACGCACTGGACCGGAAGAGAGACTGCTGACCGTTCCCGAACCACTGACCGGCCGTGTGATCTTACCTCCATTCCTCGCTGCTCTCTGTTATGATCTCCTCAGCTGTAAAACAGGGCTGTCAACCAGCACTCCTCTGGGGCCTTTCACTGCTTTGAAGATGCTCTTGGTCTTTGGAAATGAAAGACACAAGCTCACACATTTTTCTCGAGTCCCGCTGGTGGAGGGGCCCCGGGGCACCAGCCCAAACCCATCCCTGGGCCTGGCGAGTCGCATGTGCTCAGCAGGGCAACCAGAGCTAACCATACTGTGTTGGATTCTGGAAATTCGCTAGGAGAGGAGATTTCTGGTGCCCACATTAAAAAAAAAATGACTGTGGTCATCTTTTCACTCTGCATCTGTAGATCAAATCATCATGCCCACAATTTTTATTAATAAATTTGTATTAATACAATTTTATTAATAAAAATAAAAAAATGAATACAGAGGCCCCAGGAAGGTTGGTTGCTTTCCTGAGACAGAAATGTACTCTGCTCCAGCGTAGATCTCCTGGCTTCCTGACTTCGTGCGGTACCAGTTACTCATTTATTGTCTGAATAGTTGAAGTAAAGAACTTGTCATTGTTTCTCTCTTGGAAAAGCTGCGTCTGGTGCAGAAATGGCTTGTGGATTTGTTGTGGCTGACTGTACATCTTTGGTTGAACGCTCCACTCGGGCAGGCTGAGCCCGCCGCCTCCACACTGAGGAAGCGTCGTCCGGTCGCCGCGGGCAGCGATGATGGCTGTGTGTCCCTGCCTTCGCTTCCCGCCTTGGTACCCGAAGCCCCGGCCCCTCAGTGCTCAGGCCCACCCGGACCTCCTCCCGCTGTGCCGGCAGCTGTGCTCGGGCGAGTCTTCCCACGAGCCCCGCGGCACACTCATCTCTGCTCGGTCTCCAGCACGTGTGACCGCGGGCCTTCATCAGGTAAACGTCAGCACATGCAGCAGCCCCTGTTCTGCTCAGCACAAGCTCGGGGTCGTAGAGACGACGCATTTCAGGATTTCCTTTGAGAAACATTCAGAGTGCTTCCTTCAGCGTGTGATTTACCCTCCGGGAGTGAGCCTCCTGTCCTCTAGAGGCCGGAAAGCCTAATCCACACGTGACCAGAGGCTCTGCCCATCAGACCAACCATGCGCTTCTCGGGGGCAAGTCTGAAGAGCCAGGCCCTTAAGAGCTGCTCCGTGGCCACAGGCTGGCCTCGGGCACGGTTATGGAACTGGCCCTTCGTCTAGCCACCAGCGTCGGGGGCCAGGGTGGCCTCAGTGGGATTCCTGCTGGAACCCTGTCCACGGCCTCTCCTGGACACACGACTCCCAGATCTACGGCTTCCAAGCTTGTGGTCACACTTCTAGAGACATTGTGGGCTAAGGAGTCCTCTGCAGTGGAACCCACCGGAGTGGACTCTGATGTCCACGTGTAGGAACCCCAACCCATTCCTGCTTGGATCGTGGCTTCCAGCTCCTTCTCACCACACACAGGATTCCGGCATCTCAGCTTCATTCAGCAGCAGCCCTCAGTGAGTCCAGGTTGCAGTCAACAATTGGGAAATCAATTAATCCATTCCCAGGTAATCAAGTGACCTCCAGAATCCAGAATCTCTACGTTCCCCATTTGCATAATTAACCTTTATTTAAATGTATATCCTTTTCTCCTAGGTCCAGCGTCTTCAAATAGATACCCTTACACAGTCTTCAAGTTTTCTTTCTGTTACCAATGATAACCTTGAATTTCTTTTAGAGGGTACGTCTTCTCTGGGGTTGGATGCTGTAATTAGCTTCCTGGGTCATAAAGAGAGTCTGCTTCTAACTATAGATCTAAAGAAAATGGGGTGGGGGTGTAGAGACAAGTCCAGAGCAATGGCATCTTTGTCAACACAACACTCTGGTGAGGCCCGGCCGTGTTCCGAGGCGGCAGCAGCTCCAGGGGTGGCAGGAAGCATTGCTACTTCTGCCGGTGAGGCTCAGGAGGTTGGTGGTTTGGGAGGAGCCCTGGATTCATTAAAATCCTCCCAAACACCCTTGTCCCAATTTTTAGGCCCACTCCACCTTCCGCAGAGACTCGCAGAGGCACGTGTGTAACACACTTCTTACGTTGTGATTCAACAACCCGAGGACTCAGACTCTGCATCGAATTATCCAGCTACAGGACGTAAGGGATTCACAGAAGGCAGTCACAGAATCGTCTCATCTCTTGATCACATCTTATGCTGAGAGGTTTTAGCTTTGAACTTGCTTTATTTTTAGGTTCCTCGTCATGATTAGAAGCCACCCGCCTGACTGACAGGTTTAACGTCCTCATGCCCATCCTAATGACTTAGAAATGCAGCATCTCGCTGTGCCCAAGCCTTGGCTTCCAGAGGCACGTCATCCTCGGGCTGGGTGATAGTGAAGTAGCTGCTCCATCGCTGTGTGCTGGGGGCTGCCCGCGCCACAGGCTCAGGGCTCAGCCACCTGGTCATGAAGGCCCGGATTTGCTACCTGCAGGCCTCCGGTAACAGGGTTCTTCGCTGCAGAGAGAACACGCTCAGGCTTATTCTGGCCTAGAGAGGTGATGGTGCACTGGTTGTTCAGAGAGTACCAGTTACTCACAGAATTTATAGGAGGGTCAGAGGACCAGAGGATGAGATGGTTGGATGGCATCACTGACTCGATGGACATGAGTTTGAGTAAACTCCGGGAGGTGGTGATGGACAGGGAGGCCTGGCGTGTTGCAGTCCATGGGGTCCCAAAGAGTCAGACACGACTGAGCAACTGAACTGAACAGTGGGCCAGGCAGGAATGTCTCACAGGGAGGCAAAGAGGGCCAAGAGAGACGCCTGACTGCCAGGGCACGAGTCCAGCGGAGACCCCAGTGCCTCCCACCCATCATGCCTCAGACCAAGGACCCAGCCCCTCCCCGTTTGTCCTCAGAGAGCGAAAGCCCCCAGACGATGAGACTCTGGCTCCCTGCTCATGGCCACCGCTGCACCTTGATGTTTTACTGGGCTGCCCCCAGGGGTCTGCAAGCCCTGACTCGGCTCGGGGGTCACAGTATTCTGTTTCCACCCTCCCCCAGGCCAGGGCTCGAGGCGAGGTGGGGGCATGGCTGAGCAAGTCGTTCCACGCTGGGAACCACATTTTCCAGCCACCGAAGTCGCCCTTTTCCTTCTGTGAAAACACAGCTGTGCCCCAATTCTGTTTTGCCTCATTCGTTGTCCTAACCTAAGGCCTCCAGACGCCCCAGGAGCCGACCCACTTTTCATCAACTTAAAGGACTTTCAAAAATCTTCGAATTTCTGATCTATTACAATTAGAACAATAACAGTTTTTTTTCAACAGCTTTTAACAGTTGACACGCTTGCGATAATAATTTTTGCAAGAATTGCATAAGGTCTTTTTTCTTTTCAGTTAGCGAGGTTGCGCAGCAGAGTTTGGTGGTGGGTGTACTGCTCCTGGCGGGGCGGCAGGGCCACCGTCTCCTTGATGCTGGAGGGAGAACTAGGCTGGATAGACGGGGCTGGGGGTGCCCGGCCCCGATAGGGGGCCCACGGGCCACTTTCAGATGAGAGGCGGGCATGGGGTGAATGAGTGGAGGCAGGCGGGTTCACTAGTGGGAGAACGCGCTCATGATCCTGGGCTGGGAGAGCGGGGGTGCATCCGCAGGGGAAACGTCCGGGGTCATGGGATTCGGGGAAGATGAACTCTGCTTTACACACACGTGGAATCTGAGCTTCCTGGAAATGTTCAGGCAAAGATTTCTGAAGAGAAGGGACGTCTGAGCTGGAATTCAGGAGTGAGTGAGCTCTGAGCTGGCCCCCGCCGATCTGTGTTGTTACATATATTTAGGATAATTGGGGCTCTTGGTGAATTCTGTTTCCTTTGATTTTCTTCTCCACAGAAAAGAAAAGGCTTTCTGCTGAGGACTTGTCAGACTCTCCGTTATGATTGACATTGGTATTTTTTTCAAGTATTGAATTTTATGGGAACTGTCAGCTTTTGACTCAAAAAGAGACTTTTTATGCTTTGTGGCACGTTCCATGTCATTTCCGCCGGATCCAGGGCCACGTTTATTGCGGGCTTATTAGTTCCAAGCCCATAACTCACTGTTTGCATTTCGAATGTGATGTCTGCAAGTTTCAAGTTTTCTACTTTGATTCCCCGTTGGGAATTCCTCACAAGACAGATGCTGACAATCGAACCACCAGGAGGCAGCTCTCCTTGCGAGTCTCCAGCGTGTGCTAAGAAGGGTGTCGTTGACGGAAGTAAGCCAGCAAGATCTCGCCCGTGCAGCTGGCCTCCAGCGAGCGCTGGGGCTTGTGGGGGGCCCGCGCTACAGGGGACAGAGGCCCCGGCCGCTTGCTGTGCGCCCTGCCTGCCTGTGTCTGTCTGTCTGCCTCTCTCTCATCCCCTTGTGATCACAGGCGTGCAGAGAAGATGAGGCCATTCGTCAGGACGTGACAGCGAGTGCCCTGCTCCACGCCTGGCCCACCGGCCGCGATGGGGCCGCCTAGGACTCAGGTCCTGATCTTGGGTGCTGCCCAGGCAGAATCCACTCTCGTTTCATGGAACCGCCTGGAAAGTCACATGCACTCATCGACTAATGCAGCTGGATGGAAGGACTGACAAGCTGGCTGTCTCTCAGGAAAGAGGGTAGCGAGGTGAGGCTTGCCCTTACTGCCCTGTTGCACGTGTATGCAGGATGGCAGAGATGCCGCCTTCCACTGGAACCTCCAAGGCACCTGTGCACTCCGGGACTCTGTCTTCTCCCCTCTCCCAGCTCTCCAAGCTTCCCACTACCGGGCTTTTTAAGTAGCTTACCATGAAGGGGCTGGTCGGCTGAAGCTGAGTGGCAGCAGGACCACCGCCTTTGTCCACAGCGATTTGCAGAGCAGACATTTCCAGAGTCAGCACATGGAGGCCTTTTGATGAAATTGCTCCTTTTCTCCTCCTCCCATAATCCAAAAGCTTCGCATTGGCAACTTTCTTTGGCCTTCAGCATTATTTCATGGACTCCCTTCAACAGTTCTGAGTTCCTCTCTGCTTGTTATAGAAAATGACATGATACTCTTTTTTTAAGCAGTGAAACTTCTGAAATCATTTATGTACTGTTTTTAAAAAAGCACACAGCTTGGGAGCCAAGTGGTGCTTCACAGTGTCCTAGAACTAGGTTTTTCTGTGTCCCAAGCCCCACTGGCCACCTTAACTGACACATTCTTCTCCACATCAAGGCAAGATTCAAGAATCATTAATGCTTAAAGATGTTAAATGGTTTTGCCATCTGCATTTGCTTTATCTTCTTTCTGCTGTACACAAAACGTAAGAGACATTCCTTCATGTGAAATCATTTGATTCAAGATGACCCATCACTGACCTCTGTGTTTCTGTGATAAGTACTCCAGCTACACAAATGGAAATGTTTAGTCTGCATTTGTCTCAGAGAGTGGCAGGTGGCAGGGTCCACCGTAGGACACCTTGGTTTTTTGGAATCAGTGCCCCATACTGCCGATCCTTAATTTTGTTCTTTGTTCTTAGATTAATGTATTCTGCCTTGAAACGGATCTTGTTTACTCAACTGTCCCCTTTTGAGACTTACAGGACTTCCCTGGTTGCTCAGACTATAAAAAATCTGCCTGCAATACAGGAGACCTGGCTTTGATCCTTGGGTCGGGAAATCCCCTGGAGAAGGGAATGGCTACCTACTCCAGTATTCTTCCCTGGAGAATTCTATGGACAGAGGAGCTTGGTGGGTTACAGCCCATGGGGTGGCAAAGAGTCGGACACGACTGAGCAACCAACACTCTGATACTTAAAGATTCCTTAAAGACGATTCCTTAAAGATTGTGGCTGTATATGAGGTGGCCCCTTCCTCACCCAGTTGAGGATTTTGCTTTAAATATGCATTTACGTGGAATGTTGCTTTAGGGGTAAGTAGGTAAAATTGCAAATTGCAGAGAGCAGGCGTGTTTCACCATCTTAATTGCTGGGAAAAAGTAGCATTCATAACTTCTGTCCGTTTAACTTAAGAGAGCCCGTCGTGTCTCCTCCTAGGTACCTGTTTCATCATGCATTGTGGGTTTCTACCTCTTTGCAAACCTGACTCCTTTGATTTCATTAGCTGACAGTTGGGCTATGCGTCATCTTCAAACTACGTAGAGGATGCGTGAAAGTTTAACAATTAATCAGTGAAGCCTTACTTCTAAGGGGGTCAGTTAAGTTGTTTATGGTTTCTGAAGATCTCCATTCTCCAGGAAAATAAAACCCATGGTCCTTCCCAGGAGCAATGCTTGACTTGGATTCAGCAGAGGAGAGCGTGTCCTTAGACAAGTCTGAATGAGCCAGAAGATTCTAGTTCCAGACACTAGGTACACCTTTACACCTTTGCTGAATGACTGAATGAATATATTTGTTGGCATTTTCTCTCTTATTATGACCATGACTTGGTGTTTTTAGCACAAGTCTTTGCCCAAACATCAGTTAGTTTTTCATGGGGGCCCTGGAGCCTTCAGCGACATGGGGCAGTTCTGTGCAATTCCCATTTCTCAGAAGAGGAAGCTGTTACTGTTTTCAATTTTTCACTCTTGAATTTTTCACTCTTGCAGAATGCTCTTGCGTGCCCAGGGACGCCCCTGTCCTGAGTGGCTTCCAGGAGGAGCCGAGTCCTTCCAGCTTCGCTCTCTGGAGCAGCACACTTGTCTGCTGCAGTCCTGGGGTGGAGAGAGACCCTCCCCTCCTACACAACATCAGCTGCTCCTCCCTCAGGCTTGAGACAGAGTGACGGCGGCCCAGCTGCCCCCGGTGAGGACGTCTGAGCAGGCTCCCTGTCGGTACAGAAGGGACTTCCCTCAAGCCCTGCCACCTCGGGAGCAGGGGTCCCGGCTCCTTGGGGGGCAGGATGACCCTGCACTAGACCTTTAGGGCCACTCTGTGGGCAGCCTGGGCTGCGGGCTCTTGTCTACGTGGATGGATGATAAAACGTGTCTGCAGGAGTCTTCCCAGAGTGAGGAGCTGTCCTGACCCAGTGGAGACCCCCGAGGACAAGGTGAAGTCTCATCTGATACTCTTATGGGTGGGCTTGGAGGAGGGTGCGGTGTGGACGCGGTGGGACCCCTGGACCCCGGCTTTATGAGTCAGGGAGGCTATGTGGTGTCACTGTAGGCAGATGTCACCCGCGCACACGGAAAACCCTCCCCGTCCCCAAAACAGAGCGGGCACTGTGTGTACAGCCTGGGTCCTGCTTGTTTATTTGGTTTTCCTCTTAACAGTGAGGACTGCTTTTTTAAAATTATTAACTGAAAGCCTTGATGAAGTTTTTTGGTGCCAGTTAGGACTTGGCTGCAGATGGCTCTGCTGTGGTTTTGAGCTCCTGGAGTCTCATGATTTCTGTCCCTTTTGCTCAGGGATCCAAACGAAATAAAGCCACATAAACATCATACACTAGATCAGCGCTGTAAATAATTGCAAACCTAGACAAAATTTTGGGTGCAGCATCACATTATTTCTTCTATATTAGTGTTTCCTACTATAAACTTTTATAGTCTGAGTAGTTCGGTCTTATTTGTTTAAAGCTATTTTTGATTACAAAGGAGATACATGTTTAATGTTGAAAATTGACAAAATGCAAAGAGAGCAAGGAATCCCCCCACTATAATCACCGCTAATGTCTGGTTTATATCCTTCTAAATGTTATGAAAAGGAGGAAAAATACATCGCATTGTATAGCTTTAAACAGTCTTCTTAGTATATCTGAGTGTTTTTCTCACATTGATTAATATGTACTCATATTTTAATGGTTAACAGTTGACTCACAGAACAAAATATATTGAATAAATCATCCATATTTGACATTTTGAAATTTTACCTTTTTATGTAATTAAAAACAACATACTTATATAAATATATTTGTATCTAGTTTACTATTTCCTACCATTGCTAACTGGAGAAGGAAACGGCAGGCCACTCCAGTACTCTTGCCTGGAGAATCCCGTGGACAGAGGAGCCTGGTGGGCGACACCGTCCATGGGGTCGCAACGAATCAGACACGACTGACACACACACACACCGTTGCTAATGCACTTTTTCGTCCTGATTTTTGTTGTCTGTTTGCACACAGGAACACTATTATTTCTCTGGTTTCAGCACATCTCACGGGACTTGCAGGAGGCGGGCGGGAGCAGTTCCTCCTTGACTAAGCACGCCCCCACCTCCACCTTCCTGCCCGCACTCCTCCCTCAGCGTTTTCTGCCCCGCTGAACTGCTCTCAACAATCCAATCTCAGGCAAAAATAATCCAATTTTAGGTGTTTGGCATAAGAAACATGTTTACAAGCATTTTTTCCCCTGTATTTTAAATAGGAGATATTTCTTGTGTCAGGTAAGTGCTGGGTGAAATAAAGGAGTAACTACAAGCCAAGACCCTGGGATGGGGGCGGGGTGGTGTGGCAGTTGTGTGCAGGCAGGCTTCACTGGTTGGCAGAGGCGGGAATAAAATGGGGCTGTGGGGCTCCTGGTTCAAGGATCTGAACAAAATAAGCCGTGTGAACATCAGACACTAGATCGTCGCTGTAAACGACTGGAAAGGAGAGCGGAGAAGAGCAGGTGGACGTGAGCTGGGAGAGGGGCGCGCTGAGGGGAGGCGGGCTGGCTGGAAGGCTGGAAGGCTGGAAGGGAAAGCTGGCGCCCGACCTCCCGACCTCCGCTGAGCAGCCCGCGCCCCCGGCCCGTGTTGCAGGACCCGTCCTGGCTGTGTTGCCTGTGTCCCTGTCTGACCTCGCAGCGACCCCTCAGAGCAGGTAGCGGCCTGTTTACCTCCTCCAGGTGAGGAAGCCGAGCTGCAGGAGCGTGGCGGGGCAGTGAGCGAGCAGCGCCCCGGCTGGAGGCTCGTCTTCTAAGTGCCTGGCCCACCGGGCTCCTGCCGTCCCCTCTGCGGGCGCCCCGGGCGTCCCTGCCGCCTCCCACTTCTCGTGACCACGGGTCCTGAGCCTGCCCGCCACCCCCGCCTGGACTCTCCGGCCCCGAGGCAGTCTGGACCCCTTCCCTGGGCGAGCCGTCCGCCCCCAATCCCACCCGCTATTCTTTCTGTAACACTTACTGGGCCCGTCTGTGCCGGGGTCTTTACAGTTCAGTGGCTCAGTCGTGTCTGACTCTTTGTGACCCCATGAACCGCAGCACACCAGGCCTCCCTGTCCATCACCAACTCCCGGAGCTTGCTCAAACTCATGACCATTGAGTTGGTGATGCCATCCAGCCACCTCATGCTCTGTCATCGCCTTCTCCTCCCGCCTTCAATCTTTCCCAGGGGTGTTTACAGTCTTGCAAAACCAGCTGCCAGGGTGGCCTGGGTAGCCCTGGGCAGATTTGCATCTACAGGAGAGCAGGGCATGAGGGGCACCGGGGGCTGTCAGTGAACCAAAGAGCCCCGACCCCGGACTCGGGGCATCCATGTGGCCGCCTGGTTTCACGGTGTTTCCTAGCAACCCTGTGGCAGCCTGGGCGTGACATCAGCTCCCTGGAGGAGGTGTGAGAGAACTGGCTGACTCTGAGAGGCCATGGGATGAGGCGCAGGCATGTCACCGGTGTCGGTAAGACCAGGCCCCAGTGTGGACAGCCTCCTGACCCCAGGCCCCTCCAGGCCCCCGTCTCCAGACCAGGCAGGGAAATGGGGTCCCTGAGCCCCCGCCGCCCCTCACTGCCCACCCGTGGCCGCACTGCCCTGCGGGAGTCCCTGCTGGGCGAACCCAGGACGCCGCAGCCGAACCTCCCCAGGCAAACGATGCTGGTTCTGAAGGTGAGACCCGAAGGGCCGCCTACCCGCCCGCGGGGGACCATGTACGCAAGCAGCTCCTCCAAGGCCGGGCCTGCGTCTGTGCTGCAGGCTGTGAGAACCCCAGCTGGGAAGCCAGCAGTAAACGTGAGAATGCCCCTGGCATCACGCTCAGAAAGAAAAGCCAGGCCTGACAGAACTTAACTAATTTCCTCACCGTGGATGAACATATCACTTTGTGTGTGTACACGCAACCAGTATCCTCCCCTATGTAAATGTTCGTTTTATTAGATTATTTAAAACGCAACAGTGTTTGTCATTAGCTTCTCCATGAATCATCTGAATAATGGTTTGTGGTTACTGAACTAAATTTCAACCTTGAAGTGTGTTGTGATATATTTTTGCAATAAAAATATCAAGTTCATTTAAACAATTACTTTTTAAAACACTGTCTCTCTCCTGGTGGGTTTTCATTGATCGGATTATGAAAGGCGATCGCTGTCCTGATGGTCTCAATAAATTCCCCGTGTGGGACAAAGTGGTCAGGGTGTCGACTCGCCGGCAGCCTCGACCCAGAGCTCAGGGCGGGGGGACCCCAGCCCGCCACGCGCGAGGCTGCGGAGGGCAGTGGCAGGCAGGGAACGACGAAGGCTGTATTTGAGACAATGAATTCATTCGTGTCATTCTCCAAGACAACTCCTTGGAGTGTTTCTGAACTGTCATGATAACGCGAACATGCCGTCTTTCCCTGGGATCCGGTTCTGACGGGCTGCGTTTCCTTCCCCGTTAGGTGTGGCTGCATCAGGCCTGAGGAGGGGCCCTTTCATCACTGTGGCGTGGATGTGAGGCAGGGCTCGTCTGTTCTCCCCGGGTCTCAGCCGTGGGCCTCCCTGCGATGCTGGGAACTCCGTCTCTGCTCCTTGTGGTGGTACTTGTAGGACGTGGCCCGGAAGACGCCCTCACCCCAGGTCCCCTTGGATGCCCTGGTGGGCGCCTTGCCCTCGGTGGCTCCCAGGTGGGAGGGGGGGACACACCAGCGCCAGCACCTGACCAGCTGGGAGGGACTGGCGGGGCTGTAATGTTGGGCGGTGGGGGTGGGCACACGAGCGCAGAGGAGGGACCCTGGCGCAGCCAAGGCTGCGTAAGCGCTCTGCCTCTGCAGACAGTCCAGGGGCGGCGGACGGGTCCCTGCAGCTGACGTGACCAAGGAACGCAAGCTGAGGCTTAACATGCCGGAGGTGGATTCTCACGGATCTGGAGGCCCAGGGACTGGAGTTGAGGCCGCTCATCCACAGGACCCAGGGAGCCATGCTCCCTGCAAGGATGGAGGAGGAGGCTCCGAGGAACGAGGTCGTGGTGGCCTGGGAGGAGGACATCGCCTGGCGGGCACAACTGGGGCAGGCCACAGAGGTGCAAGGGGGGGGGCCTTTAGGCCATCACACGAGGCTGGGGCTGGGATGCTGTGCTGGGTCATAGGCCCGGCCCAGAGGCGAGGGGAGGGGCTGCTCCATGGCGGGGAAGCGGGGAGCAGGAGCCGGATGCTCCCGGATGGGCCGGAGGGGAGCCTGAGGGATGCAGGACACCCAGGAGTGACCATAGGGGGAGCGGCAGGACCCCACCCGTGGGCCCGGAGGGTGATGAGCGCAGAGGAAACAGAAGGCCCACTTGGGCGTTTTGAGTTGGAGACGCAAGTGGATCCAAGATGAGAGACCTCACAGGCCGGATGCCCTGTCGAGACGGAGTCCAGGCCCAGGGTGTGGAGTGGGGGTGTCAAGTGCAGACGGCCAGGGCGGTCCAGTTTGCCATCCACTGGGGGCTTGGGGTGGGAGGAGGGGAGGTCCCACTGAGAGGGGTCAGCGAGGCCTGCAGGCTCTAGGAGAGGGGTCCCCCGTAGGTGTCTGAGAGCCCCGCGCCGGCGGGATAGGCCTGGACAGCAGCTGGAGGGCGGTGGGGAGGACCAGGACGCACTCAGAGCTGTTCCTGTGGACGTGGGACGTGGGGCGTGGACGGCAGCGTCCCACAGCGCTGCCCCCTGGGGGCAGAGGACTGAGAATAGCCCCACCCGCCCGGGACCCTGGGGCCTGGGCCAGGAGAGGGCCAGGGCCTGGGGGCCACTCCTGAGTCATGCAACCCCAGGGGCGTCTGGGGCGACGCCCCTGCTCTGGCCCAGCATGCTTCTCCTAATGGGTTCTCGTGGGAGGACGTCTTCAAGGCTCCCAGCTCGAAGGTTTATACCGGGCTGGCTTGCTTGCTGGAATCAGGTGTTTTTCTTAAAGAAAGTTTATACTTGGACAATTTACAGAAAAAGACCCAGCAATTTTTTTCCTTCCCTGTTTGAAGCCCATCCTCTCACCGCGCAGTGTGGAGAAGAATCAGGTTGGATTCCGGGTGACGGACACCCGTTTGCCCCGGCTGCTGTGAAATTGTCGCCTTGGCTCCAATAACTGGCGGAACGGCTGGGCCAAGCGGAAAGCGGAGGCGGTGGACTATTTTCTCTGCACTTGCAGCCTCTGCCCCTGGCTGAGTCTCGGTAATAACGGAGCGTTTCCCTTGGTTGAGAAAGGCCGTCAACACACCCGCTGTCTTTAAATGACTCCCCGGCTTCAATGATCAAGACAAAATCGCCAACAGGGGCCGCGCGGGGCCACGGGGAGCCAGAGGGTGGCGGGCCTCCGCGGCAGCCACGTCGTCACAGGGTTTGGCGGCTCTCGAGGGGCAGGGTGGGGCCCTAGTCCGTGGCTCATCCTGGCTCTGGGGGGACCCCTGTGGTCAGCAGGAGGGGCGCTGTCCACCCCCCGGCTCTCAGCACACAGTGGCCCCGTGACCCCAGCTCTTAGCTGGGATTCCGCAAGCCCTCGGTCTGGCCCGGGCCTGGGACACCGTCCCTGGGGAAGTCTCCGGGCTGCAGGCTCCTGGGCCAGAAGGAGGGGCCCGCTGGGGAGATGAGGGTGGCTGGGGCGGCTCTGGGGGTACAGTGTCCCAGGGAAACAGCTGCTTAGAGGTGCTGGCGAGGTGGCGCCTTTCTGTTCAACAAACATAACAGAAACACCCGAGTCGAGGCCCCCTGTTGCCATCTGCTTTGGTTGGGGGCTCCCACGGGAGGGGGCCGCGGGGCCGGGCAGGGCCAGCCCGGCACTCGCTCTCCCTTCATTTAGGAAATGCCCTGGGCGCCCAGGAACACTGCCTGGAGGTCAGCCTCGCTCTTGCTGAGACGCCGTGATGGGCTCTGTGCGCAGCCCGCCACCTTTCTCTCCCTCACAGTCTGTCCAGGTTTGCAGGATTTGGCTGGATTCTGTTTTTTTTTTTGGGAAAAAATTCATTCTGACTATTTCAGTCTTTCATTTGGAATTTGTAAGCATTTGCACCTCCCATAGCTTTTGACGTGGTTGGCTTTAGGGTTGCTGCCCCATTAGCTTCTCTCATAAAGCCCACCTGTGTTTTTGTTTCTTCCTCTGCCTTCCTTTGGATTATTCAATGATTGTTATACTATTCCGTTTTATGTATTCTGATTCTACACCAGTCTCTTGAAATCCACGCTATTGCTCTAAGGATTTAATATGGAGCCATAACTAGTGGTCAGTGGTGAGTTGATGTTACGACACGTCACAAGGAAGGAATGTAAGAATCCCACAACAGGAGACCTTCCATGTTTCTGTTCCCACTATCCTTAGTGACTGTTGCTGTTGTCGTGTATTTACTTCAATCAGTTATAAACCTGATAGTCATCATTAGTAATTTCCAAACTGTTGTTTATCTTCAAAGTAATTAGGAAAAGAGAAAAATATTTTCACCACTTATTTATATTTTGATGCTTTTCCTTCCTGCCTGCAGACTCAAGGTTCCATCTGCTGCTCTTTCCCTTAAGGCTCAGAGCTTCCTTCTGAATCTCGTCCTCATGTTGCTAGTCTGTTGGCTGCAGAATCGCGCGTTTCATTTACTGGAAACGTCTTTGTCCCTCCTCCTCTCTCTGCTCCTTCTCCTTTGCTTTCTCCTCCTTCTCCTTCTCTTGCTCCTTCTTCTTTTTTTCTGGACATAGAATTCTAAGTTGGCAGGATTTATTTTCAGCTCTGTATTTTCAGTATAGCTTTGCTGTCCTCCTGGTGTTGTCTTAGGAGAAGTCACCATCCTTCCCTTTGTTCCCCTGAAATAATGTGCATTTTTCACCGACTTTTTAGATTTTTTTCTTCATCTACTCTTTCATCAGTTTGGACAGGATGTGCCTAGCTGTGGTTTTCTTTGAATTTATCATTTGTTGTTGTTCAGTCACTAAGTTATGTCTGACTCTTTGAGACCCATGGACTGCAGCACGTCAGGCTTCCCTGTCCTTCACTATCTCCCAGAGTTTGCATATTTGGCATTTATTTTGCTCCTTGAATTTGTGGGTCCCTTTTTATTTTCATCAAAGTTGGACAATTTCCAGCCAGAACTTTTCAGATCTTTCTCTCTGCCCCATGCTCCATCTTTTCTTCTTCCGAAAGTTTAATTACGCATACCGTGGACCTCTCAATGTTCCTCACGTTGTTGATTCTATGTTCACTTTTTCCAGCAATGCTTTGGCTTTTTAAAATGATAAACGCTCACTTTTGGAAGGTTTTAGGTCCGTAGAGTGACTGCAGAAGTGGGACAGGCAGTCCCCCGTGACCTCATGTGCTGCTTTCCCTGTTACTGACTTCTTGCTGTGGTTTGAGAGGTTAGACAGTATCAGTAAACAAGTGTTGATATGTTAACTAAATCCATGCTTTATCCATACTTCTGATGTCCTTCTTCTGTCCTGGGTTCTCACCCAGGATCCCAAGCAGGACATCACATTACATTTAGTCTCATGTCTCCTTAGGCTCCTCTTGGCTGCAACAGTTTCTCAGACTTTCTTTGTTCTTGATGACCTTGACTCTGAGCGGAGTGCTGGTCAGGCGTTCTGTAGGCTTCCCTCAGCCGAGACCTGCTTGTCTAACGACTGGACTGGGGAGTGTCTTTGGGAGGAGGACGGCAGGCTTAAGGTTCCCTTCTCATCGCAGCATACCGGGGGTCCGTGCTCTCAACAGAACTTCTCACAGCTCGTGTTAACCTTGACCACCTGGCTTGAGGCTGGATTGTCACATTTACACTAGTTGCTTTAGAGACTTGGTTTGCCGGTTCTAACAGCAGGATGAACCAAGAATCTTCTTCTATTCACTGTGTCTCACTTGGTCATGGGTAATATCTTTTGCTTCCTTGTGTATCTTGTGACTTTTCCTTTGATTCTGGACACTGTTTATGAAAGAAGAGTGGAGTCTTGAATATAACCTGATTTTGTTTCATTCCTTTCCCAGATGGGGCTAGGCTGATATTTTCAGATTTCCCAGAGTCTAGCTGAGCTGGTTCAGAGTCATTGCTTTAATCAGATCAGGTTCGGTTGTGATCACCCAAGTGCCATCCACTTTCTGGATCTTGTCAGTACGTGACCTAGGGGGAGACAGGTATTTTTGGCTCAGCTTTGGTTTCAACTCCAGGAGAGCCATGGCCTCCAGACACTTCAACAACAAAAAAACTCTGAAATGTCCTGACCAGCATCTCCTCCACTGCTGTTTTTGGCAAAACTTGGGGAGAAGTGACTGAGCAGCTCCTTGAACAGGATGCTCCACCCTTGCCTTGGAGTTCCTTCTTGCAGACTGCAGTCCTTCGCTGTACCCACATGACCCTTCAAGGTCCACTGATGTCCCCTCGCCTCTGCAAAGTTTCTCCACCTGGACACCTTCTCCAGGTTTGGAAGCTGCCACAGTTCCATCACTTCCTACCGAGAGCTCCAAAATCTCAGAAATTCAGGTCAGAAGTTTCCTGTTTCTGCTCCTCCTTGCTAGCTCTGTAGAAAAAACCTGATTTTTATTTTGTCTCATTTATTAGTGAAAGCCTGAGGTTATGCATCTGCCTCTGACTTTAACGCTACTTTACCCTGAAAGGACACATATTTTGATGTCTTAGTGTCACTTACTTTTTAATTAATGGGTGTCAAGAGAAAATATTTGAGAATGAAGAAATCCAAAGATTTTGTCAGCTAAACAAAGTTTATTTCAAAGATTACCTGTGTCAATCAACATGCCCCAGGTTGCAATAAATGAATAACAAATTCTTTCTAACAGATTGAATGTAATTGTACATTTAAAATGTATGATTTGACTCAGATATAGTATATGACTGTATTGTGAATATTATTTCCAAATCTTCCAAATGCTATTTTTAAAAATATTTTAATTAACTGATTTATTTCTTTTGGCTCTTCCGGGCCTCAGTTGCAGCATGAGCGCTGAGTTGTAGCACGTGGAATCGGCAGCTGTGACACGTGGGCTATAGTTCCCTGACCAGGGATTGAACTCAGGCCCCTGCACTGGGAGTGAGGAGTCTTAGCCACTGGACCACCAGGGCAGTCCCTCTAAATGCCATTTTTGCAAGATAGATTTTAATGGAATGCTGAAAATACTTTGTCAATGTCTTCTGTTAAATGTTAATGTTTTCTCTTAAAAAGGTGTTTTTCTCTAAAATACAGCAGCCTCACAGATCAGGTAACACCACAGGAAAAGTAAGTGGTGGCAGCCTGTGGGAGTCTGGTGTCTTATTGTGAAGTTGAACAACGTTTTAGTAAGGTTGCCTAAGCAACGTAAATCCAGTAGTTTGGCATTTTCAGAGGAAAGAAGAGATGGGAAATATTTTTTCTGTATTTCAAGAATTTGAAATGTACAGCTAAGAAAGTTTTGCACAGAATTAAATTTGTTTTCTTAACAATCACACAGGTTTAGGTGTTAGATGTGCCATGCGGAGCACATTACTCAGGTCCTAGTGGCTGAGTAGCTGAAGGGCTGGGGCCGCCTTGATTGGTATGCTTTCCATCACGTGTATTAGTTGCTTGTGTTTGAGATGTTTGTATACTTTATTGCTACACACTTGAGGAATCATACGGCCAGGTCCCAGGAATGGATCGAAGGTCACAAGTGTTGCTCGACGGGGACACCGGGAATGTGCAGGACACAGGCAGATCCTCTTCTCTCTGACCTTCCCGCAGCAGCAGACTCTCCTGACTGGTGCTGGGGTGTGTGGTGTGACCTGGGGCACCCTGGGCTGCACCCAGAACCTGGGATCTCCCGCGGCCTTCAGTGCTGGCCAGGGCTTCATGGGCTCTAAAGTGGAGGATCAGATACCCTGACGTCTGAAGAACGAGCTGGGAAAACGCTGCATCACCCATACTCTTTCTGGGTTCGTGAGGATCTTACTCACCCATTCGACAGACATCGTGATGTATCTTGAGGCTGATTAAGTTTGTGTGTGCCCAGTCACCTCAGTCATGTCCGACTCTGTGACTCCGTGGACCGTAGTCCTCCAGGCGCCTCTGTCCATGGGATTCTCCTGGCAAGAATACTGGAGTGGGCTGCCATGCTTTCCTCCAGGGGATCTTCCTGACCCAGAAAGGAAACCGGGTCTCTCAGATTGGCAGGCAGATTCCCTATCATCTGAGCCACTAGGGAAACCCCTAAAAATTATGTGCAGGAGTTGCCATAGATGATAAAGAAAAGAATGGTATCTAACGTAGACGGGAGTGGGCTTGCAGGAATCCATCCATCACTGTCTCCTAAATTGAACTGTTTCACCTTCAGGCAATAACCCACTGAGAAATCTCTCCATAGTTTTCATATTGTTTCCACCCAAACTCCCGGAATCACTGACAGATGTGCCCAGCACTTACTGCCATGTAAGTCTGTTGGTAAATGCGATGAGATTTTTCTTTTTTTTTTTGCTTATTTTAAAGCTATATGCTCATTTTAATGTTCTTAATAATTGTAACAGATTTTTAAAAAGTTACCTGGAATCGATGAGTGGAGCCTAGTGTGTGGTTTCTCAAGGTTAAACCGAGAAACACTGGTCCGAGAGGTGCAGCAAGGTGGTTCTATTTCACAGCAGTCCTTGCGGTCACAGAAGCCGACAGCCATCAGGTTTATGACATTTGGGCTCAGATAGCAATCACAGGATTTAACATTTTTAATCCACATCAAATCTTCATTCATGGTCCTCTTTGTGAATACTGGACCGTGTTAATGTAGCAGGTACTTCTTAGAAATTTTAGGTTGGCCACTCTCAGGACTTCCTGTTACCATCATCCAGTAATGGTAAGATGACATAAAACTATCTTGTACTGAAATACAATCTTGTGCTTTCTAAACCAATGTTTTTACGACAAACACAAAATTTCCATCCAGGCTAATTAGCCCTTTTCAAAATGACATAAGCAACAGTATAAACAACTGATAAAACAATTTAATTTACTATAACTGGGTTTTAAAAATCTCTAGTAGTTTCTCTTATTCTAAAAAAAAAAAACAGACAATTTGTAGACTTTGGACAAAATAGACTATTCCTCCATTTCCCCGACGGTGTTGGGCACCTTCCCATACACCTGCTGGCCATCGGTGTTTCTTTGGACAAATGTCTGTGGGCCCATCTGGGGTTATTTGTGTTTTCTCAGGTGAGTTGCATGAGCTCTTTGTATAATTTGGATGTGAACCCCTTACCGCATACATTGCTTGCAGCTGTTCCCCTCTTCCTGTAGCTTGTCCTTTCGTTTTGGAGGTTGTTTCCTTTGCTGGGTAGAAGCATCTTAGTTTGGTGGATTCACGCTCGTCTGTTTTTGCTTTTGTCACCTGTGCTTTGGTGTCGCATGTGTGATATCATTGCCAAGATGAATGTAAAGAAGATTTTCTCCTGCGTTTTCTTCTAAGAGTTTTACAGTTTCAGGCCTTATGTTCAAGTCTTCTATCCATTTGAGTTGATTTTTGCATATGATGCAATGTAAGCCTCCAATTACATCCTTCTGTATGTGGCACTCTGGTTTTCAGCACCATTTGTTGGAGAGGTCAAAAGAGTCACATGAACACAGGCGTACAGACCAGCAGAACAGAATAGAGAGCTCAGAAATAAACCCAGGCATATAGTTAACTGCCTTTTCATACTGTTTGGAATTGCTTCCTAGCAAATAGGTGGGGAAACAATGTAAATAGTGGCTGACTTTGTTTTTTGGAGCTCCAAAATCATTGCAGATGGTGATTGCAGCCATGAAATTCAAAGATGCTTGCTCCTTGGAAGAAAAGCTGTGACCAACCTAAACAGCATATTAAAAAGCAGAGACATTGCTTTGCCAACAAACGTCTGTCAAGTCAAAGCTATGGTTTTTATAGTAGTCATGTATGGGTGTGAGAGCTGGACCATAAAAGAAAGCTGAGTACTGAAAAACTGATGCTTTTGAACTATGGTGTTGGAGAAGACTCTTGAAAGTGCCTTGAACTTCAAGGAGATCCAATCAGTCCATCCTAAAGGAAATCAGTCCTGAATATTCATTGGAAGGACTGATGCTGAAGCTGAAGCTCTAATACTTTGACTACCTGATGCCAAGAACTGACCCATTGGAAAAGACCGTGATGCTGGGAAAGATTGAAGGCGGGAGGATAAGGGGGTGACAGAGGATGGGATGGTTGGATTTCATCACTGACTCGATGACCATGAGTTTGAGTAAACTCCTGGAGCTGGTGATGGACAGGGAGGCCTGGTGTGCTGCAGTCCATGGGGTCACAGAGAGTCAGACATGAATGAGCGACTGAACTGAACTGAACTGATAATGAACTGATTTTGATAAGTCACTCAAGAATATGCAATGGGGAACTGATCATCTTTAATTTTTCTTTTAAGATGTAAATCTTTGTGCTCATTAGAGATGCTGCTTAAATTCAGGTTTTTACTGGAATATTTAGAGACAGTTTCCCGTGGGTTCATGGTAGCACTTTGTGAGGTCCATCTTTCATCTGTAAATGTATTATACACAGAGCCAGAGATTTCACTAGGCATTTATTACACCTATAAACTTTTAGAACAAACAGGCAAGTGGAAGTAGGAGGAAAATATAACTTATTCCCTGGGACACACATTGATCACTAGCCTTTTATTGCCACGAGGAACTTGCTGGATGTCCTTTGTCATCGTTAAAGGTGCTTGAGACATATTCCAAGACTCCATCACCTGTCAACAAGCTCCATGACCCTCAGCCAGTCATTCAAGGCCTGTTACAGCGTGCTCCCGATGCCAGCATTTACCTGGTAGATTAGGTAGAGATGAAACCAGATCGTCCCCAGGAAGGTTTGATCCCAGTGCCCAGCACATAGAATGGGCTCCGTGAGAGTGACCTTTACAGGCACTGCTGTCTGTCTTTTAAGTTTTATATTTATTTATTTATGTGGCATCTTTTTTTGTTGGTTTGTTTTTTCTTTGGTGGTGGCATGTGGGATCTAGTTCCCTGCCAAGGGTTGAATCCAGGTCCCCTGCGTTGGGAGCATGGAGTCTGAGCCACCGGACCACAGGGAGGTCCCAGGGATGGCTTTCAGCATGTGTTTGCTCTCTGGACTTGAATGGACAGCAGAGCTATAAGGACAAAGTGTGTGCCGTGAAACAGTTCTCACCGAGGGGCTGGGCCGACCAAATGCATTTGACTAGAGTCAGTAAGGAATTTGAATAAACCTGGGATTCACAGACATGACGGATCTAATCACTTACATCTGCATAAACAGCTGGCTGCTAGGGTCGCTCAGCCAGCATCCTCTTCTTCCAGGTTCCATCTGGAGAAAAAGCCTGCTGGTCAGCTGTAATCAAAGCTTGGGGAATATTTGAATGCAGTTTAGTGCGACACCATGGATTACAGCTGCTTCCTTGGGGGAAAAGAGCCCAGTAAATTGTCAGATTCCGTGAGGAAGAAGCTCTGTCCCCCGAGGAGGCACACGGCAGGGCCAGGCCTGTTTTCTGGCTGCAGGGCAGATCCCGGGCGATGTTCCACCTGCGTTACTCTACGTGACCATCCCCGTGACCCCATGATGAAACTTCTGCGATTGTTCCTCTTTACAGGGAAAGAGACTGACTGACATTACAAGATTTGCCATTTGACAGTCAGCACTGTCATGCCTTAGATGCCAAGATGTCCAAGTTGCTAAGTGCTGAACCCACCTAGCACAGGCGGGCTGTCAGAGCCGGGCCTCCAGCCCCGTCCCTCTGGGCGGGTCATGAGATAATGACCCGTGAGCATTTCCACGTGCAGCCGCTGTCACAAAGGGCGGCCCAGGGACTGTGTTGCACTGGGCCCTGGGCTGCCAGCCTGGCAAGGGGAGGGCAGAGCGAAGCCTCCTGGCATCCCCAGAGAGACAGGCAGCAGAGGACCACGCAAACCTGATGCCCGGGTCTGCAGAGACCTTGAAGCTCAGCCCTCCCCAGCAGGAGAAAACGCGAAAACGCATGCCGTAGGCACTCAGTCTTGGGATTCACTAGTGCTGTGGCCGACCAAAATTAGTTGCATGTGGCGAGTGTGATGGTGTGAGCTCTCTCCAGACAGCTCGCATCAGCCCTGTCTTCAAGTCTCCAGCTCGGGAGCGCGGCTGCTTGCAGACTCCCTGGGCTCTGCCCGCAGACGCTCTGTCCCCGAGGGCCCGAGCCTCCCATAGGCTTGGGGTCTGTCTGGGTCCTGCGTGTCCTCTCACTACCGCCTTCTCTCCCATTGGCTGTTTCTGCTGGAATTGGTTTTTTTCCTGCAACAGAAAGCTCTGGTCATAAAAAGAAAACAGGCTGAGGGATTAGATGAAAATAAACCTCAGCTCCATCATGGAACACGGGCCAGGCCTGCTCTGGGGGCTGAGTTTGCAGGTCCTGCCCGATCGTGTTCCTGGGAGGGGTCAGTGCAACTGGCCAGGGTGCGGCCACCAAGGACCCTGGCAGGACCACCTTCCCTGCCCGGAGCCTTGACCTTGGAAGGAGGTGAAGGGCTTCCGGGCCATCAAGCCCTAAAAAGCCCTTGGAGCCAGGAGCCGAGTCACAGACCAGCTGAGCTCAACCAGCAGCAGGGAGTTGGCTGCCCGGAGCCGGGTCTGTTCTGCGTGGAGCAGACGGCCTGGCACTGGGCTTTCTGCTGCCTGGGCCTGGCCTGTCCGCTGGGGACTCCGCCCTCCTCCCCAGCCTGGTGCTCTGTGGAGCGTGGGTCCTGGCAGCCGCCTGCCCTTCCTCCAGTAATGAAAGATTTCCCTTTGGCCTCATAGAATTAATGCCAGAAACATTCCAGCTAATTCCCCCTAGAACCTTAAAGACTGCAGAGCTCGTAACCTCAAAACTAAGTGGTGCTGAGAGACGTTTCGGGGAGACTGTTCTCATTTGCATTTTGCCCGCTTACGTGTTTGTATCCGGATGAGTCTGGGAAGGTCTGAAAAGAACTTTAATGGCCTCGAACGACTTGTGACTCAGGGAGGCTTCACGGGGCGCTGTGTGTTCTGCCGGCCGGCTGGGCGGTGACGAGTGAAGGGTGTGTGGCAGGGCCCGGGCTCCGGCAGAGGGACAGTGTGGAGACAGTCTCCTCACAGAAGTCGCCTCTCCTGTCTGCACGCGATTCTTGCGGCAGGGGGCCCGGGGTGGGCAGGCCCGGCCCGCACCAACCGTGGGCTCCCTCAGCGGGAGCCCTGGGCCCCATGGCTCTGTTCCCGCCCCACCTCCTGTCTCCAGGGGCTGCTGCCCGGAGGCGCTTCTTGAACAGCAAGCCATTCTTTTAAAGGTGGGCCGCCCTCCTTTTCTGTCGCCTCTGAAGACGGTCCTGCCTGGTTCTCAGAGTCTCACTTTCCTAACGAACCACCTACTCTACTATGGCTGAGTGCAGCGGCGCTCTGAGATCGCGGCGTTTGGATTCCGGCTGCAGTCCAGGGTTGACAGGTTTTACGGCACAGACAGCAGGACGTGGCGCCTGACCCTCGGCTGCCTCACCATTTGCTCACTGATCAAAAAGCCACCGGCATCTCAGGAGACGTGATCCCAGGCCTGAGAGGTAACAGGCTGCGGGAGCTCAACGCCATCAACACTGAAGCTCTTCTCGTCTCCGGGGAAGGCCTCCCCCGCTCTGGGCTGAACCTCCAGGACCAATGGGAAGGTGACCAGATGACCTCCCTGGGCACCCTCAGCTCAGACGGTCTCTGGGTTTCTGACATCAATGGTAGTTTGATGCCGGGTCCCAGCCAAGCTCTGTCACTTGCCCAGCCCTTGGGGGTGGTCCTAGGGAGCCCTCTGAGCAGCATCTTCCTGGGTCATCCAGGTTCAAATCTATCTTAGACCAAAAATAACAGAAATGTTTACATGGAAGTGTTATGTGCTTCTCAGTTAACTTTAGAAACGTTTTGACATAGTAGGCTGGCTTCTGTGAAAAGGAGAAAAAAAGAAAAACTAGGAATTGTATATCATTTGCTCTCAACTGCAACTATCATGTAAGAAACTTCTCTGCTGAACTGGATAATAGTTTTGGATACTGGAAGAATATTTTTTTCCATCATTGTTCTGTTTAAAATGTAACAGCTACAGATAAAACATCTTTTTGCTTAATCTGTATTATTAACATTTTTATCCCTCACTCTCTTGTCACAGAAATCAGCAAAGCGATAACTAAAGCCCTGACTTTTAGTGCTTGCCAATTTCTGTGGTGTAAATGCTCCCACCATGACTGACTCCTGTTCTGAAGCTACCAACTTGCCAGACTGAACGGACTTGAGAGAGGGTCCCAGAAGCTCTGGCTTATAGGGCGCTCCCACGGCTTGGGTGCCTTAGTGCACAGAACCCAGAGCAGAGAGAGCAGTAAGAGATGGAAAAGTTATTGGAAACGGTTAAGATTTGAATGCTTGCTATCTTTGTTTTTAATATGGTTTAACAGCAAGTTATATACTTTATTTTCTTTATAATAGTTATATTTGACAAGTGGATTTCAAAATTCCTACAAATATGGCAGTCTTGCAAGCTAGTCCAAGCTGGCTCGTTCCAGGACACGGTTTCCTCACTTTTACCCTGGACTGAAGGCAGAGTGGTCTCATGCTCTTCTCATGGATGCAGATGACCAAGAAAGACACACCATGTCTCTTACAGGCTTTTGCTCAGAACTGTGGAATCTCACATTCTCCCAGTTTCCACGGATCAAAGGAAATGGTCTGTCCAGGCCTGACGTCAGTGGATGGGGAGGTAGGGTTTACCCAGAATAGAGTCCTGGTGGGAAGTGGAGGGAAGGAAGAATTTAAACAAACATGCTCACAGTTTGAATGGCCTTTAGCTGAGTACAAAATCCGAGGTTGACATTAGTTTTATCACCACAGCATTTTGAAATTATCATCCATTATCTTCTAACATCTCTTCTTGATGATGAGAATTTCATTCTCAATCTAATGATGTTTCAGGTAATTTTTCTTTCTTCTACTGGTTTTAAAGGTATCTTATTTATTCCTGATCTGCATTTCCACTATGAGTAGTTTAAATATGGGGTTTTTTCCCCTCCTCAGTTATTAATAACTGAGTTATTATAATAACTAATAACAGTTATTAGTATTTTATACACTGTTGCTGCATCATTCCTTCTGGAATTCCTTTTAAGAGTTGAACCCAAATTATATATCTTTCTTGAATTTCATTGGAATTCCAAAGTTCTGTCTTATATTTCTTCTTAACTGCATCTAATATAGGATTGATCAATCTATTAAAATTTCAATTTAATTGATTATATTATTCATTTCTAAGATTAGTTATTGGTTCATTTTTATACCTATTTATTACTGTTTTCTTTCTTTTTATATTCTAAAAATCAATTTCTTTTAATTTTTAATGAAAATTATATATCTTCATTTACTTTTTTTGATAAATGAGCTTCTTTGGTGGCTCAACAGTAAAGAACCCACTTGCCGATCCAGGATACATGGGTTCAATTCCTGGGTCAGGAAAATCCCTTGGAGAAGAAAAAAGAAATCCACTCCAGTATTCTTGCCTAGGAAACCCCTTGGACAGAGGAGTCTGGTGGGCTACAGTCCACATAGTTGCAAAGATTCAGACGCAACTTAGCAACTAGGCAGCGACATCTTTTTGAGCACCCTAAATACAATTATTTTAAAGTACATTTAGTCTTTTTTATAGAAGAATTTTTCGTCTAGAGTAAATCATTGTGGCAAATATTGATTTTGATGGCGGGGGGGGGGTTATTTCTAAGCCTTAATATATCTAACATTGTCTGGGTTTTGGTTTCGGAGAGAATCATTTTGTTTGACAGTTGTTACGTTTGTACCATTACCATTTCTCTCTCTAGCTGTGTTGCAGGTGCCCCTGGTCCTCAGTTAAGAGTTAAATCTTTAAGAAGTAGTTCAGAGTCTAAGCTGTGGGAAGATGTGGAGACCGCAACAGCTCCAGTCCCTGTGCGGGGAGCAGCTCTGCTTAGATCCTGCTGAGAGGGGTGCTCTAGCCCTTCACTGCGGCCTCAGGCAGCATTTGGCAATGTTATTACATTTGCACAGGTGGGAAGACCCTGCTCCATGCCCAGCTTTACCATTTAGCCTGACTCTGGCTTCCCTGGCGGCTCAGACGGCAAAGAAACTCCCGGCAATGCAGGAGATTTGGGTTCTATTCCTGGGTGGGGATGATCCCCTGGAGACGGGAATGGCTACCCACTCCATATTTCTTGCCTGGAGAATTCCATGAAAAGAAGAGCCTGGTGGGCTGTGGTCCAGAGGGTCACAAAGAGCTGGGCAAGACTGAGCGACTGAGCAGGCAGGTTCTACACAAGCCAAAGTTCTGGCAGCTGCCTTCCTGCAAGCCTGCCGCCCGCAGACCAAGGGTTTCAGCCTTGCTCACTGCGCCACATTTCTGCTGTTTCTGGTTCACAAAGCAAGATTTATCTCACTTCTGAGCACTGAACTGTCTATTTTCTTCTTTTTATGTTTCATCTATTATTGCTTTGTTTTTGGACCAAAAGGGATGCATCAGAGCGTGGAGTTACGATGCCAGCTTGACAAAAATTAAGGTCATTTGATCTTAAATACTAACTGGACTGGATGGTTCCTGTGTCTGGAGATTAATCTTTGTAGAGATATGAAAACAAAGCTAAACCACATGAAACCAACTTGTATGTATTTAACTCAAAGCTGAATATCTCACAATACATTAGGGAAGCTGGTGCCAAGTTATGCTTTGAAGAGATGGGACACAGTTGCTATTTGTTTAACCACAAAGAACTTCAGGACACAACATTAAGCTCCACGTCCGTAGTCATTTGAAGACAGAATGGATAAAAGTTGCAACGTTTAGAAATAGTCACAGGAACAGACACCCAGTTATAAACTGAAAAAGCCGTGGGGATGTACTGTTAGCATGGCGGCTATGGTTCATAACGCTGAGTTGCGCGCTTGAAAGTTGCTAAAAGAGTATGTCTTGAAAGTGCTCCTCACAAGGAAAACACATTTGTAAGTGTGTGTGGTGATGGATGTTCAGTGTTTTTATTGTGACGGTCCTTTTGCAACATATACAAATGTCTAATCATTACATTGTGCACCTAAAACTAATATTCATGCTATATATCAATTAAAATCAATCCCGAGATTGCTTACATTATATTAATACAGGTAAGGAAATAATACTTGGCCCACAGAAACACAGAATCTTCCATTTTGCAAGAGCTTACAATGAGACTTTTTACTAGATTCCTGAATTGTCCTATCCAATCATGGTCCAAATTTCCCTTCTGATAATTTCATCTCCCAAGGAACAAAAGATATGAAAAGAATACTTCACAGGGCAAGAGGGAATTTATAGTAGAAATAGATATGACCTAAGAATTTGGAGGAGCTGTCTTCTCAGTGTGAACTTGTTATAGCTGATGGGGGAACTGGAGACAGCAGCTAGGGCACTAATAAAGGAGATTTCAAACACATTCAGAGGGAAGACAGGAGGCCCGATTCCATTGCCTGAAACTGGGGGGGGGGGGCGCGGACAGACGTCCAGGGAGATTGGACAACCATGATAAAATGCAACTTGATTGGGTCATCACGAATTAATCTAATGAGAAAAAAATGCAACTAAAAAGTCAGACTCTCTTCATTGAGGTCAGCTTTGAAGAGGACCTAGAATCTGGAGAGATGGTTCTGATCCTTAGAGAAGAAGGCTCTGAGCAGGTGTTAAGAGGCTTTTAGATTCTGTGAATACACCAGGAGATGAGCGACTTGATGAGCTGGGGGTTGATAGAGTGCTCAGGAAGAGCACCTCAGTCATGATCTTCCAGCCTGGAGGATGTCTCAGGGATGCTCGGGGCTCCTGCTTGGGCCACTGATGAGATATCATCATACAAAGAGGCCCAGTTCCTATCTTCACTCAAGAGAGCGGTCTTTAGACAAATGGGCACCTTGTCCTCGGTGAACATGGAATAGACTGCTCAGAAAATGAAAGGTGGTTGTCCAGGAGCCCAGATGGCCACTCAGGAGAACTGGCCAATGAGCTCCCTGAACCAGGGTTGGTGATACTAGGAGGCTGGTGGGGCGGGTGGGTCAAGCCCAGCACAGGCAGCTGGTAAAACATCCAGTCGCTCCAGCTCCGCAGAAGATGCAGGAGAGAGAGACGGTCTGCTGCACATCTGTGAGCCTGATGCTAGTTATGGATGAGATTTCAGGAGTATTATGAAAGAGCATCTTTGTGCACTGGTAGGGAACAGAGCAGTCACTGCGGGACACATCTGAGAGCACAGAGGACGCGTTTTGCCAGTGAAGGTCTTTCCTGGTTCTGGCAGGTTTGCCAGCTGGACGGGCAGAGAAAGCCTGGCCTCGACCTCAGAGGGAGATCGGAGCTGACACAGGCACGCACCTGCTGGTCATGTTTCTGGCTTGGGCACCAGGCAGGGTCACTCTCCGACGTGACAGCTGGAGAAGCTGATGCTGCTGATGCGGAGATTTTTCCTTGCCCACCCAAACCTCTTTTTAAAAACCATTTGTTTATTTTGGCCTTGCTGGGTCTTAGCTGCAGCACACAGGGGTCTTCCGTCTTCATTTTGGCCTGTGGAATCTTTAGTTGGAGCATTTGAACTCTTAGTTGTGGGCACATGGAATCTGGTTCCCTGACCAGGGACTGAATCTGGGCCTCCTGCATCGGGAGCTCAGAATCTTGGACTCTGGACCACCCAGGAAGTCCCCCAAACCTCTTTCATTCTTCCAGATGCTTCTACACCTGGAATATTCAGTCCTGAGCTTCACAAATTAGGAGGCCATGCTCCTCTCCAGGCACAGCTCTTGGACCGAGTGTTGAGAAAGAGCATGTTTATTTAGGAAACCCTGCTTCTCGCGCTGTGTTTCTGCAGACGATGCCTAGGACTTGAGGAGCAGGCACACACATCACATGGATTCACATGGCACTTTCTGGAACTGGAGTTCCAACAGTTTGCTCCTAAGATACTGTATCTTAGCCTGCAAATACTGGTAGAAACACTGCTTGGAAGTTCTCCGAGGTCTGCACCACTGACCTGAGAGCAGCCAGTTTAAGAAAAGACTGAGGTCTCCACAGGGGTGCCTCAGACACATGTCTGGACAGCATGGACACTTTTCACTGGAGGTCGCCATGGAGCCAGGCTTCCTTAGCAATGTGCAGGACGCGAGGACTGCTCTCTGAGCTGGGCCTTCAGTTCAGTTCGATTGCTCAGTCGCATCCGACTCTGCAACCCCATGAACCACAGCACGCCAGGCCTCCCTGTCCATCACCAACTCCCGGAGTCCACCCAAACCCATGTCCATCAAGTCGGTGATGCCATCCAGCCATCTCATCCTCTGTCATCACCTTCTCCTCCTGCCCTCAATCCCTCGCAGCATCAGGGTCTTCTCCAATGAGTCAACTCTTCGCATGAGGTGGCCAAAGTACTGGAGTTTCAGCTTCAGCATCAGTCCCTCCAATGAAAACCCAGGACTGATCTCCTTTAGGATGGACTGGTTGGATCTCCTTGTAGTCCAAGGGACTCTCAAGAGTCTTCTCCAACACTACAGTTCAAAAGCATCAATTCTTTGGCGCTCAGTTTTCTTCACAGTCCAACTCTCACATCCATACACGACCACTGGAAAAACCACCTCCTTGACTAGATGGACCTTTGTTGGCAAAGTAATGTCTCTGCTTTTTAATATGCTGTCTAGGTTGGTCATAACTTTCCTTCCAAGGAGTAAGCGTCTTTTAATTTCATGGTTGCAGTCACCATCTGCAGTGATTTTAGAGCCCAGAAAAATAAAGTCTGACACTGTTTCCACTGTTTCCCCATCTATTTCCCATGAAGTGATGGGACCGGATGCCATGATCTTGGTTTTCTGAATGTTGAACTTTAAGCCATCTTTTTCACTCTCCTCTTTCACTTTCATCAAGAGGCTCTTTAGTTCTTCTTCACTTTTTGCCATAAGGGTGGTGTCATCTGCATATCTGAGGTTATTGATATCTCTCCTGGCAATCTTGATTCCTGCTTGTGCTTCCTCCAGCCCAGCGTTTCTCATGATGTACTCTGCATATAATTTAAATAAGCAGGGTGACAATATACAGTCTTGACGTACTCATTTTCCTATTTGGAACCAGTCTATTGTTCCATGTCCAGTTCTAACTGTTGCTTCCTGACCTGCATACAGGTTTTTCAAGAGGCAGGTCAGGTGGTCTGGTATTCCCATCTTAGTTATTAAACAAACAAACAAAAAAATAGTACACAGTGTTCAGAAGAGAAAGATCTGCTTTGGACTCTGAGAAGGACTTTGACACCCAGACAACTGAAGAAAGTGTTACCTGACAAATGTATACAAATTCACCGCGGTCTCCTCTGTATTTATGAATCCGCAGACGTCTTCCTCTGCTCGGCCAAGACCACAGGCTCATTTTCTGAATTGTGTGTGTGTGTGGCTGACTTAGAGGATGCTGAGACCCAAGGGGAAGAATTTCAGGAGCAATTCCTCACCCGCTCCCTTGCCCAATAGAGCAACTCCCCAGATTCACTGCCAGGAGCTGCCATGTACAGAAAGGTGGGGGATTCGGGGCTGGGCCCGCAGACCCCTCCTCACACCCCCCTGTGGGACAGGGCCAGAGGAGAGCCAGGAAGTCTGGTGCAGTGAGAGGGAACTCAGCAGCCTCCTGGGCAGGGGGCGCCGGCCACGCGGAGAGCCCGGGCTGCGCTCGTGGCGAAGTGCGCCGCTGGCAGAAGGACCGCGTGTGAATGTCAGGCTGGCGTCTGCACGGAAGGCGGCTTGACGCCCTCGTCTGGAGAACGTGCCGCAGCCTGAGCCTTTCTTTGTACCTCCTGGCATCTGAAATGGTGTCTTGACTGGGAACCTCCCAGAAGCAGCCTCTGAGACCGCGATCCCAGGCAAGGGGGTGAGGGGGTGAGACAGATGAGGAAGGGCTCTGATGATGTGTGCATACTAAGTCGTGTCTTCAGTCGTGTCTGACTCTGTGTGACCCCGTGGACCGTAGCCTGCCAGGCTCCTCTGTCCGTGGGATTCTCCAGGCAGGAACGCTGGAGGGGGTTGCCATGCCTTCCTCCAGGGGAGCTTCCCACCTCAGGGATAGAACCTGATGAGGTGATGATCAGATCGGCCTGATGATGTGGTATCAGGCCACCTGTCTCCGCGGGTAAAGGAGATTAATCCTGTAGGAAAGTTCCGGAAGACCATGTAAAACACTTGCCCCAGAGCCAGGTCCAAGGAGCTGGGTATCTGCAGCCTCATTGCCGTGAATCCTGGGTTGGAGGCAGCTTCCAGTGAGGAGTGACACCCAGCACTTTGGTCCTGCCCCAGGACTGAGTTTGGTCCAGCGTGTGTGGGTTAAGAACAGCATGCTGTCTGCTACAGGTGGGCTGGTGACCCCAGCTTGGTCCTGGGTCTCCTCAGCCTCCGAGCATCGTACGGTGCAGGGAGTGGCTAGGTCTCTTCTTCACCTGTGTCCTGGGACAGTCCTCTTTGGGCCTGGACCTCATCTGCAGGTGGGACTTTTAGGTAACCAGGCCTAGTTCATCAGCAGAAAAAGAGTACTCTTCAGTCAGCACACGGGCATACTCAGCGATACCCCACCTGGGAGGACTCCCTCACCCACATCCCCTGGGACCTGCCTTGCATGCCGGCTGGACCTGGTGGGGTGACAGTCAAGGCTCTGCCATCCCAGGCTTACAACGCACAGGAAGTGACGTCTCAAACAACCGCGTTCCATGCAGGCTGTAGTACTTGCTCCCAGCGATGCTGAGGCTGACCTGAGTCTTGTGGAAAGCGGTGAGCTTCAGTCATTTTCATCCTTGCCTTCACTGGGCCTCTGTCGTGTGCCATGCCCTGAGGATGCAGACGCAGGCCCCAAAGCGCAGAGAAGGAAAACTCCCAGGGCAAAGGGGTGCTTTGGAAGATCACTGACTGCAGAGCAGGAAGGACATTCAGGAGGCGGGGGTGGTGGATGGAGGGCAGGGGAGGTTTCCCAGAGAAGATGGTTCTGGAGCAGCTCTGAGAAGATTTAACTCCAGCATACTTCACATGAGACAACGGCACATCCTCTTATGCCGGAGTTGCTAATAAAAAGTGTATTAATTATCCTGTAAAATTGATGGCAAGGGAAGCACGTGGTATATATAACAGCTTTCTCGACAACATTTCTGGAAACATCACCGTTAAGTCATCCCAGCACCTAAATTGAAACTGCAGGAGCTGTTTTTCATTCATCCCACCCTCCTAATCCCCACTGCTCCCGATCCATTTCACAGTCCTGAGCATTCTGCTCCTAGACGCCTGTGAGCTCCATCCACGCTCTCATCCCTTCCTGCCGCTGCCCTGGTCCAGACAACCCCTCTCTCTCACTAGGATCATCCCAGCCCTCTCGGCTCATCTCTTCGTCTGGCTCTTACCTGCTTCTGACCTTCTTCTTCTTCCTGAATGTTCCAACAGTTATGCCTTCCTGGGACACAGGCTTTCAGGGCCAAAGCAGTAAGGAACCACTGATACTCAGATACACATGTTCCCTCTGCCCGGCTTAAATAAGAACTGACTTCAAGCACCTGGCTCCCTCTGGGATACAGGGATTACACAGACACACTAAAGTAAACACACTCAGGCTCATGAAACTTGTGGAATTTCTAAGAATCACACTCATCTTGTCAGACTTTACAAGGCAAAATTTCAAACTGCACCTCCTTCCTTAAGGCCGATGCATAAAGGCTCACAGGAATAGACTTTTATGTAAGAGTTGGTTCCTACTTCTAGCAGAATTATGAGGCCATTAAATTTGTTTATAGGGTATTATTTCTGTATTTCCAAGCCTGACAAGGACTGATGGGTGGATACGTGCCTTAAATGAAAGATAATTAAAGAGATAATTGAACTGTTTTAAAATCTTACCCTGAATTTGAACTCAATCGCTTTTTTGGTTCACAATGCAGGCAGACTCAACAGGGGGTGAGAAATTCCTTGCCTTCTTCTCTGAACTTCTATTTCAGGCAATGACCTGAGTTCCCATTGGTGATCTATTTCCTTTTAGCAACAGATTAGTAATCAAAAGTTGAGGGCTTTCACTTTGCAGACGCTTTGAAAGTCTGGGAACACAGAGTCTGTGAGATGCAGTCCCTCTGGGGCAGCATCATGATATCACTGGTGCGGCAGAGCTGAAAGTGGGTGTAGGGTGTAAGAGGGGAGAGAAGGGGAAGAGAAGACAGCAGGAAAGGGACAGAGGGACAAAGGAGGTCAAGCCAGCACCCTGGGTCCTCCTGCATTTTTCACCTTTATTCTAAGGGGACTGAGACATCACTGAGAACATTGTATTTTGAAGGGAGGGTGTTGTGTGCTCCTGTGTACATATGATCACATGTGCGCCTGTAGGAACGTCCACACCTCCGCGCAGTGACGTGTGCGTGGAAACCGGGGGAGAGGGATGCAGCTGGCCAAGGGGGCAGAGAGGAGCCGGAAAGAGACCACGCCCTAACCCAGCAGGTTCCGCACAGCCGCCCAGGAAACCCCACCCACCGCCTGAGCCCTGACCCAGCAGGTGTAGGAAGGCTGCCCAGGGACCCCACAGAGCCCCAGGCCTCACGCGTGCCTGAATTAGACACACTCCTCTCCACCAAGGAGGAGACGGTAAAGCAGAGCCCAGGACCCTTTTGGGCTTCCCTGGTGGCTCAGCTGGTGAAGAACCCGCCTGCAAGGTGGGAGACCTGGGTTTGATCCCTGGGTTGGGAAGATCCCCTGGGGAAGGGAAAGGCGATCACACTCCAGTATTCTGGCCTGGAGAATTCCATGGGGTCGCAAAGACTGAGTGACTTTCACTTTCAAGGACACTTTGGAAGCAGCTCCTGCCTTGGTCTTGGGTCCGCTGGAAACCAGCTTTCTTTTTTTTTTTTCATTTATTTTTATTAGTTGGAGGCTAATTACTTCATAACATTTCAGTGGGTTTTCTCATACATTAACATGAATTAGCCATGGAGTTACATGTATTCCCCATACCGATACCCCTTCCACCTCCCTCTCCACCCAATTCCTCTGAGTCTTCCCAGTGCACCAGGCCCGAGCACTTGTCTCATGCATCCAACCTGGGCTG
>JADEYB020000020.1:1583672-1621383 GCA_015832495.2 Alces alces
GCTTTTTTGGGCGCCTGATGACCTCAGCTGGCGATCAGAAGTTGTTTTGTGAAGTTTGCTCTGCGTTCAGTTATTCTTTTGATGAATTTGTAGGAGAGAACGTGGTCTCCCCGTCCTACTCCTCCGCCATCTTGGCTCCTCCCTCCTGGAAACCAGCTTTCTGTGAAAGGATCCAAGCTCTGCCTTGGGGGAAATATGAGAATTCAGTGCTCTGTGCCTTTACAGAGAAATTCAGACAACGCAGCACTTACATGGTCATGGCTTCTTCCAGCCACCAGCTTTGGAGTTAAGAGTTTCTGTAATGTTTACGAGCCTTTGGTTGTGCTGAAATCCTAGGAGAAAGGTTAGCTCTGTTCTAGAAGACTAGATTCACGAAAACAAATGACCGCCCTCAGATGCTGTATGAAACTCTCCAAAAATGAGCCAGGGCTGATGTAACTACTCTCATTTCTGGAGGATGCTATGCTCAGACCTGGAACAGGGCCATGGGGAGGCTTAGAATGGGACCGTGCTGGTCACTGGTCCGCGCTCTTCCTCTGATCACCTGGGATTGCTGGGGGCCCACCTGCATGCTTTGTGAGGGAGAGACGTCAGCAGAGCCCCACCCGTCACAGACCTCAGAGATGCCAGCTGGAGAGACAGATCTCGGACGTGTGCACACACACCTCAGTGCCTAATTGCAAATCGTGGTCTGTGCTAAGAAGGCAAGAATGGTAAAAGCGAAAATGGGGAGGGGGTCATTTAACTCCACTTGAAGGGTTAGGGAAAACGTCCCTGGAGAGGTTCCACTGCAGTTGAAATGAGCAGTTTCCCTGTGGGATGCGAGCAGGGAAATGGCGCAAGACAGCAAGAAATACGTGGAAGCATTGAAACCGGGAGGAGCTGGGTGGCCGGGCAGGCAGGGAGGGACTGCGGAGGGGCTGGTCTTCGCCGCCATCGCTCATCCTCAGACCAAGCTCGTAGCCCGGCCGGACAGACCCCCTGCTTCCTTTCCTGCATCCGCCGCCTCCTCTCTCCCCAGAAGTCAGAGCCACTGTCCCGTTGTTGGGGGTGCAGCTGTGCGGGGAGGGGCGAGGGTGAGGGGCTGAGGCAGAGGCGGAGGGAGCCCCTGAGCGGGGCGCTGAGCTGACACCGACCGAGGGGACGGCCGTCTCCAGCCCGTCATCCACGATGCCCTGGGAGCTGCGTTTGGACTCATCTCTCGGGCAGCGAGGAGGCAGCACAGGGTGGTGCCCCTGGCCGTGTGTGTGACCCCTGGTGTGTGTGTGACCCCTGATGTGTGTGTGACCCCTGGTGTGTGTGTGACCCCTGGTTGTGTGTGTGTGACCCCTGGTGTGTGTGTGACCCCTGATGTGTGTGTGACCCATGGTCATGTGTGTGTGACCCCTGGTTGTGTGTGTGACCCCGGTCATGTGTGTGACCCCTGGCCGTGTGTGTGACCCTTGGTGTGTGTGTGTGACCCCTGGTGTGTGTGTGACTGCTGGTCATGTGTGTGTCCCCAGTCGTGTGTGTGACCCCTGGTGTGTGTGTGTCCCCGGTCGTGTGTGTGACCGCTGGTGTGTGTGTGACCCCTGGTGTGTGTGTGACCCCTGATGTGTGTGTGACCCCTGGTGTGTGTGTGTCCCCGGTCGTGTGTGTGACCCCTGGTGTGTGTGTGACCCATGGTCATGTGTGTGTGACCCCTGGTGTGTGTGTGACCCCTGGTTGTGCATGTGCCCCACGGTGTGTTAACTGCCCACAATTCGGGTCCTGTGTGGCCGGGGGCCGGGGGGTCTGTGACCTTCGCATCCTAGCTGGCAGAGCTGGGAAGAGCAGCGTGAGCTGCGGGCGGGCTGCTCCCCGGGGAGCGTGGAGCTCCGGATGCTGCCGCTCAGTGAGGGATGGAGCAGGTGGCAGACGAGCCCGGGGCTTTTGAAGAGGAGCGCAGGGGGTCTGGTGCCCCCAGCGATTCAGGCTCCAGAAGCAGAAGGAGAGTTTAACCACGTAAGGCATTCTGCGCCCTGCTGGCCTCGCCGGGACTCCGGCCGCTGGTGTGGCCGGGACGCCCCCCGGGCCCCCGCCTTGTCCGCGGGGCTCCAGCCTGCCGCGCCCTTTCTGCGTGTGGAGCTCGCAGGGCTCTTCCTGCTCTGGTCTCGGCACGTGCGTTTCTCCTGCTTTCCTTCTCAGAGGGTCTCAGGCAGACCCTCTCATCCAGCAGGTTGAGGTACAAGCAGCCCCTCCTCAGAGGGCCTCCCTGACGACCCTCTTGGACCACCTTGCTCCCCTCTCATCAGACTTCAGGTCCACCCAAGTTTCCAGTGTCAGGCCAGGCCTGGCCTGACCTTCTGCCCTGGGACCCAGCACCCAAGTGAGGCAGATGCAGGCCCGGAGCCTGGTTAGTGCATGCTTTCGGTTAGAGAAAGGGTATTTTAAGAATCTCTTTGTTTGTTCTAACACAAGAATGCTTTATTGACTCCTGGTGAGGTCTGTAAATCATCTTGATGACCAGACATCTCAGTCTGTAAAATCGGATATCTCATAAATTCATAAGAAGTCAGAACAAGTGGAACGCAGAAGAATCGGCAGATCCAGAGACCGTGACAGACACACCTCCAATTCCTCACGATCCCTGGGTTACGATTCCGTCAGAAAAATCCAAAGGAATTGCCACCTTGTCCCCCATCATATCACTTGGCAGAAGCAATGATTTTCTGTAAATGGAGATTTCTGGTTCCCATAAACAAGCTTCAATTCATACGGAAGTGGGAGAAACCCTTCTCTGAACTTGTCAGTCTGAACACCCAAGTTGTGGCAACATCCCCCCCCCCCCAAAATACCTCTATCACATTACACTGTCTTTTGGGGCCACAAGAATATTCTGAAGAGATGTCAAAATGTGGTCCTCAAGAAATGAGGCCCCGATGGCTCGTGTCAGCTGGATACTGAGCATCTGAGGCACAGAAGCAGAGGTCCAGTTGGGTCTGAGCCTGTGTCTAAGCACAGGCAGCCCCTTCCGAAAGCCCTGTTCTTATCGAGGGCAGTGATGTCACCCAGATGGGGCTCCAGAGATCAGAGCATCTTCAGACGGGGTGCTGAGGGTGTGGACGTGCCCCCTGGTCCCCAGCCGACTGCAGGGCTGCAGCAAACACTGCCTCGGGTGATGCCACCTCTCCTCCCGGGCCACGGGAGCTGTCCATGGTCCTGCTTCCCCGCCGGGCCTCCCTCTGCCCCAGGACAGCACATCGCCAGCCTTCCCCAGAGCCTCCGTCATGATTCTGCAGCCTCGATTACCTTCCCCCAGTTGAAACCCTGCTCTGAGCCCAGGCCTGTGGCTGGTGTGAGCCCGGAGCAGGTACACCTGCTGAAACTCTGAACTCCTCTCTGCCTGGTTGGTGCCACGGCTGGTCCCTCCTTCTCCGACCCCCCATCTGCTCCTCCACGTGGTCAGTGTGTGAACGCACAGGCGGCGCAGGGTCTTTGGGGGGCTGCAGGAGATAATGGGCATGCGGCACACAGCTCAGCGTGAGCCCCGCACGTCTGTGATGAAAGCTGTGATTGTTTTGGACAAAGTGCCTACTCCAAAGGAGTCCACTCTTGGCTCTGCACTCGCTTGCCTCGTAACCCTGGACAAGCCCCATGGCCTCCTTTGTTTCTGTGGGGATTTGGGGATGTGCTGAGAATTAGGGAAGGAGAGAGTGCTATGTGGGGAACGGCTCCATTTCACCGCCTCTCAGTACTCATCTCTTTGATGACACCCTCCCCCAACGAGCTCCTGTTTCAAAACCTATTGCCAAGGGAACCAGCCGAACCTGTTAAAAGACCTATTTAGATCACCAATAGAATCTTGAGTATTATTCAAACTAATAATGGTCTGGACGGGAGAACATGTCCTATTATTATTAATTTAGGAGACCACAGCCTCCTTAGCGATGAGCTTGATAACAACTGAAAAAAAAAAAGTAGGAAGCATTCCTGCAGAGGTGTACTATACCAAGCTGTCCTTTGGGTGCAAATAATGAATTTCTTTGGAGAAAATGAGGTTCTTTTCTCCACATTGCTGTTAGCCAGACACCCTCTTTCTCTCAGCTGATACCATCC
Organism: Alces alces; assembly: GCA_015832495.2. Lineage (NCBI taxonomy): Eukaryota > Metazoa > Chordata > Mammalia > Artiodactyla > Cervidae > Alces > Alces alces. Next base: position 1,587,750 of record JADEYB020000020.1, read on the forward strand.
CAGAAATTATCAGCGCCTTGGAGGAAATGCAACTAAGATCTACTTATACAAGCTCTGTCTTCCAGAATTTCCTTCAAGTCCAGTTTTACACTCAGATTGTGTCTAGGACTATCAAATTCTTTATGAAGGATAGAAATGAGGAACCATCTTGGTTAATGGCTCAGAAATTTCAAATATCTTAATTTTGAATTAATGCTAGAGTAAACACCTAATTACTCTCCTCAGACATATTTATTAAATAAATCCCCGTGAGTCCAGCTTGGATGAGATGATAGTCCCAATACTTGGGCTCCCCTCATAATTAATCAATACATATCCTCATTCTAAGTGGCAAATAGATAAACAAATACAGTTTTAAACATCACAAAGCCTGAGGGTATTTGCTATTTTTCTCAGTAACCATGTTGTTTTTTTTTTCCCTGCTGCACACAGTTTCTATTTTCTAAATCAGTAAAAACTTATTGAATATGACTTGGGGGTTTGCAAAAACCTAATTGAAATAATGCTTTATGGAATGACAACATTTTAGAAAGTCAGTAATGATAAAAAAAAAAGTCACAGACAAACGACCATGTCTCACAACATCTCTGCATATCTATTGTCTATTTTTAAATTGTTAATCAAAGCCAACTGGCATACTGCCTATGGGGAGATAGGAAAAAATCTTTAAACCCCCAAAGCTTCTAAAATTATCCACTGTGCTTACTACTTTGCTTCTGAAGGGAGATTATCCCCCTAATTGGAAATTCTATTATTTGTGTCTGAAATGTTGGAAAGGACAAGTTGGGGCTGAACCACTATTAATAGCCCACTGCCGGGGCCATAGTAAAAGACCATGCTACACGAAGGTTATTCATCGCTGGGCATATTAAGCCTGTCATTTTCATTAATCATGACCCCAGCCTGCAACACAAATGGTCTGGGTCCCATTTGTATTTCATCAAGTGCCTCATGATTTCAGCCTCTCTCTTACTTAAGGCAACATCATTATTCCTTCAGAGATGTTGCCCAGAACATTGGGTTATGATGTTTCCACAGCACCCAGAGCCCAGCCACCTCACCAGGGTGTGTTTTGATGCTGGAAGTCGATCCTGGCTGGCTTCAGCAAACACAATAACAGGAGTGTGGTGTCCTTCCAGGAGTGGAGACAAAGAAGTGACCAGGCTTCCAAGTGACCGTTTCTAGAGATGAATTTGCTCTGGCCTCATAGTTACACCTAGCATCACACCAGCCCCCAAGAAGGCTTTTGTCTCCAGGAACTTAAGCATAACTTCGGATCTCAATGGTAACTTATTGTGAGCATGACCACATCACGTGGCACCTGGAATCTGGAAGCAACAGACGAGATTCAGAGAAAACATCAGGACTTGTAGGAACTGGAGACAGGCTGCTAAGAAACACAGCAAAGCCTGGAGCACCAGGCCAGCTCTGAGGAGCAGGGGGTCCACGTGCCCTGGAGGCTGAGGCCCAGGTCCCGTCTTCGCTTCTTCCAGCCTCAGTCTCCTGGTCTATAAACTGGACGACACAAGTCAGCTCCCGTGGGGCGGGTGAGACAAACGCAGGACGCTGTGGAGGCTCAGCGCGGCACCAGCAGCTGCTCAGCTCATCTTGGCTGCTGTTACTGTGTAATTTCCAAATGGGATCAAAAGAACTATCCTTCTTTTTCTTCTTCTTCTTTAAAGTCAGACAAAATCTGTGTAGCAGCAACATTGTATGCAAGGCAGATCTCAGAAGGTCTGCCCTCCCTCTGCTCTCTTCTCCTGGAAATCGGTGAGCAATTTCCACCCTGGGTTTGGAAAGAGAAGGAAATTTGCCCAAGATTTCTAGGTGAAATCTCCCGGGCTGCGTGGGACCTGAGTCCTTACCCGAGGCATAGCTGCGGGCCCCATGGGCACTCTCCGGGGCCCAGGTCTGTCTTTGCGAGTACAGGACTCCTGCCTCCCCTGGAGTCCTGAGCCCCAGACCCCCATGGGTGCGTCAGCTGAGGTCAGCCCCACGCTGAGGGCTTCTCACCTGCAAGCACCAGCTGGGCTGTGCAGACCAGCATGGGAAGCCCCTGCCCTTGGATGGGTGGTCCAGCCTCCACCCCTACCCAGAAATGAAGTCAGGGCTGGCTTCCTGCCGTAGTCCCTGCCCAACAAGCAGAGGTGACTGGATGAGATGCTCAGCTGTCTCTTCCGTAAAGCCGCCCTTGCCGACTGCACCTGGAATGCAAATCATGCTGCAGCTTAGTACTGAGCACAAGGAAAAATGATCCTTCCCTGGTGACATGGCATTTTCCCTTGAATCAGACAGGAAGAATGACTCCCCTTTGAGTCGTCAAGGCCAACAAACACAGCTCTAAATTTAATATTCAAATTTAGCAACTGTGGAGATGTATTGTGATATAATTATCCCATTCTTTCCTGCAATTGCCTTATTTTAAAGAATTACACACACACACACACACACACACATTTTTCTTTTGTAAAAGCTTTATTTACATAATTTTCATGCCATACAATGAATTTAAATTTACAATCAGAGATATGTGGAAACATGGCCATAGTTAGTTTTAGATCATTTTCTTTACTCCAAAAAGAGAGCCACATGCCTTGGTCATTGCCCCCTCCACCACCCCTCTGCCAGTCTAGGTAACCGCTAGTCTTTCTGTGTCTGTAACATTTCCCTCTTCTGAACGTTTCGTGTCAATGGGCACCTACAGCACATGGTCTTTTGTGACGGGTTTGTTTCACTTTGCGTCATGTCTACAAGGTTTGCCCACACTGTATCAGTGCTTCCTCCCTTCTTTGGCTGAACACTATCCCGTTGTTTGGAGAGACCACGTTTTGTCTATTTATTTGTAGTTGATGAGCACTGGGGCTGTTTCTGCCTTTGGGCTGTTACAGATCACGCTGCTGTGGACCTCCTACTGATCAGATGCCCTGCTGTGTCTCTCCTGCTGTGATGTTCCCCTTGCCTCTGGCCCCCTGGTCCAAGAGGCCGGTCTGAATGGACCGAATCAGCGGGTTCTTGTTGGTGTCAGCCAAAGGGAGGCCCAAGGGAAGCAGAAGCTGTGGGGGTATTTACTTCTCTGGTCCTCTCCCCAGGGGTCCTGTCTGCTGGCCTCTCTCTCCAGCACCCTCCTTGTCTCTCCCTCACTCTGGCCAAGTTAACTCACACCAAAAGGCACTGTACTATCTTGCTGCTTTCTTATTTCACCTCTTCTTTTTTTTTTAACGTAAACTTTGTATTTTGTATTGGGGTAGAGCCGATTAACAATGTGGGGATAGTTTCAGGAGAACAGCGAAGGGACTCAGCCGTGCATATACACGCATCGACTCTCCCCCCAGCCCCCCTCCCATCCAGGCTGCCACGTAACACTGCGCATCTCCCTGTGCTGCACGGTGGGGCCTTGCTGGATGTCCATTTTAAGCACAGCCGTGTGCACGTGTCCCCCTGCTCTCTGACTCTGGGAGGTTCTCTCTGTGCTGCACGGTGGGGCCTTGCTGGATGTCCATTTTAAGCACAGCCGTGTGCACGTGTCCTGTTCTCTGANGACTCTGGGAGGTTCTCTCTGTGCTGCACGGTGGGGCCTTGCTGGATGTCCATTTTAAGCACAGCCGTGTGCACGTGTCCTGTTCTCTGACTCTGAGAGGTTCTCCCTGTGCTGCACGGTGGGGCCTTGCTGGATGTCCATTTTAAGCACAGCCGTGTGCACGTGTCCTCCTGTTCTCTGACTCTGGGAGCTTCTCCCTGTGCTGCACAGTGGGGCCTTGCTGGATGTCCATTTTAAGCACAGCCGTATGCATGTGTCCTCCTGTTCTCTGACTCTGGGAGGTTCTCCCTGTGCTGCACGGTGGGGCCTTGCTGGATGTCCATTTTAAGCACAGCCGTGTGCACGTGTTCTCCTGCTCTCTGACTCTGGGAGGTTCTCTCTGTCTGTGCCTGGCTGACTTCGCTCGGTAGGACACTCTGGGTGCAGCACTGTTGGTGTATTTCTGCCTCTCCTTGACCCCCAGGGCAGGAGACTGCTGTTTCCTCTCTGCTGCAGAGGGTGCCAAGGAGCATAAGCTGCACACACCCTGACGTCCCCTGGGCACTGTCCACGCATCTCTCTTATGGATGCGTCTAGAGAACTGGAGTCATCAAGTTTAAACGTTTCCTTCATTTAGTCATCATCGTCCCTAAACTTGGCATATTTGCCCCTGGATTAGATTCCCATTTAATCATACACCCTCCTTTTATTCAGAGAAGTACATTTTTAATTGGTTGCCTGTAGCTTAACAAAATATCCCAACCTTAGAGAAAGCATAAAGATTCCAGTTCCTCTGTGATTGAACCTCAGTCACTAGCCCTCATGTTCTGAAACTGTTAGTCATTTTAAACCCTTTTCACCTATTTTTGTTGTTTAGTTGTTCAGTCATGTCCAACTCTTTTGCCACCCCATGGCCTGTAGCCCGTCAGGCTCCTCTGTCCATGAGATTCTCCAGGCAGGAACCCTGGAGTGGATTCCCATTTCCATTTCCAGGGGATCTTCTGGACCTAGGGATCAAACCCACGTCTCCTACATCACAGGGGGGTTCTTTACCACTGAGCCACCAGGGAAGATTTTTACCTATATGCTTATCTCCAAATGGGCCTTCAAAAAATGCCAGGCTTCACAATATTTAAATGGTAGGTTTTCTCCATGTGGTCATGGACACCATGAAAATCAGATATTATATACTAAGGGTTTCTTGCCTATAAACAAACAGATCCAACTTTAATCCCATTTTAATGGACATTTCTTCATAATACTGGTAACAGGGGGCAGCACACAGGTACCCAAAGCCTCCATTCAAGGGAAGTCAGTCCCTAACAAAGGAAGTCCCGCCCCTTTAACAAGGGAAGTCCCGCCCCCGAGGGCTCCTGTGATGCCCGGGAAACCTCAGGCATGCTCTGTACCACGTGGTCCAGACTTGACCTCAGAGTCACATCTTGGCTTTAAAATGCAGACTGAGGAGCAAGAAGTAACTTCAAAGTAACAAGAGATTTTCTTGTTCTGAACTGCCGCGGGCGACCCCTTTCCACCTCATGCACTCCTATGTGAGCTATGCTCTTTCCCCTGCTTACATCACGTTTAGCGTAAAGCTCTTTAGGTAAAGTCAGTGATGTGTGTGTTCTTTCTCTCCCTCTGCCTTTTCGAGCGTTCTGCATCTGAAATAGTGTCTTCCTCTTAGACGGTCCTACAGGGACAGTAAAGACCCTCCTGCCAGTGCCGGGGTGAACCCGAGGGTCCCTTCCTTCTGGTCCCGGCGCTCAGCTTCTAAGGAGGGAGGCGGCCCCTCTCCCGGGGGTCAGGAGGCTGCAGGGTCCAGCTCTCACTTGTCTCTGATGTTCCCTCCTGAGAGGGCGGGGCCTGAAACGGACTGCTCGCTCAGGGTTCCTGCAGCTGCCATGAGTTTACTGTGGAGCGAGCCTGCCTCTCTCCCCCAGACCCTGCTTACCTGCACCAGCGTGCTGCCCGCTCGGAGCCCGCTCCCTGCCTGGACAGCGCTCCAACCAGCAGCGCCCAGACCATGTCCGCTGAGCCCTCAGCTTCAAGGGGTGGCTCGTGGCCGCCAGGCAGGGGAGCGCATTGATTACTGAGCAACTGGCCCTGGGCCGCTTTACTGCTCTGTTCCCTGTAAGTGATGGAAGTCAAACATGAAACTCAGTTCATTATTAGGTGGAATTTGAGAAATACGCAAATGAGCCCTCCCTAAACAAGAAAATGACAGTACCTCGCTCATCAGCCTGATTTAAGGGAAATAACACCCTCCCCAGAGCACTGACATTTCCACAGTGGCATTTCATTCGGGCAGCAGGCCAGGGCCGGGAGAGCAGATGTGGCGTGCAGCCTGGGAAGTGGGAGGAAAGGCAGAGTGTCCTCTGGAGCTCAGGGGTCAGGTGGCGACTGGAGGCGCTTTGACGACATTAAACTTTGATTAAGGATCAGTTCCGTTCAGTCAGATCAGTCGCTCAGTTGTGTCCGACTCCTTGCGACCCCATGAACCGCAGCACGCCAGGCCTCCCTGTCCATCACCAACTCCCAGAGTCTACCCGAACCCATATCCATTGAGTTGGTGATGCCATCCAACCATCTCATCCTCTGTCGTCCCCTTCTCCTCCTGCCCTCAATCTTTCCCAGCATCAGGGTCTTTTCCAATGAGTCAGCTCTTCCCATCAGGTAGCCAAAGTATTGGAGTTTCAGCTTCAGCCTCAGTCCTTCCAATGAACACCCAGGACTGATCTCCTTTAGGATGGACTGGTTGGATCTCCTTGCAGTCCAAGGGACTCTCAAGAGTCTTCTCCAACACCACAGTTCAAAAGCATCAATTCTTCGGTGCTCAGCTTTCTTTATGGTCATTAAGACTATTAAGGATCAAGACTCCAAAATACCAACACATCTCCCGCCGCTTCACTGGTCCTCCCCACCCTCTCTTCACACACATCACACAGACAAACTCATTTCCAGGTTGGACCACACACATTTCTGTCCAAGTGTGCATAAGTTTCCTTGTTTCAGACCTGGGAGTGGGGGTCACAGCTCATCTAAAAGGGGTCTGAGCAGCTCAGTTCCCCAACCCCGTCACTACTGACCACTGTGTACTTAGCATGATGGACAGAGACCTGCAGAGGGCCCCGCAGAAGCATCACCCCACTTCACCGTGGTGGACTCCCCTCCACTCACCCCCACTGCAAGGTGGCTGGCCAGGGAAGGGGCAGTTTGCTGAGCCTGGGAGCCCAAGCTCCCTCATTGGGCCCACTTTGCGGGAGGTCACTGTGGCTGCTGCAAGCTGCTCACAGCAGAGGTGGCGGAAGGAGGGAAGGGAAACAGTCAGGGAGTTCTCCAGGAGGAAGGGTGTGGGGTGCGGGCCTCATTCCCGGCCTTCTGTGACCGTTCTCTGGTAGGCAGCAGAGAGCAAGTTAGAAATGCAAACATTTACAGTGTGATTGATTGTATCGATTTCCTATTTACCAGGTTCCAAACCCATCCACTAGCTCCAGGACCGCTGGGAAGCATGAAAGAGCGAGGTGGAGAGCTCACGGAGTAGACACAGGCTCCCAGCTAGAGAGGGGTTTCAAGCTTGTCAGCAAGGACAGCATTTATCTTATCAAGAGTGTGATTTATTGTAATTGCTGTCACTTAACTGTCTTTTAACCATTGACAAAACAAATCTCTTTGCTAAAGGTTCAACAGTAATCTCCTGACAGACTTTCAGCAGTCACAGATGGACCTAAATAATAAGAAATCATGTTGATTAAGTGGGGTAGCTTTTAATCACCTTGTTAAACACGGGTCCCTCCCTCCCCTGCTGCTGGTCACTGTGGTGTTCGTGGTTAACGGGGGAGCAGGGCCATTTCGCTGATCAAGGGTGGGCTGTGTTAATTTGCTGTAGCTACCAGGTTATAATTACTCTCAAAAGATACCCTCTTTTTTCCTTGGTGCTGAAACCATTTATCCAATGGGAGGAGCAGGGTGTGTGACAAGCAGCGTTTAGATGAAGTCTGATCCCGTGATTTATTTAGGTCACAGTGCAGTTAATAATGAATGAGGCCGGCTCTGCTGCTCCGGGAGCGGTTCTGAAGGACTCTTCTCTTTGCAGCAGACTCTTGCTATTCCGGGCAGTCTGCGACTCAGCATCTCAGATCGGCTCCACTTGCTGTGAGAGTCGTGTTGAAAGGCTCAGCGGATGAGAAAAACTATGTCAACATCAAAAGGCCCCCAGCCCCCCACGCATACAGAGTAAGGGCCGCACTGCCGTCATCCTGGACGGCAGACGGGGGACTGAACAGAAGCCAACACACGCCCTTCCCCGGGCAGCGCCTGGTCCCCCAACAAGTTCCCACAGACAGGAGGAAAGTGGACTTAGGAATGGCCAGTCGGTAAAAGGAGGTCTTGTCATCCAGGCAAAAAGTCTAGACCCTGGGTCCAGACAGACCCCCATTCCAGCCCCGGCCCAGCCTGTCAGCAGGTACCTGATCTGGACCCTTATCTGTAACAGCGGACGACACACTGATGCCACCCCCTCCCTCGCTCCCACCGTCTTTCTGCTGGAATTCGCTGGCTCGAGGCTCACGGCCCCCACGGGGTCAGCGCCTCACCCTGTTCCCAGAGCAGAACCCCAGCCGCAGGGGCTGCGTGGCTCGGGCCCGGCTCTTCAGCCTCTCGGCTTGCTCCACGTGCCCTGCCGGCTCACTGATGTTCGTGTTGAGCACGTGGCAGGCGGCGGGGGGCGGGCGCACAGAGGACCATCCCCAGTGAGGGCACGGCCGTCAGATCCACATCAGTCACTCATCAAAGCGCGTGAGGGCGGCAGGAACGGCTGGGGCTCTGAGTGGATGTCTGGGAAGCTCCTCGGGGGCGGGGAGTGTGGGGCTGGTCCAGGTCGCCGAGTGAACACCGTGCCCCCCTTACGTCCCGCCTGAGGTCGCGGAGTTTCACTTATCTCATTGTTCAGACAGTGCACTGTGAGCTTTCTATTACTGATGAAAACTTCCCGGACTTGTGCTGGTACCGAGCGGCTGAGCACCCAGGGGCTCCCTGGAGAAGGCCAGGCCTGCAGAGGAGACGGCGGGGTCCTGAGCTGGCCCGGGGGCCCCGGGACATGAATCTCGGTGAGATGGGTGCTTCTCTACAGCCCCTCGGTCCTGGGGACCCACGGATCATCCTCTCTGGAAGGAGCCGGTGCCTGCGGCTGCAGCTGTGAGGTGATCTTGACCCAGTCCCATGGCTTGGAATCAGGGGGGGTGGCTGGAGGCCCCGTGATGCCCAGCTGGTGCCCAGTGGGCCTGGCGTGAGAGGGGCGATTAAATGCTGAAAGGAGGTTCCCGTGTCACCTCTGTGTTCCCTGTGGTCCTGGCGCGGGTGGTGATGAAGGGAGGAGGGGGTAGAAGCCTCGGCCTCCCTGCCTCCAACCGAGGGGTGGCAGCAGCTGGTGTCCATGCGTCCCCCCCTTCCCTCTGCACGGAGCCTGAGAGAGGCGTTACCAGTGAGGCATCGGGGGCCAGAGAGGTTGAGTATTACGGCCAAAGTCACACAGCCTGTTCCCTCTGTGGGGGCCACACACACACCCTTACTTGAGGGCTATTGCCAGTTGTTCAGTGGCTCATGGGAAAAAAACACGACGTTGGGCGGCTGTGAGTTCACCAGCGTGAGCTGTGTTCGTGTGAAAGCACGTGTCTCCAGAGGACGTGGAGTCCTGGGGCCACAAGCGGGACAAAAGCAGCTGGCTCACCATGTGTGGGGCCAGCTCCCACCCCGCCCAGGGCCGCCGGCACCTCCCACTCAGCCTGAGCCGTCCCCACCTGAGGGCTGGCCCAGACGCTGCCAGGACGGGGCAGGGACATCCACGACTCCAGGAGAAGGGCTGCGTCAGAGGGCGAGCGACGCGAGGATGGTTCCTGCTCCGGATTCCTGGCCAGCCTGATTGGGCACGGTTTCAGAGTCACTCGGTGTATCCTCCAAGGCAGTTAATCAGGGCCTTAATAACTGGCTCCCCACGACGCATGCTGGGCAATTATCTGCTTAACTTCTCCAGCTGGCCAGTGCAGATGCTGCGGTGGGTCTGGATGGACTGGCATCTGCAGGGGGTACAGTGATGAAGCAGGAACCACACCTTCACGATGCTGCCCTCTGCAGCCCAGGGGCCAAGCAGGACCTGCCACCTGAGTGTCCAGACACCACCTGGGGCTTCACACCCGAGGACAGCCCTGCATGTGAGCATCCAGACACCACCCGGAGCTTCACACCCGAGGACAGCCTTCATCACGTGAGCATCCAGATACCACCTGGGGCTTCACACCTGAGGACAGCACTCACCACGTGAGCACAGAGACACAGGACTGGGGCCTCACACCCCGAGGTCACCACGTGAGCATCCTGACACTGCCCTGCGGCCTTATCCCTGAGGACAGCCCTGCCATGCGATCATCCAGACACCACCCGGGGCTTCACACCCAAGGACAGCCTCTACATGTGAGCATCCATAGACCGCCCTGGGGCTTCACACCTGAGTACAGCCCCCGCCACCTGAATATTCAGACACCACCCTGGGGCTTCACACCCGAGGACAGCTCTACATGTGAGCATCCGGACACCACCTGGGGCTTCACACCCAAGGACAGCCTCTACATGTGAGCATCCATAGACCGCCCTGGGGCTTCACACCTGAGTACAGCCCCCGCCACGTGAGTATTCAGACACCACCCTGGGGCTTCACACCCGAGGACAGCTCTACATGTGAGCATCCAGACACCACCTGGGGCTTCCCATCCTGAGGACAGCCCTGGCAGGTACGGAAGGGCAGAGAGAATTTCAGTGCTTAGTTTTAACACTCATGGAGATGGAGGGCCTCTCATGGGCACGGGCAGTCTCCATTCTTCATCTTTGCTGAAGCCGACAGGATTCCCTGGGAGGCCCCTGTGTCTCCCCTCGCCTCTGACACTGGGGAGGGCCTCTGAGAAGTCTGCCATGGAGGCTGAAGCCCTCCAGGACTGGCCTTCACCCTGCCGTGGCCTCTTGAGCACGAGCCCCCTCTGTGACCGTGTCGGGGTGTATGTGTCATTTCAGAATTTTCCAGAAGTTCCCCTTTACTTCCGGTAGAGAACGTTCAGTGCATTAGGTCCAGCCCTCCGCTCTCACAGTGCCTTTGAAACAGAAGTGCTGACAGAGTGTTTGGCGCAGGGGTGCATGTGTGCGGTTCCCCGGGGGATCTGAGGGGCCCTTGGGGACGGCTGGGGACTCGGCACAGCCCACCTGGCCGGTGGACGCCCTCTGCCCGACCGTCGGGTGCAGCCCTGCTGACCGGCTCCTTGAACCCAGAGGACCATCCGCATGCTTGTGGCTCTTCGTGTCCTTTTGTCAGAGATGTGGAGAATGCCGGGACTGTCGGGGGCACACTCAAGACCCCAGACAGTGATGCTCTCACGGCCCCCAGCCTGCCCCTCCCCGCAGTCCAGGTCAGTGATGGCGACGCAGAGGCCCGTGGCCGCCAGGGAGCCTCCGAGTGTCAGGCTCACCTGGGGAGTGAGGTCAGCCCTGCAGCGGCCAGCTCCGGCCTCCTCCGTGCCGAAGCCCTGGGCTCGGGGCTCAGAGTGGTTGGTCCTTCTACGCTCTGGACAGGCCTGGCGAGGTTGCCGGGACAGATGCCCGGGCACCCCTCTGCTGACGCGCAGGGGGGGCAGAAGGCTCCCCGTGCTGGTGCTCCGTCCAGAGACAATCCCGCTCCCCTGGGCCTCAGGCACGGCCTCCCTGCTCGTCTCAGCCTCCTCTCTAAGCCGTGTCCTCCGTCTGGCCCCCTACGCCGGGTCTCTGTCTACAGGAGGCAGATGCATGGAGCTCACCCCTCACAGGGCTACAGGGGACAGACTGCCCCCACGCACGGGAAGCGCCCAGCATCTGGCTATCTCTGCACCCGGCCATGCCGTGGCCTGCGCTGGAGGTTCTCACAACGTCTTCCATCTGCCAGCTCTAGGCTGTTCCTCCTTCACGTCAGCCAGCCCTGCCCGTGTCCTGGGACAATGTTGTCACCTGTGGAAAACATTATTTTGACGTTTACTGTGTATCACTCAAGAAGAGCGTCTTCACAGGATGTGTGTGAGCCTGAACTGCTGATGCAGAGGTAACTCCGCCCTCCCTCTTAAATTCCTCTGATCCCCCCGGTGACTGGGTGGGGAGGTGGGACCCCCTCTGCCCCAAGCGGTGAGAGCTGGAGGTGAGGGAGAACTGGTGTCTCCTCTGCAGCTCATTATGCTCTGAGCATCAAGAGTTTGAAAACCTAAGCATTTGCTGGCTGCAGGTTTTCCGTCTTAAACATGTTTTTTCATTAAACTTTTCAGTATCCGATAACTGTAGGTATATCAATACATCAGTTGTGAGAAATACTATGGAAAGAATCCATGTCTGTTAACCAGCTTCTCTAAATGGCAACAACCTGCAAACCTAGTGCCTTAGGACCAGGGCAACGACATTCACTGCTCTTCAGTTTAAAAAAAAAAAATTCTTAGAATCCTTTAAGAGAATCAGTGAGTACGTGCTTAGGCACCTCAGTCATGTCCAACTCTTTGTGATTCTATGGACTGTAGCCTGCCAGGCTCCTCTGTCCATGGGATTCTCCAGGCTCGAGAATATTGAAGTGAGTTTCTATACCCTCCTCCAGGGGATGTTCCTGACCTGGGGATCAAACCCATGTCTCTTACGTCTCCTGCATGGGCAGGCAGGTTCTTTACCACTAGTGCCACCTGGGAAGCCCCTAAAGAAGAAGCAGAGGTGTACACAATTAAATGCTTAAATGAATTTAAATTGCAGGACACCGAGAAATGAAAATCAGAAAAAAAAGAAAAATTTTAGAGAAATAGCTCTATTTCCATAGTAAGCTTAAAACTTCTTGTATTTACCATGATTAATCTAATTAATAATTTTTAACAAATAATATCAGTTGATTTAACACAATGCATATACATTCCAGCAGATGAACCTGATGTGAAACACAAAAGGCATCAAATTTTAGTGAAACCAAGGATATAATGAGTAACAGGTTGAAGGATAGATATGCAGAAATACAGACCATATGGAGCACCAAGAGGCAGCTTTAAACACTCACGATGGATCGTGCCCATAATTAGGGAGCTTCATGGGACCAGTATTGCCTAGTTATTCATGCAAGCAATTGTCAGCTTGCCTCATAACCTAGGAGAGCTGAGATAACTTCTCAGTGGGATGTATGAAAGCGAAGTCAGAGGTGACATTAAGGATGCCGATGAGCTGAGGGTCTTCCTGTGAATCACAACCATGCCTCCTGACTTCAAAGTGAACACAAAATCACATCCTCTCCTTAGTGTTCATCTGTTGTGAGCGGGAAGGGTGGAGCAGGTGACAAATGGAAAAATGGAGCAAGACCAGGGCAAGGAGTGATGAGGGGAGTGGGGAGAGGGGAGGAGGGCTGGAGGGCTGGCGAGGGAGAGAGATACAACTGTCAAACACTGGAAGAAGACTAAAGCTGGTGCTGCATGTGGAGACAAACAGTAACAGCCCCTTGGGAACGAGTTGTCTTGGATGTGGTGATACATCCACAGCAAACTTGGGCAGCTGCCGAGGAAAGGTAGGCACATCCAGGCGAGTCCCATCTGGGATCCTGGAAGTGTGAGGGGTGTCCTGGAAAGACGTGTTTTCTAATGGCCCTGGAAGGAAGTCGTGCTCTAAACACAGCGGGGGCTGCACACCTAGCAGAGACTCGACACAGAGACATCTGGATCTAAACCTTCCCCCGGAAGAAAGGGCGCGTGAGCGAGAACTGGGCGATTCTGCAGCGTTTCTCAGGGTGGAGTTCCGTGGATGGATCCTGTGCATTTTGGCTCCTGAGGTAACAGCACCTCCTCACTGGGTGTGGACGTGGAAACAGCATTTGTCGGGCCTCCTCCCTGGGCGCCAGCAGAAGCACGCTGCCCTGGGCCTGCAGCCTCACATCCGGTCCAGAGCAGGGCGGGCGGGAACCCGAGGGCCTGACCGGGCAGCCGGCGGGGCCGGAAGTGAGGTGGAACCGGGCGCAAGGGGCTTCTTGGCGGGAGGGGCTGCCGCAGCCTCTCCCCAGAAGGATCTGTGACGAGACACACGATCAGAACAGCCGTTCCTCTGTCCTGGAAGCTGACCAGACTCTCCCAGTAAGCTGAGACGCGCTCAGTCCTGAGAAGCTGCTGCACTCGGGGAGGAAACTGGCGTTCCCGGTGGCCCGGCTCCCGCCCCGGCCCCTCGTGACCTGCCCGTCTGTCTGGTGGTCCTGAGCAATCACGGCAGGCCCGGAATTAACCAGCAGCTGCTGGTGGGGGCTACTTGATTTGGGCCAGAGGGTGGTAAAGCCTTGCCAGTTAGCATTGTCTGAAATCAGTAACAGTCTCCGTGCCGAGTAAACGGGGATGCCCAGCTGTTCCCGTAGTCTGAGGTCGTCGGTTTGATTGTGACCAGCCACAGACTAGCTAGAAATTAACCAGGGAGACACAGAAAAGACACATTGAGACTTCTCCACCATCCCCAGTCTCCCTAGCACTCACGTCCAGAGAAGACCTATGAAAGCTCAAGGGATCTCCAAGCGGGTATGGGCTTGAAACTACTTGGACTTTGAAAGCACTCTTGAACCCAGAGACAAACCCACTGGCAGAGGCGGACGCCTGAGCACAGATTCTGACCGGTCGTTGGTTGAGCATAAGCTCTGCAGATGCACCGAGGGCCGCGGGGAAGCTGGGCGGAGAGAGAAACAGCAACCAGAAAACCCGAACAAGACAGACAAGATGTCAGCGGCTGCGGCTCCGGGGGAAACAGATGCCACCGTCATCCCGGAAAGACATCAACAGACAGGCAGCCAAACCAACAACCCTCCCGAGGCGGGATCGGAATCCAGATTCTCTACACTCTATTGCCTCACAGATCCAGGACTGCTCTGCCTCCGAAGCCAGACAGAGACATCACAAACAAAGGAAACTGCAGGCCAGCATCCCTCGTGAATATAGATGGAAAAGCCCTTAACAAAATTTTAGCAAGCCGAATCTAGCAACACAGATAACAGATCAATTGCCAAGTGGGATCTATTCCAGGAATAGAAAGCTGGTGAAACATCTAAAAATGATTTCATGAAGTCAATCATATTAATAGAGCGGACAAAAATCTACACGATCATCTCCAAGGATGCAAAAAAGCATTTGACAAATCCATCATCTACTTGGGGCAAAATACATTCAATTAAGCTAGGAATAGAAGGGAACGTTCTCGGCTTGATAAAGGACATTTACTAAAATCTCTCAGCTCACATCCCACTCGGTGGTGAGAGATGGAATTCTCTCTAAGATAACATACAGGGCAAACACATCAGACCTCAACACAGCTGTCCAACTCAGAACTGGAGGGTCCAGCCACACAACAGCAACAAGAAAATCAGAGCCATTGTGACTGAGAGAAAAGTAAAACTGTATGTGAAGATAATCTGATTCTGTATGAAGAAAACACTAAAGGTTTCAGAGAAAAATCTACTAGACATGAAAAACAAGCTTAGTGATGCTGCATAATATAAGATCAATGTAAGAAACAAATTGCATTTTTATATATGGTGTTGTTGTTCAGTTGCTAAGCTGTGTCCTACTCTATGCAACCCCATGGACTGCAGCATGCCAGGCTTCCTTGTCCTTAACTGTCTCCCAGAGTTTGCTCAAACTCATGTCCATTGAGTTAGTGTTGCCATCCAACCATCTCATCCTCTGTCACCTCCTTCTCCTCCTGCCTTTATCTTCCCAGCATCAGGGTCTTTTCCAATGAGTCAGTTCTTTGCATCAGGAGGCCAAAGTATTGGAGTTTCAGCTTCAGTATCAGTCCTTCCAATGAATATTCAGGACTGATTTCCTTTAGGACTGCCTGGTTTGATCTCCTTGCTGTTCAAGGCACTCTTAACAGTCTTCTCTAGCACCACAGTTCAAAAGCATCAGTTCTTTAGTGCTCAGCCTTATTTATGGTCCAACTCTCCCATCCATCCGTGGCTACTGGATAAACCATAGCTTTGACTATATAGACCTTTGCTGGCAAAGTGATATCTTTGCTTTTTAATACTCTGTCTATGTTTCTTATAGTTTTTCTTCCAAGGAGCAAGCATCTTTTAATTTCATGGCTGTAGTCACTGTCTGCAGTGATTTTGGAGCAAGAGGAAATAAAATCTATCTCTGTTTCCACTTTTTTCCATCTATTTGCCATTAAATGATGGCCATGATCTTGGATGCCATGATCTTCATGTTTTGAATGTTCTATATATGAGCTGTGAATAATCTGAAAATGGGATTAGGAAACTAGTGCATTCACCATAGTATCAAAAGAATAAAATGCTTAGGAGTGATTTTACAGAAAAACTACAAGACTTAGACACTGAAAACCGCAGCATGTCCCTGAGAAAAATTAAAGAAGAGCTAAAAAACCAAAGAAAATCCATGTTTATGGATAAGAAGACAATGCCATTAAGATGGTTTTTCCCTGGGAGGGGAGCTTGGGGGAGATTCGATACATGTATGTGTATGGCTGAGTCCCTTCACTCTTCACCAGAAACTATCACAACATTGTTAATCAGCTATACTCCTATACAAAATAAAAAAGATTTTTAAAAAGATTTTTTCTTCCTAAAGTAATGTATAGAGTCAATACAATCCCTATCAAGCTTTTAAAAATAGATACTGACAAAGTGATCCTAAAAGGAACAAAGAAATGTAAAGGACATAAAATAATCAAAATAATTTTGAAAAAGAAGAACAAGTTGGAAGATCTACTCTATCTTATATCAAAATTATTATAAAGCTGTAGTCAATAGGACAGTGTGATTTTGCCATAGAGAGGGGCATCCAAATAAACTCAACAGAACAGAGTCTAGAACTAAACCCTTAATTATGTGGCCAATAGATTTTCAACAAAGGCACAAAGGCAATTCAGAGCTGGAAACATGATCTTTTCAACAAATCTGTAACTCCATGCAAAAAAATTGTATGTTTCTATCTTCAGTCAAACTCCAAAATTAACTTGAAATGGATCGTAAATTTAACATAAGACATAAAACTGCAGAAATTATGGAATAAAACATAGGATAAATTCTTCATGATCTTGAGTTAGGCAAAGAGTTCTCAGATACAAAAACAGAGGCATGATTCATAGAAGAAAGATAATTTTGATTATATTAAAATTAAAACCTTTGTGCTTCAAGAGATGCCATGAAGACAATGGAAATACTTGACAGAGGCTTGGAGAAAATACTCATAAATTGTATTTTTGAAAAACGGGCCTGTAAAAAATTCTTACAGCTCCATGAGTTAAACAACTCAATTAAAGAAAATGATCAGGGCTTCCCTGGTGGCTCAGCGGTAAAGAATCCACCTGCCAATGCAGGAGACACAGGTTCAGTCCCTAATCTGGGAAGTTTCCACACGCTGGGGCAACTAAACCCATGCTCTGCGACTGCTGAGCCTGTGCTCTCGAGCTCAGGAGCCAGGACCGCTGTAGCCGGGCGCCTAGAGCCTGCCCTCTGCAGCGAGAGAAGCCGTCGCGGTGAGAAGCCAGAGCCCGGCGATGAGAGGGCAGCCCCGCTCTCCGCAGCGAGAGGAAGCCCGTGTAGCAACACAGACCCGGCGCAGTCAAAAGTCAGGAAATAAGGATTCAAAGAGTGAGCAGAGCTTTGAATAGCCATTTCACTCAAGAAAATACGCAAACATCTCAAAAGCACTTGAGAAGAAGTTTCACGTCATTTGTCGTCAGGAACACGCACATTAAAATTACCCTGAGACGGCGCTGTGGACCGCTCAAGGCCGTGGGGAAGACCACAGACAGGACGGTGAGTGGGCAGAAGAGCGGAGAATCAGTGGCCCAGGCACTGCTGGCCAGAAGGGAGGACAGTGTGGTCACCTTGGAAAATTTCTTGGCTGTTTCTCTGAAAGCCCCACCTTACACTTGCTGTCTAACCCAGCAAGGCCTTGCCTAGGAGCCTCCCTGGAAATGAGAAAGTGTCCGCACAGAAACAGGTATGTGTGGACTGCATCATTCGTGATTTCCCCAAACTGAAAACCACTTACAGTGGCATAGATAGGTCAGAAAACTAAAAAGTGGTAATAATGGGATAAGCTGTAATAACGGAATGCTATTTGGCTGTAACAAGCAATCAGTTACTGCTGTAGGCTACACCTAAAAATCACTATGTATGTGAAAGAAGCCTGAAGAAATGTCTACACATTGTAGGACCCCATCTCTAGGACATTTCCTGAAAAGGTACATCTCCAGAGATGGAGAAAAGACAAGCAGTTTCTGGGACTCGGCCTGGGATCCTGGATCAACTGGAGATGGGAACGAGGGGACTTTTGGGGTGACGGAGTGTGGTGACAGACGCACAGACTACAAATCTATAAAATCAAGGCACTGCACACACTTGCTGGTGGGTGTCGCTCTGTCCAGCCTACGAAGCAGCAAAGCTGTGCTCACTACTTAGAAGGCACAGGGGCCAGGGCACAGCCCCCAGGGGCTCTGAAGACTGTGTCTGTGGTGACCCCACATCGGGACGGCATTCTGCCACCTAAGGGGCTCATGCAGCCTCTGGGGGTCTCGCTCCTTCATCCGATGGCATCCACTTCTCCTTTCCCCAGACACCAACCACACATTCTCCTGATCTGAGGATTCGGGTTCCTGCCCCCCAGGGGGCGGGGCCCAGCCGCTGCCCACCTGGTCTGTTGTCCACCCTCCCCTCTGCTCACGTCTCCTTTTCTGTATCCACCACTCCCTCTCCTCTCCCACTGTCCCCCACGGAAGCCTGGGGACGCACATTTCTAGGGCACTGGGGCGGATAAACAGGACCCTGTCAGCCAGAGGCACTGGCTCCCCAGGTCCCTCCAGCCTGGCCCGTCCATAGGAAGGAAGTATGCCCACAGCTGCCGTGTGAGTCCCAGAATCCCGCCCCACCCTGCCCCGAGGCCAGGTGACCGGGAACAAATGAGCGACTTTGAACGAAGTCGCCCAGTGAGCAGGACAGCATCACAGAAAGATGCAGCTGAGATTCTATCTCAAATAGGAGCCTGGAGCAGACCAGGGAGTCAGTGATTCCACAAGAGGCTGACCTGTCAGCAAAGCCAGCCATGAGCATCTTTGAGAAGCCCTCAGTATTTCAGAAGGGAAGGGGGTCCATTCGCCCGGTGGCTGATACCCACCCCCCAACAATGCCCCCCAGAACATACCTAGAAAGCAGTTCAGCTCAGTTCAGTTCAGTTCAGTTGCTCAGTCGTATCTGACTCTGCGACCCGATGAACCACAGCACGCCAGGCCTCCCTGTCCATCACCAACTCCCGGAGTTTACTCAAACTCATGTCCATTGAGTCGGTGATGCCATCTAACCATCTCATCCTCTGTCATCTCCTTTCCCTCCTGCCCTCAATCTTTCCCAGAATCAGGGTCTTTCCAAATGAGTCAGTTCTTCACATCAGGTGGCCAAAGTATTGGAGTTTCAGCTTCAACATCAGTCCTTCCAATGAACACCCAGGACTGATCTCCTTTAGGATGGACTGGTTGGATCACCTTGCAGTCCAAGGGACTCTGGAGAGTCTTCTTCAACACCACAGTTCAAAAACATCAGTACACATATATTAATGCAGCACATTGGGGCTGGACATGGCTACACATGGTCATCACCAGATGGTCAACACTGAAATCAGATTGATTATATTCTTTGCAGCCAAAGATGGAGGAGATCTATACAGTGAGCAAAAACAAGACCAGGAGCTGACTGTGGCTGAGATCATGAACTACTTATTGCCAAATTCAGACTTAAATTGAAGAAAGTATGGAAAACCACTAGACCATTCAGGTATGACCTAAATCAAATCCCTTATGATTAAACAGTGGAAGTGAGAAATAGAGTCAAGGGATTAGATCTGATAGAGAGAGTACCTGATGAACTAAGGACGGAGGTTTGTGACATTGTACAGGAGGCAGTGATCAAGACCATCCCCAAGAAAAAGAAATGCAAAAAAGGCAAAATGGTTTTCTGAGAAGATTTTACAAACAGCTGAGAAAAGAAGAGAAGCAAAAGGAAAAGGAGAAAAGGAAAGATGTACTCATCTGAATGCAGAGTTCCAAAGAACAGCAAGGAGAGATAAGAAAGCCTTCCTCAATGATCAATGCAAAGAAATAGAGGAAAACACTAGAATGGGAAAGACTTGACATCTTCTCAAGAAAATTAGAGATCCCAAGGGAACATTTCATGCAAAGATGGGCTCAATAAAGGACAGAAATTATATGGACCTAAGAGAAGCAGAAGATATTAAGAAGAGGTGGCAAGAATACACACAAAATCTGTTCAAAAAAGATCTTCACGACCCAGATAACCATAATGGTGTGATCACTCACCTAGAGCCAGACATCCTAGAGTGGAAAGTTAAGTGGGTCTTAGGAAGCATCACACAAACAAAGGTAGTGGAGGTGATGGAATTCCAGCTGAGCTATTTCAAATCCTAAAAGATGATGCTATGAAAGTGCTGCACTCAATATGCCCTCAAATTTGGAAAACTCAGCAGTGGCCAGAGGACTGGAAAAGGTCAGTTTTCATTCCAATT
The DNA here is from genome assembly GCA_015832495.2 of Alces alces. Taxonomy (NCBI): domain Eukaryota; kingdom Metazoa; phylum Chordata; class Mammalia; order Artiodactyla; family Cervidae; genus Alces; species Alces alces. The sequence goes on from JADEYB020000020.1 coordinate 1,607,862, forward strand.
CCAAAGAAAGGCAATGCCAAAGAATGCTCAAACTGCCACACAATTGTACTCATCTCACACACTAGCAAAGTAATGCCCAAAATTCTCCAAGCAAAACGTCAACAGTATGTGAACCAAGAACTTCCAGATATTTAAGCTGGATTTAGGAAAGGCAGAGGAACCAGATCAAATTGCCAGCATCCATTGGATCATAGAAAAAGCAAGAGAGTTCCAGAAAAACATCTACTTCTTCATTGACTACACTAATGCCTTTGTGTGGATCACAACAAACTGGAAATTCTTAAAGAGATGGGAATACCAAATTGTTACCATCTTTCACCTTTCCTGCCTGCTGATAAATCTGTATGCAGGTCAAGAAGCAACAGTTGGAACCGGACATGGAACAACAGATTGGTTCCAAATTGGGAAAGGAGTATGTCAGGGCTGTATATTGTCACCCTGCTTGATTAATTTCTATACAGAATACATGATGCTAAATGCTTGGCTGGATGAAGCACAAGCTGGAATCAAGATTGCCGGGAGAAATATAAAAAGCCTCAGATATGCAGATGACATCACCCTTATGGCAGAAAGTGAAGAGGAACTAAAGAGCCTCTTGAAAGTGAAAAAGGAGAATGAAAAACTGGCTTAAAACTCAAGGTTCAAAAAACGAAGATCATGGCATCCAGTCCCATCACGTCATGGCAAATAAATGGGGAAACAATGGAAACAGTGACAGGCTTTCTTTTTTTGGGCTCCAAAATCACTGCAGATGATGACTGCAGCCATGAAATTAAAAGATGCTTACTCCTTGGAAGAAAAGCTATGACCAACCTAGACAGCATATTAAAAAGCAGAGACATTACTTTGCTAACAAAGGTCTGTCTAGTCAAAGGTATTATTTTTTCCAATAGTCATGTATGGATGTGAGATTTGGACCATAAGGAAACCTGAGCACTGAAGAATTGATGCTTCTGAACTGCAGTGTTGGAGAAGACTCCTGTGAGTCCCTTGGACTGCAAGGAGATCCAACCAGTCCATCCTAAAGGAGATCAGTCCCGGGTGTTCATTGGAAGGACTGATGCTGAAGCTGAAACTCCAATGCTTTGGCCACCTGATGCCAAGAACTGACTCATTGGAAAAGACCCTAGTGCTGGGAAAGATTTAAGGCAGGAGGAGAAGGGGATGTCAGAAGACCAGGTGGTTGGATGGTATCACCGATTCAATTGACATGAGTTTGAGCAAGCTTCAGGAGTTGGTGATGGACAGGGAAATGTGGTGTGCTACAGTCCATGGGGTCGCAAAGAGTTGGACATGACTGAGCAACTGAACTGAACTTGGGTTGCAAAGCATCAAACACAGCAGTCATTTTCCAGGGCCAGAGTTAGGCTCATGAACACTCCTCTCCCAGAATCATCTCTGCAGGCTGTCCAAGCACATGGAAATCTGTAGAAGAGGAGAGGAGAAGGTGCATTTCATTTTTAGAAACATGCTGAAGACTCAGACTCCACCAGAGCTCAAATTCCTCACCTGGATCCCCCAGGGATGCTCTTGACCACTTTTAGAATTTAAATTGAATCTTCAAACATTGTAATTATTGGCTTTCCCCTTCAAATTGAATGCATTTTGTAAAAGCTGCATTTGTAGAATACAGATTTGGAGGAGATGGATTTTTCAAAGCCCAGGATTCGGTTAAATCTAGAGAGTGATCTTCTGACAGGGAAGCATTCACATGCAGTTGTGTGTCTGAGTTGGCTCGTTATTCTTTCTTGAGCACGTTATAGAGAAAGTCCTTTGACTGGCAGCTTGGAGACCCCGCCAGCCCCACCAGATGCCATCCGTGCTCTGAGCCCTGGTGATTCACTGGCCAATTTGCTACCCCAAAGGTCCTGCCCTGGGAGATTATTAACATCTCAGCACCTGAGGATACTGAGTTACACTTTTCCCTACCTCATCTCTGAAAGACCACCATCAGTTAGAGAACACAGGTGCTGCTGCAAAATGGATCCAGTTGCCTGAAATGCTGGCTCCTTCTTCCAAGAAATCACATCTCACAAAAGGAACTGAACTGTTGTTGTTGTTCAGTTGCTAAGTCATGTCTGAATCATTGTAACCTCATGGACTGCAGCATGCCGGGCTTCCCTGTCCTTCATTACCTCCCAGAGTTTGCTCAAATTTATATCCATCGAGTTGGTGATGCCATCCAACCATCTCATCCTCTGTCACCCCCATCTCCTTTTGCCCTCAATATTTCCCTGAATTAAGGTGTTTTCCAATGAGTCAGCTCTTCACATCAGGTGGCCAAAGCACTGGAACTTCAGCATCAGTCCTTCCAATGGACTGTAGCCCAACAGGCTTTTCTGTCCATGGATTTCCCAGGCAAGGATAATGGAGTGGGTAGTCATTCCCTTCTCCTAGGGATCTTTCTGACCCAGGAATGGAACCCAGTTCTCCTGCATTGTAGGCAAATACTTTATTGTCTGAGCCACCAACTGAATCATTGGCATGACCTAATCACTTATGTTAAAAACATGAGGCTTTAATGAGGTTAAGTTACTCCTGTTCATATCTAAGAAAAATGACCCAAGTACCTTTTATCAGAATTTTTTAAATAAAAATTTAAATGTATAAAAATACGTGCCCTGATTGAGTAAAGTTTAACATTGAGAGATGCAAACTCACAATTAGGAAGAGTTATCCTTTGCTTTATATAAAAACTCTGATTTCATTTGGATACCTCCCAAAAGAAGTAACCCTAAAAGGACAATGCATCTGGTTAAAAGAACTTTACCTTGTTGACAACATTGAGGGTGGAAATGACTCCAGAAGGAGCCCTTGATATGAGTTTTGAAAAGAGATGAAGAGGAAGCCACTGGGAAGTTGCAAATAACGCTCAGTAATGAGGGACCTTGTCAGGCTGAGTGTGCTGCTGAGACAGTTTCATGAGCTGAATCAAGACAAAAATCTTCAGAGACTGTGGTCAACGTAGCAGATTATTTCCTCTGCACGAAGAACGTACTGGAGCTGAGGGTCAGGAGCTGCAGCGGCTCCTTCCATCCCTGGCTCCCCCATCTGCACGCCAAGACCCTCCCCAATTTTTCTGACCTGCACAATCATCACCTGCTTCCTGGTGGGCAATTGACATGTGAAATTAAACTATTGGTTCTACAACATAATTTCCACAAGCCCTGCCCCCAGGCTCAGTAATCTGGCTACTCACAGGCATTTTATCACAAGGCAAGCAACTTTTACTGCCAAGAATTTATGTTACCTAAGTTAATTGAACCCAATTATGACACAAAGTACAATGTTTAGCTGCCTGCACATTTCGAAACAGGGACATTTATGGCTAGAGAGAATGGCCAACCACAGGCTCACTGACAGTTTGTTAGAGATTTTAGAATCAGTAACTTGCACGTTGGCGAAAGCATGTTAAAAGCCAAACAATTACAATGATGGGATGCATACTCATACTCCAGAATACCACACAGAAATGAACATAAAAGAAAGAAATCTTTCCTGCAGCAAGAACAAGCGTATGCATTTGAATCAAAGTAAGTGATACTCCGGGCACTACCTGGATGCTGGGAAAAGCAGTGGCGGACACGGGGGAGCTTTGGACGATCGGAGTCTTCAGTGCATGGGGAAGACTGGTCCCTGAAGTCTATCCCTGCTGATGGCCGTCACCATGGCGGCACAGATTCGTTCTTTGGGAAGATGGTATGGAGAAACGGTAGGTGAGGAGTAGGAAGGAAAGAAGGAGGGGGGAAGAAAGGGTGGCTGTTGCTCGATGCTTTTAGGAAATCTGAAGAGAGACCTTTTTTTTCTTTTTTTTATCCCAGATCCAAACACTGTAGATTTGAACATGATTTGTTTAGTCTAGGTTATTAATGCACAGTCTTCAGTTCAATTCAGTTCAGTCACTCAGTTGTATCTGACTCTTTGTGACCCCATAGACTGCAGTACACCAGGCCTCCCTGTTCATCATCAACTCCCAGAGTTTACTCCAACTCATGTCCATTGAGTCAGTGATGCCATCCAACCATCTTATCCTCTGTTGTTCCCTTCTCCTCCTCCCTTCAGTCTTTCCCAGCATCAGGGTCTTTTCAAATGAGTCAGTTCTTCCCATCAGGTGGCCAAAGTTTTGAAGTTTCAGCTTCAGCGTTAGTCCTTCCAATGAACATTCAGGACTGATTTCCTTTAGGATAGACTGGTTGTATCTCCTTGCAGTCCAAGGGACTCTCAAGAGTCTTCTCCAACACCACAGTTGAAAAGCATCACTTTTTCGGTGCTCAACTTTCCTTATGGTCCAACTCTCATATCCATACATGACTACTGGAAAAACCACAGCCTTGACTAGATGGACCTTTGTTGACAAAGTAATGTCTCTGCTTTTTAATATGCTGTCTAGGTTGATCAAAGCTTTTCTTCCAGGGAGTAAGCATCTTTTAATTTCATGGCTGCAGTCATCATCTGCAGTGATTTTGGAGCCCAGAAAAATAAAGTCTGTCACTGTTTCCATTGTTTCCCCATCTATTTGCCGTGAAGTGATGGGACCGGATGCCATGATCTTATTTTTCTGAATGTTGAATTTTAAGGGAACTTTTCCCCTCTCCTCTTTTACCTTCATCAAGAGGCTCTTTAGTTCTTGGCTTTCTGCCATAATACACAGTCTTGGTTTTCCCCAAAGTCCTAATTTGGATTAGAGAAGACAAGAGGAGTCCAGTCTCTCCTCCTCAGTAACTCTTATGCGTGAAGGTTGCTCCTTGCTGGGCAGGAGACCGTTCCCAGGTTAGGACCCAAGGATGCTGTGTCTCAGTAACTGAACAAGTGACACGATGGGAGAGGCGGGGTCATGGCATCCGACTCGGTGATCACCTTCACACATGGGTATCTCTCCATCTTTGAACTCCAGAGCCAGGTGGGGGCATCTTTCCCCAGGTTTAGACCCCTGATAGGGAATCTGCCTTTTCTGAATACTTACTATGAGCCAGACACCCAAATTCATGCTTTAAATGTTTTAGTATCTCTAACAACCTCATGATGCTGGTCATCCAATCCACACCTATAAACTTGGGGCTGAGGAATGTGGTTACGTCTGCATGGATATTCTGTGATGGTCTGGGGCTCTGCTGTAACCCAAGTGGGAGTCACTTTGAGCTTGCCGACCACCAGGCTCAATAAGTTTGCAGACACACACAGCCAAGCAGCTCAGGACATGCCATCAGCAGCAATCACCCAGTGGGACTGAGTTCTCCCATCTCCGTCCCCCTCTGATACAAAGCAAGTCTGGGGGGCTCGGGCACCAGATGCCCTGGGGCAGCCCCAGCTGCGGAGGGGAAGGAGCTCTAGGCAGGGACAGAACATGATGGGGGAGGGGGGCAGACACATTCAGCAGGACTGCGCCTGGGGGACTGAGGGGGACAGGGGGAGTGGGTGAGGCGCCAGGAGGCTGTGTTGTGGCAGGTGTAGAGCAGGGCCTGGGGGAGACCTCCGGGAGAGCCTGGACCAAAGGGCACGGCAGCTCTGGGCAGCCTGCTGCTCTCAGGGCCGGAAGCCTGGCGGACCCTCAGGGTGGGTCCTGTGAGCGTGACCACAGTTCTCCTGGTGTCACCAGCCCCTCCTCCTCAGGACAAACTGCCGTGCCCATGGAGCTGGCAGTAGCAGCAAGCTAGGGGCTGGGGCAGGCCAGGCTGGAGCCACCTGGCCATGGGCCTGCGCAGCAGGGCTTCCGGGACAGTAAAGCTTGGGGCCGAGTGGGCTGCCCTGGGGGGAATGTACCATCAGGCAGGCCCAGCATTGCCAGGGGTTCCTCCCTGCTCTCATCGTCAGCCCCAGCCCACCCCTTGGGCCACCTCATGCTGCTCCTACTTCTCTGGGTGCCCAGGCAGCAGTGATTCAGAATCATTTCTATCTCTGGATGGTTCCCAGCAGCTCGGCTCACTCTCTGGGGTCTGCACCGCAGTTCTGGAATTGGCTCGGGGTGATGCTTCCCTGGGCTCTCAGACCAGCAGCTGTGCTCACTGGGGTCCTGACCTGCTGTTTCCTCAGCAGACCCTCTGTGCACGTGTGTGCATGTGTGTGTACAGGCCAGTGCACGGGTGAGGATGCATGTGCCTGCATGTGTATGCAATGCATGCATGTGCGTGTGTGTGTGCACACACCTGTGTTAGAGCTGAAGGATTGGGAGGGGCTGGCTGTCCATGGACTGCCTCACAGGATGTAAGGAGTATGATTGGCTCTCTGGGCTGCCAGTCATCTCTGCCTCTGGGGAGATACTCCAGGGCTGGAAGCAGAAGCTGGTTTCTGGCAAAATCTTCTGCGTCCTCCTGCAGTCCACTGGCCTGGCCACAGGGTGGGGAGAAGGGGGCTGCTTGGATACTTGCAGAAGGTGCTCCCAGGACTGAAGGCTGAGTCCCCCACAGGCTGCCTGTCAGGGACTCTGGGCTGGGGTGGAGCCCCTCAGTTCCTGGGTGAACTGGGGAGGACTCTGGATGAACTGGGGAGGACTGGCCATTTCCGTGGTTCGGCTTGTCCACTGCCACTGACTTCACAAGAGCTGGATGCGGTCCCACCCAAGGTGGGGCCTGGATTTTATCAAGCCCTTAAGGCAATGTCAGAACAGAGAATGGCGTTTCCTCCACCCAGGGAGGAACAGACAGGAATTGGGACCCCAACCTATGGCATTCTAATCAGTCACCTGGAGTACTGAGGGTCTCCCAGGTGGTGCAGTGGTATAAAGAATGTGCTGGCCTACGCAGGAGACCCAAGAGACACGGGTTCAATCCCTGGGTTGGGAAGATCCCCTGGGGAAGGAAATGGCAACCCACTCCAGTATTCTTGCCTGGAAAATTCCTTGGACAGAGGAGCCTGGCGGACTAGAGTCCGTGGGGTCACAGAGAGTCGGACACGACAGCATGCACAAACCACCATGGTGTGTGTTATGGTCTGTGTATCCACGCGTCTTTATGCTGTTTTATGCATTTTCACTTTCACCTTATTTTTTAGGAAGCTAGTGAATTCCGAAGGATTTAGGAATGGTGATTTATGAGGAGCGTAATTCCTCCTAATCATATTCCATGTTAACAAATGAAATATTAAGATAATTAACTGAATTCTTGATGCTGCATTTAGCTAACACATTACTTTAAAAGATCTCAGCACTCAGTGTTGGTGCTTAAATATAGGTTTTTAAAATGTATTTGGTAAAGTGTGAATGCATGTTAAAGAGCCAGGCCCTGTGATCCCACTTCGTGTGGTGATGATGAAGCCTCAGTGCTATTTCTATGGGACACGCTGCCTGCTCTTCACCAACTGACAAAACAAGCAGTTCAGAATTTTGGAAGGAAAGATGAAGTTCATGTTCCAACCTCAAGTTAGGAATTAGATTTGCCATAAAAAGCATGTAGGCATATTAATTGAAGGGTGCAATGTGTCCCCCTGATCTTGCTTGGGGGGCTTACTTACATGCTTGATACAAGACTCCAGGCTTGGAAGCCTCAAAATTAAGGATGTGAGAAACACATCCCCAGAAACAGCTTCTCCTCATAACAAAATTCACTAGCAAGTCGTGGATATACAATATACATTTTTTTAAATATACATTTTATGTAATACCATATAATTAATTATTTGTCATGCTGCAGTCCATGGGGTTGCAAAGAGTCAGACACGACTGAGGAGCTGAACTGAATATAATTATAGTTGTAATTATATGACTTTATATTTTAAATTATCCATTTATAATTGTATATAAAATAGCTATGTGTGTCGATCTATAAATTATATAAAAAGTGCAGTGTGGCTTCTGCCCTGTGTCTGTTTTCCTTGGTCCCCCTCTGAGGACAGCGCTCCCAATGCTAACATGGTACCTGACACATGGAGGTTACTCGAAAAGGTCACAGTGGCTGCAACACTTATCGTGAGTTGTCATCACCTGGTTTGTGTTATAGTCTGTTGTAGCCACACTTCTCTGTATGCTGTTCCATGCATTTTCACTCTCACTTCATTTTTCCTAGTAAATTATTCCAGAAAATTTAGAAATGTTGACTTACAAGGAATATTAGTCTTCCTTCCACTTGTAGAACATTGAATGGATGTCTCCATCCTGAAACAGTTGTCTGTCTGTCTGTCTGTCTACACTCAGCAGTCTCTGAATGAGTCACCAGCTCCATACAAAGACATCGCACCAAAAACACCTATAATTATCCACATTGACATCAAGTTCATTAGCTCACTGCCTGTTGGTCCAAACCTTCATAGAGATCTGGTGATACCCACCCAACCACATGAGCTGTATTTGGATCTGTATTTGGAATCCAGTTGCTCCTTATTTGTGACCGATTTATGACATCAAAAAGACAAAGGAATGGGGGTTCCCTGGTGGTCCAGTGGTTAAGACTGCATGTCCACTGCAGGGAGTGTGGGTTCACACCCCAGATGGGGAACTAGGATCCCACATGCTGAGTGGTGTGGTCAAAAAAGTAGAAAAAAAGTATGAAGGGGTGGAGGTGCCAGTTGTGCCAACAGTTATCCTGATGGAGCAGCAAAGCCCGTGACCCAGGGGATGAGCCTGTTTCCATTTCAGACGAGGAAATCGGGGCCCTGGTTTGGGGAGACACAGAGGGAACCTGCCTGAAACCTATCCCAAGGACAGGGAGGCCCAGGCTGGGGCCTCTGGCCCGCAGTGGCCTTGCCTCCTACAGGCTGGCACCTTGTTCCCCACCACTTGGAAAAAAATTACAGAACACTTGAATTCTCAACATCAGATCAAAGATTCTTCTATTTTCCTATCATGCTATCTATCTTGATAATTTTTTGATCTAACTTACACGGCCCGAATCCCCAAAATGTGTTTTGCCAGCTGGCACAGCTTTATTGAGCTATACATCACGATGGTGACATTGCTGCTAACTAACCAGCCGCAGTTACAGATGGCAGCAATGCATTCTTGGAGACCCGGGCCAGGCCGATTATAGCAAATTCAGTTTTTTAATGGTCTTTCCTTATTTGGTTTTGAAAATGACAGAATATCAACCAATGTGTCCTATAATTCTGGAGACTAATAATACTGGAAGGTTTTGTTTTCTCATTAAAGATGAATGGCGTTGACATTTAAATAGATCACTTCCAATAGGTCCTTGGGACTTCACTCAGGTAATTATTAAAAATAGTTTCCAGCACATTGCAGCCCAGCCATATGCATCTAGACATGTGATTCACAGGGAGAGAACCATACCTGTTCATCATTTCTGCCTTGCTGGGGCTGCCTTGGGGGGCCATCCCAGAATCCCCTGGGAAGAGTGAGGCTGGGCCAGTAAAGATTGTCATTCCAGTGAAGGCTCCCTGAGAGCCTGGAGTGACCCTGTTGATGTGCCTGGTCATTCCCCGGGGAGTAGGCTGGCCTGACTCCTCATCTCATACTGTTTCCCGGACCATCTTTCTCATGCTACAGCTCTAGCTCCAGAGGATCCACCAGAGTTCCAGCCTGGTTCCAGCCCCCGACCCCTGAACATTTGTTTCCCTGGGTGTTTGAGCCTAACCTGTGTTAACAGAAAATCTCACAGTTGGAGTAATATACTGAATGATGGTACTAGTACTGTTCTCCTTGGTGATACTACTGAGTAGTGTATGGTAACCAAGTTTCAAAAATGAAAGCCTATTCGCTTGCTGCCCTCGAGGACTCTGGAAATCTCCGTAGATTAAAGAGCTAATTCCTGAGCTCCTCTCCTCTCAGAGCTTGCTTTTCATCACATAGGAGCTATGTTGACCCTACTGTATCTCTTTGTCCAGCTGGTTACCGCTGTGACACTACATATAATTAAACACGCACAAAAAGAAGCAGACATCTGGTAAACCCACCAGTCTCCTGATTGACTCTAGTTGACTTGTTACACAAGGCTCTCCACATCACCTCAACCCCGAACCTCAGTGTCCCCTGCTCCCCAGTTGTGGAGGCTCCTTCCTCTGAGTCCAGCAACTCCAGGAGCCTCCCCCAGCCAGGGGCTTGTCTCCCCGAAGATCAACCAAGACCAGGAAAAGCTCGACTTCGCCCCTTCCTCCCAGTGGCTGTGTCTCTCTCGGGATGCTGCAGCTCTTCTCTGTTTCAATGCAGGCAGCTCTGTTTCGTCCCCTCTGTGGGTTAATGCTTCCCCTCTCTCTTCTAAAGGCTCTGAGAAATAGAGAGATAGAGGTCCCTGTCCGTATTGCTGCTCTGTCCATGTCTCCCTTGGAACCTGGCGTCCAGACTTCACTCTGGCAGCACCAATTCTTGAATCCTAACATCACTAGTGCCATGGTTTGGCTTCTCACTCTCGTGCTCCACAGTGCTCCCTGGGCTCACCTGAGTGAGTGACCGCCTCACGGCCCCTCCGTGTGGTCACCTGAGGGCCCGTCTCCCTCACAGCCCCTCCCTGGGCTCACCTGAGTGAGTGACCGCCTCACGGCCCCTCCGTGTGGTCACCTGAGGGCCCCTCTCCCTCACAGCCCCTCCCTGGGCTCACCTGAGTGACTGACCCCCTCACAGACCCTCCGTGTGGTCACCTGAGGGCCCCTCTCCCTCACAGCCCCTCCCTGGGCTCACCTGAGTGAGTGATCACCTCACAGCCCCTCCGTGTGGTCACCTGAGTGAGTGACCCCCTCACAGCCCCTCGCTGGGCTCACCTGAGTGAGTGACCCCCTCACAGACCCTCCGTGTGGTCACCTGAGGGCCCGTCTCCCTCACAGCCCCTCCCTGGGCTCACCTGAGTGAGTGACCGCCTCACAGCCCCTCCGTGTGGTCACCTGAGGGCCTGTCTCCATCACTCACTGGCGCAGGTGGTGCTGAGCGTCCTGAGTGGTATCCCATGGGGCTCCTAGACCTCTCTGGTCAATTCCCTGGTGGCCCCCAGCCAAGCCTGCGTCAGTGTTGAAAGGACACCACCGCTCATGCTCTGGCCCAGCACCCAGGGTGCAGAGGACCGTGTGACATCATGGAGCCCCAGAGCCCGGGCTTGTCTCAGCCCGAGTGCCTCCCTCAAGGCTCCCTCCACCCTCGAGTCTGCGGCCAGGTGGACTTGGCCTGTGTCTCTGGGCCCCAGGCCCACCCATGCCTCTCGGTGCTCCTCTCCCAGAGCGCACGCAACCTTTCCACTCCTCTCTGCAGATGTCAACTGAACTGAACACACGCTAGACCAAATCCACCACCTCCCCAAAGGTCACTTCTGATTCACTCTCAGTGTGAAGTCAGGCGCACTCTCTCCATTCCAAAGACCTGTGAGGGGTGCCCAGGCACTGAGATGTGACCACGTCACAAGGAGCTGGCAGCTTACGTGGGGGCAGGGGGAGCGGGAGTGGGGAGGAGAAGCAGGTGGAGGAGGGCATGGTCAATGAAGACAGTCCCCTGCTGGCCACCCCGCCCTGGCCAGGAGCCCTGGCTGCCCTTGGAGCTGATTGTATGCGCATTTGGACTCTGAGGTCTCTGCCCCATACCCTCATCTTCCTGGCTTCAAGGAGAAGTTAAACAGTGCATGGTGGGATGTGCAAAATTAGAGAAGTGTCCGTGGCCATCCCGGCTCTACAGGGGGAAGGATGAAGAACTAGCTCCAGGTCTGAAGGACAGCCAGGTAGGACAACACACTGTCCTTGCTGGCTTCGTCCCAGACAGGCCAGACCTGTCTCAGCACAAGGACTTTTGTTCAGAAATGCAAACTACACAGAATCCATTTCCTAAAATCTTCCAGTTTGTGTTAAAAGAAAAAGCATAATTAAGGGTTTAATTAGTTCATGTGGGGCTACAGGTGAGTCTCATTAGCACAATGCCAGACTGCACCTGGAACTTGTAAATGATTTTTTTTTTCTCCTGCACTGAGTCTGATCGACTGTAGCCATTAAACTTTTACCAATTTAAAGTTGAACTTCAAGTAATAAAGCTGGCTACATTTGTTTTTAATACGAGGAATTAGAGCCTGACGGCTGCAGATCAGGCTCAGGCTCTGATAATTAGTTATGGGAGCCACAGCCTCATTGGCAGATCCTGGGGAAAATTACACAGAAAAATTGCAAAGCAGGTGGAATGTGGTTGGAAGGAACAAGGCTGCTTAGGACACACACTTGACTCAACTGTAGCTATTTCTAAAAGGTAAAGAATTCAATGATCACTTTTAGGACAGAGAAACTGCAATAGAGGTTTCTCTTGCAGAAGAATAAGACATTTTCTGATGTGAGGCCCGCTTGTTGTATGTCTCAGCATCCCTAGCCCACATCCACAGCCTACAGGTCTAGACTCTGTCTCCAGCCCACATTCTGAGCCCAAACCTGCATCTGTAACCTATACCCCTAGCCCACATCCCGAGCTCGTATCCATAGCATACATCCCTAACCTGCCTTTCTAGCCCACAAGGAGAAGCTGACCTTGTGAACACCATGCTCCATGGCACCCATTGCAGACTCTCAGAAAGAGGGGCCAGGCCCATCCTGAGATGCCTTCCAATCCCAGCTCCCAAAGACAGTCCTGGACCCCTTTCCACAATCACTCCAGACTGCCAGTGTGTCCAGTGAGGGGGGAGATGTATCATAAATCAATATATCTCCCGCACTCACAGGCACGTACCCTCATGCATGAATACAGGAAACCAGGGAATCAATAAATTTTAACCTGAAAATATAAAATATGGCTAAATGTGCGAGAAGGGATTTATAGTTAAAAATGCAAGTTTTAATGATTTTACATTTTGTTTCCCATTTCTGCTTTCAGTCTCTATAAGCAACAGGGGAACCGTCTGTGCAGACCCAGGTAGCTCACGGGTCGGGGTGTATTTCTACTCCCCCTGCTCTCCAGCCAGCCTCCAGGCTCTGCTGCAGCCAGGGCAGTCCTGCAGACCAGGGGTCTTCACGGCTCTCTGTCCTGCCCCCCAACCACGGGGGCCCCTTCGTATTCCCAGCAGTGCACTCAGGGCCAGGCACGTGTTCAGCCCTTATTGAGCACGACCTGAATGACTGCCCTGAGCTAAAGAGTAAACTAGTCCATGCAGGTGCACTTTGCAGAGTTAGAGCTCTCTCCTTGTGACTCAAGCTTATTCCTTCAAGCATCATTCTTTCCTTTTTTCATATTACAGCTCTAAAAGGAAATCTTCCAGGCTCTCCTGTCTTCTTGGGAGAGTCTTCCAGTTGGCCTGGTGGCCCTGCCTGGAGGCCAGCATGAGGATGATCCCAGCAGGGGCAAAACCCAGCCCACCTTTCGCCTCCTGGAGATCAGGCCCCTCCCTCTGCTTCCCCCTCCCTCACTCACCTGGCTACAAACCAGAAACCTGGGCGTCATCTCCTGGGGCCCTCTCTGCCTTCCCCTCCCACCTGTCACATGGGGGTCCACACCGCTCTCCACCCCCCGAGGTGGATTCGGGAGGCCTCCTGGTGAATGCGGCCTAGGGCAGGCGTCAGAAGGAGCCGGACAGTGAGGGGACAGAGGGCCTGCCCTCCCCTCTCCTCGGTGCTCCCCCGCCCTCCCCTCCCCCTTCCTTCCCCGCCTCCCTCCCCTCCCTCCCCTCCCCCTCCCCCTTCCCCTTCC
>JADEYB020000020.1:1621598-1633622 GCA_015832495.2 Alces alces
CCTCCCCTCCCCCTTCCTTCCCCGTCTCCCTCCCCTCCGTCCCTTTGGGTCAGCAAGGGTGACTCAACTCCTTTCCTCAAGACCAGGGCGCCTTCATGTGACCCTCTAAGGGGCGTGTCCAGGACAGAGGAACTAGAAAGGGCCCACAACCGGTGACCCTTTGGTTGACAAGGTGATGCTGGGCTATGCAAGAGTATTTCTGACATAAGAACCAGGTTGCAGAGACAGCAGAAGGCTGGTGCGGGGCTTACGGTTGGGCCCAGTGAGGGGAGCAGCCAGCTGCGTAACCCGAGGGCCCACTGCGAAATGATAATGTGAGGTCCCCTGTTCAAAAGCTATTAGGACCTTCAGGACGGCAGTGACAGAGCCTGAGGCCAGTGGCGGGCTCTTGGCGCACGAAGCTCGTTCCCTGTGTGCGCCACATGCCAGGAAGCCGGCCATGCCCGGAAGCAGTAGCTCGTTTCGTCTGAGGCTGGGCTTTGGACTGAGTGAGTAAGGTTGCTGAGCGAAGATCCAGCCCAGCGCCTGCCGGGCCCTTCCTCACCCCGCAAACAGGGGAACGTCAGCCATGAGGCGTGGTTGTGTCTCAGAAGAGACGGGTGCTCCTCAGACGCCCACGTGCAGACTCAGCACCAGGAGTCAGAAATCCTGCTCCAGCCGCCAGCATCTCTCGTGTGGATGCAGCTGACCTGGAGGGGCTCCTCTGAGACCCTCCTCTGGGTCTGGGGGCACGGGGCCCCAGTCTCCAGAGCCACTATGCCCCTGACCACGGAGCTCTGCAAAGCTCTGCTTTTAAGGGCTGAATTTTCAGGGTGAAGCAACCTGCACGTTTATGCGTAACTCACACGTGGTTTATGTCCACAGCATTCTCTGAAAGCAATTCTACAGGAACTGTCATTTTTCCATTTTGAAATTTACTGTGTTTTTAAGCTGATTTTTGATTAAAAATATCTTGTTAGCATTTCACTCTGGTGAAGTCATAGATCAAGAGAGTTGCAACATATTTTTAAGGTCCTAGAGAAAACACTGTTGGTAACTTCAATAGCTCAGATCATAAAAGACGAGAGCTTTGCTTGTGTCTTATATAACAGCATAAAATATGGGGCCGCTTGCCTGCTACTTTTATAAATAAGATATGATTCCAAAGGCATGGAGGGGTCTTGGCCCTTTGGGAGGATGGTGGTTGGTGGTTCACGGCTTGCTTTGATGACACTGATCAAACAGCCGTGGGACAGAGGTGAACATCTGGGTCTTCCCCTTAGACTAAATGTTTCCAGTTTTGTAAATGTTTGCTGTTTTACTTTGTAATTTGGGGTTAAGGCTTATAAAGAGAGGAGGCAGGTGCAGGTAGATGGCAGGAGTGCCCGAGTTCACCCCAGTGATGATAATGGGAGCTGGGTCCGGCCGACCACCGCGCCGGACTCCACAGCCGGGTGGTGGGCAGCGTGATCCTGCTGTATCCAGACCCGGTCCCCATGCGGGCTCGGGCAGGGGGTGTCCTCCCGCTTCCTCACCCAGGCCTGAGACGTCCCGAGAAGGAAGCCGCCTAGACTCAGCACAGGTTGGCTGATGACTATGTCCACCAGCAAAGAAACGTGCATTTTGAGATTAACCAAAAAAGGGGCTGGGCTGTGGGGCCTTGCTGTTGTGAGCTTTTTATAAATACTTAGTAAAACCCTAATTTAGAGCGTGAAGTAATTGCAGTGTCCTTCATTTGAATCTGCAGTTAAGTACAAATATAAGTGCCAGGCCTGGGGAGCAAGTTCACCGGGTCTGTTTCAGTTCTCACAGGGCCCATGGGGGCTGAGTGAAGGGCAGTTGGGCCAGGGTCCCCCCCGCCAGGAGGGTCCATGCCCTCCCCGGCAAGCTGGTCTTCCCTGTGCCCCATGCCAAGGAAGAGGAAGCTTCCTTGCCGAGGAAGCTGCTGTAAGAAGTATCTGGAGGCAGGTGAAGGGCTGGGCTGCACCCTGGCCTGGTGGGGGCTGGAGGGAAGCAGGAAGTGTTGGGGGGCAGAGCCCAGGCCTGGGGTGGGGGGACTTGGGAGCTCAGGCTGCAAAGGCATCAATCCCAGCAGATCCCAGCTAGAGGCAGGAGAGTCCCTCAGCTTGCTGGGAAAGGGGTTCATGTAGGAAAGTCCATTCCAAACACTTAAGGACAAGTGGGTCCAGAAACTGCTCATAGGAGCCGGTGAGTCAGGGGGTCTGGGAGGTGCGCTGTGGCCCCAGTGGTGGTCCAGCGTGGAGTCACTGGGGGGGACACCAGGCCCTGAGCCCAGCGGCATTCCCAGTGTCTTGCTCAGTCATGGACTGGTTAATACTACAGAGGAGGCTGAGTACTTCGATGAGTAATGAACAGGTAGAAGAATGAATGAATGAAAGAAAGAATAGGAGGCTGATTGACTCCGTGGGTAAATAGAGGCATCAGGGCATGTAAAAGAGAGAGAGACGGAGAGAAGGGAGAAGGACCCGAAGGAGGACAGGAGGGAAGGAGGGGGCTGCAGGGAGCCGGAGGGGAGAGGGCTGTAGGGAGGAAGGGGAGCAGGCGTGCCCAGGGCACGCGGTGGGGTGTCTGCATCTCGGCTCCGCCCCCGACCTCTGCTTCTCCCTTCAGCTTGGAGGGCAGCGGCCAGAAGCCCCTGCAGGAGCAGCCAGGGTCCTCATGTCCTGCAGACGACGCCCTGCGGAGACCACGTGTCCAAGCGCAGACAGCGAGCCCAGCTGCCGCCTGTGACTGGTGCTAGCAGCCGGGCTGGGTGCTGTGGGTCTAGGGGACGGGTCCCTGGGGAAGACAGGCAGGGCAGGTGGTTCAGGCTGTGTGTCAACACACCCCCCTCCCCGACATCTGGGCGGGCCCCCACCTTCCTGTGAAGCAAGACCCAAATACATTCCTGGGGGTGAATTCAGAGGGAGCCCTGCTCATTAGCAGGCTGGGAGGCTCTGCCCACAGGCTTCACTGGAGAGGAGGGGTTGCCTGGGGAGCGGGGCCCCAGCCCCGCAGAGGGGCTCCAACCCGCATGCCTCTGAAGTCCCCCCAACCTGGCATCCCTGAAGGACACCCTTGTCCTTCGGGCTGTGAGCAGAATCGGGACTGTTTGTCCTCCTGGGAAGCAGGCTTGGGAGGCACAGGGATGGTCTGCTCACAGACCCGAGACGGGAAACTCAGGTCTGAAAATGGGTTCTTCACCATGAAGCTCTCAACGCGCCCAGAGCCCCCTGCAGGCTCACGGGCCCTGGAGGCTGTGGGTCTCAGCGGGCGACAGGCAGGCCGAGGGTGGCTGCAGCCAGCAGGGCGTGAGGCCCAGGAGGCCTCCTGTGGGTGCCCAGCCTCGGCAGGTCCAGGAGAGGCTGGGCTGCTCAGCTGGTGGTTCTGATCATTTTCTTCTTTCTTATTTTCCACGTGGGGAGGGCTGAGACAGCACTAGAGCCAGGATGTGAGGGACTGGGGTAGAGGTGGGTGATGGGGTGCTCCGGGTTTTCTCTGTTTCCCCGAATCCACCAGTTCTCCCAATTCCCGGTCATTCTTCCTTTGAGAAGTTTCCAAATTTATATCACTCATAGTATAAGTGTTATAATACTTACAATGGTTTTTTGATGGAGATAGCTGTAATGCCACAACTTAAAAATGATGGCAATTTTAGTGTTCTGCGAAATTGCTCTTCACAATGGAAATAAATCAAGTAGTTAGAAGGGAGCCTCAGATGACAGGCATTCCCGGGGCCCCCGCGTGATGCAAGGGTGTCGTCTGATGGGTCACGTCTGCGTCCCCTACCCCCCAGAGCTGTCTCCTCATCCTCATCAGGTATTCAGAATTAGCATACTCAGCCAGATGTGCAGGTTAAAAATTGAAAGTTGGGTAGGCATTTCAGCCTGAGTTCTCTTTTACTGGGTCTGCCTCAAACATTAATCAGTCTTCCATTATAAATGGCTCAGATGTGGAGCAGAGCTGGATGGGTTTCAAAGACGTCCCTCCCTAACAAGTATGCCCTGATAGTTCCTAAAGCTAAAAGGATGGTACATGGCAGAGGAGGAAAAAATCATTACAGTCATTAAGGACTGTGGCTTTGCTTTAAAGGCTGCTGAGAACCTGGAGACCGTCGGCATTCCCCTCGCACGCCTGGGAAGCCGGCTCTTTCTTTTATTCATAAGCCCCTATTCATCAGCCTCCTGTGATGGATCCGGGCAGGCACGGGGTGGGGTCTTTGCCTCCACAGGAGCTGCCTCTGAGTCCCCTGCTTTGATTTTTTTTAAGTTTAGAAGCAAAGGTTTTAGCACTTTCCCTCACTAGCAGACACCTTGCCTTCTCAAGGAAAGCAGTTTCTGGAAGAAACCCATGACTTCCATTTTTGTTATTGTTGGTTAAGACACAGGTGCTTAGCAGCCTCCAAAGGTGCAGGGCTTGAGTTCAGAATCAGTGGCTCCTGGGGTCGAGCCCCAGGTCCAAGGCTGCTGGAACCTTCTGCTGGGCGAGTGTGAGGCTGTCTGTGGCCCCCGTGAGAAGGCTTCAGAGGAGCCCAGGGCCTTGAGGACCTTCACCTTCTGGGGGGCAGGCCCCGCCCTGTGGAGCCGCAGCCTCTTTCCTCCAGCCACGCGCACATTGTCAAAGCGAGGACCGAGCGGACAGGCGGGGAGAGGCCAGCCTGATGGGTGGGCACCTGGCATCAGGGCTTCTCAGTCTCTGCGGCCTCAAAGTTCATCTGAGCCTCTCTCCCTGCCGCGCTGCAGCCAGACGCCCAGGCAGATGTGTGCACAGAGGCTGCCCTGTGATGGAGAAACAAGCACATCCTGTCGGGGCCTTCCCAGGACAGACGCCACCCCCCGCCCACGTCCTCTGCCTGCCTCTTGTTTAGAGAGAAACTTCAGCCCCCTAGGCCTTCCCTGAAAGAGCAAGTTTAATCAGAGAAGTGAGAAAATGCAGAAACAAAGGAAGTTTGTTTCTAAACAGTCCAGCCAGACAAAATAATGAGTTTAGCCATTTAACAAGTCAAGGGCCTTTGCATCTCCTTCAAGGGCTGTAGTATTATAGTACACTATTATCGTATGGTATTATAGATAATACTCTGAGCTGTGTCCTGTGAGCTGCTTTTCAGATACGGAAGCCCCCACCAGGTGGGAGAAGTTGACTGCTTGCTGCCCACCAACAGTAGACCCCAGAACAGCTGGAACCTGAAAGTTGATGATGGTGACTCCCAATGACCTCACCACCAGCCAATCAGTGGAGGGTCTATGAGCTGGCCACACCCCCAGAGACCCCCCGCCCTCATTCTCTCCTTACAAGCGGTTCCCCTGAAGCCTTCAGGGAGTTCAGGTCTTCGGAGCACAAGCTGCCTGGACTCCTTGCCTGGGGTCTGCCGTGACTCTGCACTTCCTCCACCACGACCCTGGGCAGGGGACTGGCTTTACTGTGGGTGGGTGAGCAGACCCAACTCCAACTCAGCAACAGTGATAGCTCTCACACTGTCAGAACGTCTTCTCCTTTAAAACAAGAAAATAAAAAGGCAATAACAACAGCAAAACCACCGCAGCTAGCAATCTAACCCATCGCATTTAGTTCACTTCCTAGGTGTAGGTGACATTACCTTGTGTAAGAGGTGGACTTAAAACATTACATTGACATATTAGAAGAGAAACCTTAGACCCGCAGAAGCAGGATCCCCGTCACCCTCTTTGCGGTTCTGTTCTCGGGAGAGGGGCTGGTTGGCAGCCTGGCCGGTGTGGAGACGTGGTGTTCTTCGGTGGCTGTGTCTGCCCAGCCCCTCGCACTCCAGCCCGGGTCTCAGTGGTGCTGGGGCCTCAGTGGTTTCTCAGATCTGTGGTTCACTCCCGCCAAACTTCCCACCAATCCTGGAGCATTTAGTAACTGATCTTCAAGCAGTGTATAGTCAAGATCCTCTAATAAGTCCTGTCACTTTCTCTTTTCTTACTAGAAAATCTGCTTTTACCAATCTTCTTGAAATCCCTTGTAATACACATGAAATTAAAAACAGAGGTCAGACAGTTCGGAACAAAACCCTGTGCGGTGGTGGATTTTCTTACTTGAAATTGGATTTCACAACACGGTTGACAAGATCACTGAATTAAGTGATTGTCAAAATATTTGCTGTTTGCTCAGCAGATGCAGGCCCTTTATTCCTTGGAATTTAAAATACACAGTTTTTTTTTTCTCCCACTGTGATCAAAACTGAAGAATTAAACAGTGATTTCATACTAAGTTTCCAAACTCCTATGATGATTTTTTTGATCTAAATAGATTCATCAGGCTGAATCATCTGTACTCAGCTTCCCAGGTAAAGAAGACATTTCTTTCCATCATCATCGCATTTCAGAGTCTTTACAAGTCCCCCAGGACACAGGCTGCTGTGTGGGCTTCGCCCCCTCACAGGTAATGTTTTCTGTCTGCAGGTTGGTCAGGAAACCCTGGCCTGGGCGCCCTCCCTTGGAGATGGAGGTACAGAGAGGGGCCCGGGGATGCTCTGAACATGTGCACACACGGAGCTCTCTTTCCTGGAAACACTTCCCCTCAAAGAACCATCAGCCCCCCTTCCACCTGTGGACCCTCAGCCCAGCAGTCATGGGGAGACATGAACCAAGGCTGTGGGATCCAGGAGCAGCTGAGCTTGGTCAGCCCCCCGCCCACTCGGAGCCGCGGGTTCTCAGACACTTGGGGATGCAGTAAAGTGAAGCAGTCATACATATGTATACATGTACATCTGCCTCTCCATATAGATAAAATTTTGATTGTTCTCAATTAATGTCTCCATTTGATCGCTATCAGCTTCAGCTAGTCCACCCGACCACGGCACATCGTCCAGCAAGAAAGACGCCTCATGGAACTTCACAAACCACACGAAACGCACGAACTGCTTCTGACACATTCAATCAGTCACACCTTTTCCACACACTGCTTCTTTTGTGTGTTTCGGGTGTGTTTTAAGCTGCCTGAAAATAATAAATCCTAATACACTGAAAATGACCTTTTCCTTCCATTTTCAGTATTGAAATAGCTACACAAAAATTCACAGATTTTGGTAACTTTCTCTTTTTTTAATGCACACTGATATGACAGATGTCACAAGACAATCTAACAAAATTGTTTTGAATGAAGTTGAAGACAACTAAGTGCTTCCAGATCCATTTTATGGGAAAAAAAAGAATAAACATTTTGGCCAGCCCAGCGTGCCTCCATTCTTTTTCGGGTTTGCCCTAGTCTTTCTGCGGAAGGTCATGCCCTGCTCCAGGGCTCAGCCTTCTGTCACTTGCACAGTGAGCCCTCTCCTGTCCACGCTGGTTAAAGCAAGTCTGCCCACCCAGCCCAAGTCTGCCCACCCGGCCCAGGGGCCTGCCTCTGTTCAGCTCCTGGGAATTATTTGTTCGTCGCCATCCCTGGTCAGCAGTGGAATGTCCAGTGCTGCCTGCACAGGGCTTAGGCACAGTCAATGCCCAGAGAGATCTGCGTGGGGAACCAAGAATCAGACTCTTTAGACCACAGAGATTTTAATTCTTACCAGAACTTCTCAAGCAGCCAGGCTGGGTGCTCACCACAGAAAACTCTCCTCGAATTGAAGTCATAGCCCACTTACTCTTTCCTTTGGATTATCTGAATTCTGTATTCGGTTAAGGACATTTTAAAAATCAGACTTGATGACAGCAAGAGTTCTTCAACATACTTCATGCCACAGAGCTTCTAACTCTGTCTATTCAGTTCAGTTCAGTCGCTCGGTCATGTCCGACTCTTTGCGACCTCGTGGACTGTAACACACCAGTCCTCCCTGTCCATCACCAACTCCTGGAGCTTGCTCAGATTCATGTCCATCGAACCAGTGATGCCATCCATCACCTCATCCTCTGTCGTCCCCTTCTCCTCCTGCCTTTAAAAAAAAATCACTCCTAGTTATTTAAAGGAAGGGCATTCACCTCTGTGCAGGGTTAATTCTTCTCTAGCATCAAGATGTCCTGTGGCATAGGCGATGATCAGGCTATGATAGGCAGCAGACTGCATTTCCAGAACCTTCCTTCCTCACGGGCCTGGCTTCCCCTCGTGGTGGCTGTGGGCACTCAGCCAAGTCTCCAGTGGCATCTGAAGGTAGAGTTCTTTACACTTAGGGCTTGTTGCAAGAAGCAGCTGTTGGTTGGTCCAGGGTCAGCGTCGCCCCTGGGGAGGGGTGAGCGGGTGCTGATGCCACTTTTCCCGTCCCTGGTCAACATCTGTGGGGCGGCCGCGGTGACCTTCCCCCCACGGGCTGGCCTTGGCGAGTCACCAGATGGACGGTTACGAAATTCTGCAGAGTTCTCTGAAGAATGATACTGCGAATGGCTGCAATACTGTGGAGACTAAGAGGATCCTTTATAACGTGTGAATGGTGTAAATTAAGCACGGCCTGAAGGCTCCTTTGTGTTCTGAGAAGCTGACCAGTAGGACATGCATGCTTGCATGTTAAATCATTTCAGTCATGTCCAACTCTTTGAGACTCTGTGTATGGACTGTAGCCCGCCAGGCTCCTCTGCCCACGGGATTCTCCAGGCAAGAATACTGAAGTGGGTTGCCATGCCCTCCTCCTCCAGGGGATCTTCCTGACCCAGGGATCGAATCCATGTCTCCTGCATTGCAGGCAGAGTCTTTACCTCTGAGCCACCCAGGAAGCCCGGCCAGTAGGACTGGTCACTAAATGAGGTACATTCCCGGTGAGTAGAAGGGTGGCGAGCACCCTCAGGGCCTCGTGCGGCCGCATCCTTGCAGCACACCCTCCTCTGTCCATCCCTCCACAGGCCCGGGGAGTCCAGTGGACATGTTAATAGCATTTCGTCTTCTATTCATGCTGCCTTCATATTCTATATGATTATTTTGACTATCCCATTTCAAATGACAATGATATTCCATTAGTTCCAGTCACTTGTCTATTGTTTTCAAAATGTAAATTTGAACTAGGCACACAGACATACCCACAGGCATAGTCTTCAGCACCAAGCTCTGTGCCTGCCCAGAGTAGACGGCCAATGACTCTCCCTTGAAGGAAGTGATTATGTCACCTGATACTTTATTTCAATTTAGCTTTGGTATTTTGTCTCCACGTTAATGGAGTGAACGCTTGCCTATAAATGAAGAACTTGCCTTACCTTTTCTCAATCTTTAATTGCCAGCACAACATTTGAACAGTGTTTGGCTCGTCACAACCACTTAATAAGGACTTGATGAAATAAGGAATGCCTGAAGTCATAACTGCACACCTTCCTACATGGGTGTGCACGTGTGTATTTGGTACGGTGACTGTATTACCGGTTGTCATCCAGCAGGATGTTGATAATCAGAAAAGCACCCGTGAAGTCTTATTTAGTAAGCTTCTGTATGTGCATGTACCTGCGTGCCAAGTCACTTCAGTCGTGTCTGGCTCTTTGAGACCCGGTGGACTGTAGCCTGCCAGGTTCCTCTGTCCATGGGGTTCTCGAGGCAGGAACGCTGGAGTGGGCTGCCATGCCCTCCTCTTCCTGACCCAGCGATGGAGTCTGCGTCTCTTCTGTCTCCTGTATTGGCAGGTGGGTTCTTTACCACTGGTGTCACCTGGAAAGCCCACATTTATACACAGCATTTAATAAGTAAAATTGTTTTTTTCACATGAGTAATATAGGCACTTTTCATTGGGATATGTTTAATCCTATAAATTTTTACATTATGATGTATATGTATTCTCACTAACTATCATAAAACCTAAAGACAGAAAACTTGACAGATACAAACATAAAAGCCTAAAGACCAAGGGCAGTTAAAAGCATTGACAAATATCCTGAGCCCAGTACTAGGAAACTCGGTAGATCCTATTATGAGTCATTGGAATGCACTGGAGAGAATTTTCAGTGAATACGAGGGCACTTTGATGTTAGGAGGGACTTCCCTTGTGGCTCAGCTGGTAAAGAATCCACCTGTGATGTGGAAGACCTGGGTTTGACCCCTGGGCTGGGAAGATCCTCTGGAGAAGGGAAAGGCTACCCACTCCAGTATTCTGGCCTGGAGAAAAGAGTCGGATATGACTGAGCGACTTTCACTTTTACTTTGATGTTAGAAAGTATTTCGATGTGGTTTGGACCATCAGATGGTTTTGGAACTAATGAAAAAGCACTGTCTGATGATGTCAACAGAAACTGAAGGGACATTTCATAAATTTGACATGTATGGCTCTTAATAAAGATTCATTCAGTTTCTAACCTAGGAAGAATTTTTTTAGCAAGAAAAAGAATTCTTATCAATGCTTCCAGGCAACATGAGCAGTCACAGAAATGATCACAGGGTTTTGTGAAAATCTGAAACAGAAGAGCATGGTTCCTGCCACCACAATTTTTCAATATTAATATTCACATTCTAAGTAATAATTAAATCAAAAGGAGTAAGATGTCCTGGTATGAGAAGAGACAAAATATCAAAACATCTTTTGAGCAGTCTATTCAGAAATCCAAGCTACTAAAATAAACATCACTTGGATGGCTAAGGAAGTTTGATTGCTGGCTGGTTAAAAACAAATTTACAAAAATTGTCTAAATGCCAATAGCAAATGTATTTGAAAACATTTCAAATGTATTGAATTTTGTTTGTAGTAGTAATAGCAAATGGTTATGGGGCTGCGCTGGTGACTCAGACAGTAAAGAATCTGCCTGTAATTCAGGAGGCCCTGGTTTGATACCTCAGTGGGGAAGATCCCCTGGAGAAGGGACTAGCTACCCATTCTAGTATTCTTGCCTGGAAAATCCTATGGACAGAAGAGCCTGGTGAGCTATAGTCCCTGGGGTCACAAAGAGTCAGACACGACTGAGCGACTGAGAACAATAACACATGTTTAGGAACATATTTATCAGGAAATGTGGATGACTCACCAAAGAGGAACTACAGAAAGAGCCTGGGAGACTCGGGCGCCTGCAGAGGGGCGGGCGGGCTGCCCGGGACACACGTGAGAATAGCAAGCAGGTAAGAGGACAGCTGGAGCTCGGGGTGGGGCGTTATTACACACACTTGGCTGTCCGGCAGGCAGGGGGTGGTCATATGGAACGGTGAGCAAATAAACAAACGTTCTCAGACTCTAAGTGTCATGTGACCTACGCTTTCTTTACATGTGTGAGTGTGCGTGTCGGTGCGTGTGATTGCGTGTGTTGGTGCACGTGTGTGTCGTGTGCTGTGATCTCACCAAACAAGCGCTTTGTTCCCAGCTTGGTGGTTTGGGGTCCACCTGTGGTTTTATTTCAAATTTGAAAATATGATCATTTAATGATCTCCTTTTAGCAGCTTTCTGGACTCTTACTTTATTTAGTTGATGCTTATTGAATGCATTTTGGGGAGGTGACCCCCGCCCCCCCCAGCAGGAGGCAGTCCCCTGGGTGAGACCCACGTGAGAGGCTCAGAGGAAGAATTCCCACCGGGACCACAGCTGTGACAAGCGTGAGCTTCTGCAGCCTTTCCAAACCTTTGCCTGTCAAACGTCTCCCGGCTGTTTTAGTTCTTCTAACACTTTTCTTCTTCAGGAAAAGATCATCATTTCTTTATGTGAAGTCAGAGAAAAATAATAAGAAACATTCATAGAAATATGATAAATTGCAAAGGGGTTGATGTCTTCCTTAGATAAGCAAAAATTCTGGGACAAATAGGCAATAATTCGTTTGGAAAAAAGTGGAAAGAATGGTGTAAAAATAACAAATGGAAAAGAAACACTTGTAGTATCTTGGACAATTTGGGTCTTTTTACTTGGTTTCTATATATCTTGGTACCCACTTGGGAGGGAAAATTGGGCAGTTCTTTATTATTCTTCACCCCCACTTCAGACTGTGGCCCCCAGGGGCTCCCCCCATTCCTCCTACATCCACACAGTCTGACCGTGGTCAAGAGTCTGGAGTGCCCTCTGGCTGGTGAAATCCTCACAACCCAATCTTGAAATCACAGACGCCCTCACCATCCTACACAGACAAGTGATCATTAATTCCCCAAAGTTAAGTTTCAGATTTACCACCATCCTGCTCAAACCAGAGTCTACTGTTCCTGCCACCCCGGGCT
>JADEYB020000020.1:1634122-1649354 GCA_015832495.2 Alces alces
CCTGTTTTCAGAAAAAGAAAACATAGGGTGTCATGTTGTAAGAAATGAAAATGCACCTCCTACCATGTGACTAAAGTCTTTGACACTGGTGATCTCTTTCTCACCAGAAGACAGAGCCGGACACAAGTTCTGCCTCCCTGTAGCCCAGGGGAGGTGGGGAAATGCCAGGAGCCCTGGGCAGGCTCAGCTTTGCCAACCAGCGTGTCACAAAGAGGCAGAGCGGGGCTGCACGCTGAGTCTGGGTTTTCTAGTTTTGCAGTGATGAGCACCAGGAGGAAAGGCTGCAGAATGGGGCTGGAGATGAGTCAGTGCCGGGGAGGGGCGGTTTCCTGCTTGGATTCATGACCCTGCATTTGCATTCACGCTCTGCCATCCTGCTGGGCATGGCCAGGCAGCTCCCTTACCCTCTCTGAGCCTCAGCGCCTTCATCTGTTAAGTGAGAAATGCATGCACCACGATTAACACTCAGTAAGTGCTCATCATTCTGATTATCTCACTGGAGACCGAGCTGTGTAGATTCCCTTCAGCCATGTCACAGAGGCCTGGAATGTTTGCATCTCAGTCCGGCCACTTTGAAGGCCTAGGCTGTTTATTCAAGCTTCAGCGGGCCCACTGGGTTGCATGTGTGCATGAATCTAAGGCCGCTTATTTACTGGGTGTACAGCCAGGGGCAGCACGGCAGCAGCAGAGCTGCCTCCTATGTCCCTGATTTTGTTCTTTTTCACAGTGTCTTGGCCCTCAAAGCTGCTGGTTCCAGCCGTAATCTGAGAAAACAAGGTCTCCTAAACTTGAATGATGGGCACATTAAACGGTAATGGCCGAGGGGTTTGGAAGCAGCTTTGACCCAATGTTCTGGCCAAAACTTGGGCAGCTGCCCAGACTCAGCTGCTCCGGCCCCTGCAGAGCAAGTCCAGTCTTGACATCTGTGCCACTGAGAAGCCAAAGTCTTCACTCCCTCGTCCCCTCTAGAGTCCTCTGCGAAAGTGCGTATTCCCTGGGCTGTGTGTTGGTGGCTACTGGAAGCCCAGGCTGAGATCAGGGCAGACCCTTCAAGCAGACCTGGTCCACGGCCCCTCTGCTGATCTGTGGGAACCTCAGTAACTATTTTCTACTAGTGTGTGTCACCTCATTTAAGCCACATGCCCTGAGGGAGG
This sequence comes from Alces alces, assembly GCA_015832495.2. Lineage (NCBI taxonomy): Eukaryota > Metazoa > Chordata > Mammalia > Artiodactyla > Cervidae > Alces > Alces alces. The sequence continues at coordinate 1,635,277 of JADEYB020000020.1, forward strand.
GAGCGAACAACAGCGAGACTCCTGGGCCGGACTGACGTTTACACCCGAATGCCCACCACCCCACTGTGGTCCCCGGGACAGGGGAGGTGTGCCAGACAGGTGATACAAGGAGTCCCGTCCCAGGGATGGCTGACCCTTCTGTGTCTGTAGATTGTTGTCTGGTGTCTGCCTGTCCCAGAATGCATAATTAGAATGGCACGTTATGCAGCTGGAGGGTCCTCACAGTTGTTCCGCTGTTGACTTGTTCCATTGGCCTATCACTGCTGAGAAGGCCAAGTAGAAACCTTCCCCCAAGAGAATAAATACAGAAAAGCTAAAACAAAGCACAACTACATCTTTGGCGGGGGGCGGTGGCAGAGCGCAGAGCCACCTTTCAAGACTTAAAAATATAGGGATAGTAGTCATCACTATATATCTCTTTAATTTATCAAACTGGACTGCATAAAACTTACCTATGTCACCACAGAAGACGGTGGAGTGTGGCCACAGATTCAGCCACCTGGCACCCGATGCCGCTCTGGGCTGGCAGTGGTGTTTGTGAGAGCAGGTTAGTGCAGCCCCCAGCTGCGGTCCATGACCACTGATTGGGTGAGAGCCTTCTCTTCCATGCCCTTCAGGAAGGAGCTCATGAGTGGTTTGTGCTCATGAGGGGCAGACAAGAGTGCATATTTGGGGTCTTGTAGTGACACTCCAGAGTCCAGGGCAACCTGAACACCCCACGTCCAGGACCGCCTGGGTCTGTTATACCCTTTGCTGCTGTTGTCCAGTTGCCTAGTGTGTACAGCTCTCTGCGGCCCCCTGGACCGCAGCACGCCAGGCTTCCCCGTCCATCGCCATCTCCCGGAGCTTGCTCAAACTCTTGTCCATCAAGTTGGTGCTGCCATCCAACCATCTCATCCTCGTCGCCCCCCTCTCCTCCTGCCTTCCATCTTTCCCAGCATCAGGGTCTTTTCTGATGAGTCCAGTCTTCATCAGGTGGCTAAAGTACTGGAGCTCCAGCTGCAGCACCAGTCCTTCCAAAGAATATTCAGGGTTGATTTCCTTTAGGATGGACTGGTTTAATCTCCTTGCTGTCCAAGCAAATCTCAAGAGGTTTCTTCAGCACCACAGTTTGAAAGCATCAGTTCTTTGGCACTCAGCCTTTTTTATGGTCCAATTGTCATATCCATACATGACTACTGGAAAATCCACAACTTTGACTAGACAGACCTTTGTTGGCAAAGGGATGTCTCTGCTTTATAATAAGCAGTCTAGGTTTGTCACAGATTTTCTTGCAAGGAGCAAGCGACTTTCAATTTTGTGGCTGAGTCAGTGTCCACAGTGATTTTGGAGCCCAAGCTATACCCATGATGTGTAAAATCAGACCAGTTGAACGAGAAGCAGCAAGTTCCCTGGAGGCCTTAGCAAGTCCCGTGAGATCCAGAGGGTGTGAGATAAGAAATGTGAAGAGTCAGGCCTCTGCTCTTTGGGGGGAGGGGGTGTCTTTAGGGGCTCAGTGGTCTGGAGCATCCTGAGAAATTCGCTTCCAGGCAAAGAACACATTGTGCCTGTATCATCTTCCACAAGGAAAGGAGCAGGGAACCCGATAGGTTCCACGTTGCCCCCTGGGGAGTGCTGCTCCAGGGTGCGGAGTCTGGACCTGGCCCAGAGCAGGGCAGGCTCACAGCATGTCCAGCTTCTGCTGCAGGCTGCCTGCACCTTGAGCTGTGCGAGCAGGTAGACACAGTGCTGAGCCAGCAGTGTCCGCAGCGGGGAGACACACGGTGGCGTTTATGGAAAGCCTCAGGAGAAGAATCTAGGTCTCCTGGGTTCTGGAGCACGGCCAGGCATCTGCAGGAAGCTCTGTACGGCATCTGGAGAAACTGCGGGGGAGCCAGGAGGCTTGGAAGAGGCGGAGCTCCGGACCACGGGACAGCAGGGGGCCGCGGGGCCAGAGCTACCCCTGAGGAGCAGACGCTGCGGATGAAGCCAGTGTCAAGGGCAGGCAGGTCTGGCATCTGTGCACCTCGAGACGGAGGTGCCTCCTGGACGGGTCACGGTCGAGGGCGCAGGAGCAGGGAGGGAGGGGAGGAGCCGAGTTTGACCCCAGTCTCCTTCGCAGAAGGAAATGGCAACCCACTCCAGTATTCTTGCCTGGAGAATCCCATGGACGGAGGAGCCTGGTGGGCTACAGTCCACGGGGTCGCAGAGTCGACATGACTGAGTGCCTTCACTTTCACTTTCTTCCTTAGTGAACACTCACGGTTCCCTGGTGAGCTACTTCCTTGGTTGCCCAAACAGTAAAGAATCTGCCTGCAATGCAGGAGACCAGGGTTCGATCCCTGGGTTGGGAAGTTCCTCTGGAGAAGGGAATGGCAACCCACTCCAGTATTCTTGCCTGGAGAATCCCATGGACAGAGAAACCTGGTGTGACCTGTGGGGTCACAAAGAGTCGGACACAACTGAGTGACTAACATGTGCACAGTTCCCTGGTCGTGGGGTTCTGTGTGGCCTCACGGGGACACCCTGACCCAACAGTGAGCTGCAGGTTCACCATCACCCCACGCAGAACAACCCTGAGGGGCGAGGAGAGCCCCCCAGAGAGCAGAACTCGGGAACGTACCTGATCATCCAGCCCGTGGTTCCGATCCACAGGAAAGACTTGCTTTCCTTTACGCTGATAGTGAAGAATAAGGTCTCTCTATTCCTGTGTGTCTGTGTGTTTTCAGCCGGGGTCACCACAGGCCCCAGGGTTGGGGGAAGGGTGGGCTGGGGTGGAGGGTGGTTCTGGTGCCGGGAGCCAGCATGCGATACCGACCGAGAGACCAAGGTCAAGTGCAGCCCCTCCGTGCATCCTTCCAGCACTGCCCTGGGGCGTACCCAGCTGCGAACTCGGCGCCACTGGTCTCTGGCTCCGCGGAGTAGATGCATCACAGAGGAGGAGGCCAAGAGGCGGGCACACAAGGGCAGTGGAGGGGGAACTGGGCAGCCGCTCTACCGTGGAGCTGGGCTCACTGGGGAGCTGGCAGGGTGGCCGCTGAGCTGCAGAAGGAAGGAGCTGGAGGCAACTGCAGGGGCAGAGGGGAGCAGGGGACGGCCTGGATGGGGACGAGCCTGGCCTGCCCCGGGGGTGGCGGCAAGGCAGGACTTGAGCGCGAGGGGCGGACAAGCCCGAGGGGTGCGCGTGGGCCCAGCACGCAGGCCTGGTGATGTCGCAAGGTTTAGTTTAGTTTTAACTCTGAGACTCTCAAGAAGCTCTTGAAAGCTTTCAGCTAGACAGGTGAAACTATATGATTGCAGTTTAAAGCTCACCCTGCCCCTGGGAGAATCACGGAGGGCGGTGGGAGTGGAAGTGGGCTCGATGGGGCCAGCACAACCATGCGGTCTCACAATCTCGTTTCCATCTCGGTGGCTCTGCTTGTTGGGCAGGCCGGCCCTGAGGGCTGGCTGGATGAGTCGGCGTGTTTGCCAGGTGTTTGGTGACTGCTCCATGAATGCGAGCTACTGTTTGATGCCTCCTGGGGCATTGGAGGGTCTTTGCCGCAGCTGAGACTCGGCAGAGAAAGAAGGATCCCTGCTGGCTCTCAGGCACTGTGTCACATGCACATGGGCAGAGTGCAGCCTGGGGCACCCGGGTCCCTCTTTGCCCTTCTCACCCGGCTCTGGACCAGGGTCAGCTCCAGGGATGGCAGCTCTGGGTTCTGGAATTTCAGTCCAGTGGGCTGAACCGGAGGAGACTCAGGAGGGAGGATGGGGAGGTAAGAAGGGGAGGTGGGGCATTTGCCCCCTTCCCCCATCTCCCCACCTGTTTCTCCCCGCCTTGGCCCCTCACCCCTCAGGGCTGAGATGCTGCCCCTGAGTGCGTGTCCACCCCTCGACGTCCCCTCAGTCCGTCCACGCCTCTAAACCCCCTTCTCTCAGCTCTCTGCGGCTGGACGCTGGGGCAGCAGCCACCTCATTTCTGCCAGAAACCCAACAGGCACGGTGATGCTGGTGTTCTTCCCAAGCGTCGTCTTCGGCCTTTTCTGTCCTGTACGAGGTACAGCCCGCGGTGAGTCCTCTTGAGAAGTGTTCAAGTCAGAGTGGCCAGCTGCCTAAGGTGATTGTTAACTTGGCTTGAGTGCTAGATGTCAGCAACACCTAACTATTAAGCCTGCATCCCAAGAAGTTAGAGAGAATCCCGAAGAAACATTCTCAAGCACCCCCACGTGATTCTTTATTCCTCCTTTAAATTATCCATAGGCATTTGTATTTATCGTGTGAGCTATTTTTTTAAAAAACCATTAAATGCTCTGCAAGGGTAGCTGAAAGCCTTAAATTGTTGCTAAAAGTTAACCAGAGGTCTAAAATGAAATTTACTAATTTTGCTGTAAGTTCATTGCTATTTATTCCATTTCCTAATGGAAAAATAGTGCACAATAACTTTTAAAAGTTAATACTTGAAAGGAGAGAGTAACGGTCAAGTTGCATTTTTTTTCTTTAAGTTTCAATAAATTAGTTTTTGCCTGGAGCTCAGGATTCTGATAGGAGTCAGGCCCCGTGTGCCTGAGGCTACATATTTTTCTTTCATTTTTCCATGAGACTACCTCCTGGGGGAGATGTCTCGCCCTCCAGGTTGTTACCAAGGCTTAGCAGGGTAAGCATCCTGTACCTAAAAAGTGGTCCCTAGCCCTTTCTCTTTAAAAAGTCCATTTATCTTTATCATGTTTCTCAATTATAGATAATTACAAAGTAACACATGCTTATTTCAAAATTCAAATATGACAAGTATGGTTAACTCAGAAATAGAAATCAGAGCTAGTCACTATGAAAAATATTGTGCTTGTTATTTCATCTGCCTTCCTCTACATGAATTATTATTGTTATTGTGCATTATTCTTATTGTGCATGTTACATGGCAATGGGTAACACCATATTCTGTCTGACTGGCTTGGTCTGAGTGTTTTATGTGGATTAGTTCACAAGATACAGGAAGCCATGGGATCTGCCCAGAGTTGCCCCAAACCTGGGTCTGACACAGACAATCTGGCTGCAGAAACCCCCTCTACCTGTTAGTTATGAAAACAACACTGTTACAAAGGAAGGTGTCTCAGTAACACACTCGGGAGCCTGGGTTTGTTTTAACATCACTGCATAACTAAAGCATCTTTTTGTGTCATATTTTCAGATGATGTTTTAAAGTCTGCAGAATACAGCACTTGTGGAGATGACCAAGAACTCATGTCTTCAGTCTTCTGTTCAGGGATGTGTCAGTTGTTTGAACCATTGTTTTCCTTGTATGCCCAGTATCATGAAGACTATTGTGTTACATGCTTGTGCGTCAACTTGTGGTGGTGTTTTTGTCTGATGAACGTTAAGGAGAAAGCCTGCCATATCAAAGAACATGCACACTTTTCATGTTGTTAAATGCTGACTAACTGACTTTTAACTCCCAGCAGTAGACAATGGGATTGGCTCTCTCCCCAAATCCTCACTAAATTTGGGTGTCATAGGTCTTTTTCTTCAATCTTTGCTGATCTGATAGAAATAGCAGTGGTAGCTAGTGTTTTTATTTGCATTTCTTTAAAAAATTTATTTATTTTTAATTGAAGGATAATTGCTTTACAATACTGTGTAGGTTTCTGCCATTATTTGCATTTCTCTGGCTATTAGCAAGGTTGAATGTCTTCATATACATATTGACTATCTGTCTGGCTTTCTCTGGGAATTTTTTACCCTTATCTCTTTTAATACTGACTTTTAAATTTTATTATTTTGTAAGATCACCTTCTGTGTGAAGGATATTGTAGGATTAGTATACAGCAATTAGAAGCAATAAAGTAGGTATTCATAAATCAACACAGATTATAGAGTTGGATGAATAAGTAAAATGCATAACAATGCCAATGGCAGTGCATTCTGTGTAATTAAGATAACACACGGCTGAGTTCTTTTGGAAATGGTGGGCAAGCTAATTTAGATCAACACTACCACTGAGAACGATTAGAAGTGCTGGGAAAACTGTGCTGAGGAAATTAAGAAAGACCTAATTAAATGGAGGGATGTGTGGAGTGCATGGATTGGAAAATTTAATATTGCAAAGTTGTCAGTCTCCCCTTATTTATCTACAGAGGTAATGCAGTGGCAATCCAAACAAAAACAGGTTTCATTTGTTTGTTTGGGATTTTTTTTTTTTTTGGTTAATTTTAAAAAATAAAGTAATGGGGAAAATCCTAAAATTTATATGGAAATGTGAAGAGCCCATTCAAGGCCATGCTGAAGAAAAAGAAGAAAGTGAGAGAACTTCCCTCATATTCATATTTATTTTCAGTGAGATTTAAAATAGTTTGTTATTGAATCAAAGATAGACCAATAGAAGAGAGTAAAGTTTAAATACAGATGTGTGAGTGGGGACACTCGAGTTACTGCAAAGGTAACACCGCAAAACCCAGGTCACTAAATGGGATGGTCTATTGGCTATTCCTACAGGGGGGAAGATGAACTTCTCTCCTATTTACTTCTAAACAGAGAAAGTAATTCCAGGTGACTAACAGTTTTAAATGTGAAAGTTAAGATTAAAATTTTAGGGGGGTTTCCATTTCAGGGTGGAATCAAGCAGTTGTAGTGTCAAGACTTCCACTGAGAACGATGAGAACCCACGGAAGTTTCTGGCATCAGAGGGCTGCTGACCTGGGAAGCTGAGTGGCGGGCTCCGAGGAGGGCGGCGCGTCCCGCTGGGCCCTCGCCGACTGGGACACACGGAAGGGGGCCGGATTTGGGCTCTTCGGCGAGGCGGAAAGCAAAGCCCCGGGCGAGTCGCAGGCTGCAGACTGAACGCGGACCGGGGGCCTCGTGCCGGGCTGGCTCACTGGCTCACAAGCTCGGAGGAGCAGGGAGGGTGTCCGCAGGGCCCAGGGTTGACGGCGCGGGGCCCGGGACCCACCGGGGAGACACGCGGGGAGCCCGCCGCTCTCAGTCACAGGCCTGGAAGAGGGACCACGGGGGCAGACGGCAGCTCAGCCTCGCCTGAGTCTCGTTCTGGTGGCGAGCTTCCCTTTGTGCAGAAGTCCAGCAGCATTTCCAGCTCTGCAGGCCCTGAGGTCTCTGTCACCGTAACTCGTGTCTGCCGCTGACGGAGACACAGCCATGGACCCCGCGAACGTGGCTGCGTTCCAGTCAAACCACCTGTGGCCGGGGGGAGTTGCGTTTCTTGCAATCTTCACATTGGGTCTTGTTTAGACTTTGTGAGAACTATTTAAAATGTAAGAGCTGGACACATGTCACATGTCACATATGACCAGACAGCAGGCCAGGGCAGGGTTGCCCGTAGGGTGGGCAGTAACTGCCAATCCCTGGGTTAGATGAAGGTGATCAATCCACGCTGTGTTTGTCTAGTAGAGGCAAGAAGAACACTCCCTGGCTGAGATAACACCCGGGGATGTTGTATACGCAATTCTGAATGTACCGTGTCTGGCATTAGATTCAAGACTGCGAGGCTTGTGAGGAGATAGAGTCATATGATAAAAATGGAGTGAAAAAAAGACAATAGAAAGAGACTCAGAGGTAATGCAAATAAATGTTGGCCTTAGCAGATAAGAACTTTAAAATACCAGTGACGGGACTTCCCTGGCAGTGCAGTGGATAAGAATTCGCCTGCCCGTGCAAGGGACATGGTGCCATCTCTAGTCCGAGGAGGTTCCCCGTGCTATGGGGCGACTGAGCTCGTGGCCACTAGTACAGAGTCCACTCGGCACACGTCCCGAAGCCTGCGTACTCGGGGGTCTGTGTGAGTGCAGGCGCTACTGGGCCTGGGTGCTGCAACTCCCGAAGCCTGCGTGCCTGAGCCTGTGCCCCCAACAAGAGAGGGAGGCCACTGCAAGGAGAAGCCCCCACTCTCTGCAACCAGGCAACGCCCGCACGGAGCAGCGAAGACCCAGCACCACCGAAAATAGAAATTAACAAAAATACATATTAAAAAAAAGAGTACAGATGAACTTATCCACAACACCAAAAGAGAGTTACAGCTCTAGAAAACAAACCTGTGGTTACCAGGGAGTAAGAAGGGGGGTAACCTGGGAGATCGGAATTGACCACACACTGCTGTGCATCAACCACGTGACTAACAAGAACCTACAATACAGCGCAGAAAACTCTGCTCAATACTCTTTAAGGGCGTGTGTGAGAAAAGAATCTAAAAAGAGTGGAGATTTGTGTCTGTAGAACAGATTCACTTTGATGTACACCTGAAAGGAACAGAGCATTGTAAACTAACTATACCCAAATAAAATTTTTTAAATGCCAGTGAATAATATCTTCAAAAAAAGTTAATATATAGTAGTGTGTATATGTCAATCCCAGCCTCCCAGTTTATCCCTCTCCCTCTTACTTCCTGATAACCATAGCTTATTTTTCCACATCTGTAGTTCTATTTCTATCTTGTAGATAAGGTCCTTTGTGCTCTGTTTTAGATTCCGCATACAAGTGATACCACATGATATAAAGACCTATTATGTAGCGCAGGGAACTCTGCTCAATGCTCTATAATGACCTGTGTGGGAAAAGAATCCAAGAAGTGTAGAATGCATATGTGTGCCTGAGTCACAGAGCTGTACGCGTGAAATTAACACAACGCTGTAAATCAGCTCCATGCCAATACAAACTTAGAAAGTAAATTAATCGTGGACAAAATAGATGAATAGATTCACCTGTCAAATGAAAATTCTAGAACTGAAAGATAGAGTGTGAACAATTAAGGGTAGGTTTAACAGAATTAGATGTAGCAGAAAGTAGGACATGTGGAATGGATGGTAACAGAATTCCTAACTGAAACACAGGTAGACAACAAGCCTAGGAAATATAGAAACGTCAGAGAAACAATGTAAAACAAGTGAAAATGTCTAAAATCCTTGTAAATGGCATTCTAAGCAGGGCATAGACTGTTTTGTTTTAAAGAAGCTACATTTGAAGAATACCTAATTTTACAGTTTAAATTTACAAATATGAAATTTCTGTGAAATGCAATGGGGTAGACTCAAAATAACTCATGAAACCTGGAGAAGAAAGAAGTAAAATAATAACAACAACAACAACAACAAAAATCCAGGCTCTTTATGATAGAAATGCTGAAAACAAGGGAAATCTTAAAGGAACATAAGAAACACTACCTTTGCTGGAGCAGCTGTCAGACTGACAGATGACTTCTCAGCAGAAATGGGGAAGCAGGCCAAAGAGAAAGGGGTTAGCATCATCAGCATGAGGGGAGCAGATCCCACCAGCCCAGAATTCTGCACCCAGTAAGGATCCTACAATCCTGTGTGTGTGTGTGTGTGTGTGTGTGTGTGTGTGTAGTTGCTCAGTCATGTCTGACTCTCTGCGACCCTATGGACTGTAACCCACTAGACTTCTCTGTCCCTGTAATGTTACAGGCAAGAACACCAGAGTGGATTGCCATTTGCTACTCCAGGAGATCTGACACAGGGATTGAACCCAAGTTTCCTGCATCACCTGCTTTGGCAGGCAGATTCTTTACCACTGAGCCACTTGGGAAGCCCCTTTAACCCTGAATGCAAAATAAAGATATTTTGTGAGAAAAAGAGAAAATGTATTACCAGCAGAGCTTCATGAAAAAAAAGCTTCATGAAAACTGCTCTTCAAGCAGGAAGAAAAAGACCCCCAACGGACATGCAAAAATATAATGGAAACCAGGGAATGGAACCCTTGGCAGGGAGATGGAAAGCGTAAATACATGTATAAACATAGATTGAACATTTATTGATAAATGAAATTAATATTGCCTGGTGTGATTTCCAAGGCAATAAGTTAAATTTTCACTACCATTTTACAGAATTTAAAGGTCAACTACCTATAACACAAGCAGGAGGAATGTAAATGGAGGTGAAGGGTTCCAAGTTTCAGTTGTTATGGAGACAGTGAGAAAAGCAAACTTGTATTAGGTTGTAATAGGTAAATGGTGTATGTTCTGCTTTCCCTGGCAACCACTAACAGAGCAATGAAAGACTGTAAAACTATCTATTTAATGGGGGGAAAAATCAAATCATTAAACATATTTGATTATCCTTGAAAAAGACAAAAAGCAAAAGAATAGACATAAAAGAGATGGGTCTCACTGAAAACAAATGGAAATGGCAGATATAGATGAGAGAGGATGGTAATTTCACTAATGCGAAGTGACTAACTCAATTTAAGGCTGGGATCATCAGACTGGATAAAAGCAATAAAATTTAAGTATATGCTTTTTTATAAAAGATGCTATATTTAATATAGAAGTACAGAAATATTGAAAGCAAGAAAAATAAAGGGATTTATGATGCAAATACTAACTGTAAATCTGTAAGTGTACATCAACACAGCTTCAAAATATATAAAAATATGAAAATACTACTCAAATGGCAATAAATATATGAGAAGGTGCTTTCCTTTATTAATCATCAAGGAATTGCAAATTAAATTGAGAAATGCAAATTAAAATATGATGCTACTACAATGGCTAAAATTTTTTTTTAAAGATGATAACAGAATTAGGTAAAAATATGAATTAAATGTACTGCGAGGAGTATGAAAACTGACCCAATGACTTATTTACTGAAGTTGAAGATATTCATACCCTATGACCTAATGATTCCTATGTCTGTACCCAGAAGAAATGTGTGTATTTGTGTACCAAAATAAAGGTATAATAATGACCATCGCAGCATTATTCAAAATGGCCCCAATAGAGACAGTCTGAATGACTATCAGCATTGTAATGGTTAAACATATTTGAATATTCGTGCAATGAAATACCATACAGTCCTGACATCAGCTAAAGAAACCACACACGTGCCGTGGTCGGATCTCACAGAGGTAAAGGTTACAGTGGAACGCGTGTTCCTAACCCTGTTCATGGTCTTGGCACTCAGCGCAGCGGCTGCCTTCAGAAGGGAAGCTGGTATCACCCAAAGGGGGCTTGCGGGGCTTCGGGGTGCTCATGTTGTCCTGTGCCCTTACCTGGAAGATGTTCTATTTCTTGTGATAATTCACTGATCTGTGCATCGTTTTCAATGAAATTGTTAAAAAATAAATACATCACATTTTATAAGGTAAGAATCTGTGAACTCATCCAAGGATCTCTACCAACTATGACAGAGTCACTTCCCAAGACTGGTCAGGGTGGGGGTGGGGAATGAAAGAAATAAAGACAAAATAAGGAGGGGAAGGAAGTGGAGAAAGAATGAGAGACAGACCGACCCATGGGCGTCACATGGGCATCACGATGCAGAACCATTGCCCGAGAATGGGGACCCCGCCCCTCTCCTCCGTGGTCCTTGGGTGGGCAGCCTCTTTCGTCCCCGTCCCACGAGTTTGTATACATAGCATGTGAAAGGCACCCAGTCTTTCTTATAAACAGCTCAGTAAACTCATTTGATGGTCACAATTTACGGAGCATAGGTTTGGGAGGAAACAGGTGGGACATTGCCCAAATGTGGGTAAGGCATGTTGAGGAAAGGGAAACTGAGATGCCGGAGGGTAAGAAATGCCCCCCCCCCATGACGTGTCTATGAAGAGGAGCCGGGTTAGGACCCCCATGGGCAGAAGCGTGTTCAGATGAGCCCGTGAGTACAGCTCCTGGGGTCACACCTTCCGAGGACTGCATTGCTTTCATCAGTGAAGAGTCCTCAACACAACATTTAGAGCCTTCTAGATTCTTAAAAAAAAAAAAAGGGACCGGACAAGATCAGCCTTGGGAAGGTGAGCAGTACTGTCCACTTGCGAACTGGACACTGGTGGAAAACTGTTCTGAGTGTTGCAAGCACAAATGGCTCCATGCTTCCGGCGGATCTTGGAAAAGTTAATGAAATAAAACGGTCATATTGGCCAAAATGCCTCAGTGTCCATAGCAAACACATAAACGGCATTCACTACTCCCCACTCTGAGTGGTGCCTGTCTAAGCTCATTGGTTGGACCCATAAGGAGGTCACCTTGTTAGCAGCCTAGGACCCAAGTTCAAACCCCGTGAGCTGCAGGGCCCCAAGTCTCACGTGCTCCAGCCAGTGGCCCCTCTCTGAGGAGGGGGTGTTTCCTGCGCCCACACTGAAGGGGCATCTGCAGGCTAGCCGAGCTGGCACATGTGGCAGTGTGCCGCCCAGAGCGAGGCCCACACACCGTGGGCATCGTGGTTCCCGCTGGCGTCCCCCGACTCCAGCTGGAGGCCAGGGCGGGAGGGAGCTGAGAAAGGTTGGGCCCTGCTCTGCTGTCTCTGAAGATGCTCACTTACTGAGAAACTGCCCCCAGCTCTCCACGCGGCCCTTGTTTACAGATGAGGAAGGGCAGACTGTCCTCCAAGGTCAGACGCGCTCTCTGCAGACAGAGGAGAGAAACCTGGTTCCTTATTTGCAGCGTCGGTTCCATCCCCCCAAGACACAGCCAGGAAGTCATTGCTGCAGCAGCGGCGATGTAACATTTAGAAAATGGGTCTGAGTAGAAACATACGTCATGTTTATAGTTTTTAAAAAGCATTCGAAGGACATTTACCCAAACTAGGTTATTAAGACAACTTTTCTGACTGTCAGATCCATTCGTTGGCCCTTCTTTCTTTTCTTCATTTTTTTTTAGCCAATGGGAATATTAAAAGATTTGCTTAGTAAACTAATTTTTTAAGTTCCAAGAGAAAAATAGTGGCTGAGAGCTCACATGACCTCTTCCCTCGTCTTCTCGGCAAAGTGAGGACATTTACTGGGGTCCTTTCCATCTCTCTCTTCACAGACCATTGGTGATGAGTCAAGGGGGATAATATGTGAGAAAATGAAATTCCCTCTCCTTCCGGAGATGCACATGCACATCACTCAGCCCTGGCATTTTTATCCCCTCGCTCTCTCTAGCTCGCCATGGGAACCGTGCAAGAAGTCTGGCTGTGCCTTCAAAAGAGAAGGACCGAGACCGTGCGTGACCGCATTGTCCGTCTGTTTTGAAGTGTATTTCTAGACTAATCTCATCATTACCGCTTCCTCCCTGAGAGACACTCTGCTTTCTGAATGATTGGAGTGCAGTTCTGCCGAATGACCTTTAATAACCAGGAGCTGTGGGGTCCTACATTTTCCTGGAAAGGTGAATGAAGGAATGGTTTTCAGAAAGAGGAGAACAGTTCCAGGGCACATTCAAAAGGGGAAACAGGTGTCCCGTAGACCTCTGTGAGGGCCTGTCTCTGGATTCTCCAGGGTTCTCTGAGGTCTGTCAGAATTCCAGAGGCTTCTTTAAACCCCCGAGATCTCTGTGATGGGACCCTGCTGCCTCCCATCGGCCAGAATCACTCGGCTCCCCCTGCTCCCCACCTGGTCACCTGTCTTCTCTGCCTGCGCTTGTGCTTGGAAGGTGCTCACGCTCTGGGGCTCCAGAGACGAAGCCCAGTGAGGTCCCTTTGCTCCGTGCTACTGGCCACAAGGCCACGTGGAGCTGGATGGGCTTCAGCTGCTGGCCGCTCTGTCAGGAGAGGTGACGGATCTCAATTCCTTTGATTCCCATCCATGCGGTCCTGTTTCCTGCTCCTGGGGACTCTGTGACCACCAGCCGGAGGTGCCCTCCCGCTCCCGCCCTGCCCCTGCCTGCACCCTGCTCACCCTGAAATGAGTCTCCATCCTGACCCTGGTGTGTGTCCTTCCAAACCGTCCCACCTAATACGTGCCAGACCTCTGCACCCATCTCGCAAACATTCTCTCCTCATCCGCCTCGTCCTCTTACTGTTTTCCATCTGGAATCTGTCTTAGTTGCAAGCTGAACACTGCCGCCTTGCTCAAGGGCTTCCCAGGTGGCGCTAGCGGTAAAGAACCCGTCTGCCAATGCAGGAGGTGAAAGAGACGCAGGTGTGATCCCTGGGTCAGGACGATCCCCCTGAGGAGGGCATGGCAGCCCACTCCAGTACACTTGCCTGGAGAATCCCATGGACAGAGGAGCCTGCTGGTCTTCAGTCTATAGATTTGCAGAGAGTCAGACACGACTGAGAGACGAAAGGAGAGCAACTCTGCTTAGGGTTGTCTCCGAGGGATGTCTCCCCCTCGGATGTCTCCCCCTCGGATGTCTCCCCATCGGATGTCTCCCCCTCGGATGTCTCCCCATCGGATGTCTC
>JADEYB020000020.1:1649837-1694385 GCA_015832495.2 Alces alces
CCATCGGATGTCTCCCCCTCGGATGTCTCCCCATCGGATGTCTCCCCATCGGATGCCTCCCCCTCGGATGTCTCCCCATCGGATGTCTCCCCATCGGATGTCTCCCCCTCGATGTCTCCCCATCGGATGTCTCCCCCTCAGATGTCTCTCCATCGGATGTCTCCCCATCGGATGTCTCTCCATCGGATGTCTCCCCCTCGGATGTCTCCCCCTCGGATGTCTCCCCATCGGATGTCTCCCCCTCGGATGTCTCTCCATCAGATGTCTCCCCCTCGGATGTCTCTCCATCGGATGTCTCTCCATCGGATGTCTCCCCCTCGGATGTCTCCCCATCGGATGTCTCCCCCTCGGATGTCTCCCCCTCGGATGCAGCCCTTACGCTGAAGGGCCGTCCCGTTCCTCGACGACCTGGCTGCCACCTGCCCACACCCTCTGCTCACACCAGACGCCTGTCAAGCGAGCGAACTCAGCTCTTCTTGTGCCCCAGGCTGGCACTGTCTCATCCTCACTCCGTGCACCATTGGATAAGGATCCCAGGGCCATGAAACAACAGAATGAGGTGCCCAGCAGTCCCAGCCCTGGAGATGTTTCTCAGCGGGCGTCCGTTGGCCGCCTGAGAGACACGAAGAGAGCAGGGGCCCGGGGAACCGCAGCAGGGCCGGAGGTGTCAGAATCTCCCCATGTTCTGAGTGTCCAGGAGTCAGCTGAAGATGGGCTGGCAACGGGAGCCACAGGGGAGGTTCTAGCGGTTCCATCTGCTGAGGCCGGGGGCGGGCGGGAAGCAGGGTGCAGAGACGTCCCGGTGCTCAGCAGACCAGGGTCGAATCAGAGCTTTACTGGATGAAGGGCCACGGGCTGAAGAGCCGTCAGCATTCCCGGAGGGGGCTGGGGCTAGGCTGGGCTTTTCCGAAGGCATCTCTCAGTGGAGGGTGCTCTCAGGACCTCTGTCCAGATCTCTGGGAAACGTGGAAAAGACAGATGAAAGCAGGCGGGATCAACACGTTTCAGGCCTGTGTTGTGTTTGCTCTGACACAGAGTCCCCGGGTGTGTGCCTGTGTGTCTGTCTGCACCTGCGTCTGAGTTGCAGA
The DNA here is from genome assembly GCA_015832495.2 of Alces alces. NCBI lineage: Eukaryota > Metazoa > Chordata > Mammalia > Artiodactyla > Cervidae > Alces > Alces alces. The sequence continues at coordinate 1,650,926 of JADEYB020000020.1, forward strand.
GGCGGCTGAGATCCCGTAGGAGTCAGCAGAAGTCAGGCTCCCCTGCACAGGATGTTCTGAGGGCTGCAGACACTGCCCCTGTGCCAAAGGGGTTTTGTTTGGCCCGCAAGGTAAGTCTTTATGCTTCTGAACATCTAAGATTTTAAAAGCAATGATATTTGACAACGTGAAAATGGCGTGACAAGCAATTTGCAGCGCTCGTTGACTAGCGGCACTGGGGCCGGACCGCCTGTGTGCCTCTCTGATTTCTGTCATTGCCTTTATGCTGAAACAGACCCTCTGTCCCACAAAACTGAAAGCATTTACTGTCCAGGCCTCCACAGAAAAGCTTTGCAGACCCCTGCTTAGGAGGCACAGATCCACTGAATGAGTGTTCAAGGCCAGTACCCAGGACAGGGGACGTCTGTGAAATTAGCAACAGCTGAGTTAGAGAACCGGACAGCAGACAGCCCCGAGACAAAGGGAGCGCTGGCTTCCCCGGGTGCAGGGGTGGATAGAATTCTCGGTTTAACCTGCCAGCCGGGGTAGGCAGCCTGGCTGAGTAGTAGAAAATCAGCTTTTACAGTAGGAGAGCAGAGTCGCACCACTGCCGTTTATGATGGAATCAGACGGTAGAAACTTCCAGAAGGAGACCCAGTCAGAAGAGCAGCACATGGCCTCGTCTCTGGCCCACCAGCGGCTGTCCAGCCCCGGACCTCAGGGGAGCTGAGCCGTGTCAAAGCTCCACGTCACTGGTTGGGTCAGCTTGGGACACCCCTGGAATTCATGTCCTTAATTTCAGGGTCCTCTCCCTCCTCAGTATTAGAAACACGTTTCCTTCCTGCTGGGCTTGTGCTGAGGTTCCCTTGTGAGAGTATTAATTTTATAAAATTCAATTATAGCTCCTGCCTTTTCTGATCTACACGGGAGCTCCGTGTCCATCCTGCCTCAGAACCTACCCAAAGTAGCCGAGCCTCACTTCAGGGCATTTTACAGAAACTGTATTTCTTTACAAAGTTGAGACTTGAAGCAATGTGACTATCTTTGTAACAGCGAAGTGAAAACTCGGCCCTTCCCTTGATGCGCTTGGCGAAGCCGGGTCGGGCGCCCGGGGAAGCTCTTTGGCGCATCTTGTCCAGAGAGCTGAACGTGAGGGTGTTTTCTCATTTATCCGGGGAGCCTGTGCCGGACTCCGGCTCCCCTGGGACAGCCACACAGCGCTCTCTGACGGTGAGCTTTCGGAACCTTGCCTTTCTGCCGTCTAATCACATCCAGGGCTGCATTAGCTGTTGACTGAGATGCATGCTACAATGACCTGCAGAGTGACCTTTGTCCTGGCTGCCCCGTGCAGTGTGGCTGCTTCAGCCATCAGGACCCCGGACGCTGCACTATTGTGACTCGGTTCCGTGGGAGCGGCTGCTCCGGCCACACCAGGGTGACACGGTAAGTGTGCTGGTCCTCACGGCGAGCTCTGACCGCAGCTGCGTGTTAGACGCCTAGGGCGTGCTCAACAGAGTGCCACGGCCGGGGGCTTCGAGCAGCGGACGTGTACCGTCTCACGGTCTGGAGGCCAGGAGCTCAAAGTCAAGGTGTCGGTTCTGTCCCCGCCGGAAGTTCAGGGCAGGATCTGAGGGTCTCACGGCTGCCTCCCGGCATCCAGGGGCTGCTGGCACGCCTTGGTGGCTCTCGGCGTGACCCTCTCCCCCATGGGTCTCTGCGCCTCTCCTCTTCTTATGGACCTGGGCCACTGGAGGCAGGACCCCCTAATCAAGTAGGACCTCATTGGAACTCGGCCTATCTGCATGACTACTTCCAAACAAGGTCACATTCCCAGGCTCCTGGGTCAGGGGTTCAGCCTGTCCTTCAGGGACACGGTTCAGCCCTTGGGTCACGGTCTCCCTCACACCATCTACGAGGCGAGTCTCCTCTCTGTTTACGACCCACTCGGCTGAGATGCTGCAAATACACCTCTATTGCTTGTGTATCTGTCCCCTCGCAGGTTGGGTGAGAGGGCAGACTCTCCTGGCGATGGTGTGGAATGTCGCCGGTGGTCTTCGGATCTCATTTAAGCCTCACAGCAGCTGAGCAGAGAGCACTCGTCAGGGACTGGGACCCTCAATGGGAGGGCCACGCCCTCTGGGCTCCAGGCGCTGGCTCACCCCCAAGTCGCTCTGAGCCCCGTGTGGGCAGGTCTGGGGCTGGAATGGGGAACTTTGACGCTCCTTCCCTTCACAGTGTGTGGTCCTTGGGATGGTTCCTCAGAGGCACTTCTGGTTAGCTGAGCTTCCTTCTCCTGCTGAGTGTGGGCCCTGAGATTTCTCTCCAGATGTGATAGGAGATGGGGAATGTAACAGGCCTGATTCCCATATGGGAAAATTGGTGCATCTTTATTTTGTAATTGCCCTAAAGTTTGGGACCTGATTAAAATATTTACTTGATGAGGATGATCTTAGTAATTTGCAAAGAATCAATCTGTGAACCACATTACATGTAGGCCAAAAACTGCCATCTCCGGAGGGAGGCCTGGGCACTGGGGTCCATTATGGGGACTCTGGGGGCCCCTGAGTGTCTCTCCTTCACAGGCTTGCGCCCTGACCTCCCTCAAAGAACGTCACCCTCAGGTGGGGCCTCTTGCCTACTGTGGGCACCTGGCCCTCAGCAGCAGGTCATCAGCTGAGGCTTCCACACTGTTTGGATAATGAGTGCAGGAATTCTGCTTGTTACTGAGTTAAATATGTCTAAAGTGTTCCGTCACTGTGACTTTGCTGTTCAGTTGCTCAGGCGTGTCCAACTCTGTGACCCCATGGACTGTAGCACACCAGGCCTCCCTCTCCATCACCAACTCCCAGAGTTTGCTCAAACTCATGTCCATCAAGTCAGTGATGCCATCCAATCATCTCATCCTCTGTTGCTCCCTTCTCCTCCTGCCCTCAATTTTTCCTGGCATTAGGGTCTTTTCCAATGAGTCGGCTCTTCACATCAGGTGGCCATAGTATTGGAGCTTCAGCATCAGTTCTTCCATTGAATATTTAGGATTGGTTTCCTTTAGGATGGACTGGTTTGATCCTCTTGCAGTCCACATTGTCACTGTGGCTTAATTTTATTAATAACTAAGGCTGAGTAGCTTTTATCACAAGCATATTTCCTCTTGATGTACTTGTCACCTGTGTTTTCATAATTACTGTACTTTAAATTTTAGCCACTAGATGAGATGCAAGTATGAGGAGTCCATGGAACGGTGAGCATCCCCCTTGGGTGAGGAAAGAGTAACAGGTTTACAGAGAGGTCATCTGGCCGGATCCCTGCTCCAGGCGGGTGTCTCATCCCTGCTCCAGGCGGGTGTTAGATCAGAGGGTTGGATACTGTCTGCAGCTGTGACGTGAGTTTCAGTCTGAATTCAGGATGAATCTGGTAACATTGATTCTGCATTTGAGAAAACACAGAGGTGAAGAAGGATGTACCTTAAAAAGAGGCATGCAAAAAGCATTGCTTCCAGGTAACGCCTGAGACTGTCGTTTCTCTGATTTTGTCGTCTCTTGAACCCCACAGCTGTCCTCACCCCTGTCTGTCCTTATTCCTCAGAAGGAAGATCCAAGCACAGGTCTAGAATCTGGCTCTGCAGGTGATGGGAGTGTTCACGGCTGGACCTAGTCCTGGACCTCTCAGATGTGGGACCTGCAGCTCTGTCTCCTCACCGCCTTCTAAACGCTGGCTGATGCATCCCTGCTCCCAGGGTCACTTGGTTTGACCTCACTGAGTCAAAGGGCCAATCAAACCGTGTCCGCTCCACGTGTCCCCCAGAGGCTGTGAAAGCACGGGGAGATTGCTTTCAGTTACAAATAAACCGTGGTGAGTAGGTGAATCCACGAGGTAGGATTAACACGGGTCAGCTCTCTCTGCCCTGTTCTCCAAACACCCTGACTCTGTCTGCAGTCCAGTGGGCCTGTGATACAAGGACAGGCCCCTGGAGCCCCGCCGGGGCGGAATGTGGGGTCCGGGTGGGAGGGACGGGCTTTCCCCACTCGCCTCTCCCGGCCGTGCAGGCCTGGGCTCTTCCTCACCTGTTCCTTACCTGCTCTGGGCCCCCGTCCCCTCACTGCACAGAGTGGACAGTGTCCCTAGGTCCCCAGGGGAGGGAAGGTTAAATGAGGCGATGCAGGGTAACACGCGCGGCAGGACCCGCAGGGAGGTGCTCCCTGGAGGCCATGCCCACTCCTCCTCCTTGTCCCAGGGGCCGTCCTCTTGATCCCGCTCGCTCTGCTCCTGTCTCTCCACATCCTTTCGCCTCCCTCCAGCCCTCCTGGGGGTGCGCCAGCTGCTCTGAATCCAGAAGCACCCCGGTGCCGTCCCACCACGGGGCCACTGCATGGGGGGCGGGACTTGTCGAGGGTCTGTGACTCCCCACCTGTAATCCGAGGGTCTCCCCGTGACTACCCCACCCCTCCTTCTCCACATCCTGCCAGCATCTCTCCCGGAACTCACATTGGGGGGGAGTTAACTGCTCTCTGCTCCTTGAAGGAATGACATTTATATCTGCTTAGGTGCTCTTCACAAATAAGGCTTCTGATGTATAAAGCATTGTCATGTTATTTATTGCCATCTCCAGGAAGAAAATCTGAATTTAGATCTGAGCCATCAATATTGTTTCGTATTTACAGCCCTGCACATTAATGGGAAATTCTGAAGTAAGCATCTGCATTTATCTGCCTCGCTTTGGCCCCCCAGTGAATGGAGCCTGGACTCTGGGCCAATCACTAGCTGATGCGTCTGGCCTGTTACTGGGTTGGGTGACAGGGTGCTATACAGGTGCACCCCCACGAGAGGCTGGCTGTGACTCAGACGCTTCCCTGTGATGGACCGCCGGGCCCACGGAGGCGGAGGCAGAGCGGCCTATGCGTGCGTGCACAGTGGCTCAGACGTGTCCAGCTCTTAGCGACCCCATGAGCTGAAGCTCTCCAGGTGCCCCGTCCATGGAGGGGTTGCCTTTACCTTCTCCAGGGGATCTTCCCAACTCAGGGATCGAACCCGCATCTCTTGCATCTCCTGCATTGGCAGGTGGATTCTTTACCACTACCGCCACCTGGGCAGCCCTGTAGCTTGGTGTCAATGCGTGCACCCACAGCCAAGGTGGTTCCTGGGTGACAGGACGCCTCCTCGTGCCTTGCTGAGGGACCAAGATGGGAGGCACAGGTGGCGCCTCCCTGCACGGGGGACCCGCCAGCACTTGTCACCGCAGAGTCCTCTAGTCTCGGGCTGGGGCTCTGGGGCCTCTCCAGGGGGGCTGGGCCTCCCTGGACTCTGGCTTCTGTGGAGGACCCTGGATGTCCGGCTGGGCCGTGGAGGTCTGCGGCGCTCGTCCAGTCCAGTGTTTGGAGTCAGATTCAGTGAGCATTCACTCCCCTGTCGCTCCACATCCAGAGGGTGGGCACGGTGGTCGGTCCTCTCGTGGACCCAGATGGGAGCCCAGGTCAGGAAGCCCAGCAGGCCGGCAGCTGGGGGCTCACCCTCCCGACTCCAGCTAGAGAGTCTGCCCTAACCGAGTGCCCGTCCTCCCCGAATGCTTAAAGGCCGCTCTCCAGGTTGTCAGCGTTTCTTCTTCCAAGTCTGGGATCTCGTTTGCTTTCCTCTGAGCATCAAACACTGCACTCTTTGGATTTAAAAAATGGAAAGCCATGGACGATGCTCAGGCAGCCTGCTCTGGAGTGGGGGTGGTATCGAGTCTCCCCGTTTGTCTGATTTGAGGACTTCTTGGGATTCATCTTCAGTGAGAAAGAAATGCATCATTCAGAGTGGCCAGTGGGACTGGCTGCAGGCCACTGCTTCAACACGTTCCCTTGCTCCGCCCTTGAGGGAGCTAGCAGACCCTTGCTTTTAAGCTGGGTCCGAGTCTCACTGTCTGGCAGGAGGGCCCCGGGAGCCACCTTTGCCCCTCAGGCCTTACTGCGTCTCAAGCCAGGGGCCGAGCTGGATGTGCGCTGCTCCGAAGACCGAAAAAAGGAAAACAGACTACATTATTATTATGTGGTCTCCTTTGTCTGTTTTCCGTTGTGTCTGCATTTTCTCACTTCTCTGATTAAACTTATTCCCTGGGGGCTCAGAGGGTAAAGAATTTGCCTGCAAGTCGAGAGACGTGGGTTCAGCCCCTAGGTTGGAAGATCCCCTGGAGGAGGGCATGGCAACCCACTCCAGTATTCTTGCCTGGAGAATCCCCATGGATAAAAGAGCCTGGTGGGCTCAGTCCATGGGGTCACGAAGAGTCGGACATGACTGAGTGACTAAGCAGAACACAGCATAGTCCAGGACCTTTAGTTCCTTTTCAAGGGCTGTGGACGACATTCTGAGTCATGCCCTGTGAGCTGTCTTACAGATGCCGAAACCCCTCCAGGCAGAGAACTTAACCATTTGATGGCCAGGCTGTGGCCGAGACAGAAGCTGCCGCAGTTCTGGGAACCAGCTTTAAAGAAAAGGGAACAAACCACCCCTGGAACTGAAGATTAGTTCTGCCTAAAACAACCAAGATGACGCTGATCAGACCACTGATGACCCATTTCAAGATGACTCTCAGAGCTGATGGTACTGTTTCTGCATGTGGCCTCTCCCTCTGCCTATAAAAGCTCCTCCCCCCTGGTTGTGGGACGGGGAGTCAACCTTCGGACGTGCCCTTCCCCCATCCTCCACCAGGCTGCCTGCCTTAGGAATAAAGAAAGCTTTCCTTTTCAGCAGCATTGCCTCTTGAGTTTCAACTTTCGAGCATCCAGCGGCTGGGGCCCACTTCGGTAACATTAGCCCGTTAGCCTGAGGTGGGCTCTTTGAAAGCAAGTCCTTTGGTGTGTTGGGGAGTCATAGCCACCACCTACTCCAATCCAGTCAAAACATTGACTGGGGGCTTCCCTGATGGCTCAGAGGTAAAGAGTCATGTGGCTAATGCAGGAGACGTGAGTTCCATCCCTGGTCGGGAGGATCCCACATGCCACGGAGAACCTACTGAGCCAGCAGCCTGGAGCCTGGGAACCGCAACTGCTGAGGGGCTGCAGCTCCGAAGCCCACGTGCCCTAGAGCCGTGCTTAGCCCTGAGAGAAGCCACAGCAACGAGAAACCCGTGCACCCAATGATGGGTAACCCCCACTTGCCGAAACTAGAGAAAAGCCCATGCAGCCATGAAGACACAGTACAGACAACAAATAAATAAAGAAGATAAAGAATAAAAAAAAAAGAAAAAAACCAACCAAAAAACAATGCCTGGAACATGCCTGGAAGGGACCATCTTACAAAACGCTCAGGAGTTTTCTGGTCGACTGCCTGCCCCATCCATAAAAATATGTGTCTCTACTTTCCCGCCTTTGGGAACCTGCTGGGACAAATTAGCTGGACATCAGCTAAACAAAGCGGTCTGTCGAAGACCCACTCTCTCATTGCAGTTGAACATTATCCAGTTGCAACTTCAACTTCAATGTAATTAATGCTGAGCTCTCTCTTTAGGAAGTCAGTGGCTTGATTTTAAAAGCGTCCGTGTTTCATCAGCATACGGGTCGCCAGTTCTCTTGTTTATGACAACATAATACGCAACGTCTCTTGTCACATCTGTGCCACGTCAGTTAGATTAAAAAAGGCCACTCCACCTTGTTAGCACCGTTTAGAATTAGGAATGAGCCCATCGTTCTGCAAATCTGCCTATTTCCATCAGAACTGTTTGACACGAATTTAGGGAATCTTAACTGGCTGGGATCAATATTAAGAAGACTCAAGACTCAGGAATTGTCTGGGCTGTACTGTCCCCAGCCTCATAAGATATCACAAACACAGCACTTGGTCCTGCGAGCTTTGAAGTGTTTTCACAGGGAGACAGGAGAACAGTGAAGAAATGTCAGGACAGGGCATCTAAATCTACACTGCTCTGCACTCTCTTTCAAGCAAGGGGGGGTGGGGTCACTGAGTTATAAATGCAGAATTGTGTGAGGAGCTGTGGGCTTGGGGCTATTGATGAGCTGTTTGTTGTTTGCTCACTAAGTCCTGTTCGACTCTTTGTGACCCCATGGACTGTAGCCCGCCAGGCTTCTCTGTTCGAGGGATTTTCCAGGCAAGAATACTGGAGGGGTTTCCATTTCCTTCTCCAGGGGATCCTCCTGACCCAGGGATGGAACCCGTGTCTCCTGCTGCAGGCAGATTCCTTACTGCTGCCCCACCAGGGAAGCCCACGAGCTGTTTAGTCCCGTCCTTATGACTCCTGTGAACTTCAAGCCCACTGGAACTTTGGGATTAACACTTTCCTAAAAATCAATGTAAATAAATAATCAAGAGATGGTGGGCAGTGAGGAGAACAGGTGTCAAAAAAGGTGAGTTGGCATTTACCTAGACCTTTACCATGAGTTCGGCAGAAGCATTTTAATTTGATCTGCCATATAGGACATTCTGCACAATGTTATTGAATGCTTCATATGTGAAAATTGTAACTGCATCTTTATGTTCTTAATTTTAGCTGCATCACCTAGTTAACGTTCAGAGATTTTAAGCGTGCTTATGCAAAATATAAATACAAAATGGGACACACCACCAGTCTGTCTTTACCATCCAACTCCAAGAGCTCTGCCCACCTCTTTGACTCTGACCGCAGCACACTTTCTGGCCAAACTTCGACCCCGGGGCAGGGACCAGAGTTGCAAAAATAAAAAGAACACTATACTGCTAAGTCTTTTCTCCTTGTACAGCACACTTGACATATTAAAAAATATATAATTCCCAGGACAAAGGCACCCAAGAAAGCAGAAGAGTTACAAATATGTGGCAAGGATACCTGTAGGCACAAAGGGTCAGGGATCTGATGAGCGTCACACAAAAGCTGGACTTGTGGTCAAGCAAACGGCAAGTGCAGATTCCTGCCCAGAGCCTTGCAAGGACGTTCAAACCCCAGAAAGCTCAGGCCTCATTAACCAGAGCATTCTCTGAAAATGTCATTTCTGCTTCTGTGGCTAGTTGACTTCCTCCCTGCCTGGAGCAGCTAAGATGTCACCTGCAAGGTCACACATAGCTTAGACCTAAGCTGGTGCTCTCTAAATGCCAGCTATGAACAATCTCCCAGGCACACCTGCTTCCCAGGGACCCCACATCCCAGCAGATAGTTCAACAATCAGAGGATTCCCCAGGACTCCATCCCTAAGTGTTCCTCAGGCCTGCCTTCCCCAAGGCATTATCCACAAAGAATTAACGTCATTAAGATAACATGGCTTGTCTTAAATGTGAACATTAATTTAAGATGAGGTCACTGTGTTGGTGACTTGGGTCATGACTAATTACCCCTCTGGCCCCCTCTCTGGGCTGTGCAGATAATCTCTTTGCACAGTCGGTTTGTTGTGTTATTTTTGGAAGACAAAGATAAGCAGGCTCTAATAAATTAGATCAAGCTCATCTAGAAATGTTTCTTTTTAAGTAGACCCCTTTGTAGACTGTTTCATGCTATCAAAATATTGTTTATATTTTAAACAAGTCCACCACAGTGCTGTGGATAACTATACCCACAGCAGGATAAAGACTGCAGACTCACAGAAATGAAGGATTCATACCCAGATATTGTCCTCACAGGGGAATGGACGATCAGGAGAGCAGATTGCCCTGGGTAATGGGGCCGAGGACAGAACTCATCTGAAGGATTAAGAGCTTGCAGAGAAGAAGGTCAACAGATCTCAAGTTAATTGATCGGCAGAGGTTAATTTTAACTTCCTGGGGGGAAATTTGTCAATTACCTTCTGGGTCATAAACAATTGTTCAGTGATTCAAATGCAGAGATGCAAACTCTGGCTTTCAAACCTCCCAGCCTGGAATTTATTAGTTCAATTTGCCTATAAGTTGGAACACGTGTCAAAGGCATAGTCCTGAGACGGCTGGAGTCCCCCCAGGGGAGCAGAGGCCGAGCTACCCTGACCTCAGCAGCAGGCTGAGGCACAAGGCGAGTTAGGTTCTCGACACACGCGACTGCCTGGCTGGTGGAGACAGCCTGCCAGGGGCCTTCATGGGAAGACTGGTGCTGGCAGTGTGAACTGTCTGATGAACCTGTACCCTGATGTCCTTCCTCTAACGCCTCCGTGAACGTGGAAGCCCGAGTCTGGCACGCTTGCAGCAGTGGTTTGCTGTGTCCGTCGCTGGGGGCCACTTGGAGAACCAAACTGCTTTCTGCAGAACTGAGTTTCACTGAATGAGCAGCAAATTGTGTATTCTGGACACCAGGTCTGAACTCCTTCCCGTATTCCTTTTCATGTTAAAAATGTTAGATGGTAATAACCAGACTAGACTAGCCCAGTTTGAGATTTAAACTTGCATTAGGTAGAAGCTCTTGGGTTCTTTCGGGTGGCATGGTTGTCACGAGGCTTGGTGTGGGTGTCAGGAGACACTTGCCGCTGACACATGCTGCCTGGCTGTCCAGCAGGGGTTTCCTGCATTAGTAGGTGTCCTTGGCGTGGACCCTGCCCAGCTTGGGTTCCAACTGAGGGTAACACAAATCCACATAAATTGGTGTTAACACTGTATATGTGTTGGGCCGAGGAGAAGGGGGACTTCTCTGGGAAGGACCCTACTGAGCTGTGTGGCTAAGCCTGGTTTAGAGGCTACTGAGTGAACTCTGGATCTCATGGGAGTTCATCCGTTCATCAGTCTACTCACTCAACCATCTATGTACCTCCCCACCCATCAATCTACTCACCCACTCATCTACCTACCCACCCTCCCATCTGTCTCCCCACCCACCCAACTACCTACTCACCCATCCACCTACTCACCCATCCATCTATCTACCCACCCACCTACTTGACAATTCACCCATTCATTCACTCATCCATGCATCTACCCACCCAACCATTTACCCATCCTTTCCTCTTCCCACCCACCCACCCATCTATCCATCTACCCACTAACCCATACATCTACCCATTTACTCATCCTCATACCCACCTACCCATCTACCTACCCACAAACCCACTTGACTCTTCACCCATCCGTTCAATCATCCATCCATCTACCCATCCACACACTCTCTCTTCTACCTACCTGTCCACCACCCATCTATTTACCTACTCACCCATTCACCCCCTCAAACTTCCACCCATCCACCCATTCATCCATCCAGGCACTCATTAATTTACTTAATTCATCACATTTTAACACCTTCCCAACCAAGCCCTGTGCTCCACGCCAGGATTACAACAGAGTGAATGAGAGCTAACACAGTTCTTACTCTTCAGAGGAACATTACCTGGGTTTACGCTGGACTGAGAGTTATTCCTGTGAGGCTGCCAGGGCTAACACTATGACAGGCGGGCTGGAACTAAGTGTAGGCCTAAGTTTCAGCTTCTTCCGAGGGTAGGGTAATTATCTGCCCTCAACAGGCCACCAGAGACCAGCTAGTCAGTACTCGCCCAGTGAACCTCCGAGAAGGTCCCCTGGAAAGTCCCGCGCGCGCGAAAGTTTGTACCAATAAAATTGCTTTGCAAACATGTAACCAATCCGCTTGCGCCCACTACCCACTGCTTATGTTCGAAATCGAGCACCCTATAAATGTGCGTGGATACTGGGGCTCGGGGCTCTCTGACTTTGCACCACTGTGTTGGTTGCAGCAGGGGCCCTGGCTCGAGTCAGCAATAAATTTCCCTTCCTTAGCGTGTTGCATTGTCTTGGAGGTCTTATCTTTTCCTGCTGGGGGATTCGGACAGCGGGCATAACAATTCCAAGTATGCATCTGTGTTTCAACAAAAGGACCACTCTGGCTTCAGAAACCTAGGAAACTGGGTTAGACACACCCCGAGGTCCTACAGACGTGCCCCTGAGTTCGGGGCCTCTGGCCTTCACAGCGACGCCAGATGCCCCGCGGTCCTGGGGGGGAAGGGAGCCAGCCGGAGGGGGCGTCTGAGGCCCTGCGGGTGTCGGCTCTGGACGCCTGTCTCACTGCGGCCGCCTTCCCTGTGCAGCGCTCAGCCGGCAAGCTCTGTTTCTGAGCGGTGAAGGCTCACTGCGGGATCATCGAAGGGACAGTGTCCCCTGCTCTCCCCATCGCTCTCACTTCCCCCTCAGGCCTGTGTTACAGCCCCAACCCTGCTCATGCGCCGTGGCCCCACGCTGCAGAAAGTGGAGTTTAGAAAGGGGGTCTTTTGACTCGACATCCTGGGGTGTACCAGGCTTGGGCTGGTCTCCAGCCCCCGGGGGGTCCTGACAAGTCCTGTGGGCACAGTGAGATCTGAGCGAGGAAGGGCACAGGCTCAGAATCAGGGTGCCAGGTGAATGCAGGGAGATGTTCCCACGGGGAGGAGAAAAGGGCTGTCCCAGGGCTGCGGCTCCGGGAGGGAGGGAGCAGCTCGGCACGGACTCGGCCCAGCGGCTGGGACCCTGTGTGCTGGAGGCCAGCCAGCCCCGGACTCAGGCCCCGGACTCAGGGCTCACCCGGCCAGGGGGTGAGTCTGCAGCTCTCGCAGACTGCGGGGCACACAGGGACCCACGTGAGGACACGCGGGGCTCGGGGAGCCCCTGGGTCCCCACTCCAGAACCTCAGAATGGAGACGACTTCGTGGCAAGTCACATCCACACTTCGTCCCAATGAATCCTCAGGCATGTGGCAGCATTTGAAACTGATGAAAATGGAACTTACAGAGTAACTCCAAAGATGGGATCCACTTAGCTTGTGGGGATGACCTGGGCAGGCCGGGAGGCACAGGCCCTCCCTGAGAGGCAAGGGCCGTCTTGCCAGGGTCGCCACGGCGAGGACCACCTGGTGCCACGGCCGCCAGCTTCCAGGGCGCTGCGCTCAGCAGGCCCCCGAGGCACCCTGCCCGAGTTGGCAGTTAGCATCTTCGGCTTCTGCCGTTTCATTTTTTATCACTCAATGTACTTATGAATAATACTGACTCCATCGGATGTATGGTCTATAATTTGCTGGCGTGCTGCTTTACCGAGGAGAGAAATTCCACTGGGTCTGGAATCTCAGCTTCCTGAAAATGAACTCGGACACAGAATGGGCAATTTTCAGCGAGAGCTATTATTGGCATGTTTGCAAAACTCATCTCTTCATAAGTATCCTGAGATTTAAAGAGCCTTATGCATCTTCTGATTACTCTAAAGAGTATGCGTACCTATCAACACCATCACCTCAAACCTCTGGGCAACAGGATTCATGCTTCTGCTCACTGTAGCAAGTGGTCTGCAAGATGGGAGCCACAGCCAACACTGTCCTGCATTAAGGGCCTCATTTCACCTCCTGGAAACAGAGGCACTGCAAGCCCCCGGCGGAGACATGAGCAAAGGGGAGAGCTGGCTGGGGTCCGATGTTTTAAAAATATGGCCCGAAGAATAAACCCATGCTTGTCACTTGTTTCATGTAATTTATTAGAATGCAAGAAGATCAACAAAGTTGCTAATTATTATTTATGAGAGTCTCTTTTCCATAAAGTTGAATCAGCAAACATGATTGAGATGATGGTGCATTAGCCCCCGTGTACAGCTAAGCGTCCCACTGGAAAGAACAAAGCAGAGATAAAAATGCATTGTGTCAACGTCACTTTTGAGCACATTTCTTTTCTTTTCTTTCTTTTCTTTTTTTTTTTTACATAGGAATTTCTGCCTAATGTTAGGAATTGAGAAATATGAGCTGGAAGACGGTCTCCTAGTTCGTCTAATTTGGATATCTTGCGAATGCTTCAGTTGGCTAATAGCTGTCTTTGTAGCTTTAGGAGGAATTGCACATCCGCCTCTGTGAGCGAGGGCACTCGAGTATCTGAACAAGCTCAGAATCTTTAGAGCTGAGCATTCTGATGTTTTAGCAGATGCACCTACTGGACAACGTTCCTGAAGGTACTTGGGGATGGTTGGGAAGGTGATGAATGCGAAACACTCAGACCCTCAGTCTGCTCCGTGTCGGCGTCTATCATCCGAGTCCACTCCGCGGGGAGACGGCCTCAGGTGTCACCACTCCCGGGAAACAGCAGCTTAGTTATTTACTCAAAACTGGAGCCCGGGTGGGAGGCGCCGCTCCTGAGAACCCATGCGGCATCTTCTCCAAACTGTCGTCACCGGAGCACAATCTGGAGGTCAAGGCCCGAGGAGCCAAAAAGAAGGTGGTCAGAAGTCCAGGTGGGAAGAAAGGAGCAGGACCAGAAGGGACCAAGATGAAGCGATTCGGCCAGGCCGCTCTCAGAGGCTCTCTCGTGGTTCTGGACGCTGCAGGCAGGATGGTGGCCTGAGTGATCCAGGCGGAGGGGGCAGGGCCACCATTCTCTGCACAAAGGGGGGCTCACTGCCCTTCCTACTGCCCGGACAAGGGGCAGCCCAGGGCCAGGCACCTGGACCCACACCCAGCCGACTCCCTGCCCCAGTCCCCTCAGCCAAGTTAGAACGCAGGCCGGAGAGGTGTCCGCTGCGATGAGTCCGCGGTGTTACCTGGCCGTCAGCGGTGCCGATGCAGAGGGGAGGAGGAGGCCTGGTATTGCACACGGTGGGTGACCAAGCTGTGGAGACCCTCGGAGAGCCAGGGGACCCTCGTTTCTGGGGACACATGCTCTCCAGCACCACCGCAGCAAACCCAGGCTGTGCAGTGGGCCAATGCACGTGACCCTGTTTGACCTTCTGAGGAGTAAGAAGCCGCTGTCAGGAGACGTGTCCTGTTTTCCGGAGACTTCCAAGGCCCTGCCAGAAATGAGTCTCATGGGAATTAGCATCAACCGGCCAATGGTCGTTCCCCCGGGCAGCCCATGGAAGCTGTCAGATAGGCAACTGACCGCCCGGAGCTCAGATTAAACTTTGGCGTGAAGAGAACACAAGGGCAGGTGTCCTGACAGCAGCCGAAACCTCAGGTGCACAAACGGAAGGGGTGGTGCCCCTGCCGCCTCCGGACCAAGGACGAAGCCGTCAGGTCGACTGCGCACACACGGCCCCGCTCCCTGATTGCCGGTGGGCGGTGGGCTCCAGCACCCTCGCTGCCTCAGCAGCCAGAGAGCCAGGGGCCGGGCACGCAGGCCCCACAGCTGTTCATAGGTGCAGTTGAACGGTCCACGTTTAGATGCAGCAAGCTGTGTGATGCCAATGAGAATCAGGGGCGTGCAGGGGCTGACTCCTACCTGGCTATCTTTTGTTGAGGATCTTTCCAAATGCCCTGGGTGTATGAGGAAATCTTAGTATAATTAAAACCTGAATCGCTCAAATTACAGAATAAATTACATTCAGCTTCAATCGCAATTTCTAATTGATCCCAGTCTGCTGGATCTGCACCTGGAGACCTTGGTGATGCTGGGAGGGAGAGCAGGTGGCCCAAACTCCATTTTCATCTCAGAGAATATTTCTGGCAATCATGGTGGGTCCATGTACCCCACACCTATGCCCACAGCACACAGCACATGCAGGGGTGCTGAGTGCCTTAAGTCAAAGACACAGCTGGAAGACAAGCCAGAAATGTCATCTGTCTCTAAGCCCTGAGAGTCTGAGAAGAGCCCAGGGGGCCCCGGGGGGGTGGACTCATACCCATGTCAGTAAGCAGGTCCTGGATGTCTGCACCCACTGGACATGAGCCTAGTATCTCATGCCAGAACTCGGGAGGTAGAGAATAAAGAGGAACAACACTGGGGGAGTCAGGGGCTTGCCAAAACCACAGGGAACTGCCATTGTGAGTGGCCTCATAGCTCCTGGAAGAATCTCCGACCCCCTGACGATTCATCAATCTGCCAAACTAGCGCTAGAAATCACTTTAACAAATGAGAGAACTGGTGTGTGAACCGCATGTGAAGTAGGGCAAGGTGGATATGGCAGAAGGTAGTCCAAACCTTCTTCATGGACGCAGCTGGCTCTGTTAGCACTCAAGTATTACGACACCACTGCTTCTGTGGAGAAGCCCCTGCAGAAGCGAGTGTCCGGGAAGCATCCTTTGACCTCCCTGTGATGCCACGGTGCCAGGTCAGAGCACGCCCTGTTCATGTGTGTTGAGAAAGGGGCCCTTTCCTCAATCACACAAAGATGCTGTGTTCATTAGTGGTGGTCCTGACTTGTTAAAAACACGAGAGCCCAGAAAGTCAGATGGCATTATTTGATGGGCACAGATGTCCGCATCCTTTGGGGCGGGTCCAGGGGAGGCTGAGACAGACGAGGGCCTGTGGGATGCTCAAGGGGAGGTGTGCAGGGCGTTCCCCGGCTCCCGAGTCCCTCGGGCCGCTCCACAGCCCCCTTTCCTTGTGCCTGGGGGGAGACACAGCTGGTGGAAGAGTGAGAGGAGGTTCGGATAAGTAGGTGAAGAGGGAGTCAGAAGCCCCAGGAACAGGCTCTCGCAGTGCTGACCCAGGGAGCTCTTTCCATCTGAAAAGGGCAGATGGCTGAGTGGGAGCCACCCACGATGGGACCAGCGGTCCCTGAGGGTGATCGGCAGAACCTGAAAAAGAGCTAAGCACCTAAAGAGGGACATCACACACCCCACCGCATTTGTTCTCAGGGCGCATGTCAGAGACTCAGAAATGGGAAGCTGGCTGGAGAGATGACCAAGGACAGGGAGTCGGAGTTGGGAGGCTGGTGGGTGTGGTGCTAGGCAGGGTCTGCCCATGGCGGGGCCTCCCAGAGCTCTTGCTCCAGGCTTCCCAGGCCACCGGTTCTGTCTGCTCCACACACATGAGAGTGAAGGGGAAACTGATAAAAATCTGCAATGAAGCCAGCCATTCATGGAAGGAACAAAGGATGCGTGGTTGGCTTTCTTTTTAATCATGTAAATAATCAGTGCCCTGCTAGGAAGAACACACACAGTAGATTAAATGAATTGGTAAATCTAAAAGTTCTTGGCAAGAACCTTTTAAGAATTCCTTGAATCTAGTCAAATAGGATCTTATGTTTAAAAATGGTTTAATATACTGATAACATAGAGAGCCACATGCTTTTATCATCTAAAAGAATAAAAAAGTGAAAGCAAAAGTCTCTCAGTCATGTCTGACTCTTTGCGATCCCAAGTACTATATAGTCCCTGCAATTCTCCAGGCCAGAATACTGGAGTGGGTAGTCTCTCCCTTCTCCAGGGGATCTTCCCAACCCAGGGAGTGAACCCAGGTCTCCCACGTGGCATCGGACTCTTTACCAGCTGAGCCACAAGGGAAGACCAAGAATACTGGAGTGGGTAACCTATCCTTTCTCCAATGGATCTTCCAGACCCAGGAATTGAACCAGGGTCTCCTGCATTGTAGGCAGATTCTTTACCAGCTGCACTACCAGGGAAGCCCAAGAATAAGACAAGGGTTTACTTTTATTTATGACTCAAAAGTATATTTTACATGAACTCTATTTATTTTGTGGGACTTCCCTGGTGGCTCAGTGGATAGAGTCCACTTTCAATGCATTAGACTCAGGAGACATTGGTTTGATTCCTTGGTCAGGAAGATCCCCCTGGAGAAGGAAATGGCAACCCACTCCAATATTCTTGCCTGGGAAATCCTGTGGACAGAGGACCCTGGCAGGTTACAGTCCATGGGGTGAGCTGGCTGGATTGAGGTTAACACCATGGGCCATGTTGCAGCCACAGCTAGGGAGAAGCAGAGCTGTCCGCCAGCTGCCCAGGACACGGGTCCACTGTGAGGCACGGTCCCGGCTTGGAGCACCCGGCCCAGAAACTAGCTGCCAAAACACAGCTGTTGGACAGGACCTCTCCTTGTTACTTTCAGCAGGCGTTTGAGTGTTTTACTGATAGTCCCATGATTAGGATCTGGCCATGGTGCTAGCAGTAAAGAACCCACCTGCCAATGCAGGAGATGCAGGAAACCTGGGTTCGATCCCTGGGTCAGGAAGATCCCGTGGAGGACGGCATGGCAACCCACTCCAGTACTCCGGCCTGGAGAATCCCAAGGACAGAGGAGCCTGGCGGCTACAGTCCATGGGGTCGCAGAGAGTCAGACACGACTGAAGCGACTTGGCACAGCCCAGCACAGTTAGGGGGTGATGAACCTCAGTGAAGTTCCCCAGCAGAGGGCTCATCAATTAATCTCCGCTCACCTATTCTGTGTGGTCTGCGAGGTAAGACAGGTGTCTTCCTGCCGCACAAGTTCGAAGGGAGAAAAATTTCACAGGGTATAAAAATATGCGGGCTGGATACAGCCTGATAAGGGCTGGTCATGAATAACATTAGCCAATAATTCAGCTGGAGACTGATCCTCCAGCCGGTCACCTCGGAGATGATTACACAGATAAAGGGAATTTTTCAAAATCTTTGAATAGTTCTACATTAGTGTAAGCTTTCAGTGGGTGTGCCTTTCTTTTTCCCTTTGTGATTATTTACATTTGACTTTTTCTCCTTAACTCCAATACACCTTTTTCCTAAAATTGCTTATTTTTTAGCAGGATGCTGTTTGAGCCTGAGCTATCTTTGGCAAAGGCCTAGAATTTGAGGCAGACCCAAGTGAAGTTCCCCCATGCCCAGGTTTCAGGTGGCTTGCCTCCAAGCCTGCAAAGCTGTGTAATTGCAGATTCTGGCTCTGAGCCTGGAAAAAAGTATAGGACACAAATAATTCCTGGTAGGAAGCAGGTTGCATTTTTTTTTTTTTTTGGTTAAAGTTTAAGGCCAGAGACTGTTCACTGTGGAAAGTTTATGTAAAGGATCTAAATAAAGCCTGGGAGAGGTGGGAATTCTTGTGGATTTAAATATCCCCATCCCCACACCTGCACACACACCTACACACACATACCCGGACACCCACACACCATGCTGAGTCACTTCCACTGAGCCACATCAGTCGAAATGCGACCACCCCACTGGAGGTTGGGGGCAGAACAGGAGATCAGTAGCCAACAGCTTTGGACATGAGCCAGGCTTCCCTGGCGGCTCAGACAGTAAATAATCCACCTGTATGCAGGAGACGTGGGTTCAATCCCTGGGTGGAGAAGATCCCCTGGAGCAGGCAAAGGCTACCCACCCTAGTATTCTTGCCTAAAGAATCCTATGGACAGTGGAGCCTGGCTGTCCATGGGGTCGCAGTCAGACATGACTGAGTGATTAACACTTAACACTGGGTGTGGGGTTTAAGTGTGAGCTTTGGTCCCAGAAAGGCCTGGGGCTGAGCCCAAGCTTTGCTGTGTTCCAGAGATGTGACCCCAAGCGTCAGTTTCCCCACTCCTGGGTTATCAGGATGATCCTAGGAGATGGATGAGTAGTTAGCATTTGGCAAATACATGTTCTCATGTTGCAGGAATTCAGAACATCTTGCTATGCTTCCTGGCATCTTGGTTCTCTGCTGTGTGGAGGCACCTCACGTCTGAAGAGCCTGGGAGAGCGATTGTACTGGTGTGCCAGCAACCGTCCCAGGAAAGCCTCAAACAAACCGGGATGGCTGGTCATCCTGTCTCCCTGACCTCCCTCCCTCCCAGCAAACCCAAACACACAATGCTCCTCACTCCTGGAATTTTACTGTAAGACTGTTAAAAACACGACTGGGAACAGAGGCTATGGGAATTGTCTGGTCCACTTTGTTGAGTAGCTTAAGACCAGGGATTATAATGGGTTATTCCCTATTAAATGTTTATGGCTGTTTAAAGTCTTTTAGATGCTAAGTAAACAAAGAGCTAATGTACTGACATCAAAGATCTCAAGAAATGACTTCCTCCTGTCTTATATGGGATTTTTATTTATCTTTTTTTTCACGTGTAGTAAAAAAAAAAAAAACCTTTAAAAATGACTGTACAAATATTTCCATTTATTTTCTTTCATTTAAAAAGGCTGCAAAAGAAATACTAAGCATTCTATCATATGCAAAAGGGTTGGACAAGACTGAGCGACTAAGTGTACATACCATCATATGTATATATCATTCTGTTATTGTTTTCCAGCAGCTACTAGCTGTGATAAGCAGATTCCCCCCCACCAACAAGCACCCAAAGATGCTCACATCCGAGACCCCAGAACCTGGAGGTATGTTAGCTTACCTGGCAGAGGGGGAAGTAAAGCTACTAGTGAGCAGATCTTATAATATGGGTGACGCCAGATCATCCAGATGTAATCAAAACAGTCCTTAAACATGGGAAATGGAGGCAGCAACACAGATCAGAGAGGAGGCGTGGCAGCCGGAGTGGGGTCAGGTTGCCCAGTGACACGGTTGGCGTTGAAGATGCAGGGAGGGGCCCCAGCCAGAGGGTGCAGGTGACTCTGTGAGGCAGAGAAGGTTAGGGGACAGATTCTCCCCTGGAGCCTGGATTTCAGCCCAGCCAGACTGTGCTGGACAGCTGACCCACAGACTGTGAGGTCGTAACTCCGTGTTGTATATGCTTCCATGTTTAAGGTCCTCTGTTGCAGCAGTGATGGAGAATGGATACAGCAGCAGAAGGGATTTAACTTGGATTCTTTTTGTTTTTAAGCAGCAGTCATTCATTTTGGAGGGCGAGAAAAGGAGTTGGGGCCTGTGCTTTATGTGCTCCCGGAAGCCCACAGAGGAAACGGACCGACGCTGGGTGTTTGGGATCTTGAGAGATGGTTCTCGCAGGTGGTGCTGGTTGGACCGCTGGCTTCTCCGTGGTAACGTGGGGGCCCAGCTGTGCATGTGGGGAGGTGTCCAGGGGGTCACCGAGCTGGCTGCTCCTGGAGGGTCCCTGGTGACCCTGCCTGGCACATGTGGCACCCAGAAAGTCCTTGTGGGGTCAGTTCCAGTGCAGGGAGGGGTAAGTGTGGGTGTGGAGTGGGTGCTGGGGGTCTGTGGACTGCTGCCAGGGGTCCACTCAAGGCAGGGATGGGCCTTGGGACAAGTCAGAGGTGCGGCAGGTGGGTGAGTGATGGGGTGTGTGGACGGGGAGGCTGGGGTGGGAGTCTGAGGACCTAGATGGGGACTAGGGTGGACCTACGACCCCTCCTCAGCTGGACACCCTGCTGGGGCCGCCGGGACCACCCCCGCCCCCTCCCTGACGCCGTGCCCAGCAGCTGCCCCGCTGGACCAAGTGGGTTCATGTGTCTTTTCTCTAAGCCCCGTTTCCATCACGTCCACTGTGCAGAGGGCGCACTCAGGCAGAGGCCACGCGGACAGGGGAGGGCAGAGCCCAGCTCAGGCTCAGGTGCCTGGGTCCCAGAGCCTGCTCCCCTCCGCCCGGGCCAGCCCCGAGCAGTGAGCCCAGGGCCGTCTGCACGGCGCCCAGCTCTGCAGGAGTGCCCACGGCTCAGCGGCCCCTCCCGCCCCCCCGTTGACTGCCAGTCACCCGGGCTCCCAGCTGCAGGGCCCCTGCCTTCCTGCCACCCTTTCTCTCCAGC
The DNA here is from genome assembly GCA_015832495.2 of Alces alces. Lineage (NCBI taxonomy): Eukaryota > Metazoa > Chordata > Mammalia > Artiodactyla > Cervidae > Alces > Alces alces. The sequence goes on from JADEYB020000020.1 coordinate 1,672,119, forward strand.
CTGGGGCGCTGCCCCCGCTCCCTCTGTAGACCGCCCATGGGTGAAGCCCTCGGGTCTGCAGAGAGGAATGGCCCGCTGCTCAGGACGGCCTGCTCTCAGATGCCCAGAGCGGCTGCCACCGAGGCCCGCCTCCTCCGGCGGGGCCCACAGCGGCCGGCCTGGGGCTGGCTGGTTAGCTGGGAAAAAGTGAAGAAGGAAAACGATGCTAAGTGTCACACAGTGTTTCAAGTGAGACAAGCACGGGACCTTGGCCAGTCGTTTGATCCAGAAACGTCCTCCCTTCTCCACGAGGACCTGCGCACGCGGTCCCGGCATCAGCTGTGGCCACTAACTCCGGCCGCTGTCCTCTTCCTCACGAGGTGTCAGTCGTCAAGGTCAGAGTCTCTGTGTCATGGCCAACAGGCCGCCCTCCGTGAAAACGAAGGTGCTAGTCGCTCAGTCGTGTCTGACTCTGTGACCCCACGGACTGTGGCCCACCAGCGCCCCCGTCCATGGGATTCTCCAGGTGAGAATATTGGAGTGAGCAGCCATCTCCTTCTCCAGAGGCTCTTCCTGACCCGGGGATGGAAGCCAGGTCTCCCATAGCGCAGGCAGATTCTTCACCGGCGGAGCCTCAGGGAAGCCCCTGGTGGCCTCTGTGAGGAGCAGGCAAGTGGCTCCCGTTCCACCTGCAGGGGCGCTTCAAGCTGGGGCTTCGCGAGGGGCTGAGGCGAGCTATGGACGTCAGGTCTGATTTCACACACACACACACACACACACGGAAACAGTCGAGATGTTCACAAAACACCGTCAGCTCGTTTGAGCCCCTGTGGGTGCCATCTGCCCCAACTTGAGCGTCAAAGTCGTAAACCACAAGCGTCCTTCTCCTCCCGGCAGCTCCGCTGAGCTCACTGGACAGAGCTACTGTTTCTCGTGGAAAATCACAAACATTCAGTCCGACTTTTCAGTGTGTGAGGGAGGACTGGGCCCGTTTGGCGATATTTCTGCTGAGGAGAAGAGTAATCTCCCAGCCTACCCAGGTGCTGGGGCAGGGGCACCGTCCGGGAGAGGAAACAGATTGGGGGCGATTTGCTGGGCAGAACCCTATGTAGGGTGTCTGGACGTCTTCCACCAACGCTCCAACTGAGCCCACACCATGGGGTATGTTGTCTGCAATGGTCTTGGTGTTAAAATTGCAAAATAAAATTCAAGGTTGTCTTTGCCATCTCTAGATTCATGAAAACACCAAGGAATTAAAATGAGGGTCAGAAGGGGAATGATCTCCTCCCCAGAGAGAGAAGGTGGCACCACGGGCACAGTTCTGCTGATGCTCAGACCCTCTGGTCAGTAGCTGAGGCCGTCGAGTTCCGCCCGCTCCTGGAGCCCGAAAAACCCCCCAGTCCACAGGGTCCGGTGAGGGTAGACTGCTCCCTGCAGACTGAGCCGGGTCCCCTGGCTGCAGGCGTCTCTAGTGCCGGATGCCCTGTTCATCGCCCTCTGCGTGCCAGGCTCTCTGGAAGCAAGTGCAGCCCACACTCTGGTTCAGAGACATAAGCCAACAGGTGGGGAAGAGATATGCCCCTCCTTGGGGAGGGGTCCACATAGATTACTAAGAATTCTTCCCGAATGCTTCCATTTTTATCTCTTCTCTCCTGTTTATTTATCCAGTCTTTATATGTGATCACAGGCTCACACATGTTCATTTCATTCTTTGGATTTTGATCCAATACATCTGTATGCAATTCCTCCTTTCTTCCCAGACCTGGCTTCTAGGGGCCCTCTCTCGGTTGTCTGCTGTGTCCCCTTGACTTAACCTCTTCAGTGTGTGTGTGTGTGTGTGTGTGTGTGCGTGCATATGTGTGTGCACATGCATGCATGTGTACGTGTGTTTGTGTGTGCACGTGTGTGCTTATGTGTGAGCATGTGTGTGAGTGCGTATGTGTGTGCATGCGTGTGCATGTGTGCATGTGCGTGTGTGCATGCATGTATGAGTGTGAGCATGTGTGTGTCTGTGCGTGTGTGTGCATGTGTGTATGTGAGCGCGCACGTGTGCGTGCGTGTGCGTGCGTGTGTGTGTATGCGTGTGCGCGTGTGTGAGCATGTGTGTGCGTGTCTGTGTGTGTGTATGTGTGTGCGTGCGTGTGTGTGCGTGCGCGCGTGTCTGTGCGCATGTGTGTGGTGGAAGAAGTCACCATATCCTTACTTCCTGACCCTGCAGGCACTCTAGCACATCTTGTATGCTTCCCTCAGTGCTAGGAGCAGCGGCTTCTCTGAGAGTCTGGTCCCTTTATTGGAGAATTGTGTTAGATACCGAGATCTGAGAGCTGCGTGCTCCTGCCGAAAGCACGGAGCATCTTTCCAATGGGTTAGAGTAACGGGAGTCCCATCACCAAAAAGGTGTTTTAAATTAAAATACCCCGTAACTGTTTTCAGAGCCTGAAGTACAAGGATCCCTGCCTGGGCGATGGCAGAGGCAGGAATACAGCTTACGGCGGAAGGTTTCAAGGTCCCAAAGGTGCCTTTAGCTGCAGGGTCATCGTTCCCAACACTGAGTTCTGCATCGCCTCTGGGGGTGTGAGGAGAGCACGCTGCTGACCCGGGCGCATGGTGCCCGTCTGGGGGCAGCCTCTCCAGCCTCGGCCCGAGATCCTCACTGCTCCACCCCGCCCCCACCCCGGCCACTTACCCGGGAGCACGTCCACCACCAGCTCTGGGCCGGGCGGGCACACGTGGGGACAGCCTGGTGAAGGGACGCAGCCCTGGCCTCTGGAGGCACAGCCCAGCTCGCAGGCACGCACAGGTGCCGTCCCCACACGCGCTGAGGCTTCAGCGTGCAAGTGCTCACCGCGGAGGCTGCGGGGCGGGGCGGGGGCTCAGCGGGCCGGGAGGGCTGGCTCGGGAAGGCCTCTCTGTGGGAGGAGAGGACCGTGGGAAGGAGGGTTTCCCGGAGCAGAAATGCAGACAGAGCGCTGCAAAGAGGGGACGGGGAGGCTGGTGGGTTGGAGCCCAAGAGCCAGCCGGAGCTGGTGTGAGAGGACACTGGGGGTCGGGGGAGGGCTGCCCGTGTATGCTGTGCTGAGCCACTTCAGTCGTGTCAGACTCTGTGCGACCCGCGAGGCCCGTCTGTCCATGGGATTCTCTAGACAAGAAGACTGGAGTGGGTTGCCATGCCCTCTTCCAGGGGATCTTCCCAAACCAGGCATCGAACCCACATCTCTTATGTCTCCTGCATTGTCAGGCAGGTTCTTTACTACTGAACCACCAGGAAGTATAAAACCATGGCCACATCTCTCCATCTAGATTTTTAAATAAATAACTTGCACTTAAAGTCAGGTCATCAACAGAAATTTTGAAGTCAACCATAGTTTTAAAAGGACTTTTGTTTTGCCTTCATACGCAATGATCTTGGTTCAGAGTTTAATCAAAATGTAGAGGAATTCAATTATTTAAAAACCTCTGCATTTTGGGCTGCTCAGGGGATAGAAAATCTCATTTAAAATATCTAGCCTTAATAATATAAAATAAGACCATGCCAGTAATTACAAAAATCGTATTTAGCAACTGGTTTAGTATATTTAATTTTTTTGTGAAGAAACATATTCTTCATTTATTGTACTTTGGGGAAATGCTTGTCAGAGGCTAACAAAAAGACATTTCACTTCAAGACTGTTGCTGCCCTGATTCTGCAGATTGCGTTTCACTCAAAGAAAATGGTCTATGAATCAGAGGGTCCCCTTTTTGGAAACTGGGGGTCTGCTTGCTACCTGAGTATTGGGAGACAGTTTTCAAGACAGGGCAATGAGGAAACCCTACTGAGTAGAGCATCATACACGTGCACACACACACATGGCGGGTACACACACACACAGATACATACATAGCAGGCACATACATGTACACAAACACATACACACATAGCAGGCACATACACGTACATAAACACACATATACACATGTAGCAGGCACACACACATAAACACACACACATACACATGCACACACACATACACTCATATATACAAACATACACACATGACCTCTAACTCTTCACCAATATGAGAGTAATATTTAAAGTGGTACAGAAAAAATACATTTATACACTCATTTCTTTCAAACTTAAAAGGCTTAAGAGGTTTGGATTCTGACCTTCGTACAGTGGGGACAACCCGAGCCCAAGACGCAGAAAACCAGCCGGAGCCCCCGCTGTTCCTCCAGCCCACATGTGCGTGTGCCCCGCGCCCGCCGCCCACCCCACGCCGACTGCGGAGGCGCTGACCGGGTGGAGCCCGTCTTTAAGGCCGATGGATCAAGGCCATCCCAGAGGCACAACCAGGCCGGCAGGGCCCCGGCCCTTCACTGAGGACAGAGGACGCAGCGAGGGGGATTCCCCTGGGGAGAGTGGTTCTTGGCCGTGACAGCCCAACAGCACCGTCCGGGAAGACGGGAAAACCTGGTGCCCGGTCACATCTGGGCCCTTCGGCTCAGAATCTCTGGGAAGGGACTCGGGCAGCAGCGTTTTAGGCGCCCGAGTGACTCCAAGTGCCGCCGACACGACCCTGCTAATGGAGCCGAGGCTGGAGCTAACCTGCGGGAGGAGGGGGTCGGGGTGGAAAGCGCTGGAGAGGGGGACGCGGGGAGCACCGAGGGTGGGCGGGGCGGGAGAGGCCTCGTGCGTCCCGGAGGCGGGGCCAGGAGCCCGCAGCCTCCCTGTGGGGAGGGGCTGCAGGGGTTCCGCGGCCCAGGGCCACTGCTCCTGGGCTCAGGCAGCGACCCGCCCTCGGCAGAAGCCCTCTCCCTGGCGCCCCTGCGCGTGGTAGCGTCAGTCGCGGCCAGTCCTGAGTCCCGCGTCCGGACCTCGGGGCCCCTCACTGGCCCACGTAGCTCACCTCCCTGGCGTCCCCTGGGCCGGGACAAGCTCAGCTCCCGGACGGCCCTGGCAGGCCCTGCTGCACACGGAGGCTTGCGACTCTGAGGTCTCTGGGCAGTCTCACTGTGCTGAGGAGGAAAATAGGAGCCTGCGATGAGGGTTCCGCCGCGCTTGGTGAAAGCTCGGGTGGGTCAGCCACCTGGGTGAGCTGACGTAGAGCCGGAGGATGAAAGTCCTGGAGTGGAGAGAGCGTGGTGACAACAGTGGGAACGCAGTGCCTGCTCCGGGGGGCAAGGCCCTTGCAGAGGGACATCGGTGCTGCCCCCCGAGACCCCCTCGACCGTCACCCCAGCCCCTCTGGGAGGCGCCGTGATTGTCGAGGGGCTGAAGTGAAAGGGTGTCTGGTGCGGGCACTGGAGGGGCTAGACCGCTGCAAAGACACCCGCAAACGTCCAGGCAGAGGGACGGGACGTCTTTGGTTCCCAGCCGTCGGCCGAGATGCGCAGCGTTAGGAGGACCTGCCGAGGGTCTGGGGACCTGGGAACCCCGCTCCTGCCCTGGCATCAGGGCAGTTCACTCTTCGACCCCGACAACCACATGCACGTTCCCCAGGAGGGCCTGACCGTAAGTCCAGGGGCAAGGATAGATGCTGCATGCTGCTTAAGTTTTGGAAACTGTGTGTTAAAAAATAAATCTGTAGTTTTCTTTGTGGCAAAACGTTCTACAGCTAATAGGCATTTTAGATTCCTAAGAAGGAAATCCTATAAAGAACCTCCTGGATTTAGACGTTCACCATCCACAAACCTCTGTTTTTTATTTTTTTCCCTTCAAGTCATCTCTTGGGATCAGTTTGTAGAAAACACATTTTGGAAAATACAGCTGCATACCAATTTTAGCTCCAATGCAAAAAAAAAAAAAAGTAGGCAATATTGCTTTCAAAGAATGGGAATTTATAAAGATGAATTAAATAGAAATGTTAGGACTGAAAAAGTATTAACTGAAATGAAGGATTTGTTGGGTGGGCATAACGGCGATTTCAAAGTGCAGAAGAATGCATTTGGAAACCAGAAGCCAGGTCAACAGGGCACACTTAAACTGACGCACAGTGACAAAGATTCAGAGAAAATATAGCAAAATTCAACATGCTGTAAAGCTCTCAGATATCTATAACTGGAGCCCCAGGATGAGAAGATAGCAGACATGGGAAGAGACAAAATGCAGTGAATGATGGATAAGACTTTTCTGAGACAGGAAAAGGGATCCTGGAGACTGAGGTGGCTGGAATTCACAGGGCAGAGCCCTCCTGGGAGAGCATTTCTTTCTGGATAGAGAGCTCCAGAATGTGCTCTGGGGTCCCCTTGAGTCTTTGCCAGACCATTAAACTCGGGGTGTACAAAGTCTGGTCTCTGAGGGCCCATGTGGAACAGATCCTAAGCTCACAAGGCATCTTGCCTCCAACTATAGGACCCAAAAGTCTACACTGAACACTCGCTGGTCTCATTAGAGACCCAGAAGAGCCATCCATCAGAAGTAGCTACAGCTGACCTGCTCTGAAATAGCATAAAGTCAAACAAATTACAGAAGAACTGATGCATCGCTCACTCTTTCCTCATTGCCTACACAAACCATAGCTTGAAACAGAACAGACCAAAGGGTAAAAGGCAAAGCTATAAAATTCCTAGAAGAACAGAGGAGAAAGCCTTAAATTAGACAAAGATGTCTTATTCATACTTAATCATAAGTGAAAGGAATTGATCGATTGGTCTTAAAAAAAAACAATAACAACAAAACTTCTACCCTTTGTCTAATACTATGAAAACAAGAAAAAGGAAGCCACAGATTAGGAGAGAATACTTACAATACATGTACTTGGGAGAAAACCTTGTTTTCAGCACATAGCAAGGGGCATCAGAAGATAAGGGCGGTGACTGACATCCTAGCTGGCTCAGGCTGCTGGAACAATGGCACAGTTGGGGCGGCTTAGACAACACGCATCCATTCCCCGCGGGCCTGGAGTCTGAAAGACGGGTCAGGTGCCAGCGGGTCTGGTTCCGGGAGAAGGACGTCTTCCTGGTTTACAGGTGGCATGGCCTCCTCCACGCTTGCCTCACAGGTGCAGAGAGAACTCTTGTCCTTCCCCCACTTATAAGGGCACCCACCCTACAGGAGGCCCCATTCTGTCCCTGAGGTTCCCCTCCAAACACTGTCACCCTGGGATTTAGACTTCAACACGCGGATTTGGGGGGTGGGGGACAAATACTCAGTCTATAGCAACCTAACTAAAAACAGGCAGAGGCAGGTATTTCTCAGCAGAAGGTGTTTGGAGGACGATTCAACCCAGAGAAGACATAACGTCAGAAATGAGAGTCACCAGAAATAAGAATTTAAAACACAACAAGCACTTTCCATGCAATTTTTGCTGCGGATCTAAAACTGCTCTTTAGAAGTCCACCCAAAACAAAACCCACAATGAACTACCATTATCCACTACTGAAAAAGCTAAAACACGTTGTTAATGATGACACTCAGTAAAGTAAAAACCTGGAAGAACAAGAAATCCATCCTTGGGAGTTTGGGAGCATAAGACCCGACAGCCTGGTTGGAAAACACTTTAGCAGTTTCTGTATGAAGTTAAACACACATTCACCATATTACCCAGCAATTCCTCTCCTGTGCATCTACTTAAGAGAAAAGAAAATCTGAGCTCAGGTAAGGTGCATTCACTAATGTCCACGTCAGCTTCACTCCAAATAGTGTAAAACCAGAAATGGCCTCAAGGTTCCCAATAGAACACAACAGTTAAACATTTTTTTGTAATAATCATAATACCATGGAGTGATACTCAGCAATAGAAGTGAATAAAGTATCAATTCACATGACAACATGAATGAATAGCAAAAATATGCTTCTCAACAAAAAGAAGCCAGGAACAATACAGCACATACTGCATAATTGCTCTTATTTGAATATGAAATTCTAGAACAGTGAAACCAAGCTATAGAGAGAGATGAGTCAGTCAGCAGTTGCCTCAACATAGGGGTGTGAAACTTGACCAGAGGAAGCATCATGGTCTTTTAAAGGTGATGAAAACATGTATTTGTCAAAACTCACCCAACTATTCACTTAGAAAAGGTGTATTTTATAACATGTAAATTATACTTTGATAAATTTAAGATACGGCATTGTACCACTATACACACAATAAAATTGTTAAAATTGAAACAGTAGATAATATTGAGTGAGGAAACCTCTAGTTGCTCTAGCAACTGGAACTCTTGTATGCTGCTAGGAGGAAGGGAAATCGTAACCACTGTTTTAGAAATTTGTGTGGTAGTTCTACAACACTGGAAACCCCATATAACTGAGCGATTCCCTCCCCAGGAAAGGATCCGACAGAAATTCGTACACGGGTTCAACAAAGGGCATGGGCTGTAATATTCATGACGGTATTACCAGCTTCAGCACCAAACGGGAAGCAGTCTAGATGCCCCATCCATAGTGACGAGCGTCGCAACAGGGCGTCGTGTGGCACTTAACAGGGATGAATTGGGCTACAGGGGTGGCGTGAGCAAGCATCAGAAACCCTACCTACGGCTGCGAGATGAACACACACACACTGTGAATCCAGAGCCTCAGACTCGGGGGTGGGCTCTGCTGTCGCCGGTCAGTATCAGGTTCTCCTGGGGGAGGCGAGTGTGGGGACAGGAGGTGGACTCTGGGATGCAGGGTAGCAGCAGGGGCTTCTGTAAGTGTGGTGGTGACTGTTCCTTGATCTGGCTGAGGTTAAACAAACCGTCCATTTTGTGAACGCTCCTCACTCCATACTTTTATGATGTGTGAATTGTTCTGAATGCTTAATATATTTAATAAAATTTATGTAGAATGTCACCAAAAACCCTATGAAAATATATAAATGTGCCAATAGAATAATGGTCAGACTATTTTACTGGAATTCAAGAAATACATATGGGGCTGAAAATGGATCAGCCTAGCTGGATGGGGAGAGAGCGCTGTGGGTCGTAGGATGTGACTGGAACTGCAGAAACGCCTGCGATCCTGATGGGCCCTTGATGGATCTGATCATCGGTGCCTTTTTTTTTTTGGTAGAACAATCTGGCATGCTTGTTTGCATGTATGCTCTTGTATATGAAAAAAAAAAGTCATGATTGATACTGAAAGCTTTGTAAGTATTCCCAAGACCCTGTGTGGGGAGAGACACCTTTTATTGTTTTATCCAGTGCATATTAGGTATTAGCAGCTGTCTTATCTATTCATTTATAATAAACTAAATAAGTTTAGCAAAAGGAATGGACATGTCACCCCCAGAGTCAGCAGCTCGCCGTTCCGTTACTTAAAGAAAGCGGTAGAAACTCAGGGCCTGAACACCCTAAGGATGAGTCCCTGCAGACGTGAACTGGGAGGGCCGGGGGAGGAGCCGCCTCACCTGCTCGCTGGGCCGGCCGTGGCCGACGTTGCCATCTATTACATTATTTGATAGGATGTGCTCTGAAAGCTTACTCTATGCCTCACAGAGTGATGGGCTTTTCAAGTTTTTTTCAGAAAGTTTATTTGAAAATAGCCCATGAAGAAAAACAGATGATCTGGCACGCCACTTGTCCCTTTTTGCTACAGAATACCATTTATTCCAAATTAGTGATGCTGAATACTGTTAAAGAGAAGGAAGCACAGCCCTGTCAACAGCGAGAAAGAAGTGGGCTTGGAAACCCAAACGCCTGACAAGATTGTGCTGCGAAGGGAGGGCCCCGGGGGCGGGGGCACACTCACACCCAGCAGGCAGCTCAGCTGGGAAGGGAGTGGCCAGCACCCTGGACAGAGCTCTCTGCCTCCGCCTCTGGCTTCTCTGTTCACGGTAATTAAACGCCTGAGAGAGGAAACAGGGCATCTGTCTTTAATCCTGTGACAACTCTTTTTTATTGATGTATAGTTGGTTTAAAATGTTGTATTAACTTCTGCTGTGCAACACAGTGATTTAATTATCTATATATGTTTGTAACATACATATATACATACAAGCATATGTTAAAAATAATATTCCTTTTCATTACAGTTTATCCCAGGATATTGAATACAATTCCCTGTGCTATACAGCAGGACCTTGTTCTTTATCTGCTGTGTGCAGAGGAGTTTGTATTTGCTAACCCCGAACTCCCAGTCCTTCCCCCCCACCCCGCCCCCTTGGAGAACACAAGATCAGTCTCTGTGTCTGCGAGTCTGTTTCTGTTCTGTGGAACGGTGCTTGTGCGTCACGCTTCAGATTCCCCGTGTAAGTGACATCATACGGTGTTTGTCCTTTTCTTACTTATTTCACTTAGCGTGATGATGTCTAGGTCCATCCATGTTGGTGCAAATGGCTTTAGTTTGTTCTTTTTTATGTCTGAGTAACAGTCCATTATATATATGTACCCCATCTTTTTTATCCATTCATCTGTCCATGGATGTAGTGGTTGCTTCCGTTTCTTAGCTATTGTGAGCACTGTTGCTATGAATATAGGGGTGCTTGTATCTTCTTGAATTATAGTTTTGCCTATGGCAATGTTTTAAATGAAGAGATTGGAGCTCACTCAATTAAGTCACTCAGTTATGTGAAGCAGCTTAGTTCAGACATCACTGACTCTAACTTCAAATGCTCAAGCTCCGTGTTTCTGCCTCTGCTAAATTGCTAAGTTGCTTCAGTCATGTCCGACTCTCTGTGACCCCTTAGAGAGTAGTGTGCCAAGTTCCTCTGCCCATGGCAGGGGTTTTCCAGGCAAAAATACTCGAGTGGGTTGCCATTTCCTTCTCCAGGGATCTTCCCAATCCAGGGATCAAACCCAGGTCTCTTAAATCTCCTGCATTGGCAGGCAGGTTCCTTACCACTAGTGCCAACTGGGAAGCTCCTGGGGAGTTTCTGCCTCTACTTCATGCTGGTTTTTTTTTAAAGACTTTCCATTTTTATTTTTCAAATGTTACAATTACCTGGCAAAGCAGAAGACCCACTTTTCCTACTTAATTAAATGTTTGGCTTTTGTTAAGGTTGCTAAGTGTTTGATGGTAGCCTAATTACACTGCAACTTCCCTATTTCACACTAAAGAGAAGGCTTTAGAACCCTCTCGTCGCAGATGTCAGGAGGGGTGCTCTTCACTTAGCCTCCCCCAAACACACACACACACACGCACACGCACTCACACACAGCCATCCCAGCTGAGTGACAGAAGCCCTCGATGTCCAGTTCTGAGTTATGCAACACAGCACAACACACAGCTGATTGCCCAGGAGGGGGAGAAATCCCGTAGTAAATGAGGCAGCTTACTTTGGAAAAGTGATCATTCCAATCATGAAGGAGTAAAACGTGAAAGACGTTTAAAACTCCTGTGTAGAACTAACTTTCACACAGCACTCACTTTGCGAACCACAGACAGAAAATTATCTGAAGCAGGAGCGATAATTTAACTTACACGTCAGAAACGCAGCCAGGAAAACATAGAACAGCTTGAGAATGTGGTGCTGCCAAGTAGCAGGACTCAAAGATTCATTTCAACTCTGGAAAGAAAATATTTCCCCTCCCCATCCTGCAGGGCCCAGAAGGAAAGCCTTGGGATGCCCGGGGGCTGTGGGGGAGGCGACAGTCAGCGCGGGGTCCCTGACTTGCCCTCGGAAGGTGCAGGGGGCGGCGGTGCTGGGCTGTGAGCCGCCCTGGAGGCTGTGGTCCAGAGAGGGAGGGACCCCAGGAGGGCCACAAGCTGTGTCCAGGGGGCAAGTGTCATCTGCCGCCTGGGCTCTGAAGCTGCAGGAACACTCTGCTCCCTCCACCAACAGAGCAAGCGAGGCAGCCCCGCCGCTCAGAAAGCAGAGTCTGGCTCACAGACTCTGCACCTAGAAAAGTCAGTTCTCAGGAGCAGGGCCACGCCTGGCTCACCTTCAGGTCCCTGGCACCTAATAGGTGCTGACTGATGTCTCTCAGCTAAACACAGCTCATGATTCTGCCCACAGCAACAGTGCAAGAGCGCCCACCAGGCACGCACATCACAGGGATGCTCGGTTATCCTGAGAAGCGTCAGGGGCGTTGGCTGCTCCTGTCTGGAGTGTTCAGACAGACACCACTAGAAAGGTGCATCTGACCTGGATCTTGAAGGAGGAATCAGACAGTGGATGACAGAGAAAGGGTGCAGGCTGGCCACCTGCGGGAGCTCCCTGCGGGGACTCAGTACAGGGCAGGTGGTGCGGGAGGGCCAGGAAGGACCCCAGAGGGGCATCCGGACAGGGAGTGGGCGCACGGGCAACCTCGAAGGTGCTGGGAAGGCATCAGACCCTGCTGAGCTGTGACGTGACCTCACACGTGAGGTGCTGTTTGGATAGAAATGACTCTAGTTTAGAGGTCATGCAGAAGGGGATGTGCAGAGAGAGACCCACAGTGGGGAGCCCTAGGAGAATCCGGTTGCTGTCTCTGGCTTGGACGTACAGGCAGCCAGGTGGAAGCGGTAGGTGAGACACTGATGGATGGTTCAGGGTCCAGGGGTGAATTAGATGGACGAGAGGTTTGTGACTTGGGCCACGTGTGCAGACATGATGGTGCTGAAATGTCTGGAGGAGGCATTTAGGAGGCTGTGGGGTCTTGATCAAAGTAAGAATTCAGGAGGAAACACGTTTAGGGGTCTGGAAAGAAGATAATGGCTCTGGGCATGGTCTGCAGGTGTCGGCCATGCAGCGGGGGCCCAGCAGCCTGGGGAGCCGAGGGGGTCGGGAGGTCAGAGCTGTTTTGGGGACGGTGTAGGTGAAGTCACTCGGGAAAAGATACATCATGGAGAAAGGTGGATGGATCTGAGAACCATCCACTGGGAAAGGTCAGGCTGGGAGAGACCATGTAGCCTGTCCTGAGGTTTGAGAAGAGTCTGGAAACTTGGGACCCCAGGAGAGGAGAGGACCCAGGGAGAGGGAACTTGGTGAGGAGACAGAGAGGCAAAGTGGGCAGGTAGAGAAAGGCCATCAGCTGTCCTCACGCTGGGGATAGTTTGCCAGGACCCCACCAGACAAGGCAGATGCCGGAAATGCAAAATGTGGAATGTTCCTCCACGTCTTCCTGTCTGGAATCAGAGATTAGGGGTTCAAAACATTTTGAAAGAGTGAATACAGGAATGAACCTCACTTTCCTGTAAGACTGAGAAGCCGAATAATCTGTCAAAGGGCTTAAAATGACACCCAGTACAAATCAGCACCAACTTGAATGATGTTCTGTTGTTTCATTTGTCAAAAAAGTAATCTAGAACAAATATCACCATTAAAACTCCCAAGACCACTACCCCAGAGCTTTAACCATTTGAGAATCAGAAAAGCCAGGGACTCCCTACACGATGGCACCCCAGCCAGTGAACATCATGGGTCCAGTTGAGCTTGAGTCTAGGGCTCTGGAACCCCATCATTCCTTGGGTCCTGAATGTGGTGATCATGTTCTTAATGGATGGCACCCCCTCTTTAGCGACAACTGTTTAGGGCTCCACAGACAGGATAGCTGCCCTCCCCTGAAAAGTAGGAACTCGACAGTAACCATGGCTTTGAGTCCAAAGCTGATTTACCTGATGGACTGCTTGGCCGCGAAGGGTCTCTGCTCAGAGCAGAGGCGGTGCTCAGGGGTGGAGCTCGTCCTCCTTCACGTGTGGGAGCTTGGAGGTGGGACTGTGAGGAGCGGCGATCCCGAAATCTCTCTCTTCACAGGTAATTGTCTTTTGGCAACAGAGCCTCCTCCAAGCACCCTCTTCCTCACCCACAGGATTGTCTTTGAATCTGAACCAGATTTCCATGAACCACTTCTTGTCTATTACTGAACAGATAAAAATTGGGGTGGAAGAAGCCAGAATACTTCCTACATAAAATTGGCATGTTTTTTTCCCTTTCAAGTTGACGAGCCTCAATGTCAGCAAGAGATACCTCCCATCAGCCTCCAGAGCTGAGCACTGGTCAAGTCTCCCTGGGCACAGTGGGACTGTTCAGGCTGGTCCTGTTCTAATCATGGACTAGGGGTCCTTGACGTGGCAAGCCAGAGCTCCTCAGAAGTGCTGAGTCGTCAGCCTCACAAACAGCCATGTCTGCCCACCACAAACTCATCACCCACTCGTAGGTCCTGGGCCCTGTATGGTGGTTTTGTGCCTCTGTGTTTCCTGCTATGATAGACATTCCTGCTCGTCACCAATGCCCAGTCCTTTTCTCCTCCATAACAAATGCTAGGCACATCCTTCCAGTTCAGGTCAGTCGTGTCTGACTCTTTGCGACCCCATGGACTGCAGCACACCAGGCTTCCCTGTCCATCACCATCTCCCGGAGTTTTCTCAAACTCATGTCCATCAAGTTGGTGATGCCATCCAACCATCTCATCCTCTGTTGTCTGCTTCTCCTCCTGACTTTAATCTTTCCCAGCCTCAGGGTCTTTTCCAATGAGTCAATTCTTTGCATCAGGTGGTCAAAGCATTGGGATTTCAGCTTTAGCATCAGTCTTCCCAGTGGACATTCAGGACTGATCTCCTCCCAGGAGTGCTCATATTAGGTGGGAGCAGAATCGTTATGCGTCACCCCCAGGCATTCACCTTCACCAGGAGACGTGCTAACAGAGCATTCAGCGTGCAGCTTCTGGGTCTGGCTTTTATCTCTGATTGCTGAAGGAAAGTTGCCCTGGACAGTTCCCAAAACTACATCAGACTTTGCATGGGCAAGAAATCCAGCTTTGCTTGCAAAGGCCTGAGGTGTGGGCGATATTCATTACTGCGGCATAACCTCACCCACGCTGACAAATACACCTGCCTTGAACACTTAGCGCTTCCTCTTCTGAGTACCACCCAGCATCTGTGCTTCTGTGAAGTGCACATTTCCTCCACCCCCGCCACGCTGATCTTCCCCCGAGCCTCCGGCCTCCTGCTGTTACTGTGGGTCCGAAGCCACATTCACTGTTGTGCTCTCATGGGGCACTTGGTCACACTCTATCACAACTGCCTGTTTGCTCGTCTGCCCCTCCCTCTCTGGCACAGGCTCCTTAAGGACAGGCGTTGTGTCTGTCTTATTTATTGTTTTAGCCCCAGTGTGTGTTTAGGAATGTTTGCTAAACAAATGAATGAATGAAGGCTTTGCGAAGACAAGAAAAATTGTGTGACGCAGACACCTGCTCTCTCATTTGTTGTTTATGTGAATCAGGAGTATTTTTATGTTGGGTTTGTTTTAAATGAGACACACATATTTTACTGGTGCTGGAACTTAGTTTTAATTAAGCAGACACTTCTGCCCAAGTTGCTTTTGGTTTAATCCTTCAGTGTCTCCCATTGTTCATGCACAGTTCCGCCTGTTACTTTCTTCCCAGCAGTGTGGGAGACTGGAAGGTGGCTTGACTTTCATGAACAGATCTTAGATTTTGATTCAAAATGTAGTTAGCTCAGATGTGAGTGGGCACCTTCCTAACTGGCTCCTAAGGGTGCTGGTGAAGGTTCTCTTTCCAGGGTGTCGGATGGGCTGGGGGCTGGAGCTACAGTGGAGAGCGGTGTCTCTCTCCAGATGAAAGGATGAGAGACTGCAGTGTGGGGTTTTGTCTGGTTTTGGTAACTGCTCTCTCATCCACACATTCACCCATTTACTCACTTCTCAACTCACTGGGGGCAGCGTTCACGACCCACAGTGAACAAGGCCCAGCTCCTGTCATCAAGGGGCCCGGGAGCTATCTCTCTGGTCCTCCATATGCTCAGACCATCGACACACAGCCCTCCCCCCAGAACACATGCACACACTCATGCATACATATGCATACACATACACACGTGTGCAGAGAGACACAATGTGCAGCACATATGTACACATAGGCGCACGGGCACACACACATACACACGTGCATACATATAAGGGCACACTTGCACACACCTACCTGCAGGAATGAACACACATGCACGCACAAGCATGCACACACACGCGTGCACCCCTCTGCAGGCTCAGCCCGGTGGGAGTGGACCTACGCCGGGGTCCCCGTGGCCGCCCTGCTCAGGGCAGCTCATCCTGCGAGCTGCCCACCAGCGCCTCCCGAGCAGCCTCGTGCGCCTGGGGAGTCTTCAGCCAGGCAGCAGCCCTGCCGACACTGTGATGTTGACACTCCCCCGAGCACCGATACTGCAATCATGACTTAGCCGAAGGGGCACTATCTGCTTGTGGAAATTTTGCCAAGTGCTTTTTCTTCTCAACCTCAACAGAAAATCCAGTCGGGCTGCAGACCATGTGAGGCGATAATCAACTGCCTTCAAGAGGGAAAACTGCGGAGATGTGGCGACTCATGTGGAGAGCAGACGGGGACAGCCGCCCTGGCCAGCCTCCGGCGGGCCACCCTCTGCTCCCAGGGATCTCTCTGGTTCAGAGAGGGCTAAAAACTGAGGGGTGCCTGGTCATAAGATCCAAACAGTCACACTTTTGCAGTCAAGGAGGGTGCCTCTCATCTCATTCTTTCGAAATTTTCCAGTGGGAACTGACTCAAATGGCTCTATAAGGAGACTTCAAATCACAATTTTTGGAAAGGAAAATGCAACACGATGGAGAGAACCCTCAGATGTGGAGCCCCCTTGTGGTACCTATGCAGGTTTGCCGCGTGTTTTGCTCTTCCCACAGGGGACCACGGTCTTCACTGGTCAAATCCTCACTTTGGGCAGGAAGGCGTGACGCTGGTGCTGGGGATGATGGGCTGGGTGGCGGAGAGTCGCTATTCATTCCTGCAGCCACAAGCAACTGATGACCAGGCAAGGGACCCACACTAACCGGGGTGTGGGCACAGCCGCCGCGATCTCCTCTGGGCCTTCTTTGTTCTGACCCTTCGCCGACATCCACAGCATTCGAACGTTTTATGCTGTTGAAACAAAGTGATTGCCTGGGAGACAAAGCCTGTGATCCAGAGGACAGAATCTGAGCTCCAAGTGCAAGGGGGAGAAACAGCCTACCAACCTTTCCCTCTGGGGGCAAACAAGACATCCCTCAGATCCGAGCATGCGGAGCCAGAAGTCAGCAGGATATCCCTTGCTAATGTGGAAGATGAACACAATTATGCTGCGTAGACACATTTCCTCCTGAAAATGTGCAGTAATTGATTTTTAAAGCTTCTGTAGAGAAGGCAGCTTTCCCATTCTTTTGTGTTGTTATACCATGGTTTCCTGTGAGCACATTTCTGATCCCATCCCCTTGTCTCTCTCTGCAATAACTAATAATTTTTTCTGATTCTTTAGAATATACCTTCACATTTCTTCACCTAAACTTTCGTTTGTAACTACAGGGCCTGTCTGAGCAGAGCTGGAAATTAAAGATCAGAGACTATCTTTGCAAAATGATGGAGCCATGATGTGAATGCTTGACTGATTCTCAAGTGCCTGACAAACAATTAGTAAAGAGGAGAGGTTCTGCTTACTCAATATTTCTTGGCAAAGTAAAATACGTTCCATCTCCTGAACCTGTGACAGTCATTTGGAAACCCAAATGTGGAACGACCCGACTGGCCTCAAGAGGTGTCAGGATGCCACGTTAAACTGTGATTATAATGAGCTGCACGCACAACTCAGGGTAACTCCAGGGCATTCCCTGATCAAGATGTGAGCATCGCGGTTTGTCTAGAATCCTGTGTGTGTGACAGCATCTTGAGAGCGCTGTCATCCGTGCTAATCACCATTTGCTCTGGGTCTGGCACCAGGCCGACAGCAAGGGCAGGCCAGGATAACTGAGGTCCACGTGGGGCTTAGTGAGGGCTGTATCCCTCACTTGGAGCGTCAAGCTGAAAGAGAATTGATAACAAGTCAGGGTGCAGACAACAGTCTATAAACGCAGAAATGCAAGCACCTAAGAGCAGCGTTTTTGCCAGTGGGAAAATGCCAGATGTCAGCCATGCATTTGATTGAACTTTGTGTTTTTAGAAAGTATCCCCACTGAAGGAACATAAAACCTGTGTCGTGTTAATCCACTCTGAGCTTAAATTTTTAGTGGTGCCCAGTACATTCGGCCATACAGGGTTTACGAGGTTAGTTTCCAGCCTTTAGGATCTGGTTGACCAGTGTCTCTGGGACCTGTGTGCCCTGGGATGGCTCTTCTGGGCTGACCTTTGTTAAATTCCCGCTCGCCAAAATCTCAATGTTAGGAAAACAGTTCAACAACAGTTCAGAGAGGGACTGTCTAATGCTGGGGCTCAATAACACAGCACATTTCCCATTTAAAAAAATATAAACCCACTTTTATTACATTTTTGCTTTCTTTTTTATTGAAATATAATTGATTTACAATGTGGTGTCAATTTCTGTTGTACAGCAAAGTGATTCAGTTTTATATGTGTGTGTGTGTGTGTGTGTGTATGTGTGTGTATATATACATTCTTTTAGACATTCTTTTCCATTATGCCTTATCATGGGATATTAATCACAGCTCCTCATGCCTCACAGTAAGACCTTATTATTTATCCATTCCATATATAGCACTTTGCCTCTGCTAACCCCAAACTCCCAATTTTGAGCTAGTCATTTTGAGGTTGAGAATACTGAAAAGCATAATGAAGAAATGGCTGGTCCATGGTCCCAGAGCAAACCTGAACAGTCTGAATGGAATGGAGAAGGGATTTCTGGTGATGTGCCTTGTGTGGGAGCTTGAGTTCAGGGTGGAAGCCCATCTATGAATCCAAGTGTCTCTTTCTGGCCTGTGGCCCCACATTTCACTACTACAGAGAGGTCGGGGCAGGGTGGGGAGAGGCGCAGTTAGGGCATTTTCTGGCTGTCATCCTCAATTCTATGCTGAGACACTTCCAAGGGAAGAGTTCTCACCCTGACACTGAGCTGTAAGCTGCCGTGGACTGAGATAAGCCCGTTTGGAAGGAGGACAGTTATCCCCCTACATGGCAAAGGGGAGAAGAGAAACTATTGGCCCAGGCTGGAAAAAAAGCCTCAATAAATGGGAAACTTGCTGTGTTTGGCATTGCTTCAAAGCACTTTCAGATTCTATTTTAATAAGGTGACATTGAAAATAACCGCAAATTTCTTCTTAAACTCAGAAAGTCAAAAATCTCTTCGGATATTCTCTACCATAACAATGTGCCCAAATGTTCGGTGAAGAGGTTCTAAACGATAATCTAGACGGCTCTCGAGTTGCCCTATGACTTCCGGCCTCAAATCGGCACAGAGACCATGGCATTCTTCGGCCAAGCGTGGAGGAAGAGCAGAGCGAGGCTCTGGCGCCGCAGCTCCCTTTGACTTCTGTCAGCGAGGGACGAGATGGCAGAGGAGGCTGCTGCCCAAAGTTTAGACAGGATGCAAAAGTGGGCTGCAGCAAAAAGAAAACCCCCGCGGCGGCGGGTGGATCTGAGCCAGGCCTCCTTCATTAACAAGGGTGCTCGGCAAGCAGCGGCTGGTGCCGGCGCTGTCCGAGGTTCTGACAGTACAACCTGGAAGGAAAGACAATATAAACCCCTGTCTTCCAGGAGGGTCCCGAATGGATGCAACCAGAAGACTGGCCCAGGTCACAGACCTATTCACCAACCTATACAACTCTTGTGAATTAATAAATACATAACATGTTAAGACAAAAGTAATCCAACAACAACAAGGTCTGTTTCCTCCTAGAACTTGCCGCTGACATCTCCATGCATAAAAGCAGACAAGAACAGAAAATGCACAGAGGCCATGATACAGTCAATGGTAAGTGCTATGGGGAAAACCAAGCAGGTGCGGAGGAGAGAGACAAGGGCGCATGTGTGCAGGGCCGGGGCGTGGCTCCAGGTGAGTGGGTGCCTGGCAACACAGAGGACCAGCGAGGAGGCCTTGCAGAAGGGGGCTTGGAGGGGGGCAGGGAGGGACGGGGGAGCATGGGAGGCCCCTGACCAAGCAGTGCTGTGGCCTGGCTGTGGCCAATGGGAAGACCCTCTAGTGAGAGTGAAGGAAGGAGCGGAAGGAAGCTGGGGGGTGCAGGAAGGAGGTCAGAGCTGCAGGAAGAGCCAGTGGGCTGGACGCGGCCATCCCCGCAGGGGACACAGAGACTGTGAGTGAAAGCCACTCAGTCGTGTCTGACTCTGCGACCGCATGGACTATACAGTCCATGGAATTCTCCGGGCCGGAATACTGGAGTGGGCAGCCTTTCCCTTCTCCAGGGGATCGGCCCAACCCAGGGATGGAAGCCAGGTCTCCCGCATCGCAGGCGGATTCTTAACCAGCTGAGCCACCAGGAAGGCCCTGCAGGAGAGAGCGCGCTGACGACGCAGACAGCGGCTGGAGGGCGGGAATGGGGCCCAGTGCCCCTGGGGCTGCGGCCCGCATTTCCAAGGGCGGGGAGAACAAGACAGCGGGTGTAGGGTGGTTCCTGTTCGGTGGTAAGGCCACGTGAGGGCTGGGTCCTGGATCCGAAGCAAGAGCATCCCGCCTGGCATGGCGTCCCCTCAGCCACACTCAGGAACAGGGGCAGCAAGCGGTGGACCTGGGTTGGGGTGACTCCAGGGGGCAGTTTGGCCCAAAAGAGGGCAGATGCGGGAGGGCACGTGGGAGGAGTGACTAGAGGTGATGCGCGAGACGGCAGCTTGGCAGGCGCGGGGAGGATGTGGATGGAGGGGAAGAGATGCTGCAGTATTCGTGTGGGCCAGGGCTGGGGTATCGGAATGGTGGGCTGAAAGGAGCCAGTGGTGGCCCTCGGTGACGACAAGGCCAAATGTGAGAGGGTGGAAGGGGCAGCCACAGTGGGACAGGAGAGGGGTTCTGGGGGCAGGAAGCCCAGGAAGTCCACGCACTGGGCAGCTCACTTAGGTGGAAGCTGAAGTGACCACAGACTCAGACGGGGTCACGGGAGAGAGCAGCAGAGAGCCATGCATGACCTTTGTCAGTGCTGAAGGTGCGTGTGGGGCTGCCAGACTAGACCTTGGCACGGCTGCTCTGGAGGGCGGACACGCTGACCGTCGGTCCTCAGAGCTCAGGCGCCTTTGGGCTCCCGTGGGTAAGGGAAGGGCTGGTGCTCCCCAGCCGGGGGTGAACCCGGAGGCCTTGGCCAGTGGGCCATGGATGCTGCGTGGACCAACTCCAGGGGCTGCATCAGAAGCAGCCGCTGTACAGAGGCCACCTCCCACACGCTCACCACCTGCGGCCTCGCCGGCCCCAGCAGAGGTGGGAGCGCGGCGGGCAGAAGCCCCAGCTGTGGGGTGATGTGGGGGAGGGGGAGGAGAGGGTCCCACCATCGGATGCCGTTAGACTGCTGGGGGTAGAATCCACAGCGGATCAATGCACCTTACGTGTCCTCACCTGCCTGGCAGGTCGGCTGGCACTATTGATTATGTGTTTAGGTAAAGAAACCCATGCTAAGAGAATTTGCATTACCCCCAGGGCGCCAGCTCAGTGGGGCTGGGACACAGACCTGGGTCTTCTCTGCCGCCCCTCGGGTTCTTTCTGTGACTCTAGTGGGAAACATCCTGAGAAGTAGCCATGAGTCAAGGACTGGGCCTGGCCGACCTGGGTGAAGGCAGGCGGGTCAGGAGGAGACAGCGGCCCACCCCAGTCCCGAGACTGGCTCTGGCCGTGCTCTGGGGGTAAGCCCTCTGGGGGTCAGTCGCACCTGCCACCTGGCTCTGCCCTCCGCCTATTGTGAGGGACGCGCTCTGTGGGCCCCAGGGTCCCTCTCTCTAGCTCATCCCCTTCCTTTGCCAGCGTCTCCTCTCTGGCTGCAGAGCCACCCCAGAGGGAATGACTTCTGCCATCTGCCTAACGGGGGTCTGGCGGACGCCCTCTGTCTGGCTCTGAGAACAGCTGGCCGTCTCTGGGCTGAGCCTGGGGCTCCAGATGCATGGCCCTGGGCGGTCCCTCCTGCTCCACATGCGTCTGGATGGGTCTTGTCGCTGCAGGGAGACCTCCAGCCTGTTTCTAACTCTGGAAAGAAGAGAACTCAGCTCTCACAATGGGCCCTAAACCCTCGAGGAGGGCGAGTGTCTGTCAAGAGTGCCCCTGGCCAGGCGTTCCTTCGCTGACTCTAAGCAAGCAGATCATCTTCCATAGCGTGTGTGGGCCTCGTCCAGGCAGGTGCAGGCCTGAGAGCAAAGGCTGAGGCTTTGCTGAGAAGGGATCTGCATCAAGCCTGCAGCACCAGCTCTGCCTGAGTCTCTAGTGCATAAGAGATTTAGGACTTCCTGGTCCCACGGCACCTTAATTCGCTAAACAATCCATCTATAGCACCTCTTTCGATAATATATCATCCTTAACTACATCCCCTATATCTATATTTCTCTCTGTGCCTATATCACTCTCTGCATCTACACACACAGACACAGACATATACGCACACACACACAGACACGCACACACTAACACACACAGACACACACACACACAGACACAGATACACACACACAGACACACATACAGACACACACAGACACACACACAGACACACACAAACACAGACACACACACAGA
>JADEYB020000020.1:1698839-1752122 GCA_015832495.2 Alces alces
ACACACACAGACACACACACACACACACACACACCCAGACACACACACATGCACACAGACACACACACAGACACACACACATACACAGACACATACAGACACACACAGACACACAGACAGACACAGACACACACAGACACAAATACACACAGACACACACACATGCACACAGACACACACATACAGACACACAGACACACACACACACACAGACACACCCACACATAGACACACACACAGACACACACACACTCAGTTCTGGTGGTTTCTCAGAACCCCTGCCAGATACAATTAGTCATAACAAGACATATAAATGCACATGCACTTTTTATTACTTTCCCCTGGAAAGTATAAGAGGAAGCTTAACCTCTCCCCTCAGACGCCTGCCCAGGTGTCAGACAAAATGGATCTAACTGGGGCCGTGGGCAAAGGGAACTGGAGACATCTGTCACCTGCTTCAGAAAGGACCACATCACCCTGAGTTGCTTCCCCATGTGGGAGAATTTTCTGTGAAATTAACAACTCTGAAAGTGAAATTATAAATAGATTTTTTGAATGTTCTTGCGTCCAAGTCACTCACCAGTTAATTTATTCCCCAGAAGCTGGCATGTCATATCAGAAACTGAAGACTCAGTATCTGATGCACTGACACACTCCACGTCTGACAAATGAGCCAAGAAAGAAAGAAAAGATGAAGCAACAACGGCGATCATGTAATTCTTAGGTTATTTGTCACAGGAACTTATTTGGTTTGCTCTCTCAAATTCAGGAGCAGATCAACACCAAGGATAGTGATACAGTTTAAAATTAAGGTGATGGTCAGAAGTGAAGATGAGCCAGGGGCGGCTGTCCTGAGCCCCAGGTCAGCCAAGGTGCTTACTTCAGGGCCCGCGGGTGAGGTCAGGGATGGAGCCTTAGGAGAGGCAGGACTGAGCGTCTTCAGGGTCAGGCTGGCGCCGGGGACAAGGCGGCCGTGACTGGGTGGGCCGTGTCCGTGCCCCTGGGCTGGAGGAGGCCGCCCCGGTGATGCCGGCTCCTGACAGTCGCCTGCCGTGAAGGGCGCCCTCCGCTCTGAAGTGTACCCTGCTGACCCCCCGGGGGGCTCCTCTGACCCACCCTGCTCCGAGGCACCCGCTAACCCCCCTTCACAGCCTCCTCCCGAGCCTTGCACCGCACTCCCCGTGGACTCCGGCTCCTCACGGCCAGCAGCCTGCCCGGTCCAATGCCAGACGGACTGCCAGGCCCAAGGAGCAGCCTCGTCCTCGGGGAGGTCTCCCCTGATGGGACAGGAAATTGGTCTCGAACTAGACCATCCCCATCTGATGCCAAGCTTCCTGTCTGTTCAGCAAGGTTATTTCTTCAGAAAGCTGGTTTCCACGAGGCTGGATTAACCCTCCTGCTGTGTGCGCGGCGTGACGTTTAGGAATGGCTTCCAAGGGCCTTGATGAGCTAAACTCACAGGGCGCCAAGGTGAGCCACATGCAAGCCCAGAACCGCCGTCCTGACTTCACGCAGTTTCCGTGGCATGTTTGGAGACTGTAGGGTGTAGGGTAAAAACCACAGACTTTGAGCCTGGTTTTCAACCCCATTTCTGTTCCTTCCTCGCTGTGTGACCTTATACAGCTTACCTGACCTCTCTGGGCCGCAGGCTCCTGGCAGATCTGCTGTGAGGATAGAAGGAGTCACGTCAGCAAAGATGTCAGAACACTGTCTGGCACCTTGAGCGCTGTGTCTGCTATCGTTTGAGATCCCACGGCCCCACTTCCAATCAGCCTTTTTCTTCAGAGGACGCCCTGAAGTATCTGGAAACTACGGTGAAGATGGGCCTGTGGCTCAGGTTTCGGGGGAGTGCAGAGTTGCATCTCGGGCTGCGGAGGGAGGGGCCGGTCCTCCTGAAAAGGCCACGGGGCTGAACGGGGTCCGTTTTCAATCACATGCCTCCGTCCCAGGAAAGGGCCCACATTGATGAAAACAACAGAAGGAAATTCCGGTATTTCAGGTGCTTTCCTCCTCAGACGATGAGGACAGGACGGTGTGGGAGAGGAGGGGAGGGTGTGGAGCTCTCAGCCGCAGCGTCTGTCTCCGGTACGCGCGGGGCCTGTAAGGAGCCCTCGGTGGTTCTCATCAGGGCCAGAAAGAAAGGAGGATTGGGGTGAGGGAGGGCCTCGAAAGGCAGGGCTGAGTCAGGCAGGTCCCTGGCCAGCTGGGACAGAGACAGGGCTGGTGGCAAGTCAGCGGCCGCCGGCTTCTCCCAGGGCCATCAGCCTCACCAGAACCGACACTGATCCTGGCGGGGCTGCTACTCATCCAGGGCCTGGAGGCTTTGTCCTGCCCCCCGCCCCGTGGAGGCCTGGGAGACAGAGGGGCAGCCCCGCCCCGCCATGACTCCCAGGGTTTCCCGCCCCCACCTGCTCCTGGGCGAAGCGGGGGACCCTAGGGCAGCCCCTTGCCAGGAGAGAGGCGGCCCTCCCAGGCTCCCGGTCCTGCCCCGGTGGCTCCCCCACTCCCGGGAGCAGCAGTCTCTTCTGAGACTACGGGATTTCATCAAGGGATTATTTCCTCCCAGCAAGGACAACTGCAGTTTGGCTCTTCAGGATTTATGGACAATAAAAAAGCCTGCCCCATAAAGAAACGCTCCTGGCAGCCACATGACGTGTCCGGCAGCGGAATGCAGAGCAGAGGGAACGTCTCCAGGAGGGCGTTCTGTTATCCCTCTACCTTTTAACCTCTGGGTGTATTGTTTGCGTTGATGGTGAGGAATGCAAATGTACCATGATTCAGCAGGTCGCAGGAGCTGGAGGACAGTCAGAGGGCTCTGCGGAGGAATGGGCTTGACAAAACAATAGCCCAGAGTCCTCGGATAAATATCACAGCAAGCAGCTAACCTCTGGAGTGCAATTGATCCCTGGGTAATAAAGACTGAGCACAAAGGTTTCCCTTAAAGGTGACCTGCATAACTCATCCTTAAAGTTTGACTGAATTCCCCTCTGCAAACCACCACCAGATGAGGGGCCCGGCCCAGTGCCCCTGTATTTGCACGTGTCTGGCCCAAGGTGAGAGGATGCCGAGAGTTAAAGCAAGTCACACCTCTCCTGGCCGCTACAGGCTGGGTCCCCATGGCTCTGTTGTCCTAAGTGCATTCTTCCTTCCCCTCCAGTTTGGTGGGAGGGGAGTGGGATGTTTTGAAAAGGAAATAAGAACCCAGAGCACTTCCGCTCAGGTGGCAACATGCATGGCAGCTGCCCAGGGAGCTCGGGTAGCCTGGGACAGGAACCAGGAACCTGCAGTCTAATGAATGACCGGGTCGGTGAATCAGACGTGAAAATGTTGCCTTGGAGGAGGCAGGTGGCAGGGGAGCTTGCTCTTCCAGGAGCCTGAGCTCTGCCCCCTGGAGAGGACCGAAGCCAAGGGGCCTGGTGTTCAAGCGCTGGAAGGACCAGAGGGGCAGCTGAAAGCTGAAGATGAGTTGATGAGGGCAGCTCCTCAGGGCTGGCCAGAAACTTGTGTCCGTCAAGTTGGTGATGCCTCCAACCACCTTATCCTCTGTCGTCCCCTTCTCCTGCCCTCAATCTTTCCCAGCATCAGGGTCTTTTCCAGTGAGTTGGTTCTTCCCATCAGGTGGCCAAAGAATTGGAGTTTCAGCTTCAACATCAGACCTGCCAATGAATATTTAGGACTGACCGCCTTTAGGATGGACTGGTTGGATCTCCTTGCAGTCCAAGGGACTCTCAAGAATCTCCTCCCACGCCACAGTTCAGAAGCATCAGTTCTTCAGCGCTCAGCTTTCTTTATGGTCCAGCTCTCACATCCATACATGACCGCTGGGAAAACGGGGTCGCTGGTAATAATTCCTTAGAGTGAGTGCAGCTCTGGCCAGCAGGAGGGGAGTCTGGTGTTCTGCCACCAACAGCCCGTGTGGGGAAGAACACCAGGGTGACAGCAGGCGCCACCCCGAGCAGGGGCCTCGTGGACGAGGTCCAGCTGCAGCCGGATGGGGAGCTCGGACCCCACCCCTAGGTCCCTCCAGAGGCCTCGCTTGCTCTCGGAGAAGGAGCTGCAGCCAGGGCGGGCGGCAGTCAGGTGATGCGGTCTGGGCAGGTCAGAGGCCTAGGCCCCGTGTCCAGCTGCTGCTTGCTTTCCTCGGAATCACTTGACGACTTGGCAAGTGGGGCCTGACGGTGCACGGGAGCTCTGCCTGGGAAGTTTATGCTGCCTTCTCATCCCTGGGACAAAGCTGGCCTCAGAGGACATCTGAACATCATTTTCCTGAGACCTGGCAGGTCTCTGCTAGGGTCCCTGGTAGAATGGCTCCACCCAGGTGGTCAGAGCAGCCAGCCAGGACCGACGTGCCTCCTCCTGACTGTCCCATCGCTCGAGGGTGCTGCTGAGGGGCTCTCTGTTGATGACCATGCCCTGACCAGAGGCACTCAGCCCCAAGTCTGTGTCAGAGGGCTGCTCAGGTGGGGAGTTGCAGGTGAGCCTCTATGGAGGTGCACGCAGCAGGGACTTCCTAAGCCATCCGTTACCTGCTCCTCTTTGTTTCGGCAGCTTGGGGTCGTGGGCATCGCGGGGCTCCCAGTCTGCAGGGGGCTGATCTCTTGAAGACCCCTGGGCTTGCTTTCCTGCTGAGAAATCCTGGAGGCTTGTGGACAGGAGCTGCAGGAAGACAGGGTTTGCTACAAACTTCGTCTACTTTGATGCAAAGCATGTGATCATGTGAGAAAGGCAGCCAGCCCATCAGGCTAACACCTGCACTAGTAATTCCTCCAAGTCATTGCTGCACCTGTGCGTTTCACACTCTTCAATGGAAGCACGTTCATTTTTAGACCCTTGTGCATTCTGACCAGCTAAAGTGATCAGAAAATTTTCTACCATGTAATATCTGCTTTATACGTGGTAACTGATTTTAAGTAAAAGAAAAGAAAGTTATTTTTTTTTCCAGTTGCATCATGAACATCTGCCTGCTTGGTTGTCTTTACTGTCTGTGACTCCTGAATGGAGAACGAGTCAGCTGGAATCTGAGCTGCAGGCCTTGGAAAGGGAAGAAGGAAGAAGGTGAAAAAGGGGGGAAAGGGGGGAAAAGGAGGGGAAGGAAAAAAAGGGAAAAAGGAAGGAAGAGGAAGGAAGGAGGGAGAGAGGGGGAGGGGGGAGGGAGGTGGGGGGGAGGGAGGGGAAAGTGGAGGAAGGCAGGAGAGGGAGGAGGAGGAGGGAGGGAAGAGGCAGAGAGACGTGCGGATGTTGCTGTCTGCTGTCACGTCCACCATCGGTGGGTTCTTCAAAGCCGCCTGGTAGATCTCCACACTCTACGACTCTAACCCCTGTGACGCTGGCCCAGTGGAGTTTAATGAAGGTCTGTTGAACAAACAAGTTGGGTTGTTCAGAAAATACTTAACAGGGTTTTCTCCACTTAGCTCTGTGCCAGCTGCTGGCTGTGATGTGAACACAACTCCCTTGTCTGATTGACCTGGTACCCAAGTCGTCCACCCCAGGAGCCCTTCAATACAAGAAGACCCCAGCTTTGCAGGCAGAGCCTCTGTCATCCCAGACCAAAGCCTGGTGGGGCCCTGGTGATGTTCTGATGTTCCTTCAGAATTGCCTGGTTTAAGTAGAACAAGCAGTCATGGTGAGGCTGATGCTCACACACATGTGTCTTCCCTCTGAGCGGGCATTTTTCCTTGGATGCTCTCTGGTCCCCATGCTATTGAGCAGCAGTAACATAGAGGAAATACAAAGACAATCCCAAATCCAGGAAACATGTTACTTCCCTGTGACTTGAAGATGCTGTGATTTTCAAAGTTAGCAAACATGTGATTGATGTTCTATTTGCTTTCTGCCAAATGTATCTGTATATGTATGTGTCTGTACACACACACACACAATATCTGTAATTCACAATGATCCTGAAAAGAAGGACTTATCTGCCAGCTTGGACATGGAGTGAAAGAGCCACAGACCTTCCGAAAGAACTTAAGACCACAAAGCCAGTATTCCAGGAGCCAGAGTGCAAGGTGAGCAGCTGTTGGATCCGGAAGGAACTTTTCTTCACCGTGACAGAAGCTGTGTAGCTGGGGACACGGGTTTTCAAAGGATGGACCCCCGGGCCCTCATCCCCAGAGCCCTGCTGGGGGAGATGGGCCCTCGCCAGGCAAGTGCGGGTCCATCTTTGCCATCTCACTGGTGGTCCTACTTTTCAGGATCATTGTGAGAAGCAGAGATTTTGTGTGTGTGTGTGTGTGTGCGCGCGTGTGCGTGTGCATGTACAGACACACACACACAGATACATTTGGCAGAGAAAAATAGAATAGCAATCACCTGTCAGGTGGCTTTCAAAATTGCAGTATCCTCAAGTGAAGTCAAGGGGAAGGGTCCTTCCTCCGATCCTGTCCCGCGGCAGAGGGTCAGTCTCAGGCCCAGCGGCGGGCACCCCAGGCTTGACTTCGCTGTTGGAGAAGCCCGGTCCCGTCCCACAGCTCCATCTCCCGACCCCTACCCCCACTCTCCCCTGGGGTCTCCTGCTCGCCAGACCCCTCAGGGCTGAGCCGGGGCTGGGCCTTTGGGCCCGCCGAGCCGGCCGTGGAGGGAAAGTGCAGTTACTCGGGTCCACAGACGCCATCAGAGTCCCAGGACCCTGTGTGAGGTGGGCCCTTCCCTGAGGTCGTGAGACCAAGCCCGCCCGGTAATGGGGAGGCCGCGGTCAGGATGGAGCCCGCCACCTGGGGGCCAGAAGTGGGTCCCGCTGTGATGGCTCCCCGGCTGACCCCAGGCCCCAGACCCAGAGGGTATGTGCGTGCTAACAGACTGTCGGCCAGCATGCAGCCAGCAGAGCCTGGAGAGCTGCGTTTCCCAGCCTTCCTTCCCCTCCGCCTTTTCTACCTTCCTGCTGCTGCTGGAGGTCCTGGAGGGTGAGGTGTGGATGGAAAGCAGGTCCCTCGGAGGTCTTTGACACCATCATAGACCCACTGTGCCCCCCAAATTCCAGACACGGTGTCCGATCAGTCGGCCTACCCGTCATTCAGGGGTTGGTTAAATAGGCATTTGTTGCTTCACACTGCTGCGTGTGGGGGTCTGTGCGCAGGCGGCCTGTGGCGGGAAATAACTGGGACGCCTGCACTTCCGCAATGACAGCTGGAATCCGCGCCCTGGGTGCCTCTCCCAAGGGAGCCGGTGTCGACCTAGGCCAGAGGAGCTGGGCTGGGAGACACCTGCTTAGGGGGGCGCCCGAGGCGTCTCCCCGCCTCGGACAGAGCTGAGAGAGCGCTGCTTGCTCCAGGAGGAGGCAGGGCTGCCTGCGTAGCTGTCTGTTCCAGGTTTCCTGGCTGTGACTAGAGAACTGCTCTTTCCCTTTTTGTGGTTTGAAGGATCACACCAAGTACTTTATGGGGAAAGAACAGCCAAAGGTGGGACGTGCCTCCTCTCACGAAACGAGAGTGGGAGCAAACTGTACTAGCAGGGAAAGAATGAATCACAGTCATGAACACAGTGAAGGCAGAGCCTGGTTTTTCTTTCTGAAGTGGAGTGTCTAATCTCACCATAAATGCAGCTGCATGATTTGACAAGCTTTTCCAGCATGGTGATATAATAATCAATACTAAAAAGATAAAATGATGCATTTGGACAGTGATGAACCAAAGCAGGACAGGATTGGTGGAATTAAATTAAACAAAAATCTGAAGCAGAAGCAGACACTAACTTCCCATTATTCGAGCTATAGAAAAATTCATTTCTGTAAACATTTTTTAAAAAGATTTCATCCTATTTTTTCAGGATCTCTATTACTCTTGAAAATGAGACAAGTCAGCAATTTAAAACAGCTTTCTTTTAACTATTCGGTGCCAAAGGAAAACATAAAACTGACTCTATTTTAATGAGGCAGATTTACATAAACGATTGACCTTGTGTGAAATCTCCCATTATGTGGAGCATGCGCACCCCATGTCATCCAACGTTCACTCTTCCTTTCATTCAGCTGACAGGCAAGAGGACTTCTCAGAATTAAGAAAAATATCACAGTAATCTTGCTTTTTCATAATCGATATAGAGGGATGGAAAGTGCAAATGAACATTTCTCATGGACATGGGGGCACAAGGCTGGAATCCCATAGAGACAGCACCCCAGGGCATTCAGCTCCTTCAGGAGATGCATCAGGGGAAGAGAGGGGAGCCCCACTGAACTTGAGATGAAGTTTCGGGGTGTCTGAATTCTCAGGGAGAACCTGGGCCCTGCTTCCTTGCAAGCGCACTCTTAGGCAGGCCTGTGAACGGAGCTCCGTGGGTCCCGGGCTGCAGCGCCTGCCCCGGACATGGCGTCTGCAGGGCCAGGACGGCTGGAGGGATGGTGAGAGTCTCACTGTGGTCGCTCCTCCGCCCCGAGCCCACCCGACTGCGCTTGGCTGAGGCTGCTGATGGAGCCCTGAGGTCTTCTGGCTGAACCTGACAACAGCCAGGGTCAGGTGTCCAGTGCCCCTTGGATCTGAGATTCTTTGGGTCCCGATTTTTGCCTCCATCCTTGCCTGAGGCCAGCCTTCCCGTTTTGTCTCAAATCTGCTGCGGGAGAGCAGTGGCCAGCGTCCTCAGCATCTCTCTAGGTGAAGAGCCAGGTATTCCTGCCCCTGCCCTGGACCTGTGAGCACTGATCGGGAGCCGCGGTCCCACCAGGCGAGAGGCTCAGACTCACCCATTCATTTCTTCATTCCTTCATCCAGGCAGCATCTCCTGAGGACCTGCTGTGTGCAGGCAGATGAGATAGGACTTCTGTCCTCAAGCATAAGAGAGCGTATGCAGCTGTGTAATCAAGACACGCAATGAGCTGTGGGAGGAGTGAGCATGGGGTGAGGAACGCCGCGGAGGTGATGGAATGCCTCACAGGTGAGGATATCTGACTTAGGCCTTGAAGCACAAGGAGGGGAAAAAAACTGCGGCAGCTTTCTCAGGCCGAGTTCACATGAGGAGAAGACATTCGTTCTATGGAAAAATGACCAAGGGCCAGTAATTCACAGCAGGAGATATACATACGGACACTAGTGAATAAACATCTTTTAAAAAGTGATTCAGCTTCAGCAGCAATCCAATATATGCAAATTAAAACTACAAAAAGAGATGTCATGTTGCCAGCCAGAGTCTAAGGATTTCGAAATGATAACATTCCACGAGAGCCTGAGATGAACTGACCACACTCCTACACCACGAGTTCGCAACACGTGTCATGAATTTTAACAGAGTGTGTACCCTTGGCATCTATAATCTGAAGATAATGACTTGTGCACACGGGCAGTCATGCGGTATGGTATACATCAGAAAACTTGGGAAGCCCTAAATATTCAATCACAGGAACATGGAACACTCATAACATGGATTATTAGGAGGCTGTTTAAAATCATGTTTGTAAGAAATGTTTAGTGACATGGAAAAATAATGATGATATAAATAAAACTCACATTACAAAATTACATAATGAATGTTATCATAGCCCCATGAAGTATGTATATCAGGGTGTATGCTTTCAGATGCAAGTAACAATATGTGACTTAGAGTGTCTTACACAGAAAGTTTATTATCATCCATAATAAGACATGTGGACGTAGATGGCCCCAGGATTAGTGAGCTGCACTTTTCAGCCCTTGACACTCCCATCTTTCCAACCTGTCAATCTTACTGTCTCGGTCCCATCCTCAGGTTGGTCCCTCCTGCCGCCCACAAGATGACTGCAAGTATCACAAACTCACAAACTCACAGAGCTGTATCAGGGGAGGCCAAGACAGCAGTCATCTCTCTCTTTCCCTTCCTCTTTCTCTCTCTCTCAAATATTTTACATATCTGTAAAATATGAAATGCCTATTTTCTTTTTTTAACTCTGCTCTTTTAACCAAGTCCCCTTAAGACCAGCCCTTACAGCCTTACATTTTATTGACTGTGGTTCAAAGTGTCCATGCTGAAACTTATTTCTGGCAATGGGAATGGACAAAACAAATCTAACATTCCCCTTCTGATGTGGAGAGGAGTTGTGTTTCCTAAGCATATTACCGCCTAATATCTGAACAGGGTCAAGGCTTTTGCCAGCAAAGACCGTGGGCAGAGGAGTAATGGGGGCTGGTAGACAGCCAGCAACTTCCCACAATACACTTGGAGTAAAGTAAGTAATAATAACCCCAATTTAATAGCAATTATCTCTAGGTTATTGTGAGATTAGAGTTGAATTTCATTTTCTTCTTTATGTGTCTGAATGCTTACAAATACTTTCCATCAGCATGTATTTAGTTTAAAGACAGAGAACAAGTAAAAGATAATTTTAAAAGAAGTATTTGTTTGAAGAAGTTTGAGTGCAATGTGAGATTTGGGTTGATTGTCTGTAACGAGTAATAGTTAGAACACATATATTCACTGAAAATGGGTATTTCAGCAGCTGTGAGTAGATAAGGTGTATATCTGTTACACATCATAAATACTTAAGACAAAACTTACCTTGTCTTACTACTCCTTAAGGATTTCCATAGAATGGCAGAATGACAAGAGGTGGTGAGGGCCATGGATGTCAAGACTAGCTGCTTAAAAACACGAGCACAGAGAACCAGGATTTAGAGAAAAATTTTTTTGAAAAAAGATTATTTAAGTAAAACTTATATAACAAGTGGAGGTCTAAGATTTTTAAAACTGACTATATGTAATGACTAGGAATACTATTAAATAATTGTAAATATAAATGCATTTAAATAAAACTAGAATGAGGTAAAGAAAAGCGTAAATTACTATGATCGCTATTCTACTTCCATCCATGACAGATTAGCTTATACGGCCTCACCTTCACTCCATTAACTAGAAAACTTAACAAAAAATATAAAATAAGATTTTGGAGCCTGTCACTAGCCAGCAGCCTGAGACTGCAGCCCCTGAGAGACAGTGAGCAGAGCAGTGAGCTGCTCCCCTCCCCTTCCCCCTGGACTCATTGCCGGACCATGGCGCAGAGTGGAAACCCACGTGGTGCGTGGAGACCTCGCTCAGCTGAGGACACAGATCAGACTTCAGCACGGCTGTCGTGGCCGGGTTCATGGAGCAGCCCACCACACAGGAAGGAGCTGTACGGAGGCTCCAGAAATTTCCATGGGACCCCAGCCGCATATGTGACTGAATATCGAGCTCTACAGACACAATGCAGAGCTCTGCAAAATTAGAGAAAGGAAAACTGCCGCGTGGCTGTGAAATGAACAATTCCCACAGCTCACACACAGCGGGACGATAGTTGACTGGCCA
Organism: Alces alces; assembly: GCA_015832495.2. Taxonomy (NCBI): domain Eukaryota; kingdom Metazoa; phylum Chordata; class Mammalia; order Artiodactyla; family Cervidae; genus Alces; species Alces alces. The sequence goes on from JADEYB020000020.1 coordinate 1,710,084, forward strand.
ATCAAAGGAGGGTGGCCTTATTTAGCACCAGATCATTTATCAGAGACACAGGCGAAAACAACAGTATGTGGTGGAGTTCATTGCATGTAATGGAGTAAAATGAATGAAGACAACAGAAAGGGTAAAAGTGAAGATCGAAATATACCAATCTAGGTTTCTTACTTAAACGTGACATTATAGATTAGTGAAGACTGGTTGTCATATTTAATTATGCATATTTGCTACAATTCCTACTGAAAAACAATCAAGGAGGTTTTGCCAGTGGGAGAAATAAATACCAAAATTTCTCAGTCAATCCTAAAGAATGGTGGGACAAAAAGCAAAATGGAAAAACATTAAAGAGGAGCAGATAGAACAAATAGAAAATGAATAGCAAAATGATTGCCTTAAACCTAACTATATAAATAAGGACAGTAAATGTAAATGGTCTAAATTAAAATGAGAAGGCAGAGATCATGATACCAGAAACAGATGCAACACAATTATGTGATGTCTTCATGTAATGTACTTTAAATGTAAAAAGGAAGAAGCATTAAAAAATAGAAAGATGATAAATTCTGCTACGTTAATATTATAGATACTGAGTCATTAAGTAGTTTCATAAGTCACAAAGTGGCAATGTAGTTAGTAGACAAAATTTTCAGAAAGCGGGTATATTGTAGGAGAAAAATAACAAATTTTACAATGTTAAATGGATGAATTCATCAAGAATACATACTAGTTCTAAATGTGCATGCACCCAATAATAAACCCCCAAAGAATAAACACAAAGAATTTAGTGGAGAAATAGATAAATCAATAGTTATTTTTAGATACCTCTTAGCTCCTCTCTAAGTTATCTGAAAACAATTAGGCATAAAATCAGTAAGGACATAGAAGTCTTGAACAATTCTTTCAGTCAAATAATTCTTGTATTAATTGAACACTTCACCCAAAATTTCTTTTCAAGTATACATGAAATATCAAGATTAAATATGGGGTCAAAACAAATCAAAATGCATTTGAAAGAATTGAAATCACACAAGTTATCTTCTCTGAGTAAACTAGAATTAAATTAGAAATAAATAATCTGGGAAATATTTGATAAATTGATAAATTGAAAATGTTCAATATAAAAAACATGACTTAAAATTTGTGGGTTGTTGGAAGAGCTGATACAGAGATTTAAATGCTTATATCAAAGAAGAATTTTTTTAATTAATAAAAAATTACATTAAGAAGCTGAGAAAAATAAGGATATTAATAACCTAAAGTATGTAGAAGAAAGGGCATAATAAAAGAAAAATCAATGAAATTTTTTAAATGGACAGAAAAGACAAAAATAAGTAGAAAGTGATAGAGTATGAATAAAATTGATGACTCTACTTAGACTTATTTTTTAAAACCAGAAGAAATACAAGCTATTGATATCAGGAGTGAAAGCAGTGATTTCACCTTAGATCCTATAGCTATTGATAGGATAATAAGGGGTTAGTAGGAACAACTGTATTTCAATAAACATGAAAATATAAATGAAATGGCAAATTCCTTTAAAAGCAATATTGTACCAAGAATGATACAAATATCTTTTACCTAGTAATGTAATTGAATTTATGTTTGAAATCTACTCACAGAGGGAACTGCAAACCAGATGGCATTAATGGTGAATTTTCTCATGTTTAGGAAAGAGGTAATGCCAATATTACATCAGCTCCCTCAGAAAATAAAGCAGGGGGACACTTCCCAAGTCATTTATGAAAAAAATTACAAGAAAAGGAAGCTACAAACCAATATTCCTCATGAATATAGATGTAAAAATCCTTAGCCAAATATTAGCAATTCAAATCAAGCAACATATAAAAGAATAATATATTATTATCAAGTGGTGATTATTCTCAGAATGCAAGAGAGATTTTACATTAAAAATCAATCAATTTAATTCACCATATTATAGGAATAATAAAAACGACCTCAATATATGTGAAAAATGCATTTGACAGACCTCAGCATTCATCCCAGGGGAACAAGAAATAAATTCACAACAAACCGTGAATAGAAGGGAATTTCCTCGCCTGCTCGAGGACGTCTCAAATAAACTGTTGACCTTGTGTACTCTGGCCTTGCTAAATTCATTTATAAGTTCTCTGATTTGGTTTCCTTTTGAAATTATTTTGGCTCTTCTGTTTATTTTTAATTGTCATGTGACCATACCATCTAATTCTGAGATCGCGCGCGTGTGTGTGCGTGTTCAGTGACTCAGTCGTGTCTGACTGTTTGTGACCCCATGGGCTGCAGCCCACCAGGCTCCTCTCTCCATGGGATTTCCCAGGCAAGGATACTGGAGTGAGTCGCCATTTCCTTCTCCAGGGCACCCTTCTGATCCAGGGATGGAACCGGCATCTTCAGCGTCTCCTGCCTTGCAGGTGGATTCTTTGCTGCTAAGCCACTGTGCGCTAGGTCTTAATCAAACAATGGTGCGGTTTGCATGAGGATGGGTCAGTGTGGCAACTGAACAGAGTATGAGGTCAAGGTGACTCAGTGGATAGGAGTCCTTTCAGAAACCGCTTCCAGGGTAGGCAGGTCCTCTGGGAACCCACTACTCCATGCAGGCAGGAAGAACACTAAAGAGCCATCGACACCACTTCTTTTCAGGGCTTTGTAAATGAACCATAGGCTTGCAACAGTCTAAGGAGCATTTATTCAAGAAAAATGGCTGAATCTTAGACCCATATCCTGAACATAAATAACTCATACAACTCAATAAGAAGAAGATAAACATGCCAATAAAAAAATGGGACAAAGATTTGGACACTTCAACAACAAAGTATTGTTATACATATTGAACTATACACTTTAAATGAGTGCACTTTATTCTATGTAAGTTAAATCTCAGTGGATTTGATCAAATTTTATATTAAAAGCTCAGCATAACCAGTGCCCTGGGACAACCCAGAGGGGTAGGGTGGGGGATTCAGAATGTGGGGGACACATGTCCTGTGGCCCCCATACCTGTGGTCGATTCATGTTGATGTATGGCAAAAACCATCACAATATTGTAAAGTAATTATCCACCAATTAAAACAGATAAACTAATTTTTAAAAGCTCAGCAAAATATTTCAGAGGGCATTTGACATAGCAATATATGTAAATGACCAATAGGCACCTGAGAAGACCCTCAACATCATTAGTAAAGACCAAAGGCAAAGTGAACCTCCAGTGGGAGAGGACTGCACACACAGCTGCTGTGGATAAAATTCGAACACAGTAATTTTAGGAGAAAACAAGTGAAGGAAGCGTGAGAGTCGCTCAGTTGTGTCTGACTCTTTACGACCACATGGACTGGACAGTCCGTGGAACTTTCCAGGCCAGAATACTGGAGTCAGTACCCTATCCCATCTCCAGGGGATCTTCCCAACCCAGGGATCGAACCCAGGTCTCCCGCACTGCAGGTGGATTCTTTACCAGCTGAGCCACAAGGGAAGCCCAAGAATACCGGAGTGGGGAGCCTATCCCTTCTTCAGGGGATCTTCCTGACCCAGGAATCGAACCGGGGTCTCCTGCATTGTAGGCAGATTCTTTACCAACTCAGCTATGAGGGAAGATCCCAAGAGAAAACAAGAAACAACTAAAGCTCCCTATATTTCTGGGGAGATGGAATAAGGTAGAACCGCTTTGGAACAATTTAGCAGTTCATTATAATTAAACATATACTTTCACATAACCCAGAAATTCCACTCATATATTACTGAAGAAGAATGAACACACATCATACAATGACTGTACCCAAAGGTTTAGAGCAATTTTACTCATTAAACTCCAAACCAGAAACAACCAAAATCCATCTGCAGGTGAATTGATAATGGAATCTGGGCATATATTTTTTAAAAAGTACCAATCCTCACCCCCTTCCAAAAAAAAAAAAACTGTGCATGAATCCTAAAACATTGTGCTAAGCAAAAAATTGAAGTGTAGTTAATTTACAATGTTGTGATAGTTTCAGGTGTAGAGCAAGATGATTCTGTTGAATATATATATATTTCATATTGTTTTCCATATCCCTGTGCTATACAGAAAATCCTTCTCATTTATCTATTTTATATATAGTAGTGTGCGTCAACTCAGTAGACATGAATTTAAGCAAACTCTGGGAGATAGTAGAGGACAGAGGGACCTGGCATGCTGCAGTCCATGGGGTTGCAGAGTCAAACATGACTTAGTGATGAACAGCAACAACAATTAATCCCAAATTCCTAATTTATCTGTCTTCCACCCTCTTTACAATTGGTAACCATAAGTTTGTTCTCTATATCTGTGCCTGCTTCTTCCCATTACATTCACTCGTGTCATATTTTAGATTCATACGGTATTTGTCTTTGTCTGACTTGCTTCAATTAGTATGATCATCTCTGGGTCCATCCATGTGGTTGCAAACGGCATTGATTCATTCTTACTTATCTTGAGACAGCCCACCAACCAAAGCCCCGGGTGTCGGAGCCTCTGCGGCCCTCCTGCCCCCAGCACAAAGCAGGGAGTCCCCCCTCTCCGCCCGTGCGCCAGGCCAGCAAGGGGGTCTTCTCCACGACAGCCTCACCTGGCGCGCGGCGGAGATGCGGCCCCAGCGGCGCTGTGTCTCTCACGCTCGATGTGACTGCCTGCGCCGCGCCAGGCCCAGAGAGCCCAAGGACATGGCTCAAGGTCACAGAGCAGAGGCCTCAGGATGCAGACCTTGGCACTCAACCATGAAACGCAGAGTGTGGTATCTCCCAAAGGGACATTCTCGTGTCTCCTGTTGTCAGTCCTGTGTGTGTGATTGTTCACATGAGTCTGCTCTGCAGCCGCGAACACAGCTGACTGTAGGCTTGTGTTTTCGCAAAGTGTAAATTCCCATACAATGTTCTCCAAGGCTAAGATTTTCAGTTGTTATCTAAAACCGCTCTTCAATTCCTGCAGAGTAAGCTGTGAAAGATTGAGGGCAGGAGGAGAAGCAGACGACAGAGGATGAGATGGTTGGATGGCATCACCGACTCAATGGACATGGGTTTGGGTGGGCTCTGGGAGTTGGTGATGGACAGGGAGGCCTGGCATGCTGCAGTTCATGGGGTCGCAAAGAGTCAGACACGATTGAGCGACTGAACTGAACTGAACTGAGCTGAACAGGTGTTTAGCTGAGAAGCCCTCCCCTCAGGTCTAAACATTGATTTTCCCAGAATCCCTTTGCGGCAGACAGCTACGGCAAAGTAACCAAATGCTAATAAGCATCGACTCTCAGTGGATCCACAGCGTGGGTTTGTTGACTGCTCTCCTGTCCTTTCTCACGCTGCTTGTCTTCCAGCTGGGGCTCTCTCTGGAGTCATCTGGGACAAAGCAGGAAGACTCGTTCCCAGCCTGACCCTGGACAGCTGCACACCCGCGCTTCTACGTGTATGAAAGCCAGCCCCCAACACCAGCGCTTAAACAAAACACATGGGCAGTCAGACAGATGTTTGTTTTTCTACTAGTTTGCTAAACCGTTGGTAGAAAAGTACATGCGATTTTATTTCTTAGGATTATCTTAAGCATGAAATATTTCAATCAGGTGCATTTACAGAGAAAATCACCTATTTCTTTTCTTCCATGGCCCCACCTGTGTATAAACGGACGGGGCCAGAGCAGGAAAGAAAGGAGACCCGACGGCATCAGCGCGCTGTCACACGGGGCAGGGCAAGGAGCCCCCGTTACCCAGAGTTCACTGATCACCGCGAGTCCGTGGGGCCCCAGGGACCATAAAGGCCCAGCCTGTGTGCTCCTGGAAGTGGGATTCAAGGCCTCTGCCCAGAGGGAAAATTTGCCCTGGCTTTGCCTCGTCCGTACAGCGCTCTAAGGTAAATGTTGGGATGTCTGTTCTGCTTCCCAGAGAAGACGGGGTTGCAGGTGTTTACTGCCTTGCTTGTTGTCACTCCCAAAGCGTCTGAACTAAGATTTTAACCCCGAGAGTCAGACTACAAAGCACAAGCTGTCCAGAAAGCCCGAGGGCTCCAGGACTCACCAGCTCACTGAGGCTGGAGGAGAGACTGGCAGAGCAGAGAGAGCTATGGAGTTGCAAAAAGGAAGGGAGGCTGACACAGAAGAAAAACAGATGAACCTACCACACTGAAACAATCATTTATGCATCAAAGGACAGACTCAATAGGGCAGAAGGGCAGCCAGAGAATGGGAGAAAACACTTGTAAATCAGGTGCTGTTAAAGGGGTTAGTATCCAGAATACATAAGGAGCTCCTACCATTCAACAACAGAAAACAAACAACCTAGTAAAAAAATGAACAGAGGACTTGAATGAACATTTCTCCAAAGAAGATAACACAAACAGCCAGAAAGCACATGAAAAGATGTTAAACATCAGTAATCATTAGGGTAACACAAACTACAATGATATACCATTTCACACGCTCTAGGCTAGCTATCGTGAAAAAATGAAACAAAATAGAAGATAGGAAATGGTGAAGATGTGAAGGAACTAGAATCCTTGTGCACTGTTGGGAATGTAAAACTGTGCAGCCACAGTGGAAAACAATGATGATTCCTCAAAAAAATTAAAATTTTTAATTTAATTAAAAATTAAAAGTAATTCCACTTCTGGGTATATCGTCCAAAGAATTGAAAAGCAGGGTCTCATATACCTATGTTCATAGAAACATGATTCACAATTAGCCCAAAGTGGAAGCAATTCAAGTTCGACCATGCATGACGGATAAACAAAGTGTAGTTTTTACATGCATAGAACATCATTTAGTGTTAAAAACAGCAGAGATTCTGAAACATACTGCAGCATGGACTGACCTTGAAGGCATTACAGTAAGAGGGGTGAGCTGGTCACAAAAGGACACACGGTGTAGGATTCCACTTTTATGAGAGTCCCAGAGAACTCCGATTCACAGAGACAGGAAGTAGATGGTGGTTTCCAGGGGCTGGGGGATGGGAAACGGGACTTGTCCTTTAAGAGGCAGAGAGTTTCAGTTTTGCAGACTGAAAAGAGTTCTAGACGGAATGTTGGTGATGATTGCATAACAATGTGAGTGCACTAAATGCCACCAAAATTCACACTTAAAATATTTGAGATGATAAGGGGCTATGTTTTGTGTATTTTGCCATACTTTTAAAAAATTAAAATGAAAGATCAAAAGAACATAAGTGGAAGTAAATGTACGCATTGAACTGGGCATCTTCCCCTATGGAAAGCTGAAGGAAGGAAAGAGAAGAAGCTGGTTCAGACACAGAAGCATGAATGAGGGCTGCAGGGGGTTGCTTTGGAAGCACTGAAGCTGGTGTGCATTTTGCCAAAGCAGAGACGGTCACTGGGTGGACGGAAGTAACTGTGAAACGATGTGGAAAGTAGGTACACATAACATTTTTCAGCGCCTGCCTCCCACCTTCCGCCCCCCTAGAATATTCTAAATAACTTCTAGCGATCCGCTTACCAAATGTCCTCTGAGCCTGAGGTTTCGCACGGCAACCCCTTCTTGGCAATTTGAGAGAAATGATGAAATAGTGTGTGGGCTGATGGTAATTAATGCCTCAGAAAAAGTCTGTCCTTGGCATGAAATATGATTCCCTCCCCACGAGCGGAGGGAGTGTGGGCTTGGCTCGTTGCTGGCGATGCGGCTGGGTGGTGGGTCTCCGATCCTTCCAGCCTTCCTGCCTGACACCCAGAGCAACCCTTTTGGTTTTGAAATTGCCTGTCTGGATCCTTGATATTATTGCTGCAACAAAGTCAATTTATGTATGCTAGGAAGGGTTTTGTGCGTAGACTGACAGATAAGAAGAGGAACAGTGCTGTTTTATTTGCTCGCTGAAGGTATTTATTTATTCTTTTAAAGAGATTTTGCATTTTCTGGTTTGTTTATTTATACGTAACAATGTTTGGAGGTCGCAAGTATGTGCACTTAACAAGTTGATTGCATCCCTACTCATGCATTCCATAGATTGTGTGGACAGCATAAAATTACCTCATTCATTCATTCTCGTGTCCACCCATTAATCCATAAGGCGTTGGTGGAACTGCTTGCTGTACATGGAGCTCTGCACTGGTCTGGGGGCTGGAAGTTCTTCCCATTTGGGAAGGGATGGTCAGCATTACAATGTTCCACAACCACCTGTGCTAACGCTACATGAGCATGGAAAAGACAAGTCCTGCCTTGATGTGCTGGGCCCCCACAGACGTGATTTCGAGGTGGACTTGCAGAGAGAGGAGTGTCCACATGGAGGGGATAGCGTGTCCCAGGAGCGGGGAGCCTGGCCAGGTGGACTGGGTGGGACTTGCCCTTTGGGATTCTGCGGGGCTGCCCGGGCTCCACCCCATTTCTCCTCCCCTTCTCTTCTGAGTTTTGGGCCAGATCACCCTCCTTGGTCCAGACTTTTCCTCTGTGTGCCTGTCATGTAGGTTCCTGGCTTCACTCATGCAGCAGTGCATGCTTCTAGGGAGAAAGTTGGGTCCCAGGGAAGAAGTCTTTGGAAGAGGAGCAGAAGGAGAAACTCTGGCCCCAGAAATCTCAGTGAAGTGCATGTTAGTCAGTCAGTTCAGTCACTCAGTTGTGTCCAACTCTTTGTGACCCCATGGACCGCAGCATGCCAGGCCTCCTTGTCCATCACCAACTCCCACAGCTTACTCAAACTCATGTCCATTGAGTCGGTGATGCCATCCAGCCATCTCTGTCATTCCCTTCTCCTCCTGCCCTTAATCTTTCCCAACATCAGGGGCTTTTCCAGTGATTCAGTTCTTCGCATCAGGTGGCCAAAGCACTGGAGCTTCAGCTTCAGCGTCAGTCCTCCCAATGAATATTCAAGGTCGATCTCCTTTAGGATGGACTGGTTGGATCTCCTTGCAGTCCAAGGGACTCTCAAGAGTCTTCTCCAACACCACAGTTCAAAAGCATCAATTCTTTGGTGCTCAGCTTTCTTTATGGCGCAACTCTCACATCCATATATGACTACTGGAAAAACCATAGCTTTGACTAGGCTGGCTTCAAACCCATTCTTTCTCTCTGACTTCCGAGGCAGGTTTGTCCCCTTGTGACCGCACCACGTGCTCTGCACTGAGACCTCCGGAGAATGGTGCGGTCCTTCTTAGGAGGCTCCGTCCTGCTGCCCCCTGCTGCTCCCTGGACCCAGTCCTCCAGGAAGAATCTGCGGGACACCCCATGCCCATCAGGAGGACTTGGCCATGAAGCAAGAGTCCTTTCACAGCAAGAGGCTGCTCCGGCCGTCTTCAGGGCGACACACACCCCTCTGGGTGGAACAGGTGGAAGGCTGCATGCATGCTCCCTGGGTGAGGCCCCAGCTCATGCCCCCAGCTTCTGCCAACCACAAAGAGGAGAGCCTGCTTTTGCATCTTTTATTCATGGGCCCTTCATGAAGCAGGCTCCCTGGGGGACATCCACAACAGCATGAGTGATGTTATTTAAAACCATCTTGCCACTTGATAGTAAAAGTGGAATTATTCTTATAGTGCAACTCATCAATCTCTAAGCATGACTTCGCATGCTTGCTCCTAAGGAAGGTCAAGTTCGAATGAAATAACAGGAGTGGCATCGTCGGTGAACTGTTGAAGCCTCACGCTCTTCCTTAAGGTGTCTGAACAGGGAAGTCTCCTTGCCAGATGCCATTCAAGGGAGGGCCCTTCCTCTGCAGCAGGAAGGCTGCCGGATGGTCCCTGAGACTGAAGATGTTCTGTGAATGAACAGGATGGAAGAGGACAAGGCTGGAGCCTCCTTCAGAGCAGGGCACTGAGTCAGTCGGGGGAGGGTCTTCACCACGGAGAACAGAGCACCACAGCCCGGACCGTCCTGGTTAAAACGAGCTGGAAAAGGTAGCCTGACATCCCTGGGATGGTGCTGACTTAGGTCAGGATGCCAGGTCATGCCCACCTTGTCATCAGAGTCAGCAACAGGGAGGTGGAGGGTCCTGTTTGCTGACCTTCACTTGCTGGGCACAGAGAGGTGGGGCCTCTGTCAGGGAGGCAGGAAGCCAGATTTTAAGGGACGGTTTTTAAGATTTTAAGCCAAGTGGTCCCTGTTGCTCCACGTTACACATGTGTTGACATGTAGGAGTGTGTGATAACTCCTGGACCCGTTCTGAGTCTCCCCAGGATGGCTCTGCTGTGGTTGTCTTGACGGTGAGTCTATGGACACGGCTTCAAGGTTCTCCTTTTTTTTCTTGCTATTTTCTTACTCTGTGACTTTGAATCTTGGTGTTGGGTGGAGGGATCTTTCCTCTTAAGGGATATTTGTCAATGTCTGGGGACACTTTTTGATGACTGTGACTTGGAGGGTTGCTACTGATACCCACTGGGGAGAAGCTAGAGAGAATCCTAACCATCCTACAATGGCCAGGACAGCAACTCAGGAGAGAACAGTCTGTTTCAGGACTTTTTTTTTTCAGTGCAGTTAACAGCTTCATTGAGATACATAAGACATCAGCCATTTGGAGTGTACATTTCAGGGCTTTTTACTATGGTCACAGATACGTGCAACTATCACTTCATCAATTCTAGAACATTTTCATCACCTTAGAGAAGACCCCCAACTACTTGGCTATCCCTCCCGACCCTTACATCTCCTCCAGCCTTGACCAGCTGCCAGTCTATTTTCTGTCCTGATAGACTTCAGGACGACTTGGACATTTTGGACGTTTCATAAAGCTGAATCGTGTCGCGTGTGACCCCTCGTGACCGGCTCCCTTCACTTAGCATTCTGCTCTCACGGTCCAGCCATGTGGCAGCAGGAGTCACTGCTCCCTTCCCCTTTATGGCTGAGGTTCCATTGTACAGATATGCCACGTTTTGTTTATTCATTCTTCAACTGATGGACATTCAACTTGTTTCTGCTTGCCTAGCCAATTTTTGACAAAGGTACAAAAGTGACTCAAGGAAGGCAAGATATCCTTTTCCATGAATGGTGCAGGAGCAGTTGAAATACTACAAGCAAAACAAATAAACATAAACCTTGATTGAAATCTCAAAGTTTATTCAAGCATTAATCCAAAGTGAATCATGGGCTTAACATAAAATAATAACTATGAAACTTTAAAAAAGAATAAAAAAAGCACACTAGGGCTAGGCACAGAATGCCAAACTTGACATGAAAAATATGACACAGAAGACGGAAAAAATGATAAAAGTGGACTTAACAAAATGGGAATATTTTGCTCTATGAAAGATCTTATTTAGAGGATGAAAAGACAAGGTAAACACTGAAAGAAAATGCGTGCTAATTTCAACTGTCCAACAAAAGATTGTTATGTAAACCATATAGAGAATACTCATAACACACTCTTTAAAAATCCCATTAGAAAATGAGCAAAGATATGAGGAGACGTTTGATGAAAGAGGATATACGACAGCAAGCCAGCACGTGAAAGAAATTCAACAGTATTATCATTTCAGAACATGAAAATTAAAACCACAAATTATACATCAATCAGGATGGGCAATTCTGTTTTTAAAGTACCAGCGCCAAATGCTGGTGGGGGTGAAGAGAAATCTGATTTCTCCCACAGGAATATGAAAAACGGTATAGGCACTATGGAGAACAACTTGATAGTTTCTTAGAAACTTAAACTATTATATCACCCAGAAATTGAATTTCTGGATATTTATCTCAGGGAAATGCAAACATGTTTACACAAAAACATGTGCATGGATGTTTACAGATGCTTTATGCATAATAGGCAAGCATGTGACAAAATCCAGATGGCCTTTCAAGGATAAATGGTTAAAGAAATTGTGATGTACCCATACCATGAAATACTTATTGTTTGGCTGCTAAATCATGTCCAACTCTTTGCAACCCCATGGACTGCAGCACACCAGGCTTCCCTGTCCTTCACTATCTCCCAGAGTTTGCTCAAATGTCCAGTGAGTCAGTAATGCCATCCAACCATCTTTTCCTCTGTCATCCCCTTTCCCTCCTGCCCTCAATCTTTCCCAGCATCAGAATATTTTTCCAATGAATCAACTCTTTGCATCAGGTGTCCAAATTATTGGAGCTTCAGCTGCAGCATCAGTCCTTCCAATGACTATTCAGGGTTGATGTCCTTTAGGATTGACTGGTTTGATCTCCTTGCTGTCCAAGGGACTCTCAACATGTTCTCCAGCACCACAGTTTGGAAGCATCAGTTCTTTAGTGCTCAGCTTTCTTTATGGTGCAATTCTCACATCTGTACATGACTACTGGAAAAACCATAGCTTTGACTAGACAGACCTTTGTCAGCAAAATGATGTCTCCACTTTTTAGTAAGCTATCTGGGTTTGTCATAGCTTTTTTTTTTCCCAAGAGGCAAGTGTCTTTTAAGTCTGTGGCTGCAGTCACTGTCCACAGTGATTTTGGAGCCCAAGAAAATGGAAACTGCTACTGTTTCCACTTTTATCCCGTCTATTCAACATGATGGGACCAGATGCCATGATCTTAGTTTTTTGAATGTTGAGTTTTAAGCTAGCTTTTCATGCTCCTCTTTTACCTTCATCAAGAGGCTCTTACACTCCTCTTAGCTTTCTGCCATTAATGTGGTATCATCTATGTATCCGAGGATGTTGATACTTCTCCCAGCAATCTTGATTCCAGCTTGTGCTTCATCCAGCCCTGAATTTGGCATGGTGAACTCTGCATAGAAGTTAAATAAGCAGGCTGACAATATACAGCTTTGATGTACTCCTTTCCCAATTTTGAACCAGTCCATTGTTCCATGTTTAGTTTTAACTGTTCCTTCTTGACCTGCATACAGGTTTCTCAGTCGGCAGGTAAGGTGGTCTGATATTTCTACCTCTTTCAGAATTTTCAGTTTGTTGTGATCCACCCAGTCAAATTCTTTAGTGTAGTCAATGAAGCAAAAGTAGATGTTTTTCTGCAATTCTCATGCTTTTTCTATGATCCAGTGGATGTTGGTAATTTGATCTCTCGTTCCTCTGCCTTTTCTAAATCCACCAAATACTACTTAACTGTAAAGAGGAATGAACTCCCGACACACACATCAACCTGGGCAAACCTCAAGAGAATCACACAAAGAACAACCGCAAAGGCCATAGGCCACATGATTCCACTCACATAACATTCCTAAAATCATAGAAATGGAGAGTAGATTAGTGTTTGCCAGGAGTTGAGGAGGAATGGAGTAGCTCTGAAGTGGACGTGGCTGTAAGTAGGTGACATCAGCGGTCCTTGGGAGGGTGGACACGTCTCTTGTCTTGACTGTCTCTCTATCAATATCCTGGCTGTGATGAGGTTCTATCATTTTTTAAAATGATACCTTCGGAGGGAACTGGATGACAGTACACAGAATCTCTCTGTATTATTTCTTACAATTATGTGTAAGCTGACAATTATCTCAAATTAAAAGCTTAATCTTTAAAAGCATGAAACAAGTGGGTCTACCAAATATAGCTTATCCTCCATAAGAGTCATTTGCTTCCATTTTTAGGAGAGAAATTTATATGGAAACACAGAGATCCTAAGTGTAAATTCTGATGAGTTTTGATGTATGTTCACACCCAGGTAACCCCACCCGCTGAAGATACAGGACACCTCCATCATCCCAGAAGACTCCTCAGGGCCCGCCCAAGTCAATCTCTATCTCCATAGCAACCTGCATCCTAATTTCTGTCACTCTACATAATTTCCCCTGTTCTTGGGATTTGTAAAAAAATGGACTTAAAAGTTTGTATTCTCTATGTCTGATTTCTTTTACTCCCATGTAACTTATTTTCTGGTATTAATCTTAGAGGTATCAAAAATACACTATCTTACTGCCGAGTTACCACTCAGCAATCCATCATCTGAAAATGCTGCCATTTGTTTTCCCATTTTTCCTGTTGATGGACATTTGGGGTGTTTCCAATTTGGGACTGTGTTATGACAAAATCTGCTAAGACAGTTTGGGCGAGCCTATTGCAGAAGAATGTTTCCACATAGTTCAGGTACATAGTTCAAAATAAGCTTGTTGGTCACATGGTAAATAAACTCCCAACGTGGGAATGGCCGGTGGAATTCTCCTCCATAAGCACGAGTCCTGGTCACCCACATCTTCATGGTGCTTGGTATGGTTAGTTGGTCAGTGCTGTTTGCTTCTGTGTTGATTTTAGCCACGTCCTGGAGAGGGGTGACGTGCTATCTCCCCTGGGCGTTAATCCACACTGTCTCTGATGATTAACGATATTCAGCAAATTTTCATGGCCTTAATATTTAACTTGCATCAGTCATTTGAATACCTGATTCTGTGAAATGACTAGTCCCATCTATTAGACTTACTCTTTTGTTGTTAATGTGTATGTATAGTGGATATCCTCTCTGTTCTGGATATTTTATAAAATATGTGTATTATTTATTGTTTTTCTACTTGTTTGTGGATTGTGCTTTCATTTTTCTGATGGTGTCTTTTGAAGAGCAAAAGTTTTAAAATTTGATGGAAGCTAACCTACCCATTGTTTCTTTTCTATTTCATGCTTCCTATATTCTCTTATATGCAACTATGAGGTTGGGAATAACGTGTTTCTTTCTAAAAAGCCTAATGTTTTTGGATTTTATTTTTAGTTCTATGATACATCTTGCATCAAGTTTTATGTAATATAAGGTAGGGCTCAAATACTTGTTTTGTGGTATTGTGTTTTATACTTTTATCTAGTCGTTTCAATACCATTTGTTGAAAAGAATGTTGAAAAGTTCTCCCTATTCAAGAGTTTGTCAAGCCTTGGCTATTCTTGCCTTTTACACTTATATATGTATCTTAGAATTAGCATATCAAATATATATATAAAGTGTATATTATATACATATATAACATATCCTCACTTTTGATTATTTTGTTTGCATTAAAATTGTACATCATTTTGGGAAGAATTGAGTCTTCCTATCCATATATATGGTCTACCCACTTTTAAAGTTTTTTTTTAAATAAATATCTCAAGAAAATTACACAATTTTAGCCATAAGAAATTATACATTTTTTGTTGGATTACTCTTGGGAACCTCATCATTTTTGTTTCTATTTTAAATATTACATATTTCTAAATTATATGTTCCACTTGCATGCATTATGAAAATGCAAATAACTTTTATATATTGATTTTTCACAACTTGCCAAACTCTATTTTTACTCTTTTAGTATTTGCTCTAGAAAGTCTAACATGCATATTTAACTTAACAAAGTTAGAATTTAATAAATATCTCTACTTCACCCCAGATTTACACGCTATTTTTGTGCAGCGCGTTAGTCTTAATTGAATTTTCACCTCCACCAAGTGCCTGCAGGGGCGTATGTCTACACCCTGCCCGCACCTGCACCGCCTCTCTGCTCCCTCTTCCTGCGGCCGTCCTGGACCTTCCTCCTGGTACCACGCGTCTTCTTTCTCCAGAATCTCATCATGACTTCCCGTAGTGAGAGTCTGTGGAGTAAGCACTCTCAGTTTGTATCAATTTTCGCAAGTCTTGATTCTGCACTTGTTTTTGCACTTGTTTTTGTATTTCCTAGATGCTGGGTACTGTGTTCCATATTTATGGAAAAAGGTGAATTTTGTTATCACCTTTTAAATTTTTTCCATACACTTACTGACTTCTATATTTGTCAAGTTGTTCTATTGGTTACTAAAAGAGATGTGTTAAAATTTCCCAGTGAGTTTACTAATTTTGACTACTTAAAAAAATTCTTCCGATAGATATTTTTTGTATTTTGAGGTTATGTTATTAGGTACATATACATTCCCAGATGGCTCAGTGGTAAAGAAACTGCCTGCAATGCTGGAAACCTGGATTTGATTCCTGGGTCGGGAAGATCCCCTGGAGAAGGGGATGGCTACCCACCCCAGTATTCTTGCCTGGAGAATTCTGTGGACAGAGAAGCCTGGCATGCCATAGTCCACGGGGTCCCAAAGAGTCAGATATAACTGAGCGACTAGCCCTTTATCTTCTTATATCATTATATGCCACTTCCCTTTAATCCCTGATAGTGTTTCTTGTCTTAAAGCATACCTTGATATCAGCATACCAAAACCAGCTTTCTTTTGGCTCCTGTTTATACACAGGGCTGTCCCTAGTGTCAGTGAGACCCTGGGCAAAAATTTTTTGTGGGGTACTGCCTATAAAAAGAATTTAAATTAAAAATATATTAGAGACACATGGTCCTCTTGAGGTATCGTGATTTATCCATCAAGATTCAGAATGGACAGGGACGCAGGTTTATTCTCCAATCTGCATACATGAAGATGCTTGGTTACTGGGACACACCATCTCTTGCTGCTCAGGTCCAGGAGTCTTATCTCTGTTACTTATTGCCAAGTGCACCATCCCTGGCCAATTCCTCACCTCTCAACAGGAGGGAAAGGTGGCAATGCTGTTGTGCCCTGCAGTGCGTGGCTCTGGGGACCTGTGTGTCTGGGCCAGCCCAGGCCTCGATTCCGGGCTTTAACCGTGTGCACGCTGCCCTCCGCACCATCACTCCGGAAGCTGCTCCATCCATCCTGGTGCCCGAGCACTGGCTTCCACGAGCCGCTCAGAGCTTGTCCCCGGACTTCTGAGATGGTGACCACACACACCAGTCGCCTTCTGAGCACACGGGGGCCATGCTGGGGTCTGCTGCAAGTCCAGAAACTGGGGACTTCTCACTTCTGTGCATTCTGCAAAGGATTTGGCAATCATCTCTGAATATTGTCTCTCTTTCTTTTCTTTTCTTCTTCACCCCCCAAAACTCTTCCTGGACGCACATTGGCCATTTGGCTTCACTCTCGCTGCTTCCTCCCACTCTTACCTCGGCCGGTGACTCCCCCTGTGGTGTTTCTGGGTGATGCTTCCTCTCTCTCATTCATTTATCTCTTCAGCTCCGTCTAGTCTTTTCAGTCCACAAATTGTGTTTTAAACTTCAAACACTATGTTTCTCATTCTCTAAAAGGCTTATTAAATCAACTTACAAATTCACCTACTTGCCTTTTATAATCTCTTATTTTTTTAGAGGCAATTTTAGTACATTGTTTTAAAATATTTTTTAAAGCGTACACTAAAACACTTAAATGTCAACCACACCTATTTCATACTCCATGTCCTGCAGTTCTAACATTCTCCTTCCTTTAAGGTGGGATGCTTCTCTTTCAGTCTTTTTTCTGCAAACCTCCATCCCTCTCTCCTCCTGTGGGTCTTGCTTGGCAATGCCCCTTTCATCTTCTTCTATGTCATGTCTCTGGGCATTTACTATGTCTTCTTCAAGAGGGTTTGTATTCCTTACTGCCTGGGGCCACCTCCCATCAGGGACCGCTTTGAATATATGTTTTTCCCATGTGGGACAGTTGGTGGTTGTAAACTACCCGAAGATGCATTCCCCGCCAGCCAGCTGGAGTCCGTTGCTCGACCAGCAAGTTTCTGACCATCTCCTTTGCAGGACAGTCCCCCTGGCTCCCAGCTCCGCCTGGAAGCCTCAGGCGGTCTGTCCCCACAGCGCCCCGCAGGAAAGCCGGCCCACTCGGTTCCAGGGACCGCAAGTGTCCAGGTCAGATGACGCCTTCAGTTTAACCATGTTTCCATGTAGGATCCCCTTGTCATTTTCAGCTTCTAGGAGTCCCTCTACCTTTTCTTTACTCCCAAATCAGCCGTTTTGTTTTGATTTTTTAAGCTGTAATCATGTGCTGCTGCTGCTGCTAAGTCGCTTCAGTCGTGTCCGACTCTGTGCGACCCCACAGACGGCAGCCCACCAGGCTCCCCCGTCCCTGGGATTCTCCAGGCAAGAACACCAGAGTGGGTTGCCATTTCCTTCTCCAATGCATGAAAGTGAAGTTGCTGAGTTGTGCCCGACTCTTAGCAACCCCATGGACCGCAGCCCGCCAGGCTCCTCTGTCCATGGGATTTTCCAGGCGAGAGTACAGGAGCGGGGTGCCGTCGCCTTCTCTGAATCGTGTGCCAGTGCTAAGTCGCTTCCGTTGTGTCTGACTCTTTGCGACCCTATGGACTGTAAACCGCCAGGCTCCTCTGTCCATGGGATTCTCCAGGTAAGAGTACTAGAGTGGGTTGCCATGCCCTCCTCCAGGGGATCTTCCTGACCCAGGGATTGAACCTGCATCTCTTATGTCTCCTGTGTTGACAAGTGTGTTCTTTACCACTGGAGCCTCCTGGGAAGGCCTGTACTTTTGTCTCAATGTTTCACCCTAGAAACTGTGTTGAAAGCATAAGTCATTTGACCAGTGTGAGGAAGAGTTCCGGTCTGTTATGTTCCCGCTTCCATGAACACGATGCATGCTGTTTAGAGCCGAGAGACTCTTTGGGCAGAGGGCAGGGGGTGTCCTCATGGCTGTGGGCCCCCTGGAGTGCTCTGGGGCCTCCCCACCCCCAGGGAGTCTCCGTCACACCCCGGGGCACCTGAAGCTGCTCCACCAGAATCAGGAGGACAAGGGGGAGGGGGGTGGTCCTTGGACAGGCCCTGAGGGCCAGGGACCCAGGGGTGCCTTCCAGCGCCAGGTGGAGAAGTGGGACCGGAGCCAGGGCGGCGAGGAAGACTGTGTGGGAGGAGAAACAGGGACAGGGTGGGGAGGCGGAGGGGCTTCGACTGGCAGAGAGGCAGCTGGTATCCTGGGGAGCAGGCCACCCGGGCTCAGACCTGCTCCTAGTCTCAGAGCCTGGCGCTGAGCTGACCTGTCCCCCCAGTCAGGCTAGTACCCTCGACGGTCAGAAGAGCCCCACACCCAGGCAGGACATGGCTACTGCCACCAGAGAAGGCCATCAGGCCCCGTGTGGCCC
This sequence comes from Alces alces, assembly GCA_015832495.2. Lineage (NCBI taxonomy): Eukaryota > Metazoa > Chordata > Mammalia > Artiodactyla > Cervidae > Alces > Alces alces. The sequence goes on from JADEYB020000020.1 coordinate 1,728,802, forward strand.
CACACCCCGGCGGGGCACAGCTGCACTATTACAACCGGAGAAGGCGATGTTGCAGGGCTGAGGTACTTCCGCCCGAGGGTTGGCGGACAGGACTTGCTCCCGAAGCTGGGTCTGTGTCGCGTCGCTGGCACTGGGCGGAGGCACACTGCTGGCCCGGGGAGATGCCCGCCCAGCCCCTCCCAGCCCTGCCCAAGCAGCCAGGCCTCCACTTCGGGTGAACACTGACTTTCACAGACTCAGACGGTCACTTGGCTGGAGAGAGAGAGAGCGGGAGCGGGGAGGGACCGTGGGAGAAGGGGCGCCACGCTCAGAACCACGCAGCGGGGCTGGCCCCGTGGGGCTGAGCGCAGCAGGTTCAGGGTGGGTCTGGGTCCCGCAGGACGGGGCTTTTCGGGGTGGCCACCCTGTGGGCACCCTCTCTTCTCCCAAAACCTGTCTGTCCCCCTGCAATTCGTCCGGGTCTTGCTGATAGGACAGAGCCCCGGGGTGTCCAGGGCCCAGGAAGCCGGCCCCGCTGGAGGGCCCCCGGTGCCGGGGGCAGTGGCGGCAGAGTCTGCAGTAGGGGCACGGCTCCCGGGCCGCTGCAGCCGCGCCGCCGTCCGCGTGTCTGGGGTCTCCTCACACGGAGCCGAGGAGGCAGCAGCGTCCAGACGGCGCCGGGCTCACAGCCTGCGCCTGCTTCTGGAACGCACAAGCCTGTGCCCGCTGGGGCGGATGGCGCTCTCCCCGGAAGCAGAGCTTTGGGGAGGTGTTTGCCCTGGCCCTCCCTCAGGATTGTTTTGTCTCATCTTATAAACCTTTGTCTTTTTCTCTGTGCCAAGCAAGGTGCCACTTCTGAGACATCTGAGGCTGCAGAGGGATGGCTCTGGCTGGCCAGCCTGGCACCTGACCCAAGGGCCCCAGATAGCAGGTGGGACTTCCAGAGTTCAGGGGCCCAGAGCGGGGTGAGGTCTTGAGGCAGTTTCGCTGGTTGGGAGCGCAGAAAGGCTGCCATCCAATCAGCAAGTCACGGTAGGAAGGCCCCTCGACAGCGCAAACTCCATGGGCTCTGGCACATTTTGATTTGGGAATGGAATTCAGAAACTTTTGCACACGAATGCAGGAAACATATGTGCCTCCCTAAGTCACAGGTTGAAAGCCAACCCCCCAGGCAGAGGCGGGGCCTCTGGGAGATGAGCGGATGATACTCATGGAAATGGAGCCCTTGGAGGGATCAGTGTCCTTGTCGGAGCCCCAGGGACCTTGCTTTCCTTCTGCCCTTGGCTGAGAGCGCATAGCGAGAAGACGGCCGTCCACTGGCCGGGAAGCCCTTCCCCACCAGATGTGGGATCTACCCATGTCTCCATCTTGGCTTCACCAGCCTCCTGAACTTTGGCAAGTAAAGGCTTGTTGTGCAAGCCTCGAACCTCTGACAGTCTGTCGCTGCAGCTGATGGACTGTGATGTCTTTTCTCTCCTTGAGCTGCTGTGTTCCAGGCAGTGGGGACACAGGCCTGACCAGGGGCTGAGGTCAGGGACATACTGTGGGACAGAGAAATGCGGTAAACATGGGACGCATGTGCCTTATCCACCTTCATCAGCCTCGGTGACATCCTACTCTGTGGGTTCTGCTGGCAACGTCCCCTGAGGGTCTCCCCCACTTTGCCTCCATCAGGTTCATCCTAAGATGATGTGTCCTACGTCTGGTTGCCCCCGGGGGATACTGAGCCTAGGAAGGTGGGTAGACTCGTCCAGAATCACATGGCCACTCAGGATACACGGGCGCAGGCTGAGCTCAGAGACCCCACACTGTGTGGAAACGCTGACTTGATTCAAGCCCCTCTCACCTGTGGACAACTGAGGTCCAAGGACATCAGGGAGCTGGCCAGAAGTGCCAGGTGGTGGGGGAGATGGGATCCTTATGAGCTGGGCGTGGGGCCCCTGCCCCCAGCGCTTATGGACATCCCATGGAGTGGCTGAGTGCAGGGTGCAGGCTGCTGCTTTGCTGAGCCAGCCTGCCCTGCCTGGTCTCCTGCTCACCCCAGGAGGCTCGCAGAGCAGGCTGCTGAGCAGCGTAGTGGCCCAGCTGTCCTTCCGCCAGTGTCCCCACAGAAGCTTCATTCCCGGGACACCCTGGTTTCATGGAGGCACCTCCACCTCACTACTTAGCTCCTTAAATAATCAAAACTCCTGCCCTATCTGATTCTGAACAGAGAAAAAGGTCAGAAGTTGGACGCCCCAGAGACTGGTCCCAGAGCAAGTCTATTTCACTCTATTTATTAATGAGTTGGAAGAGTCAGAGAAAAGGTTAAGTGGCAGAATTTGCTGAATTCACAGAATTATTTAAGTTAACAGTTCAGGGGAGAAAAAACACAGACCATCTTCTGTGAACTTTTTTTCCTCCTTACCCTGAGAATATTTTATCAAGGTGAGAATTACAGCGAGTATTTCAAGCGTCTCCTCCTTTTTCCTATTGGGATACAGCTCACTGTTGAGATCAGAGAATTGGGGTTTGAAGGATGATGACCACTGTGTTCAGACTGTCACCTCTCTGGAAGACGCGCTGCTTGGTGAAATCAAAGACTTTGGAGAACAGCTGTCTGGCCACATCCTGCCAACGGGAAGGGAAGCGGGGTCAAGGCATGTATGAGGTCAAGGGTGCGTCATCCCGGCCTAGCCCTAGTCTGTGAAGGCCCCACATCCACCCCTCTCAGCACTCTGAGCCCCGGCACCCGGCTCCCACCACAGGCTGCATCAGGGCATGCTTGGCTGGCTGGCGGCTGGCCCGGCCAGCCTGCGTGGGGGGCCTGGCACCCGGGCACTGTGGTCGCGGCTCACAGACGGGCAGGGGCATCGTGATGCTCGGCATCCTGGCCAGCTCTGCTGCTGGGAACGCCACGGACAGTCCTCTGCCCAGGAATCTTGCTCTTCTGGAGCCTCTAGGGAAACAGCCCTGGCTCTGTGCTGGACGCAGGCAGTACTGTAGACTCAGCGCTCGTTTGACCCTGGTGGGAGCTGCAAAGCAAAGCCTCGCACAGAAGAGGTCGATGAGCTGGTGGAGGGAGGTGAATGCTTTCCAGACGCTAATTGCTGGGGCCTCTCACCTTCCCTGGCCCAGGCCAGTCCAGCGGGGTTTCCCCAACCTCCCGTCACTTGGTGCTCTGGATAACGGCCCCAAACAGTAAGACTGTATTATAAACACTCTTGATAATCTATATTCTTCCCCAGTTCCCACCAAGCTGCTTCTCCTCCTGAACTACTCCCAGTTAGCGGGGCTGCTGTAACACGTCGGCCACTCCTGGCCCCTCTTATGAACCAGGGTATGGCCCGGCCACTGTGTCATTAAACTGAAGGATGGCCAGGGCTCTCCCCATGGGGCCAGGGGTGATGGGAATTCCCTCCTTAAGAAAACCGGGGCGAGCGCTCAGTGTCGGAAGGTTGGAGCGGGATTAACACAGTGCCTTTGTCTGGTGCGCGGTAGGCAAGCTCTGACGGAACAAAATGCAACTATACCCAAGCACAAACATCTGTGTCCAAATAGGTAGTCTGGGCATTTTCTGACTGGCGAAAGGCCCACTTAGCATGTGTCATGATCGTTGCCTGGCTTCCTAGTTGTCAGGCCTGTGGAAAAAATGCAAACAATTTCGTGTCTCCAGACCCTGCAAATCACACCAGGCGATGTGAGTGCCAAAAAGAAGCCGACGCATCGTGTGGCCTCTGAGAAGGCATGGCGCCGACTGCTCTCGGTCCCTCCTGGTCTAAGTGTCCGGAAGTCCTGTTCTGATAGGATGAAAGCCCCGCCCCCAGCGGGGGTCGGCAGACAGCCCCGGACGTGAAGGGGCACAGGAAGGGGCCGGGCAGCAGGACCCCCACCGCTGTCGGGAGCCTGCGAGCGACCAGCTTCTTCCCCGGCCTCGGGCCGCGCTCCCTTCGCGGGTGCACCTGGGTCTAAGAAAAAGCAAGGCTGCGCTGGGGCGGGGCCTCGGGGAGGATGCTGGGACAGGCTGGGGCGGGGCCTCGGGGAGGAGGCTGGGCCGCGCTGGGGCGGGGCCTCGGGGAGGATGCTGGGACCGGCTGGGGCGGGGCCTCGGGGAGGATGCTGGGACCGGCTGGGGCGGGGCCTCGGGGAGGATGCTGGGCCCAACCCCTTGCTCCGGTTGGCTCTCCGGCCCAGGCACCTCGGATGAGCAGGGCCTCCCGTGTCGTGGTGGCTGCCTGTTTGGTGCTGCCATGTCGTTGCCACCCCCTGGACTCTAAGCTTCACGGGGGCCATCTCTCTCCCTCACGGTCATTCTCTAGAGCCCGGGGCCCAGGCTGCTGTGGCCTGGGTCCCTGGAAGTCGCCTCTCTGGGTGGACACCTCCCAGGGCCTGGCTGGCCCCTAGCCCCTGCCTGGCTGGGCGCCCTCAGGCAGGACACGGCCTGCAGAGCCCTGGCCGCGTGACTGTCAGCTGGACAGAACATGGTCAGATTGCTGACCTGTCTTTGCACCCGCTGGGGTCTCAGCAGTGACCTGAGCTGGACTTCCCTCCAACATGAGGAATCCTCTGGTCTAGTTGCTGGAGGCCGGGAGCTTCTTACTAGGGGTGGTGGAGAGAAGAGAGGACAGTGCTCGGTTCCTGCTGTTCAGGCCCCACTGAGCTGACCAGGGATCAGTGTGGACCTTGAGAATGGCTCTGCAGAGGGTAGCAGCTGAAGGTATGGGAGGGCGGTCGGGGGGGGGTCTGCCTTGTCCTGGGCATCCTAGGACTAAAACCTCAAGTATCCACTGGGGAGGTGTCTGGTTTCAAGGGCTCCACGGTGCCCCACACAGTGTCTATGCACCCTAGCATTTGGGATCGATGGATAGGTGGGAAGTCAGGTGGGTAGATGGGCAGTTCTTTATAACTACAAAGTGGACAGGCTGCTGAGTGGGGTGCACTGCTGACCCACCCCTGTCGGGGCAGACTCCCCTCTCCTCCTGCTCGTCCTCGCTGGCTGTCTGCTCTGCTGTGGGTAACGGGGTTCCTCTGGGGATTTTCAACAATGTGGGGAACCCCTCATGCTGTGGTGCTGAGTGAAAAATAAGGTTTAAAATTATTTGTTATAAAATGCAATTTAACATAAAATGTAATAAGATACACTGTGTATAATAGACATGATCATGATAGAGATGAGTAGAAAAAAAAATATACTGTGGAGGGAGGTCAACAAAGGTTCATATTCCTTTTTCTTCCTGTGGGCTTGATTCATGATGCTTTGCTATATTTTCCAGATAGTCTTCAGTATCACATTTATAATAAAAAGCAGTGATAAAAACCCTTCAACAAACAAGCACTCTGGTGCCCGTCCAGGTGGCTCTATGCTCCCAGCTATCTTTAGTCTCCCTCTGCGTCTCCCAGAGAGCACCACCTCCATCGCTGGCCCCCTGCGGCCGCTCCTCTCTGGCTCTGTGCTCAACTGGGGTGACCCCATCCCCACGTCCCGTCTCAGGGGCCGAAGACAGCCACCCCCTCCACCCTTCTGCTAACTCAAGTTCTGTGTCTTCAGCCAAGGCTTTGTTCCTGGCCCCGGCTGGAGCTTACAAGCACGACAGATCCTGGGTGGGTCTTTCTGGGTGTCCCTCGGAGCCTCCAAGCCGTCCTGCCTAGAGCAACCTCTCCTCTTGGATGCTTGTCCCTGGGAAGGATGCTCAAGTCAGACTTCCGAGTTGAGCAGAATGTAGGAAAAGCACTCTTCCACCAGCCCCTTCTCACCCGTGCTGAGCCAGGTATCAAAGTGCCAGTCGTCCTGAAGATGCCAGCCTCTGAGATGGTGGCTCACGTTCGTGGCTTCCATCCCGGGCCTCATCACATCACAGCTGGTGAGTGTTCAGCAAAGAAGGACCAGGCAGGATTAGCGTTTGTTTTGGAAAGATGTTCTGGCAGTGTGAGCAGGTGGGAGGGGCAGGGCGCTGCCAAGGTGACAACTCAGTCCTCCACCTTCCCCTCCACCCCATCCCCCTGAGGATTACTTTTAACTCTGCAGGCCTGAAGAAAGTACCTTCATATTTCTGTTTCTCTCTCTTTTGTGGGGAGTGGGGGGGTGGTCTATTATATTTTACTTAGAGAAAGTTTTTTAAAAACTTGAAAATAAATCATTCTACAAGCTGCAAAATCTTACTCCACTGATTTCTCCCTAACATTCAACATTTTTTTTTTCCTGCAAGGTAATAAGCAATTCAGAATTTATTAGCATATGAGGCTGATTCACGCGTCTCTCCTGGTGTGGATCTCCTTTCCTCAGAGTCTGTCACAGATTAGCTGGAAATTTCTGCTGGTTCTGCCTGAATAATACAGGCAGACTGAAGGTTGCTTTTATTGGTTAGGAGAACTTGAGACTAGACGCTGTGTAAAACCCTTTACGAGGACAGTTTCTCAATGATTTTTACAGAGAGAAATAGGGCCTGAGTTGATGGGGTGCTGGCCCAGGGCTGACCCCCTGGGTCACTGACGGGTACGTGCATCTGCCCACTGGTTGCACAGGCGTACCTGCATCCACCTGAGCGCCAGGGCTTCCCCGATGGCTCAATGGTAAAGAAGCCGCCTGCAATGCAGGAGAGCCAGGTTCAGTCCCTGGATTGGGAAGATCCCCTGGAGATGGGAACAGCTATCCACTCCAGCATTCTGGCCTGGAGAATCCCATGGACAGAGGAGGCTGGTGGGCTACAGTCCATGGGGTTGCAAAGAGTCAGACACAACTGAGCAACTAGCGCTTTCACTTTCTCACTTTTACCTGGCACAGAGCCCTCGCTCACAGACGGGTGGTGGTTTCCAGTCCTGACAGAGAACAGGGCTCTTGTAAAGAGTCCTCTTAAATACCCCTTGGAATGAGAGCATCTAGGAGGGGGGCTTCTCCTACCCACGAGGGTGTCTGGTTGTTCCTGGGTTGAGTGGGGCGTGTGGGGAAAACCTTGAGATGAATGTGATTGAAACAGGAGCCAGAAGTAGGGGATAAGCCCATCTCCTGGCTCCCCTGTCATATCAGTTAATTAATGAATTCGTGGAAATTGCTCTGCACCTGTGTTGTCCTCTGCTGTGTCCCCAGAATCCAGCACACAGCATGGAGGGAAAGGGGCTCGAACGCTGTGATAAATGAATATAGTCAAGCCCATGGCAGGAAGCAGCAGAGGAGTCCGGGCTACTTTGAGGATCTTTGAGTGAACATAGTTCTGATTTCCCAGCTCTTGTTCGGAGCTGAGCAGCTGCCCAAGGCATTCTGTGCCCAGGGCACCAAAAAGCCAGGGGGGGAATAAATATCACCAGTTGACAAAAGCTGACTTTAGTAGAACCACTCCAAGGACAGGGCTGCATGGGAATGAGTGGCACTCCCCCCAGATCTGAAGCACCCCCAGATCACGGCTAACGCCTGCTTCCCGGAAGCGTGGAGTCTGTGCACATGGTTTTTCCTTTTTCTGGGAGCAGCACACAGTCTGAGCACTGCCAGCCTCCAAACTGTGGAGAAGGGGTGAATAACTCCTATTCAAACAGGACCCTTCAAGGGGTCCACCTTGGCCTGCCCCAAATCGCTGGCCCCAATCCCTTAGCCTGGCTGTGGGCACAAGATCAAGACACCTACCAGGGGCATGCATGAATTAAAGGCTGACACTGAAGAGTAACAGGCTCCGAATCTGCAGAGCTTTCTGATGGTAGCTGAGAAAAAACAAAATCTTGCCAGCCCTTTTTCACCAAAGAAAGAGATAAACTTGCTAATTGAAAAATGGTTCGCGTGGAGGAAAACATGGAGATGCCAGCTATGTAAATTAGCATATGCCCTGATGATGGAAAAGAAATCATGCCGGGCCAGGAGGAAATTAAGCAAATTAAGAGAATGAGGAAGCCACCCTGGAAGCAAATGGAAAGCACTCGGCACGGTCAGCTTATCTCAGGAGGGAGGTCTGGGCACCCGCCTGGAGGTGAGGACTGCTGGTGTTTGGAGAGTCTCAGGTGTGTCCGTGGGTGTACCTGGGTGGGTGCATGCGCTCTTGCTCAGGTCAGGGTAGACCCTTCATGCCAGCTCTGAAAAGCACACTTCATAAAACCTTCCTTCTTCAGGCGTCAGGAAGGCCCTTAACCAAATGCTCCTGAGAAGCACTGGGCTTGCGCTGTGGCTGAGCCAGCGTTTCTCCGGCGCCCTAAGGAGTTCATTAGCACACGGAAGTCTCCATCCAGCTATCTGCACGAGCTGCCCGGAGCTGGGCTGGGTCTCGGCCGGCATCCCAGGGAGAGACGGCGCGGGACCCGGGTCTGCAGCAGGACCGAGGTCAGCAGGGGCGCGCGCCGCCTGGCGGCGACTGCGTATGCCCAGCGCTAAGCGAGGCTCCACCGTGCAGGCCGAGCTGAGGGTCGAGCGAGGGTCCCCGCAGGAGGGGTGGTTGTCCTTGGCCCCAGGCAGCGCAGGGCGGCACTGCGGAGGCCGCGTGCGGTGGGGAAAGTAGCCGCACAATTCTGGACTCAGTACAGCCCAGGGCCCGCTCACAACGGGCAATCCCAGCGACCACCGGACGTCCTGTGCAAAGGCCCGGAGGCGACCTGCCCGGAGACCAGCACCTGGGTGCTGAGGCGCGGCGTAGGGGCCGCTGGGCGGAGGGCCCGCTGGGGGCCTGGGAAAGGGTTTGGCAGATTCTCCAGAAAGAGAGGGTCATCTACCCGTCCCCGGTGGCAATTAGTGCCCGCGTGGCGTCGGAGGCTGCAGCCAGCGTCCCCTTGGGGCCCTCCGCGGTTGACCCCGATAAAGCCAGGCAGAGAGCGGTCCGCGCCAGCGCCCCCAGCCCCGCCCGGCGGCGGGACGTGCCAGGCTCCAGCGCTTCCACCTTGGCCTCCGCTCGCTGCGCTGCTGGACCCCGGCTCCGGGCCGGGCCGTGCGCGCCTTCCCCGGCGTGCGCTCCGTCCGCGAGAGCCGAAGGCCTTTGGTGACCACATCTGAGCCCGGGGCGCGATCCGCGGGATCCCGGCCAGGCGCGCCCTCAGCTCCCCGCGCCCCCGCCCGCTCCCCGCTCCCTATCCCCCTCCCCTGCTGCCGGCCGCGGGGGCCCAGGGGCGCGCGCCGGCCGGAGCCCGGGATCCGGGGACACTAAGAGCCCGGCCCGGGGCCTGGGGGCGGCGGCGGTGCTGGGCGGCCGCGCTGGAGAGGAGGGCGGCGGGCGGGAGGAGGGGCTCCCCGCGCGGGGCAGGGGCGGAGCGAGCGGCCGCGCCGCGGAACCAAGTGAGTTGGCTCCGGAGCCCGCGCCGCCGCCGGCCCGCACCTCGGGCGCCCGCCGCCCCCGCCGCCGCCGCCGCCCGCGCGGGGATGTAGGATGCTGGTGGGCGCCAGGCTCCAGCGGCGGCGGCGGCAGCTGCAGCACCAGCCCCGCCGGCGGCAGCCTCTCCTCTGGCCGATGAATGCAGACCCGCCGCCGCCGCCGCCGCCCTGGGTTTGGATGGTGCCCGGCTCGGCCGGGCTGCTCCGGCTGGGCGCGGGGGTCGCGGCTCCGCCCGTGCTGCTCGCCTCGGCGCAGCCCCCCGCCGGCCCGCTGCTCCCGGGGCTGCCCGCCTGGCAAGCTCCCGGCGAGCCCCTGCTGCCGCTGCTGCCGCTGCCCTCTGCGCCAGACCACGCCGCCGCCGCCGCCGCGCACCGCTACCCCGTGCTCCACGGGCAGGTAACGCGTCCCCGGCCCCTGCCCCGGGCTCGGGGTGACCGGCGTTCCCCTGCCCCTTGGCGCCGCCCTCGCCCCGACTCCGGCGGCCCCGGCCCCTTGGCGCGCTCTCCCCGCTCCCGCGGTGGTCCTCGGGCCCCCAGCCCATCAGGGCGCAGCCTGGCAGCCATGCATGGGCAACAAAGTTCACGCTCAGACGTCCCGTTCCGCCTCTGGCAGCTTTTGCAAGTCTTTCTTCCCGGTCTCTCGCTGGGCAGTTTGGAGACCCGCGCCCCAAAACCAGAGTCGGGACTGCCGGCCCCAACTTTGGCCCCGGCCGGGGTCTCTGTCCAGAGCGCGGTGCTGAAATCGGCGCCTCGAAAGCCCAGCGCTGCCGCTGCGGACTGTGGCCGACTTAGCGGATAGAAGTTAATACTTTTTACAGCCTCTGCCAGGCTTGAAAAGCAAGCTGGGAATCAATAGCTATTTCTGATTCTGATCTAGTGTGTGTGTTTTTTTTTTTTTCATTTGAAAATAGACTCAGGACAATGCTTAAGAAAATTCAAACCAGTGGAAGCCTGCAGGAAAACCCTGGCTTTAATACTGAGAAATGCTACTGGGTGATCTCCACTCCCACCCTAGGTCTGCCCGGGTCCACTAGATTACCTAGTGTCATATTGCACTTTAGAGGAGTTTGGCGTTGCACACCTGGAATTAAAAAGAGAAAGTGACTGTACCTTTGATTAATGGTGCAACGGAGTAGGGCAAGCTGGTTTTGGCAAGATCCATTGTGTGCTCTCTAACTATGCAGATGGATTTAAATCAGGGAATAGCATGTATTTTATTCCAATGATTATCATCAATAGCATATTCAAATGAGTGGATGACAGAATCCACAACATCATTCATTTAATTCCAATATTTTATTGTAAGCTTTTCTAAAAGATGTGGTTAACTCTTCTTAAATTGGTCTTTGGCTATAATGATACATCACATATGTGGTACTGGATATGGTGTTTTGATGTGTGATGCAGTTCATGTTCATATTGTATTTTTTAATTATTTTTTTAGTAAGCATTGGTAGTTTTTCCTTTTCTTTCTTTCTTTCCCTTTTTTTTTTTTTTTTCTATTTTGAAGGGGTTGTCATATCCAAGTGCTACCACTAGAGGTATATAATGTCAAGGAACTACAATTTTTTTTTTCCTCCATATGGAAAACTCATTTTTTTTCTTGTGTAAATTTAAAACACAAAACCTCTCCCAAACAATATTAATCTTTAAAATATTTTGTGCTGCATATATTCTGTTAAATAACAGTTTTTATCCTAGAAGAACATTTTCACATAACAGGAAATTAAAAAATGCTTTTATGATTTTAAAACAAATACATATTGAAGCATTCCATATAATTGAACAATGAACCTATTCTCCACTGATAAAGATTCAGTTAATTTAATTAGACTGTCTCCTAAACTGTCTGCCCCCTTTCAACGTTTGCTGTCTTATTCTCTGCACTGGGATTTTTAGTTATGTGATAATCTCACTTACATTTTCTTTGCCTTGGAATCTATTTGCATTTGTGGACCTTGGAAAACTTTGAATCTTAACCTCTTATTTTGAAAATATTTCTAGTCCCTATTTTTAAGGTGATGAGTATAATTAATATGAGATGTTGTATGGAAAAGGATATAATAAAATATAGCTCTCTGCTTGCTTATGAAAAGAATTCAAGAATTATAAAAGGAATACCCAGCATTTCACCTTTCCACTGTGGTTTCTCTTGTTCTTAGGACAGAAATTCGTTTCTTACCCTGTTCTCGTGATTTTGTGCTTCAGAAGTTCTTGCCTAATGTTAAAGAACGCAGCGTTGTTAATGCGTTGTGATGATTCTGATACAGAAACGTTTATAAATTTTTAGAATTTTTGAATATTTGTGGGGTTTAGGGACTGGAAAGAGGAAATTTTTCTCATAGCCAAACACATGCATTTTAAAGTTCCCTTTTAAAGCAACTACCCCAGCATCTTTTGGTATGAAGTAGAGTTGATTGATACAGGCTAATGAGCATGCCCTTCTCTTTCCTTGGGTTCCAGTGGCTGTTTGGTGGTCATTCCCCATCGATTGGACTGTCCCCCACTTCCTCTGTGGAACTGGTGCCCATTTTCCCACATGTCTGCACATCTGCTCTTCCACTTCCTGTTGGGAAAAGCTGGATAGACAAAAGGATCCCTAATTGTAAGGTAAAAATGCAAGTAGTTTGATTGGACAGATAGGCTACTCATTACTAGGTTGTTGGGTATTCCCATAACAGAAATCATGGTGCATTTCTGGTTTCTTATTGCGGTGGACCCACCATTAGGTCTAGAGAGGAACCTTTTCAGAATAAGACTGGCCTGTTCAAAAGCACCAGTAGATGGTGATGGTGGGGGATTTTGTTTTAGCTTAAAATATTTGGAATCCATATAAAAATAGAAAAGTTCTACTTCTGAATCAGAATCTACCTTCTGAATTTTTCAGTTTTTAAATTTGTACCCGTTGATCAGAATCTAGCTGTAAACGTATAACTCAAAAATACATTTTTTTTTCTCTGCTTTTTATTTTTATTTATTTTTATTTTTTGTATTTTATATTTCTTTTTTTTTTTTTCATTTATTTTTATTAGTTGGAGGCTAATTACTTCATAACATTTCAGTGGGTTTTCTCATACATTAACATGAATTAGCCATGGAGTTAAAAGCATTTTCTTGCCACTATTCCTTTGAGTAGTCACTTTCTAATGGTTTGTCTTGACTTTTGAATTAAAATATACTGGCCACACTTTGTTTACTTGAAAACCAAGGGAAAGTAGTACAGTGACCTGTTCCCCCACGTGCTGCTTACTTCAGTGGGGAGACTCTCTCATCTGTTAACTGGCTACTGGAATGAATAGCCAAGTGAATAGCTGGAGACCAGGCCTCGAAGGTGATTGATATCAGAACCCCAAGCATCTAGAGTGTTTTTCCCACCTATAGAATCTTCAGGATTTAATATTAGACCGGATAAGTATTGTACAGTCTTCAGCTTTTATTTTGTGCATGGTCTTACATGTTATGCTTGCTTTCTCTTTGGACAGATCTTTGTAAATAATTCCTTTGCTCTGGACTCAACATGGGTGTATCCTGAGGAATCAAGGTTGTTTCACGGGCACCAAAAGCCTCAGCTATGGACAAACCAAGTGGCCGTGTCTCTGTCCAGACCAGCCCCTGCCTCCAGGCCTCTGCCCACAGTGGTGTTAGCGCCTCAGCCCCCACCAGGTTGGTGCCCAGATGGCAGTGACGACATGTGGTTGGTTTTCTGTTTGTTTGCTCGGTTTAGCTACAGACTAGTTCTAGGTATGAAAACTATCTTTGTCATTTTAATGACATAATTCTTCCAGTAAAATATAATCCCTTTTCTGTGGTCAGGATTCCTCTTCATAAAGAAATTGAGTTTGGGTTTTCTTTTTCACTGTGTTTTTGGAGAATGGAATCTGTTTTAAGGTGAAGTGATGGTTGAAACAATTTGCACAGAATCACATTTTTGGTGCTCTGTTTTTAGAATGGGACCAAATCCTCTGCTGATAGCTCTTAGGAGGGGCTCTAATTGATCAGGCAACTCTTTTTAAAAGTGTTTCTTACGTAGGAAAAGGTTCACGGCTCTGCGGTCCACAGGATACAGACACATGTAAGATTTGGGTTGGGGGGGGCAGTGGAGGGTTGATACTGGCGAAGGTCTATGAAAGTGTGCTGCTTGGGAGATGGATTCAGTTCTATCTTTGGAGTCTAGTGACCTGAGAGAACATTTGTCCTGGAACAGACTCCATGAAATAATCTCCGGTTGAAAGATGGTATAATAAACCTATATAGTAACAAGAGAATAAAATCATCTTATGAATTTTTAAGTTGATTTTAAAAATCACCTTAACATATGATCATATTACAAAAGCAAATGTTACCCATGCCACAATTATCTTGCAACACCTTCCATTATAGGATATTTTATGACTTCAGAATTTCATTATCTTCCTTGTAATCTCCTACCTACCAAGACTGTCGCAGTGTGTAGCTCTAAAATTTAGTAACAAGGACATGTACCTGGTTTGGGAGACATATTTGTTTTCCTCCCTGTTTATCTGCCTTATGAGTCTAATTTGCTCTGGGTGCTATTTATCAGTAAGTCAGAAAGAACACCCAACTCCAGTAAGTCCCCTACATATGAGCAAGTTCAGCTTCGAGAGTGCATTCATAAGTCCAATTTGTTCGTAAGTCCAACAAATTTAGCCTAGGTACCCAGCTAACACAATGGGCTATATAGTACTGTGCTGTAATAGGTTTATAGTATTTTCACACAAATCATACATTAAAAAGACAAGCAGAAAAAGTAAAGAAAACATCTTTAATCTTACAGCACAGTACCCTGAGAAGTACAGTAGTTCCAGCTGCCTCACCATTGCTTTTACTGTTGCTTCTGGGCCTCCTGGGCTTGAAAGAAAGACATTGTCCTACTGCCCTCTACACAGCACTGTGCAGTGAAGTCCACAAAAGCCCGGCCATGTGGAAGGATGCGTGCGTGTGACAGTGTACGCCAGACACAGGAGCGCGTGCGTGGGACCTGTGAGCCAGACACAGGAGCTGACTTATCTGACTGGACATGTGCACACTCACGTTCACATCTTTGAAAGTTTGCAGCTGAAGGGTCCTGTGTAGGGGCCTTACTGCATTTGTGTGTTTTCACAGGCTGAAGCTGTGATTCTTGACTGAAACGTGCTTCTGTTCTTATCATCTATCACTGAGTTACTAATGTCTGAGCAAGCATCATACGTGCATACATTTATTTTACACTAAGGTAGTCACATGTCCTTTCTAATTGAATGATGACAAGAGAGGATCAGAGAGCATGTAATATACAAGTATTCCAGGGCTTTAGATGTCCCTTTGGGGCATGAAAGTAGAATATGTTACTTTCCTAGTGCATGGCCAATGCTGTCACCAAAGTCATCAGCACATATAGTTTAAAAAATAGTGAAATTAGTTCATTGTTCGAACAAAAGCTTTGAGTGACCTTTCCTCCTGTTGCTTCACTCCTGAATATCATACTGACATTTGCATTCTACCTGAATTTTCTTAGAAAACCCATACTGTGGGAATGCTAAATATCTACTTATTTGAAGAAGCTTCTGGCAAATTATCATAGCTTTTCTATCACGGGGTATTTTTAATGCCATTTTGTGGCACATATTTCATACTTGAAGCAAAGCCGTGTAAATTTTACCTTCTGACATTCTGTGATGTGTGCTCAGTCATACAATCATGTCCGACTCTTTGTCACCCCATGGACTTATGGTGACATGGACTCATGTTGCCCCATGTAGCCCAGCAGGCTCCTGTGTCCATGGGATTTCCCAGGCAGTAATACTGGAGTGGATTGCCATTTTCTCCTCCAAGGGATCTTCCTGACCCAGGGATCAAACCTGCATCTCCTTCATTGGCAGGCAGATTCTTTACCACTAGCGCTACCTGGAAGCCCTTGACTTTTTTGACTAAGTTATATTAAAGGTTGAAATAAAATAATCATTTCTCACTAACATGGTCGATTGTAGAGTAACTGTCCACTTCATCTTCCATTTGTCAGGTCCCTTCCTTGGATTCTTGGACTGTTTTTTGGAATTATGAACCATAAGACTGTAATATGGCTTACATATCTTTTGGGGACTCTGTTATCAGAGCTATTTTACTAAGTCAAAGCTTTTGTTTTGAGATGGAAGTTTCTGAACTGATACATGGAAGTTTTGAATTTTTGATACATTTCAGAATTCTTAGAAATTAGTAATCTGGAAAGTATGTGTTAAATGACCCTAAGTTCAAAGAATGTATTTCTGTCCATGGTATTCTCCAGGCAAGAATACTAGAGTGGGCTGCCATGCCCTTCTCCAGGGGCTCTTCCTGACCCAGGGATCAAACTTAGGCACCCTGTACTGCAGGCAGATTCTTTACCATCTGAATTACCCAGGAAGCCACAAAGAATACATTTCGGGGGTTGCTTCTATGTTACCGACTGCTTGACTGAGAACTTAGAGAGGGAACAAGGAAAGTTGGAAGGCAGTTAAAAGATGCATTGTTTCAATTTTGCTGTAATTTGTGAGAACATTTCAGATAGACTCATTAAAACATTTTACATGTGAATTTTCAGATATGTTATTGAAAGTTACTGTTTTAAATTTTATATTTGCTATAAAGTGATAAATTTAAATATTATTTTGTTTTATATTAGATAAATTTATGCATTTATAAATATCAGTTCAGTTCAGTCACTCAATCATGTCCAACTCTCTGCAACCCCATGGACTGCAGCATGCCAGGCCTCCCTATCCATCACCAATTCCCAGAGTTTGCTCAAACTCATGTCCATCCAGTCGGTGATGACATCCAACCATCTCATCCTCTGTTGTCCCCTTTTCCTCCCTCCTTCAATCTTTCCCAGCATCAGGGTTGTTTCCAATGAGTCAGTTCTTCACATCAGGTGGTCAAAGGATTGGAGTTTCAGCTTCAGCATCAGTCCTTCCAATGAACATTCAGGACTGATTTCCTTTAGGATGGACAGGTTGGATCTCCTTGCAGTCCAAGGGACTCTCAAGAGTCTTCTCAACACCACAGTTCAAAAGCATGAATATTTTGGTGCACAGCTTTCTTTATAGTCCAACTCTCACATCCATACATGACTACTGGAAAAACCATAGCTTTGACTAGATGGACGTTTGTTGACAAAGTAATGTCTCTACTTTTTAATATGCCATCTAGGTTGGTCATAACTTTTTTTCCAAGGAGAAAGCGTGTTTTAATTTCATGACTGCAGTCACCATCTGCAGTGATTTAGGAGACCAAAAAAAGTCTCTCATTGTTTACACTGTTTCCCATCTGTTTGTGATGAAGTGATGGGACCAGATGCCATGATGTTAGTTTTCTGAATGTTGAGCTTTAACCCAACTTTTTCACTCTCCTCTTTCACTTTCATCAAGAGGCTCTTTAGTTCTTCTTCACTTTCTGCCATAGGGGTGGTGTCATCTGCATATCTGAGGTGACTGATATTTCTCCTGGCAATCTTGATTCCAGCTTGTGCTTCATCCATCACAGTATTTCATATGATGTACTCTGCATATAAGCAGGGTGACAATATACAGCCTTGACATGCTCCTTTCCCAATTTGGAAGCAGTCTATTGTTCTATGTCTGGTTCTATTGCTTCTTGACCTGCATACAGATTTCTCAGGAGGCAGGTATATCATATTATATATAGTATATTAATATGTAATTAATGTATGGATATATTATATAAGTGATATCTTAAGTTGATCTGTCTTATAAGTTATGTTCAGAGTAAATGGGTTAGGATCATAGATATATTTTATTAATGCCCCTTAAATTCATCAAAGAAGTGCTATTAGAGCTCCAGGAAAAACCAGGAGAGTCAGAACTGCCTGTTTTAAACGGGGCTGGCAGGCCCAGTGCATTTCCCTCTCTTGGATAGATAGCACCTCTGTATAATGATCAGTATGTACCATGAGCTCAAACGCCATGACACTCGGAAGCGACTTTGTCTGAATGAGCACGTGGTTTGTTGGAGTGAGTTGGCGGTTGGGTTGGGCAGGGGTGTTGTGGCCTCTGGGAACCCCGTTGATGCCTCGCTCCGCTGGCCTATGGTTGGCCAAGGAGGAACCGCAGCACCGCAGGGTCTTTATTAGCACAACTTGAATGAGTTGGGGTAAACCCTCTAAAATTGAACACGTGTTTTGAAGGAGTTCATTTTTAGGTATATGCTAGACTGGCGTGTTGAGAATGAAGGTGGTGATTTGCTGTTAGACGCAGGCCTGAAGAGAGCCTGTTGGCCCCTGAGAAGCGTAGCGCGGAGGTCAGTCGTGTTCCCGTCCGCGCTCATCGGAGGCGCCTCCTCTCCCGTCGGCGATGCCGGCGTGGACGCTGCAGGGCGCCCTCACGGCGCAGGGTCTCCCAGGGCACGTGCGGTCGGTAGATGACCACCCAGCGCTGTGGTCCTGCGGGCTGTCTGCAGACGCGAGCGGAGGGTCTCAGGAGGTGAGCAGGAAAGGCCTCTGCAGGAGGGGCAGGACATCGATGTGCCTGAAACACAGCGAAGACCAGAGCACTTGACCGGGGCGGGAGAGGCAGCACCGGAGTGGAGCAGGCAGAGTCATGCAAACCCCAGGAAATGTTTCATCAGGTGACAAGCCTCGGGAGGGGAGCGGTGGCGTGGGGCAGCGGCCCCAGCTCGGGCCTCTTCTTTTAAGGGGAGTCCTAGTATTGGGCGGGACCTGCTGAGTCCTGGGCCCTCTCCAGGGTGTCGGGACTTGGCATCCTTCCTCGGGTCTGGAGCCGCGGGTTCTCCAGGCAAGCGAGTCCATCCTCAGGCAGCAGGGCAAAGAGAAGGCAGCACGTCCTTACTGAAACATAAATGCCAGTGTACAAACGTACACAACGCTCCCACTGTACTGGAAGCTAGTCTCCAATGAATGACTTAGTGGCTTGTTAAGGGATAATCCCTCATCACGGTGTGAACGGATTGCACCGAGAAGCGCTCTAGGCCTCAGAGGTCGATGCAGGAGGGGCGAGGCTGCCCGGGGCTGGCGCAGGCACGCCCTCCTCTTTGCCAGTCTGTGCCTGGGGGCGGCCTCATCCCTTTGTCTCCACTGCCAGCATCTCCCTTCTCCTATGCAGCACTGGGGTCCTCTTCATCCCAGGGCGGAATGGACTTGCATCGCTTCTGAGGGTGTGAGGCTTATCACAGCGGGAGATGGGAGCAGGACCAGCATGGAAATGGTCCTTTCCGAGGAGTCTCTGCTCTTCACGTCTAAAAATAAGGACTTCAGAGTCTTTGAGCCATTCAGAAATACACCAACTCAGACTCAGCATATCAAGCTGGAGAATGATAAACTCAGCTCCTGTGCAGTAAAGACACAGGATGTGAAAGTTTGCTGGAGACCGGAGTTTGTCTACAAGTTGTCTGTATCACATTGCCCTTCGGCTTGAGATCAAAGGGCCTGATTCTACCAATATCTTGCTGGGGAAAAAAAATACTGACTGTGACTTTCAAAGAAGACTAGAGAGAGGGAGAGAAAATGGGAGATGTGGTGGAGCCCCGGAAACTACTCTGCTTCATGAAAGATGCATTTACTCAAAACATACAGAAGGAAGACAGATCTGGGAAAAGGCTGCTGCACAAGGACTTGTAAGCATTTTGTATAAACCAGTGCTTGGTTTAGCTTAATAAGAAGAAAAGAATGGTATAGCAAAGCAATAAAAGAAAAATCAGCAGGGAGCTGGCGGAGGCATGAAGTCGCATGGAAAGATGGTTTGGATCAGGTGACAGAAGATGACATGAAAGGATTCTTCAGCACGCTTAGCTATGACAGTAAACAGAGGTGGGATCATGACAAGGTGATGTGTGAGACAGAAAGCAAACGGCACATCAATATTGATTTGAACTCCTTAAAAAATGAATATAATGCAGCAGATGTATTAATGTGGCAGAACCGTGTACCTGGCTCACTGTGTCTTGCTGAAGCCTGTGAATGGAGAGCCACTCCGCACAGGAACACAGAAGCGGATACGGCTTCAGATCAGTGTCGAGCATGCGATGGGATCTCCTGGTGGGGAAAACCTTAGAGACTTAGGAGGGAAAAAAGTTTGTAATCAAAGAACTAAATGCCCAACAAGAAGTCATCCATACGTGTAAGCAAGAAGAGGCATCCTCGAACCACTGACGGATCGCTTCCTCTTCTAATGTTCTCGCCTCAAGCTCTACTGCGTCTCACGTTAATGTTGCTGTCATTCCACATTTACATTTTATCTTGCTCATCAGTGTTTTCCTTATCTTTTTAATTTATTTTTTAATTGGTGGAAAGTTGCTTTTAAAATATTGTGTTTTCTGCCATACAGCCATTTGAATCAGTTGCAATTGTTTTAAGTTTAAGCCTGTTGTTTAAAGGTACAGTTCCTGCTTTTGCTTTTTAAAGGTGGATACTTATATTATTCTTCAGCATACTTATATTTGACTTCCTATTTTGGTATTTTTTCTGTCATGTTATTATTCCTGTTTCTCACGGTCTTTTGTTATTCCTTTATTTTAGTCTGTTGTTATTCTTTTGCTGTGCCTTCTATGTTTTGTTTGATTTTGTTTATTTGTGTTTTATATGGTGATTTGGAATCTGTTCCTACTGATTCTATTTTGTCAAGCAATTAACAGTAAGATTGAGGAAAAAAAACAGATTTAACTCTGTTTCCTCTAATTTCAAATCATGACAACACTATCCTTTTAGAATTTTTTATAGAGTATGAAAAATTTGGGAAAACTTTATATCATAAAAACTTATTGTTTTCTCTTCAGTTTCCTCTAACTGACAAATTAATCTAAGGCAGCAGCTAAGAATGGGGTGATGACAGGTTCCAGAATATCTGTAATTGTCAACAATTTTTTCCAATCATTTAGAGTATATGTAAATATTTGTTAATTTGGTCAAGAAGTGAGTGGAAAATTCTGAGAAGTTTTTTCTCCCCAAACTAAAGCTGAGAAAAATAACTACAATCTGAATACATAACCTTAAATTATGTTAGTCAAATTGGGAAGAGGAGAAGTGAGAAATGTGAGGACACAAAGTATTTCAAAATCCCTCAAGTAGAATAAAAGAAGCTGAAACACTAGGAAACTCTCTGCATTGGAAGGCAGATAACTAGGTTATCCAAGACTGACCCAGGCCAAGGAGTCCTGCCCCATAGTCAACCTTACAGACATCAGTAAAAGCAGTAGCCATCTACCACCGGTGCTGGGCAGGCTTGGAGAGTGGCCTCTTACTGTGGTACAGGAAAATGGGGATTGCTGGAAGTTGAGGAGGCACAAATATTGAGACTTAGACACCCCAGACCTTACTCTAAGAAAAAGACATTGGTAAAGGGCCTGTGGGGCATGCAAGGCAACTGTGGCAAAAAAATTCAAACCAGGTCAACACCCGATGACCCTGACACACCTCATTCACTAACACCTCGGCAGAAGGAAAGGTGTGCTCATTTCCAGGAGTAAATCCTGTTCACTTCATTCTCTGTTGTTCTTTTCATGACATCTGCATGCTAATTCACTCAGTCGTGTCCAATTCGTCATGACCCCATGGACTATGGCCCGCCAGGCTTCACTGTCCGTGGGATTCTCCAGGCAAGAATACTGGAGGGGGTTCCCATGTCCTCCTCCAGGGGATCTTTCCAATCCAGGGATCAAACCCGAGTCTCTCCTGCATTGCTGGTAGGTTCTTTACCACTAGCGCCACCTGTGAAAATATGTGACGTCTGGCTTTGAACAAAAAACTTACTACAAGCACACAAAGCAGGAAATGAAAACAATGGTCAACAGACAAGATAATCTGTAGAACCAGATCCTAAGATGACATAGGTTGAAACTATCAGTCAGGAACTTTGAAATGACTACGATTCATATATTTATGAGTCTAATGGAAAAGGATGGCAACATGGATGAAAAATAGAGAATCTCATCATAGTGATGGAAAATATAAAAAAAATGAAAATACCTGGCAAAATAAAACATGGTATCATAAATGAAGAATTATTTTGGTGGACTCATGAGCAGAGAATAGCAAGGAGAGATGAGAAGGCTTCTTAAGTGGACAATGCAAGGAAACAGAAAAAAAAAACACCACAATAGAATGGGAAACACCAGAGATCTCTTCAAGAAAATTGGAGGTACTAAGGGAACATTTCATGCAAAGATGGGCACCGTAAAGGACAGAAATGGTATGGACCTAACAGAAGCAGGAGAGATTAAGATGAGCAGGCAAACACACACAGAAGAACTGCACAGAAAGTCTTAAGGACCTGGGGAAACATTGTGCCCGCTTTGTGTTTTAATATTTGTGCCCCCTCAACTTTCAGTGATGGTCACTAGAGCCAGACCTCCTGAAGTGTGAAGTCAAGTGGGCCTTAGGAAACATTACTGCAATTCTAGCTCAGTTATTTCAAATCCTAAATGTTGATGCTGTCAAAGTGCTGCACTCAATATGCCAACAAACTTGGAAAACTCAGCAGTGGCCACAGGACTGGAAAAGGTCAGTTTTCATTCCAATCCCAAAGCAAGGCAATGCCAAAGAATGCTCAAATTACCATACAATTGCATTCATTTCACATGCTAGCAAAATTATGCTCACAATCCTGCAAGCAAGACTTTAACTGTATGTGAAGCAAGAACTTCCAGATGTTCAAGCTGGATTTAGAAGAGGCGGAGAAACCAGAGATCAAATTGCCAACATCCATTGGATCATAGAAAAAGCAAGGGAATTTCGGAAAATAATATCTATTTCTGCTTCATTGACTATGCTACAGCCTTTGACTGTTTGGATCACAGCAAACAGTGGAAAATTCTTAAAGAGATGGGAATACCAGACCACATTATCTGCCTCCTGAGAAACCTGTATGCAGGTCAAGAAGCAACAGTAAGAACTGGACACAGAACAATGGACTGATTCAAAATTGGGAAAGGAGTAAGTCAAGGTTGCATATTGTCACCCTGCTTATTTAATTTAAATGCAGAGTACATCATGCGAAATGCTGGGCTGGATAACTCACAAACTGGAATCAAGGTTACTGGGAGAAATATCAACAACCTCAGATATGCAGATGACACCACCCTTATGGCAGAAAGCAAAGAGGAACTAAAGAGCCTCTTGATGAAAGTAAAAGAAGAGAGTGAAACGTTGGCTTAAAACTCAACATTCAAGAAACTATTCAAGTTATGGCGTCTGGTCCCACCAATTCAGGGCAAATACATGGGGAAAATGTGGAAACAGTGACAGATCATTTTCTTGGTCTCCAAAATCACTGAGGATGGCGACTGCAGCCACGATATTAAAGAGCACTTGCTGCTTGGAAGAAAAGCTAACACAAACCTAGATAGCATATTAAAAAGCAGAGACATTACTTTGCCAAAAAAGGTCCATCTAGTCAAAGCTATGGTTTTTCCAGTAGTCACATACAGACGTGAGAGTTGGACCATAAAGAAGGTTGAATGCCCAGAAATTGATATTTTTGAACTGTGGTTCGGGAGAAGACCCTTGAGAATCTCTTTGGCAGCAAGGAGATCAAACCAGTCTATCCTAAAAGAAATCAGTCCTGAATATTCACTGGAAGGACAGATGCTGAAGTTGAAACTAATACTTTGGCCACCTGATGTGAAGAATTGACTTATCAGAAAAGACCCTGATGCTGGGAATGATTGAAGGCAAGAGGAGAAGAGGATGACAGAGGAAGAGATGGTTGGATGGCATCACTGACTCAGTGGACATGAATATGAGGAAACTGCAGGAAATAGTGAAGGATAGGGAAGCCTGGCATGGTGCAGTTCACAGGTTTGCAAATATTCGAACATGACTGAGGACTGAACAACAACAACAACAAAATTCCAGAACTTGATGATTTCACAAGTGAATTCTACCAAACATTTAGAGAAGAGTTAACGCCTGTCTTTCTGAAACTATCCCAAAAATTTTCAGAGGAAGGAACATTTCCAAACTCCTTCTATGGGGCCATTACTACCGTGACACTAAAAGCAAACAAAGTATCTCACACACACACACACACACACACACACACACACACACACACATACACACACACACACACACACACACACA
>JADEYB020000020.1:1753447-1800233 GCA_015832495.2 Alces alces
CGACAGAGGATGAGATGGTTGGATGGCATCACTGAGTCGATGGACATGAGTTTGAGCAAGCTCCGGGAGTTGGTGATACGGGGTGGGGGGGGCTGGCATGCTGCAGTCCACGGGGTCACAGAGAATCAGACACGACTGAGCGACTGAATTAAGAGGAGGAAAAGACCATACTCCAAAAGCGGTAAGATGCTGAGAAAGAAACTGAAGATGACACAAGCAGGTGGAAAGGTATGCTGTGCTCTTGGTTGGAAGAATCAATATTGTTCAGATGACCATCCTACCCGCGGAAATCTACAGGTTCAGTGCAATCTCTGCCAAATCACCAGTGGCATTTTTCACAGAACTAAAACAAGAAATTTTAAAATTTGCATGGAAACGCAGAAGACTCCACATAGCCAAAACAATCTTGAGAAAGAAGAACAGAGCCTCCTTAGGCAGGTTTATTCCAAGGTATTTTATTCTTTTTGTTGCAAAGGTAAGTGGGATTGTTTCCTTGATTTCTCTTTCTGATTAAATATTTAAATGTAAGGTTGGACACTCTAAAATCCGTAGTTTAAAACATAGGCAGAACACTCTTGAACACAAATCACAGCAACAACTTTTCTGATACACTTCCTAGAGTAATGAAAATAAAAACAAATCTAAACAAATGGAATCTAATTAAACTTAAGAACTTTTGCACAGCAAAGGAAACCATAAATCAAGCAAAAAGACAACCGTCAGAATGGGAGCAAATATTTTCAAACAAAACAACTGACATGGGATTAGTCTCCAAAATATACAAATAGGTCATACACTTCAATATAAGAAGTAACCAATCAAAACCCGGCAGAAGATCTAAATAAACATTTTTCTAAAGAAGACCTACAGATGGCTAAAAAGCACATGAAAAGATGCTAAACATCACTAATTTTTAGAGAAATGCAAATCAAAACTACATTGAGGTATCACCTCACACTGGTCAAAATCTATAAACAAGGCATGTGGAGAAGAGGGAACCTTCCTACACTGTTCGGTGGGAAGGTAAAGGTCCAGCCGCTATGGAGAACAAAAGGGAGGGTCCTTAAAGAACTAAAAAGAGAACTACCTCTGACCCAACAATCCCACTCCTGGACATAAATCCAGAGCAAACCATAATTTAAACAGAAACATGCACCCCAGTGTTTATTGCAGTGTTATTTACAGTAACCAGGACATGGAAGAAACCTAAATGTCCATCAACAGAGGAATGCAAAGAAAAGATACGGTGCATAAATACAGTGAACTATTACTCACCCATTAAAAGAAACAAAATAATACCATTTGCAGCAACATGGGTAGACCTGGAGACTGTTTCACTGAGTGAAGTATGCCGGCACAGAGAGATAGATATCATATGGTGTTGATTACACGTGGAGTCTGAGAAAAGGGTACAGATGAACTTCTTTACAAAGCAGAAGTAGAATCAGAAACATGGAATGCAAAATTATGGTTACCAGGGGATAAATGGGGGGGAGATAAATTGGAAGACTGGGATCAACATACGCACACTCCTACAGATAAAATAAATAGTGAGGGCCTATTGCTTTGTTCAGGGGCTTCCCAGCTGGCGCTAGTGGTCAAGAACCCACTTGCCAATGCAGGAGACATAAGAGACGTGGGTTCGATCCCTGGGTCGGAAGATCCCCTGGAGGACGTCATGGCAACCCACTCTAGTATCCTCGCCTGGACAATCCCATGGACAGAGGAGCCTGGTAGGCTACAGTCCACGGGGCCACAGAGTCACGGCTGAAGCAACTTAGCACACACACTCGCATGTACGCGTAGCACAGGGAACTCTGTTCAGCACTTTATAACGACCTATTTGGGAAAAGAATCTGAAAGAGCGGCTGTTGTTGCTGTTTAGTCGCTAAACTGTGTCTGACTTTTGTGACCCCATGGACTGTGGTCCTGGCTCCTCTGTCTGTGGGATTTCCCAGGCAAGAATTCTGGATGCGAAACTCAGTCATGTCCGACTCTTTGTGACCCCGTGGAATATACAAACCATGGAATTCTCCAGGCCAGAATTCTGGAATGAGTTGTATTTTCCTTCTCCATGGAATCTTCTCAACCCAGGGACTGAGCCCATGTCTCCTGCTTAGCAGGCAGATTTTTTACCACTGAGCAACCTGGGAAGCCCAGAATAGATCCGTGTGTGTCTATAACTGATTCACTTTACTGTATGTGCATACTGAGTCACTTCAGTCGTGTCCAACACTCTGTGACCCCATGGACTGCAGCCCGCCAGGCTCCTCTGTCCATGGGATTCTCCAGGCAAGAATACTGGAGTGAGTTGCCATGTCCTCTTCCAGGGGATCTTCCTGACTGCACCTGAGACTAACACAACATTGTAAATCAGCTGTACTCCAAGAAAGTTTTTTTTTAACTAATATAATTTCACTCAGTGATTCTCTTATGGCAAGTTAAATAAAGAACAAATATGTAGTCGCAGTGATTCAGCACCTCATAATTTATAACAACAAAAGGAAAAAAAACACAACTGTCCATGACTAAATAACTGGTTAAGTCAATTACCATGTATCAATAAAAATGGGCATTCTTCAACTATTAGTAGAAGTGCTTTAGAAGACTAATCAGACAAAAGAAGTTTTTGTTTTGTTTTAGTAATTTTTAGAAGCGGATTGCTACCTCTATGAGCCAGATGATGCCAGTTTTGAGAGTGCTACTCACACATACTCATTCACAACACACTGATAAAAGATGGAAGGAAGCATCAGAAAATGTAATGGTTATTTCTGGATGTTGGGATGAGGGGCCACTTTTATTTCCAGTGATGTAGTTTCTTTCATTTCCCATTTGCAATGAGCATGTATTACTTATGTAATACAGAATGCCATAAAATGCATGAAAAGGCTCCTTTCTTCTTCGTGCTGTTGAAAACGAGAATATTACAAGCTGCTTGAGCCTCCCATTGGCTGCATCACTCTGATGGAACCATAATGGAGTCACATCCATCTGTTCCACAAAGAAAGAGCCCCATATCAACACAAAGCTTGATTGGTTTTTAACCACTCATTATTTCTGGGGACCCTGATGCTGGAAAAGAGTGACGGGAAAAGGAGAAAGGGCAGACAGAGGATGAGATGGTTGGATGGCATCACCGACTCAACAGACACGGATTTGAGCAAGCTCCGGAAGATGGTGGAGGACAGGGAAGCCAGGTGGGCTGCAGTCCTTGGGGTTGCCAAGAGTCGGACACAGCTGAGCGACTGAACAGCAACAGTGAGTCTGGGGAAGGAGGAGTTCTCCACCTTTAGCCGCAGGGTCAGCCGTCTGGAAGAACCTCAGGAAGAGGTCTTTCGTTTCCTCCTTGGAGCTGCCCCGAGGAGCCTCAGGGTCCAGCTCAGGCGAGCACTGACTGTCCCTGACCACTGGAGTCCACACAGAGCAGCCGTCCTGGACCGTCTGATCCGCCTTCACCCAAGACCGTGCATCCAGATGGAGGTGATGGGGTGGGCATGGAGGGTAAATGGAAACAGTCTGGCCACGCCTGGTCGAGAATCAGCGCACCTTACTAGGAGAGCAAACCAAGGCGTCACCGCTGTCTCTCTGCCTCAGCTCTCAAACTGGGGGCCCAAGCCCAGCGACTTCTGGAGGAAAGGGGATAAACAGATCATCTTTCATGCTCCCAATTTCACCTAGAAAGTTGTGGGAGACACACTGCTTTCCTATCATGGGCATCAGATATTTCGGTAGAAGATAAAAAGGCATTTGACTCTTAGAAGGAACAGAAAACCCTCACGGACACCTCAGGCCTGCGCTGCCCAGCCTGGGATCTGTCCTCCAGCCAGCTAATGTAGTCACACCTTCCTCCGGCTGCTGAGAAATTGATGGGAGAGAATGCAAAAGTATGGTAGATTATGCCATCTGGGAGAAATCAGAACACTTGCATGTGAGAAACATTAATCCAAAGCCATCTTCTAACAAGTCCTTTGGTTGCTTTATTTAGTCACTCAGTCGTGTCTGACTCTGCAACCCCATGGATGGCGGCCCGCCAGGCTCCTCTGTCCATGGGATTCTCCAGGCAAGAATACTCGAGTGGGTTGCTATGACTTCTCCACTGTTCTTGCCTGGAAGCACTCCCCAGCGGTGTGGCTTTCGGAGGGTTATTTAACCTCTCTGTGCCTCAGCCTTCTCACCTGTGAAGTGCAGGTGCCTCCAGAGTTCGCTGCACTATCTTGGAATGTCAGTGGTCCGCACAAACCCCTGGCGTCCTCAGCGCGTCTCTGATGCCAGCTCCATCCCCAGTGCTCTGCAGAGACGTGCCCAGCGTGAAGGTCTCCAGACAGGGTGGAGGCAGGCGCCTGCTTGGCAGTAAAGAAGCGTGCTCACTTTACCTTTTCTAGACTGTACTTCAAGGCCCCACTGGTATGAAAATTGGCTGTGCCCCCAGATGAAGTGGTAAATTATTCAGACATCAACTAAAATTGAGAGATGGCCAAGATAATGAAAAAAACTAAATGAGATTTGTGCTTATCAATGTGAATCATATCATTTTAAAAAACTCAGAATTTATATCCCAGTGATCATTTTTTCCCTTGAATTTATGGGTGACATTTCGCAAAGTAATGAATCAGTTTGTTGAAACATGAGAGTGTAAGTAACAGATATGATACTGAATTGTGGAATCGGTGCTGAGATGCCATTAACAAATGACCAAGGGAGGGCCAGGTTGTATGTTAACTGTGTGTTTCTAAATGAAGCATGATTATTACCTTACTTTCCTGTCATTGGAAGCTGCTAGATGCCAGCACCCATTCTAAAGCAGTATTCTCCATTGGAAATGCAGTGAGAATCACAGATGGGAACTAAAAATTTCTGATACTCATATTTTTAAAAGTATCATTTCAGTTCAATTCAGTCACTCAGTCATGTCCACTGACTCTGTGACTCTATAGACTGCAGCACACCAGGCTTCTCTGTCTATCACTAACTCCTGGAGCCTACTCAAACTTGTGTCCATAGAGTCAGTGATGCCTTCCAACCACCTCATCCTCTGTTGTCCCCTTCCCCTCCCACCTTCAATCTTTCCCAGCATCAGGGTCATCTCCAATGAATCAGTTCTTTGCATCAGGTGGCCAAAGTATTGGAGTTTCAGCATCAGTCCTTCCAAAGAATATTCAGGACTGATTTCCTTTAGGATTGACTGGTTTGATCTCCATGCTGTCCAAGGGACTCTCAAGAGTCTTCTCCAACAACTCAGTTCAAAAGCAGCAGTTCTTCAGTGCTCACTTTTCTTTAAAAAGTATAACAAGATGTAAAATTCACTCAGTTCAGTTCAGTTGCTCAGTTGTATCCAACTCTTTGCGACGTCATGGACTACAGCATGCCAGGCCTCCCGTCCATCACCAACTCCCACAGCTTGCTCACACTCATGTCCATTGAGTCAGTGATGCCATCTAACCATCTGAACCTTTCTTGTCCCCTTTTTCTCCTGCCTTCAATCTTCCCCAGCATCAGGGTCTTTTCCAAGAAGTTAGTTCTTTGCATCAGGTGGCCAAAGTATTGGAGTTTCAGCTTCAGCATCAGTCCTTCCAATGAATATTCAGAACTGATTTCCTTTAGGAATGACTGGTTATATCTCCTTGCAGTCTAAGGGACTCTCAAGAGTCTTCTCCAACAACACAGTTCAAAACCATCAATTGTTTGACACTCAGTTTTCTTTATAGTCCAACTTTCACATCCATACATGACTATTGGAAAACCATAGCTTTGACTAGATGGACCTTTGTTGGCAAAGTAATGACTCTGCTTTTTAGTATGCTGTCTAGGTTGGCCATAGCTTTTCTTCCAAGGAGCAAGTGCCCTTTAATATTGTGGCTGCAGTCACCACCCTCGGTTATTTTGTAGCCCAAGAAAATGAAATCTGTTGCTGTTCTCACATTTTCCCCATGTATTTGCCATGAAGTGGTGGGGCCAGATGGCACGACTTTAGTTTTTTGAATGTTGAGTTTTAGCCAATGTTTTCACTCTCTTCTTTCACCTTCATCAAGAGGCTCTTTAGTTCCTCTTTGCTTTCTGCCATAAGGGTGGTATCATCTGCATATCTGAGGTTGTTGATACTTCTCCCAGCAATCTTGGTTCCAGCTTGTGAGTCATCAAGCCCTGCATGATATAAAAGCATGATATACTCTGCATTTAAGTAAAATAAGCAGGGTAACAATATGCAACCTTGACGTACTCCTTTCCCAGTTTTGAACCAGTCTGTTGTTCCATGTCCACTTCTCACTGTATCTTCTTGACCGGCATACAGATTTCTCAAGAGGCAGGTCAAGTGGTCTGGTATTCCCATCTCTTTCAGAATTTTCCACATTTTGTTGCGATCCACACAGTCAAAGCCTTTGGCATAGTCAATAAAGCACAAATAGATGTTTTTCTAGAACTCTCTTGCTTTTTTGATGACCCGATGGATGTTGGCAATTTGATCTCTGGTTCCTCTGCCTTTTCCAAATCCAGCTTGAACATCTGGAAGTTCATGGTTCACGTACTGTTGAAGCTTTGCTTGGAGAATTTTGAGCATTACTTTACTAGCATGTGAGATGAGTGCAATTGTGTGCTAATTTAAGCATTTTTTGGCATTGCCTTTCTTTGGGAAAACTGACCTTTTCCAGTTCTCTGGCCACTGCTGAGTTTTCCAAATTTGCAGGCATATTGAGTGCAGAACTTTCACAGCATCATCTTTTAGGATTTGAAATAGCTCAACTGGAATTCCATCACCTCCACTAGCTTTGTAGTGATGCTTCCTAAGGCCCACTCGACTTCACATTCCAGGGTGTCTGGCTCTAGGTGAGTGATCACACCATCGTGGTTATCTGGGTCATGAAGATCTTTTTTGTATAGTTCTTCTGTCTATTGTTGCCACCTCTTCTTCATATCTTCTGCTTCTGTTAGGTCCATAGCACTTCTGTCCTTTATTGAGCCCATCTTTGCATGGCATGTACCCTTGGTATCTCTAATTTTCTTTAAGAGATCTCTCATCTTTCCCATCCTATTGCTTTCCTTTATTTCTTTGCATTGGTCACTGAGGACGGCTTTCTCATCTCTTCTTGCTGTTCTTTGAAACTCAACATTTAAGTGAGTATAGCTTTCCTTTCTCCTTTGACTTTCACTTCACTTCATAGCTATTTGAAAGGCCTCCTCAAACAACCATTTTGCCTTTTTGCATTTCTTTTTCTTGGGGATGGTCTTGATCCCTGCCTCCTATACAATGTCACGAACCTCCTTCCATAGTTCATCAGGCACTCTGTCTATTAGATCTAATCCCTTGAATCTACTGCTCATTTATACTGTATAATTGTAAGGGATTTGATTTAGGTCATACCTGAATAGTCTAGTGGTTTTCCCTACTTTCTTCAATTTAAGTCTGAATTTAGCAATAAGGAGTTCATGATTTGAGCCACAGTCAGCTCCTAGTCTTATTTTTGTTGACTGTTTAGAGCTTCTCCATCTTTGGCTGCAAAGAATATAATCAGTCTGATTTCAGTGTTGGCCATCTAGTGATGTCCATTTGTAGAGTCTTTTCTTGTGTTGTTGGAAGAGGGTGTTTGCTATGACCAGTGCGTTCTCTTGGCAAAATTCTACTAGCCTTTGCCCTGCTTCATTCTGTACTCCAAGGCCAAATTTGCCTGTTACTCCTGTTTCTTGACTTCCTACTGTTGTATTATAGTCCCTTATAATGAAAAGGGCAATTTTTGGGTGTTGGTTCTAGAAGGTCTTGTAGGTCTTCATAGAACCATGAGTTTCAGCTTCTTCAGTGTTACTGGTTGAGGCATAGACTTGGATTACTGTGATACTGAATGGTTTGCCTTGGAAACGAACAGATCATTCTGTCTTTTTTGAGATTGCAGCCAAGTACTGCATTTTGGACTCTTTTGTTGACTATGATGGCTACTCCGCTTCTTCTAAGGGATTCTTGCTCACAGTAGTAAATATAATGGTCATCCGAGTTAAATTCACCCATTCCAGTACATTTTAGTTCGCTGATTCCTAATATGTTGATGTTCACTCTTGCCATCTCCTGTTTGACCACATCCAATTTGCCTTGATTCGTGGACCTAAGATTCCCATTTCCTATGCAATATTACTCTTTACAGCATCGGACTTTACTTCCATCACCAGTCATACCCACAACTGGATGTTGTTTTTGCTTTGGCTCCATCTCTTCATTCTTTCTGGAGTTATTTCTCCACTGATCTCCAGTAGCATATGTAAAATGTAAAATTAATTTTAGTAATTTATTTAGAACACTATCATTTCAACATGTAATCGATAATCAGTATAAAAGTATTACTGAGATAGTCACATTAATTTGTTTCATATTGTCTTTGAAATCCAGCGTGTCTTTTACACTCAGCCCATCTCAAGTTCTCAGTTGCTGTGTAATTGGAGTCCCTGAGTGGGACAGGGCAACGTGGGAAGGTTTATTTACTTATTTATTATTTATTTGTGACAATCTTGAAGATCTCTTTGTGAGTATATTTTAGCATGACCACTTAATAACGTGCCAAGGTATTATTTCAAAGAAATATAATTAATGCTCATGAATCTGTGACCTTATAAAAATAGTTAAAGCATCCATTTTTCCAATAACTAAAATATTTAAAAGGTGAACATATGGTGTTTATATGCAAAAGTGGCCTATTTTAATACATTTCATTTTCCCCAGCTTAAGAATGCTTCATATTTGTTAGGTGTAGAAAAATTGGAAACTACCAAAATATAGACGGAAGAAAAAAGTCATCCACAGCTCCAGTACACATACGCTTGCAGACATTGCTAATGTATTGATGCATTGCCATACTTGATACACTATTGTAACACAGTTTTGTGTTCTCCTGTGACAATATTTTAATACAGATTTCTTCATCATAGTATAAACTAACAACTGTCATGTTTAATGAATTTTTAAAAATCTGACTGATGAGTCAGAGTTTACGTAACATAAATATGCCAAAGGAAGCTCTTTTCAAGTTTTCACTGTCCATGAATACTCCGTAGGCAATTGAGCATCATTTCTTCATAATAGTTTCTGAGACTTCGTATAGATGTCTCAATCTAAGTCATCAAAGTTTCTCACTTGCTTTAAAGGATGCAAGACTGCCTTGCAGAACTGCAGACGTGTTGATCAGGAAAAGGATCTGTTTCTCCCTTTCCATCCTCGAGTGCATTAATTTTGCTTTTAAAATTCTGTCTCACCTTCACGGTCTCGAACTTTGGGTGCAGCACCTAGTGGAGGAGTGGTAGCAGGCACTCTCGCTTCCCATCCCCGCGGACGCTCCTAATCCCTACCCTCTAACGCTGACAGGGATGGTGGCGTCTGCTAGCTGTCCATCAAAGGGCTTAGAAAAGCACATTCCGTTCCCAGTTTGCTAGTGGGGATGCTTTGTTAGCATGATTTAGAGGCACCTGGGAAGACTGGTCAGCTCCGTGGCCCAGAACCACTTATCTCTAGAGCTGTATGATGAGAAATGCCCGTTAGAATATACATGGTTTTCTCAGATTACATACGCTTGCTGTCTGAAGGCCAAGAAAAGAACTAGACCTTATCTGTCTGCTGAGAAAACTGTGTGCAGGTCAAGAAGCAACAGTTGGAATCAGACATGGAACAACGGACTGGTTCAAAATTGGGGAAGGAGTACGTCAAGGCTGTATGTTGTCATCCTGCTCGTTTAACTTATATGCAGAGTACATCATGTGAAATGCTGGGCTGGATGAATCACAAGCTGGAATCAAGATTGCCGGGAAAAATATCCACAACCTAAGATATGCAGATGATACCACTCTAATTGCAGAAAGCAAAGAGAAACTAAAGAGCCTCTCAATGAGGGTGAAAGAGGAGAGTGAAAAAGCTGGCTTAAAGCTCAACATTCAAAAAACTAAGTTCATGGCACCTTGTCCCATCACTTCATATCAAATAGATGGGGAAAAAGTAGAAACAGTAACTGATTTTATTCTGGGGGGGTGCTCCAAAATCACTGTGGACAATGACTGCAGCCATGAAGTTAAAAGATATCTGCTCCTGGGGAGGAAAGCTATGACAAACAAAGATAGCATATTAGAAAGCAGAGACATCACTTTGCCAACAAAGGTCCATCTAGTCAAAGCTAAGGTTTTTCCGGTAGTCATGTGTCGATGTGAGTGTTGGATCATAAAGACAGCTGAGCATGGAGGAATTGATGCTTTTGAACTGTGCTGCTGGAGAAAACTCTTGAGAGTCCCTTGGACTGCAAGAAGATCAAACCAGTCAATCCTAAAGGAAATCAACCCTGAATATTCATTGGAAGGACTGATGCTGCAGCTGAAGCTCCAATACTTTGGCCGTCTAAGCAAAGAGCCATCTCACTGGAAAGGATTCCCTGATGCTGGGAACGATTGAGTGCAGGAGGATAAGAGGTGACAGAGGATGAGATGGTTGTTTGGCATCACCAGTTCAATGGACATGAGTTTGCACAAACTCCAAGAGACAGTGACGGACAGGGAAACTTGGCTTGCTGCCATCCATGGGATGCAAACAGACATGACTTAGTGACTGAACAACAACATCTTTAAAAAAACTGCATCAGGAATCTCAAAATACTGTGTGTGTCTCTAAAAGTCCCTGTAGTTTGTGGCCACATTTTTTACAATAATATTTGTTGAATGCATGTAAATGTGCTTCCAGTTAGTATTCTGAGAAACTTGAAAGCTTAACGTCTGAATACTTAGTTATTAGGTGCAGTTTTGGAGATGTAGATTTGGGTAAAATCTTCCTAAGTGGCTTTGTAAAAGGATGGTTTTTCATTTTTTTTCTTGGCAACATTTACCTTTCAGTGTTGAAGGTGGTAAGCAGGGGCAGACCAGGTGTTTTGGACTGTGAAATTTATACAGAGTTAGTCTGCACTTTAAGGAAAAGAATACAAAGTCACCGGCAGGAGTTAGGGCTGGAGCCTTGGGAGAATTTGTTGAACGAAGGCCCTGGAGCTCTAGCCTCTCAGCTCAGGCAGCCCTGCCATCAGGAAGAAGGGAAATATGAGTGCTTCCCTGAGAATCAAACCTTGAATTTTCCCTTGTGATAATAATCTGCTGGTCTTGAGTTTTATTTCCAGCTTCCTTGTTCCTCTGGCATCAACACAAATGCCTTTTATAGAGACAACATATTATTCACTCTTTTAAGGAAAATAAGTATTCATTTCAGGCCGCATTATCCTCAGTAGAGGGGATTTTTTTTTTAATTGGAAATGAACGTTGACTCTCTCCTGATCTAATTGGCCTATTTGCATTCGTTCCCTGTGATAGACAACTCTGCTCGTAGATTTCCAGTGCTGTGTGGGCAACTTGGGGGAATGCATCAGGGACGTTGCTGCAAGACCTTGCCCATGATGGACACTCAGAAAGGTCCCCTGATTCCGGAAAAGGAAGACTGGATGCACCGTGGGAAGTGGAGATGGGGTTCTACCATTCATCTCAGAAGGAGGAAGGCAGGTGACTGTGGGCAGAGTGTCGCCCTTGAGATCCCGAGAAGGAGGCATATGGATAGTGACGTATGAGAGAGGAGGCATCCTCGGAGGAGAACTCCACCTTGTAGCTGCGGCGTCGTGTTGGACGCCGAAGGTCAGGACATGGATGTCGAGACAGGAGGGGAAGGGCAGGGCCACAGCGTCCGTGTGGATGCCGTGGATGACAGACTGTCCTTTATGGACGGGAGCCCTGACCAGCGTGCCTCTGGCTGCAGAGCGTCCGGTGACAAGTCCCAGCGCCGCTGTCCTGGGCTGGTCACAGGTGCCTCCGCAAGGCTACGCAGGTGGACATGTGGTTGTGTCCACACAACGAGAATGGGTGTGTGTGTGTGGGTGTGCCCATTCACCTTGCCGCAGGCACGGTGTTATGCGTAGCTTAGAGTTTAAGGCTGCAAGCTGCCTCTGTTCCACCGGGGGACCAAGGGAGGCTGTCTCATCTGGGGATTCCCAGTGGAAACTCCTGATAGAAGGAGGAACTGCCCCCTAAGAGACCAGCTTCCCCAGGTGATGAATGGTGAGGAGTGATTGGAAGTGGGTTTGCACGCCTTTGCTTTGAGGGTCATGGCTGCCTGAGACCCACAGCCCTGAATGCAGCCGTGTTTGATGGCTTCGGACCATGTAAGGCCACTTCCCTCACACAGTCGGGTGGGTCTGTTGAAGCCTGACCGTCCTTGGGGACACAGGATGAATTGCCTTCCTCTTGGGTCCATCTTGACTTTCCGTATGCTTTGTTTGGCATTTTCATGGATTCCGGGCTCATGCAGCCGTGGTCTTCTCTTTGCATCAGGCACAGTGAACATGTAGCTGTCTCACCAAGTGTCCCTTCTCCCAGGGACCCTTCACTTTGCTGTTGGCACTGATGGTTTAGGTCTTCTCTGGCCTTTCCTGGGGCTGCTGTAGCCCATGATCAGTCTGGGCGAGGCGACAGCCTCCCTGGAACTCCCTGGCAGGAATGACAGTTGCGGGTGAATGTCCTGCACCAAGCATCCTATGCCCCTGCCCCCTGCCCCCCGCCCCCCACCCCCTGCCCCCCGCCCCTGCCCCCTCCCCCCCGCCCCCTGCCCCCTCCCTCCTCCCTCTGCCCCTTTGTAAAGCTAGCACCTGTGCAGATGCCTTAAACTTGTAAGGAAGCTGATAAGCTTTTACTTGAGCGTGAACTATATGCAGACACCTTATCAGGGCCTTGCCATGGATGGGCCTGAGCTCCCCGAACCCTCATGGCCTCTGTGACTCAGGAAGAGCTTCTTCACTGCCCTGGGGGACAGTTGTTTCCCGGGGAGGCTGGGCTGGTTTCCAGGAGGCAGTGTTGAGCCAGATCACTTGGGCTTCTGGGCTCCCTGGACCAGTCTGCGTGTGAGAGAAGAACTGCTCCCCACTGTTCCTGCATCAGCCCCCCAACCCCGATGGACACCTTGATTCTGCAGACACGTTTTCATCTCACCAGGGTATCGGTTCTACAAGGACAGGCAGGAGTGCCCCCTATTGGCTGAACCATGGATTCCGCGCAGCTCATTTCAGCAGCAGCTGCATTTGATGAGAACATGGGTGTGACAGTTCCTGCCTCAGAGGCTCCTGTCCTCAAACACCGAGCATCTTCGCTGGGGGTATGGATGGAGCCCTGGTCCGGAGGCTGTCTCCCAGGAGTGCTGGGGTTCTGAGCAGCGGTGCGATCAGTGTGGATGCGGCCCATGAAAGCCCCTCCGGCGAGTGTCCGTGGGACCCGCTGAGCAGCCCGGTGATGGCCGCGCCCTGTCCCCCGGGGACGCAGGAGACCGCCCACTGCTGGCCGGCGCCAACGAGAACGGTGTGTCGGTGTCTCCATCACGAGGCAGTCAATCATCTTAATTTTATAACGGAGAGACACACGAGCCAGCAGGAAAACCCCTGAAAACCGTCAGCTCGTCGATGGTGTCGCTGTCAAAATGTGTCTCTGTAGAGAGGGACGGGGCTGGGCATTATTCCTGGGCTTCACAGCTGCCGCGGGAGGTGACGAGACCCGTGAGTGGTGCCTGTAAGTCCTGCGTGCTGAACATAATGAAGCGGCTAGAAGCAGCTGCCTGGTGATGGGCAGGTCGTGTCGGTAAACGTCTCACCGAAGCCCTCCCCACGCCTGTTGTTGTGCACACACGCAGCCCGTGTCCTTTTCAAGGTCACCAAAAGCTCGGGCTGCCTGGGAGGAATGGAATCCACCTGCTGTGACTTTCACAGGGAAATGCCTTTGTTTCCAGGCAAAAGGTTGTGTTTTTGCCACTGCCACTGCATTCTGTAGAAAATGACCGTCTTTTCAGGGACAGCTGCATGCACCCTGGGAGCTCCCTGGGGCAGGCGTGGCCTGCTCCCAGCACTGACCCCTGTAGGAATGAACTTGGGTTGGAGAATCTGCTTGGACCCACTGAGATCACTCAACCGCTTCTGGAATAAATCCTTCAGGAGATGAAGGCTGGCTGCGAACCTCTGGGTTGATGTGCATGTATTCAGCGCCTGCTGCATCCACCATACCTGGACATGTGCTGCGAACACCATCCTGCCCTCAAGGAGGTTGTTAATGTACGTGGTCTCGAGTGTTTCCACGGAAAGTGAGGCTGGGTGGGGGGGCGTTATTCTGCTGAGCCTGCCCTGCGGTCCAGCTCGGCCGGGGATGTGGACATGTCACAGTCCCTCCCCCTGTCGCACACCCCACACCTTCCCCGAGGGGGCTGGGGGTCGGAGGGGGGCCTGGGCTGTCAGGCCCCTTAAGTATTACTGTCCAGTGGTCCACTGTTTGCTAATGAAGACGGTTGTTGCCCCTTCTCCCCCGCTTTTCTTCACTGACTCTGTTCATTATGTCAGGATGTTTAGATCACCCAGTATTACCAGCAAGTTGTTCTTTGGGTCCTGTATTAATCTCTGACTTTAGTAGTGAATATTCAAACTTGCACAGCACGTTACATGACATCACGGAAACAGCAATAAATTAGGATGTCTACCCCGGTGCACAGAGGTAGTGAGCTTGCCCCGTCCTAGCATGAGCTGCCTCATCTGTGCTCGCCTGTACCGTCTGTGGTGGGGACGGGGGGCTGGTCACCCCCCCCCACCCCAGGCTGTGACGCGGCTCCAAGCGTGACTCTGCCCAGATGCGTGGGCTTGTGCCCAGGCGGGCAGGTGCTGGTTCACCAACCAGCGGGCCCAGGGCACTCTCACAGCGTGTGCCCTCAATGTCCCCGACAGAGACACACGTCGAAGCCACACCTGCTCCTCTCCGCGTGGGAGGGGACTCGGCTGGGAGGGGAAGGGGCCGGACTACTCCTGGCTGGGACTCGGTGCCAGGGTCAGCGCGGGGAGCACCTGTCATGCCCCGGGCAGGGACGAGGCGCTGGAGGGCCCCTCCGTCTCCCCGCGGCAGGGCATCTCTGGCACCGCTGCGGGGCCTTCAGGGCCTGTGCCCACAGCCTGCGTGTGTCAGGGGCCAGTGGGGCATCCCAGTGCTGGGGTGCGAGTGCAAATGTGTACGGACGTGCAGACGAAGGTGGAGTAAGACGCGTCAGGTGGCAGCAGAGCCTCCTTGGGAAGGGCTGGTTCCTGAAGTTTTAAGTGAGACGAGCTGACTGCAATCTGCCTTTGCAGAGCAGGTCTGCACCAGACATGCCCGCCAAGAGTGGGTTCTGTGCTAGAGCGAGGAGATTTGATGGGAAAGTCATCTTCTGAGTGTCTGAAATGAGGGGAGGCAGAGAGGCAAACAGCTGAGATGGGTTTAGCAGAAGTGAACACGTGCATTTGGGAGCCAGGCTTGTGCTACAGAATTAAGTCGGATGGACCCCTAACCCAGTAGAGATCCTCTGCTCTGGGGAAAAATGTTCTTTTCCCTTTTGGGTTCATGTAGCCAAATAACAAAACTGAAACTGAAATCTCTGCAGCGCCTGGCTTCGCAGATAGTGTTAGCGGTAAAGAACCTGCCTGCCAGTACAGAGGGCATAAGAGACATGGGTTCAATCCCTGGGTCAGGAAGACCCCCTAGAGAAGGAAACAGAACCCACTCCAGCATTCTTGCTTGGAGAATCCCATGGACAGAGGAGCCTGGTGGGCCACAGTCCATGGAGTTGGACACGGCTGAGCGACTGACCACACACTTGCATAGCGTTAGCTTTATTCAGTGGCAAAAAATGGAGAAGCAGGGACTTGGTTCACAGATGGATTTCTCACCCACATGGTGAGGGATTTGATTTTAAGGTAAAGAGGGGGGACGGGGTGTGAGGCTAGTGATGGGGAGGGGATGCAGTAGTCTCCTGGGAATGGCCGTGGTTCCCAGGGAGCGGGGAACCGTCCCTTCTCATCTGTTTTTGGCTCTGTGATTTCCGGTCAAGGCCATTGGCACCTGTCATTGAGCTATTAATGTAGTAACATCTGCGGAGAATGAGCTCAGGTTCATTCCCATCTTGGTTCCATCTGGTTTTTTATTTTCTCTCCGAAAGAGAAGCTTCCTTTCTTGGTCTCTAGACTGGACATAAAGGTTCACCTTGGTTCCTATTGGGGGGCAGGAGGGGGAGGTCCTGATGGAGGATCCAGGGTCAGCTCTGGCAACACTGGTGCGACCCCATGAGCAGACATCACCCTGCTCTGTGGGACCAGAGGCTGGACTTGGCACTGAGCGTCCTTTTAGGAACTGAATGATCCTTTAGAATATGGAGATGTGGGTCCTTCCAGACAGGCTGGTTCCCAGTCCTCCCTTTCTGGGGCCTCCGGGTCTAGGACCCCGAGGCTGGTGCACAGGCTGCCCAGCGGGGCAGTGAGGGGACGAGACTCGGAGGTTTGTCACCCCAGCGTGACCTGCCCAGACAGCATGCTGCTGTTCTTGACTCCAGACGTGGGAAACGGGAGATTTGAATGGAGAGTTTTCCTTCTCCTGGTGCATTCCTCACAGCTGGGAGCCCTCTGACCGCTGACTGTTGCTTGGGGGCAAATCCTGACATTGTCTTCTTCTTTCTTGGAAAGATGGAGAAGAGAGCTTTCTGAGGACTCCCCATCTTGTGGCCCCTCCCATCATGGCTGGGCTGGACCTGGGCATTGCAGGTCTCTGGGACCCCTGGGGAGGCAGACACACACATCAGCGGTTGTGTTAAAAGGGGGCACAGCAGTGGGTGCTTGGGTCGAGGGCAGTGTCAGAGCCCCGCTCCGCAGCAGGAGGTGGTGTGTATGAGACCCTGTTCCCTGTGGGTCTGCATGTAACTGGGGGCTGCGGGCAGCCGGGAAGAGCTACCTGGGGAAGGGGTGATGCTTGCCCACGGTGGTGGGCGGCCGGCAGTCCCAGTAAGGGGAGTAGAGTCCCCTCTGCACTCAGGTTACTAGGACGCCTGGGCCACAGTCTGGAGGAGGGAGCAGGGTGATGTCAGCGGCCAGACTGCTAGTGTCACCCTCTCACCACCCACGTGGGGTTCCAGCAAACAGACTCCGTCATCACGAGTGCTGGCTGGGTGCCGGGTGGCAGAGAAGACAAATGCGGGCGTCCTGGGCAGCTCACACCCAGCCAGAGCTGGTCCAGAGACAGGCACTTTGGGGGCAGCGTGAGAGCATCCTGGGAGCTTGGTAACCAGCCAGCCCAGCTCCTGGGTTTGCTTCTTCAGCACGTGGAAAACTTGACCAAAACCAGGAATCGGACATCTCCTTCAGAAAACCGCCAGAACGGCAAACACCAAGAAAGACAAACAAGATCAAACACTCGGGCAGGAGCTGGGCTCTGGCTTGTCCTGTGGACACCAAGACCCATCGCTGCTCTTCCTGAAAGCAGCTGGGTAAATGCTGACGGACTTCCTTATTCCCCGCAGCTAGAGGTCAGGGCGCAGGGACACACGCCCTCGGCGGACAGGGCAGGAAGGAAGAGCCTGAGTTCTGATTCCGTCCCCTTGTCCTTCCCTCTGCTCGCGTGTCAAAGCCACGGTGTCACCGAAGACCCCAAACCCGCCTTCCGTGTGTGAACACAGGCGAAGCCCCGCATGTGGACAGCTGTGTGAAGTCGCCTCCTGACCACACACTTGTGTTTGCAGAAATAATTACCAGTTGGCACATACCTCGCCTGGAGGATTCCACCGCAGCTGAATCATATGCCAAACAAAGAAAGAAACTGATGACTGTCTGTTCTTCAGGGACGTGGCCGAGCAGAGAGCACGGCATCTCCTGTGTATCAGGCGAGCGTCCTCTTCATCAGAAGACCCGCCCCGTCCTGCTGTTTCTGCCGCACCCTCTGCAGCCCGAGATGAGGGTCTTTCTCTCCACGGTGTCTTCAGCATCTGATGCTCCAGGCGAGGCCTTCACCCTGCTCTTCTGGACAGATACGGGAGTGAGATCTCTAGCGTCTTACGTACCCTGCAGCCCACTGGTGGTCAAAATTCTGGGGACCCTCCAGTGCCAGGGCAAGCCCTCCACAGCAGGGACACGGCGGGGGTCTTCTCCAGCACTGCCGCTCCCCTCTCCCCCCGCCGAACGCGGCCACTGACGGAGACCCCGGGGCTGAGAGTCCAGGGCAGGCCTGAGAGGAAGAGAAAACCCAGGAGACCGGAACAGACTGGGCCACCCAGCCCGCATGGACACCCCTGAATGTGCAAGGCACCTGACGGGCAGCTCAGCCAGGATGGTTCTAGAGCCCCTGCCTGTCCCACCATCCCAGGCCACTGGCCTTTCTCTTCCTTTTTTGTTCTATTGATCTTGGGAAAAGCAGAGTCTAGCTGCCACTGGGCTCTGGGTTTGGAGGCTGGTGAGGGGAGAGTCCAGTGGTCAGCACGCCCGTGAGCACAGAGCCTGCGCTTCATCGCCTGCGAGGCCCCTTCAGCATATCGGTGGCCCGAGGCCCCTGTGCAGACCACAGGGTGGGCCCTGGTGGCTCAAAGGAGACCCCCCTCCAGACGCTGCAGCCCACCCAGGGGGAGGGAGCAGGGCGTGTTCAGCCAGAGGGACCCCAGCACCCGCCCTGCCCGGGGCAGACGCACCTGGCCTGAGGGTCAGTGCGGACTTTGTCCGGGACCCCTGTGAGTCCCCTGAATCTCGGTGAGTCCCACACTCTGGTTGCAAACAAGGGCCGTGGAGGTTCTCCTGCATGTGGCTCCCTGGGGTTACTCAGAGCAGAAAGCAAGCAGTGCTTCTTTGCACGTTCGGCCCTCAGAGGAGGAGCTGGCAGGTGGCGGCCGTGATGGAAGTGGCAGAACGAGCCGTGAACCCGACCCGTGAACCCGAGGCTGCCGGCCGCCTCCAAGGGAAGCACACGGTTAATTACTGTTTTGCTTAAAACATTGATTTTTATAAGTAATCCTTACGGGAGAGCATTTCTGGCTTATCTCTTAGCTGGCTTAGCAGGTTTTTTTTTTCTTATTTTTTTTGGCTGGACCTCTTATCTCAGTTTATTTACTCAACTAAAGGATTCTCTGCAGTCCTTTGGGAAAAGCAAGTTATGATAATAACTTATCAGTTGACACAATTTATCGAGTGCCTGCTGGTCTTCCAAGGCTCGGCTCAGAGGTCCCTCCTGGGGAACAGCTGGCTTCCCAGGGCCCGTCCGCCCCGCGCGCCTCCTGGCTGGTGTCCACGGGCAGTGTGTCCCTGCGGGCGATTATCTTTCGCATCAGTGCCTCCCGTGGCCTCATCTTTCCTGCCCCAGGCTGCGTGCAGTCTGACAGATAGAGACGCTCCATAAACACCTGACCTGGGGGCCGGGGGATGGAGAGGGGAGGGATGCTGCCAGTGGCTCCCACCCGCACTGGCCTCCAGACGGGGGTCGCTGGGGGCTCCTGAGCCGCCCCCTCCCGTCGCGTGCTGCCTCTCCCACCTGCCCGCCGGGGTTCGCTCACCTGTGCTCTGTGTCTTGGAGGTCGGGAACCACACCCAGTACCTGGCTCTAGCGTCCACACCCAATGCTCCTGAGCAAGGCTGCAGCTGGTGGGAGCCTGGCGGTGACAAGATCCCTGCTTTCCATCTCATCTTGCCCACCAATTATGACAGTATTTTGTCGACATCGATTATTAACTTTCTATTTCCACGATAATACACAGTCGATTTTGGGATCTAACTAGTGAGTAGTGCATTTTTATATGTACCCAAATGGATACTAAACAGGTTAAAAGCTATCTTTCTGAGTTTTTTTTTTTTTTTCAAGAAGCAGATAAGGTTTGCTTTTCTTTTACTCCTTTGGTTGAATCATAATCTTTGACGGCAAATCTCGCAAAGATAAAACTCTTCCCACATACCCATCTGTAAAATGCTCTTGCCTTGGCAACTGTTTACATCACTGTTAGTTACTTTCTCATCCTTTGCTTCAAGACCATCTTCGTTTTGAATGAAAGATAAAGTTATTCAACAAATTCGAGAGGAGCCTACCACCAAGGTCTCTGACCGAAGCTTCGAGAATCGCAGTTCTTTGAAGCCCTGTGTCACAGCAGCAGACTTGATTCCGAACAGGACCAAGGACTTAAATTCCAGTGACAGCCCCGGTGGTAAAATAATCGACAGGAGTCCCGGAGGAGGGAAGCTGAATTTACAAAGAAATATTTGTGTAAAACCTCAGCGTGTGGCTTTCCCCACTGCCCTCAAAGTCATCCATGAAGCTTGGAACCAGCTTTACCCAAACTCCTGTTAAGGCTGGTGTTTTGATCTCTTCCCATGAATCTCAGATGCTCTTAATGATATTTTGAATGGTGAATCTTTTCCAGAAGGCTTTCAATTGACTTTGCCCAGATCCACCAGAGAAATCATCATCTATGGCAGCTATAGCCTTATGAGGGGCTTTCCAGGTGGCTCAGTGGTAAATAATTGACCTCTCAATGTAGAAGACAGGCTCAGTCCCTGGGTCGGCAAGATATTCTGGAGGAAGAAATGGCAACCCACTCGAGTATTCTTTCCTGGGAAATCCCAGTGTAGAGGAGCCTGGGGGCTACAGTCCATGGGGTCGCAAAGAATCAGACACAACTGAGCATGCAGCAGCAGCTTTATGAAATGTAATTCCTAAATAATAAGACTTAAAAGTCGAAGTGACTCCTGTTTCAATGGGCTGTAGAATGGATGCTGCGTTGGCAGGCATGAAAACATTAATGTCCTGTCTGTCTCCATCAAAATTTCTGGGTGACCAGGTACATTGTCAATGAGCAGTAATATTTTGAAATAAATCCAGTTTTATTTTTCTGAGAAGTAG
Source organism: Alces alces (assembly GCA_015832495.2). Classification (NCBI taxonomy): domain Eukaryota; kingdom Metazoa; phylum Chordata; class Mammalia; order Artiodactyla; family Cervidae; genus Alces; species Alces alces. Next base: position 1,774,130 of record JADEYB020000020.1, read on the forward strand.
GTCTCAGCAGTGGGCTTCAAATGTTCAGTAAACCTGTTGTAAAGAGATGTGCTATTGCTATCCTGTTTATAGAGCACAGGAGGGTAGATTTAGCATAATGCTTAAGAGCCCTAGGATTTTTGGAATGGTGAATGCATTGGCTTTAATTTAAAGTCACCAACTGCATTAGCCCCTAATGAGAAAGTCAGCCTGCCCTTTGAAATTTTGAAGCGTTGACTTCTCCTCTCTAGCTATGAAGGTCCTAGATGGCATTTTCTTCCAACAGAAGGCTGTTTTGTCTACACTGAAAATACATTATTTAGCGTATCACCTTCATGAGTTATCTTAGCTAGCTCTTCCGAATAACTTGCGGCAGCTTCTGCAGCAGCACTTTTAATTGTGTTCAAGAGCGTTTCCTTTGCCTTCGCACCTTGACTAATGGTGCAAGAGGCCTTGCTTTCAGCCTATCTCAGCTTCTGACATGTCTTCCTCACTGTGTTCAGTCATTTCTAGCTTCTGGAGATGAACAGGCAAAGCACACAGGGTTTCTAGTTCTGCATTTGACAAAACTCAAAGGATGTACACACAAATGGTGAACCGTAATGTAAACTGTGGACTTTGGGTCATAATAATGTATCAGTGTTTGTCCATGAATGTAGCACGAATCCAAGTGGATGATAAGAGGGAAGTGTGTGGGAATTCTTTGTACTTTCTGCTCAAGTTGCCTCTAACTTTAAACCTGCTCTATAAAAAATTAAATTAAAAAATCTGTGAATGCCATCATAGTGCATTTGGAAAATACAGAAAGACAGAAATGAAGAGAAACTCAGGAATCTGGCACCGAGAGTGCCCTTCGGTATTTAAAGTGTGAGACGTGCAGCTCTGGGCCTGAGACCAAGAACACACTCGGCATGTAATGAACCAAATGAAGACCGGTTGACCTGGGGACTGTATAGACATGGGAACGACCGTGTGAGAGGCTTTGTCACTGCACCTCGTCCTGGGAGCCGCAGCAGTGCCTCCTCTCTGAGGCAGGCTTGTCCTCTGGCGGCTGTGACCCTGTGACGGCACACAGCTCTGTGCAGAGGTGACGTTTGGGGGGGCTGAGAGCTCATCACACTTATTTCTGGGACAGTGGCCTAGGGCATGGGCTTCCAAGAAAGGGGGTCCCCACACTCCTCTTTTCTCGGTGCTCAAATGCTCCAGGATGAAGGCGCTGTCTGCAGTGGACGCTGGGTATCCCGTGCTGACCCCCTGTCCCCTCTGCAGGTGGCTCTCACAGCAGCCTTAAGCCCATGGGCAGTGGCCCCACCGTGGCCATCGCAGCCGCCGCCACAGCCGTGGTCTCCGTGGACCCCGAGGGGCTTGGGGGCCCGCCCCCCTCCAGGACGCAGCCCTGCCACTTCCTGACCCTGGCGCCCATCAGGATCCCCTTGCGGACCGCACCCTTCCCCGGTAAGTACCCAGCCCGCCTCTCGGAGCCGTGGGCTGGCGAGAGTCCACAGCGTGGCAGCCCAGGCAGTGGCCTGCTGGCCTCCAGGTCCATGGTTTCCTGGGTTCTGGTGTGGGGAGCACCGGGGAGGAATTCCCGGGTGTGCTCATCCGCAGACCACACTCACGGACCTCCGTCCCACTGACCAAGGCCGTGTGGGTCGGGGGTCAACCTGGCATTTTCTGCCATGAAACAAAGTGCAAAGTTTCTATTTGAAGAAACAAGGCACGTCTTTACTTACTCTTCACAGGGAGTGATGCGCATAGAGAAATATCTAATTGTCTGAGGCAGAGCTTGGAAGAAAGCATAGGCAATGTGCTGGAAAAGAATTATGCATCTGAATTAATGAAACAAAAAAGTACACAGCGCAGACTCGCCTGGGGCTCTCACTGAGCCGTCCCTCCTGGGCTGGCCCAAGCCTGTTTTGAGCACATGGGGTGGGTCCCCCCATCACGGCAGGACCTGTGCAGAGGCCCACCAAAGCCCGTGGCTGAGCAGCAAGGGGGCCACCCAGGCACCGAGTTCCTCCATGTAGTCAGGGTGCTGTTCTACGTCCTTGGGGCCAAGGTGTTGTGAGCTGAGGTGCAGGATGAGGGTCTCAGGAAGGACCTGGAAGGCCTGGTCCTGGACTGGTTGTCCTCAGCGTGCACACGCGTGCCTGCTCACTGTCACCAGCAGGCATGTCCCCGGCCGTCCTGGTGAGTGCATGTTTAGGTCCGTCCTTAAATGTCACAAAAGCAGGGTTGATTTGGAATGACATTTAGTAAGTGCTGGAGTCTTGTGAGCTAGTACTATTCATTAGAGTTCTAGGTTTTCACCTAGATACAGTAAGACTTGGATAGAAATTCTGTGGGATTATTAATTCTATACCAGAGTCAATCCTAGAATTGCATGCTAGTCTTGTGTCATTGTTTGTTTAATCGCTGTTGTGTCCAACTCTTGGCGACCTCATGGACTGCAGCCCACCAGGCTACTCTGTCTGTGGGATTTCCCAGGCAAGAGTACTGGAATGGGTTGCCATTTCCTTCTCCAGGGTTACATCATCGATGGCTCTGTTATCAGTGACAGAGACACCACTGGATGGTGATACACACACGCATACACACACATACATGCATCTTTGAGGTAGAAATGGAGATAACCTGGTCTCATTACTTTCTAGATTGGGGGATGTCACTGGTTTTCTGGTCTTGTTTCTAGTGTGAGTGTTGTGGTCTTCTCAACACTGGGCCTGGGCGTGCGTGTTTCTGTGTTAACTTGGTAAATTAGTTGGTCAATAGAAAGTTGTATTCTCAAGAACAGACTCTTATTTCTATTTCAGCGTGTCAGTGAACATGCACTTAGGGTGTAATGGGGGAAATAAATAAAACACATGGATAATCTCTTGTGTGGAACATAATTTACAGCTGTGTCAAGATTTTGGTTAAAATCCATCAGTCCACTGGCATTTATTAAGGATGACTTACTATTTTCTGAGCAAATTAATCTTAGAAAGAACCCAGAACCAAACCCCGTGTACCCCAGGGTCGGCTTCACTCTTCACGTCTCATATGATTTATAAAGCAACATAATCATCAGGCGTCTTTCCGTGTTGATATTGTATAAGGCTCTATAATCAAATTTGCCATCATGTGCGTTCAGTTAGACAAAGGCAGCATCCATGGATCTATCTTGTAGAAGACTGCCAAAGCGGCTGTCAGAGGGGGAAGGGGCCGCACTCAACAGGTGGCTGCTGAAATAGCCTCTGTGGTGAAGATCTATTGGTCCCTCTCTCCTGGAAACCCTGATCATCGCAGGGTTGGAACTGGGGTTTGTCTGGGCCGATGACCCCAGCCTGATGCGCGTCCTCTGGGCTATTTGGCCAGTCCCAGACATCAGTGGTACATGCGGTTCTGGCAGGGCTGCCCCTGGAAGTGGTTCTTGGGGAGGCAGGACCACCTGCCCTCCTAGTCCGGTTGCCCTGGCTTGCTCCTCTTGACATCAGCAGAAGGCATTTGAGAGGGACTGCCTGTGCCCACTTCAGTATTCTTGCCTTGAGAACCCCATGAACAGTATGAAAAGGCAAAATGATAGGATACTAAAAGAGGAACTCCCCAGGTCAGTAGGTGCCCAATATGCTACTGGAGATCAGTGGAGAAATAACTCCAGAAAGAATGAAGGTGTGGAGCCAAAGCAAAAACAATACCTAGTTGTGGATGGGACTGGTGATAGAAGCAAGGTCTGATACTGTAAAGAGCAATATTGTATAGGATCCTGGAATGTTAGGTCCATGAATCAAGGCACAATGGAAGTGGTCAAACAGGAGATGGCGAGAGTTAAGGTCAACATTCTAGGAATTAGCGAACTAAAATGGACTGAAATGTGTGAATTTAACACAGATGACCATTATATCCACTACTGTGGGCAGGAATCCCTTAGAAGAAATGGAGTAGCCATCATGGTCAACAAAAGAGTCTGAAATGCAGTACTTGGGATGCAATCTCAAAAATGACAGAATGATCTCTGTTCGTTTCCAAGGCAAACCATACGATATCACGGTAATCCAAGCCTGTGCCCCAAGCAGTAATGCTGAAGAAGCTGAAGTTGAACGGTTCTATGAAGACCTACAAGACCTTTTAGAACTAACCCCCAAAAAAGATGTCCTTTTCATTATAGGGGACTGGGATGCAAAAGTAGGAAGTCAAGAAACACCTGGAGTAACAGGCACATTTGGCCTTGGAGTACGGAATGAAGCAGGGGAAAGGCTAATAGAGTTTTGCCAAGAGAACACACTGGTCATAGCAAACACCTTCTTCCAACAACACAAGAGAAGACTCTACACATGGACATCACCAGATGGTCAACACTGAAATCAGATTGATTATATTCTTTGCAGCCAAAGGTGGAGAAACACTATACAGTCAACAAAAACAAGACCGGGAGCTGACTGTGTCTCAGATCATGAATGCCTTATTGCCAAATTCAGACTTAAATTGAAGAAAGTAGGGAAAACCACTAGACCATTCAGGTATGACCTAAATCAAATCCCTTATGATTCTACAGTGGAAGTGAGAAATAGATTTAAGGGACTAGATCTGATAGAGAGCCTGATGAACTATGAAATGGAGGTTCATGACATTGTAGAGGAGACAGGGATCAAGACCATCTCCATGGAAAAGAAATGCGAAGAAGCAAAATGGTTGTCTGAGGTGGCCTTACAAATAGCTGTGAGAAGAAGAGAAGCAAAAAGCAAAGGAGAAAAGGAAAGATATTCCCATTTGAATGCAGAGTTCCAAAGAATAGCCAGGAGAGATAAGAAAGCCTTCCTCAGCAATCAATGCAAAGAAATAGAGGAAAACAATAGAATGGGAAAGACTAGAGATCTCTTCAAGAAAATTAGAGATATAAAGGGAACATTTCAGGCAAAGATGGGTTCGATAAAGGACAGAAACGGTATGGACCCAACAGAAGCAGAAGATATTAAGAAGAGGTGGCAAGAATACACAGAAGAACTGTACAAAAAAGATCTTCAAGACCCAGATAATCACGATGGTGTGATCACTCACCTAGAGCCAGACATCCTGGAATGTGAAGTCAAGTGGCCTTAGGAAGCATCACTATGAACAAAGCTAGTGGAGGAGATGGAATTCCAGTTGAGCTATTTCAAATTATGAAAGATGATGCTGTGAAAATTCTGCACTCAATATGCCAGCAAATTTGGAAAACTCAGCAGTGGCCACAGGACTGGAAAAGGTCAGTTTTCATTCCAATTCCAAAGAAAGGAAATATCAAAGAAACCTCAAACACCACACAATTGCACTCATCTCAGATGCTAGTAAAATAATGCTCAAAATTCTCCAAGCCAGGCTTCAGTAATATGTGAACCGTGAACTTCCAGATGTTCAAGCTGGTTTTAGAAAAGGCAGAGGAACCAGAGATCAAATTGCCAACATCTTCTGGATCATTGAAAAAGCAAGAGAGTTCCAGAAAAACATCTCTTTCTGCTTTATTGACTACCTCAAAGCTGTTGACTGTGTGGAACACAATAAACTGTGGAAAATTCTGGAAGAGATGGGAATATCAGACCACCTGACCTGCCTGCTGAGAAATCTGTACACAGGTCAAGAAGCAACAGTTAGAACTGGACATGGAACAACACACTGGTTCCAAATAGGAAAAGGAGTACATCAAGGCTGTATATTGTCACTCTGCTTATTTAACTTATATGCAGAGTACAGCATGAGAAATGCTGGACTGGATGAAGCATAAGCTGGAATCAAGATTGCTGGGAGAAATACCAATAACCTCAGATATGCAGATGACACCACCCTTATGGCAGAAAGTGAAGAGGAACTAAAGAGCCTCTTGATGAAAGTGAAAGAGGAGAGTGAAAATGTTGGCTTAAAGCTCAACATTCAGAAAACTAAGATCATGGCATCTGGTCCCATCACTTCATGGCAAATAGATTGGGAAACAGTGGAAACAGTGGCTGACTTTATTTTGGGGGGCTCCAAAATCACTGCAGATGGTGATTGCAGCCATGAAATTAAAAGACGCTTACTCCTTGGAAGGAAAGTTATGACCAACCTAGACAGCATATTAAAAAGCAGAGACATTACTTTGTCAACAAAGGCCCATCTAGTCAAGGCTATGGTTTTTCCAGTGGTCATATATGGATGTGAGAGTTGGATGGTGAAGAAAGCTGAGCATGGAAGAATTAATGCTTTTGAACTATGGTGTTGGAGAAGACCCTTGAGAGTCCCTTGGACTGCAAGGAGATCCAACCAGTCCATCCTAAAGCAGATCAGTCCTGGGTGTTCATTGGAAGGACTGATGCTGAAGCTGAAACTCCAATACTTTGGCCACCTGATGTGAAGAGTTGACTTATTGGAAAAGACCCTGATGCTGGGAGGGATTGGGGGCAGGAGGAGAAGGGAACGACAGAGGATGAAATGGCTGGATGGCATCACCGACTCAATGGACATGAGTTTGGACAAACTCTTGGAGTTGGTGATGGACAGGGAGGCCTGGCGTGTTGCAGTCCATGGGGTCGCAAAGGGTCAGACATGACTGAGTGACTGAACTGGGCTGTCTAGTTGTGTCTCTTGGGCTCCTGAGCGTAGGGGCTCAGTACTTGCAGTGAGGCGGCTTGGTTCCTCTACATCATGTGAGATCTTAGTTCCCTGACCAGGGGTCAATCCCATGTTCCCTATGCTAGAAGGTGGATTCGTAACCACTGGACCACAAGGGACATCACAAAAGCGTGTAAACTTCAATGTATCTACAGTTGAATAATCCTGTTTTTATCCAGAAGTTAGTCCCTTTTTAGATAAATGATTTAGACTATTTTATTTATGCCCTTGGCTTGGTACCAAAAGCCAGATAGCCTCAGGAGCCCTGTGGTTTAGCTGTATGATTTACAATGGAGGGAAGCGTACCCCCAGGGACACTCACCCACGGCCAGAGGTACTTGTTGGTTGTTGAGATCTGGTGGCTATTGCTGGTGTAGAGACCAGGGATTCAGCCACACACGTGACAGCCCGAGATAGCCCCCATGGGAAGGCTAATCTGGCCCCAGACGTTAGAGGTGCCTCCATGGAGAAGCCCTAGCTCATGGTCTAGACGTCCACCTACATGGTGGAGACCAGGATCAGTGTGTGAAGGAGCTCCGTGGAGAGTTCTGATCCAGTAACTGAAGGACCCAAAAGAAGGCTTGGTGCTGGAAAGAAGATCAGCCACGAGAACAGCTGAATTATATGTTTTTATCATGATTTAGGATTTCACATAAGACACCCTATTTAAAGAACCCCTTGCCCGATTCCACATTCAGTTCAAAAGCGGGTTTTCTCTCCCAGAGCGTTGCTGGCACATGCAGCCCCGTTAGTCCTTGGCACGGCTCTTCTGGACGACCATGCACACCCCGGGTCTCCCGCTGGCTCATGTCGTCTGCGCGGTCGCCGCCCCCACCCAGCCTGTGTGTCGCCTGCTGGCAGGACACGCTGTCCCGTCCCTGCCCAGCCTGAAGCACCATCCAAGACTAACCCTCCAGCAATTGCCTGGACCTCAGCGTCCGTTCTCCTTTGGATGAATACAGATGCTTCCACTTGTTCACGTGATTGCTGTAATTTCTGACGCCGTTTCTCATGCTTGCTCCTGGATCAGGGGCGAGGCCCGGGGAAGGGTGGGCAGAGGGCTCACCTGTAGAGACCTCACTGGAGGGCACTCAGACGTGGGCGGGCAGCTGGTTGAAGAGGGTCAGCAGATGGAGAGGGCCGCCCTTCTTTTTGCTTCCTTCCAGCGGGTCTCAGCTAATGCGTTTTTCCTTATTCCCAACTATCTCTGAAGCCTTGGAATTTTCAGGTTAAGGAAGGAACCTGTTCAGGGGAAAAGCATATCTTGTATCCTATTTTTTAGTTTTAAGGAGAAGGTGGAGTTTATCAGGGGAGAACTGAAGCCATGCTGAAGGATCTGCTGGAAGGACCTGCCTTCTGGCCCTCTCCAGGGGTGGGGGGACGCTCTCCAAGGGGGGCCCTCGGACCTGCACCCCCTCGGTGGACCTCTAGATGTTACAGCGGAGTGGGGGGGGGCACCCACCTTTGGGAGGGTAAAAGCACCACGCAACACCAGCGTCTGCTCCTGTCTGATGAAACAAAGTGATCCTTTTTAAGAATGACGGTATGTAGCTATTTTTAAAACTTCACCCCCCATTTCGTAAGCGTTCGAGTGAAAACGGCAGAGTGTGAGTGACCGCCATGGTCTCCGGTTCAGCAAGTGACTGGTGAACACAGCCGTTAAAAGTGCCATCTGCCTTGGAAGCCATTTACCACCTGTTCTGCTTCCAGAGCCATTTCACGGTCTACGTTTAACATTGTGTCCTGCCACAGAACAGCTGGGAGGTGACTCTTCTTTTCTCTGTCAGGACCTTACCAGCCAGGCTGTACGAAAAGGCAGCGGAGTCGCCAAGCCAGACCACCCCGTGGCCTCTGTGGAGCCGCCTGCCGGTCCTGGCAGTGGGCCCCGCGGCTGCCAAGCCAGGCCACGCAACCACAGTGAGCCAGCCGTCCGGGCGGGCAGCGTCTTCTCTTTCTGCCCGGGAGCTCTTTCCTCCTCCACTCTAATCAAACATGTCATAACACAGATTAACATTTTAGAGGTTTGTAGAGACAGAAATACTGCTGCAGCATAATTGCTCACACCCCAGAGCGCCAGAGACTCAGCTGGCTTCCGTGAGAAAGACATATGTGTTTCTAATGGGGAGAATGAGCCGCTTTTGGTAGAAAACTTATTGGATTTACACAGACGAGAGAGGACTTTGTCTAGTTTGTTATCCACAAGTGAACTCATGTTATGGATGCAAGATAAAACTCGTCAAGCAGGTGTTGGGACGTTTGGGCCACGTTGAGTGCAGAATTTTCTCAGTGGAGATCCAGCTGTGAACCCTTCCTATCAACAAGCCGGCCTATTTTAGGTCGTCCATCTAGAAAATTCCCCTGGGACCTACCTGGCGCCACCTTCCCCGAGGAACTCCCATCACTCGAGATGCATTTGCCATCCACACTGTTAGCTCCAGTTCACTCTTCCTTTGAAAAGAATTGGCAATCCAGCCTGCACACAAAAACATGTCTATGTTTATGCCACGAATAAAGAACGCTGATACAATAGACCCCCAGTACCTCCCTCTGAGCCCAAGAAATAGCTGTTTCTGTCCCCAGCTCTCCTGGGAGCCGCGACCCTCCCCAGGAATAATTATCTCCTGAATAGGGGCCAGTCATAGCTGTGCTGTTTTTCAGAAGCATGTTTACATAGAAGCATTATTTCTAAACAATGTATTTCAGAGTTTAGGCGCTTTCTGAATTTTACATAAATGTAATCATAGTCTGTGCATTCTTCCGTGATTGCCTTTTTTGCTCAAAATGATGCAGTGTTTTGTTGCTGTTTTCTTGTCGTTTTTTTCTGTAAAGTCCCTGCTGGCGCTGGCAGCTGCAGCGCCGTCAGGCTCACTGTGGTGTTGTTTGCTGGCCTGTGTGAATCCACACGGATTCCTGCCGCTGTGGGAAAGCTGCCCCCTTTCCGCTGGAAGCCTCTCCCTCTCCTTCTGAGAGTCCTTCTGGGGTGGGAGGGGCATCTGCACAGATTTGGAGAGCCCGGGAGTGCAGGGCCCTTGCTCTCTGCCGTGTCCCAAGTGCACTCATCCTGTTGTTGTCCAGCCGCTAAGTCAGCCCCGACCCTGCGCCCCCAAGGACTGCAGCGGGCCAAGCTCCTCTGTCCTTCACTGTCTCCAGGAGTTTGCTCAGACTCATGACCACTGAATCAGTCAGTGACTCTATCCAACCATCTCATCCTCTGTCTTCCCCTTCTCCTCCCGCCTTCAATCTTTCCCAACATCAGGGCCTTTTCCAGTGAGTTAGTTCTTCGCATCAGGTGGTCAAAGTATTGGAGCCTCAGTTTCAGCATCAGTCCTTCCAATGAACACCCAAGACTGATCTCCTTTAGGATGGACTGGTTGAGTCTCCTTGCAGTCCAAGGGACTCTCAAGAGTCTTCTCCAACACAACAATTTGAAATCATCAATTCTTCAGTGCTCAGCTTTTTTTATGGTCCAACTGTCACGTCCATACATGACTGCTGGAAAAACCATAGCTTTGACTCTACAGACCTTTGCCAGCAAAGTGACTTCTCTGCTTTTTAATTCCTGTCTGCTCTGCTAGTTCTCCCTAATCCATAAATTCCACCCAACTTGCCCAGTTTGTGTGCCCTGCACCCCAGAGTCATCCTTGGTCCTCCCGCTGCCTGAAACCTCACATTCGTCCGCTGGTGCCGTAGTCCCTCCCAACCTGCTCCCCAAGTCTGACTTCTTCATCCAAACCAACACGATCTCCCAGCTGAGCCTGCTGCCCCAATCTCTCTGCTTCCACACGTCGCTGTCAGACACTCTCCCCACAGGAGCCAGCATTCAGGTCTCACAGTGTGTGTGAGACCAAACCTTTCCCTGCTCAGGACTGCAGGGCCTGTCTCCCCTGGAGCTCCGTACAGGCCCCAGGCGTCTCCCCGGAGTCTCTGGGGCCCCCGTTGTGACCACAACCTCTGCTTTCCTGCTGAGCCTCAGACACCGCAAGCCTGGCTGCCTTGGAGCCTCTGCACCCACCATGGCCCTGCTCGAGGCTCTCCTCCATCATTCAGGCTCAGCTGAGATGCGCTCCTATCCTCCCATCCTGAAGGACCCTCAGGAATCAACTCCTTCTTGTTTCACCTGTTTGCTTCCCCTGTAGCATTTCTCACTGTCTGGAATTAGCTCTGTCTCTGTTTCTGGCTTGTTTCTCTGCTGCCCTCCACCCACTGGATGTGAGACTCAGGACAACAGACGAGTGAGCCCGGAACTCAGCCCGCTTTCCGAGGGTCCGCCCTTTCTTTTGTAAGCGTCACCATCCGTGACTCCCGCCACTGGCCCCTCCCTCCTGCCCCAGTTCACATTCAGCCGTAGAGCCATTGAGCTGAGCGCATGGCCTGATGGCCAGGGCTGTGGCCAGGCTACTGGTGCTGGAGGGACGCTGAACAGTCCAGCAGAGAGGGCAGTGCTCACACGCGCGGTGCCTGTTGTCTGATTCCTGGGGCAGAGAGGCGGGAGGGTGAGCTCTTCGGGGTCGGGGGGAGGGCATTTTTAGAAGAGAGCCCAGAAGGACTAAGAAGGTTAGGTTGGTCTGCAGAAGGAGGAAGGAACCTGACGGTTGTAGCTTTAATGGAGCGCATCCTGAAGAGTCTTGGTTGCTGTGTTAGGTCCTATTGCCACAGTCACAGACAAGACAGGAGCCTTGTGTTGGCAAGTTTGCTGTAACAAGAGCAGCAGCCCCCTCCCGGGCTGCGTCGTCTCTTCTGACCTGTGGTGAGAGCGCCTGGGAAACAGCATCCGAGCAAGCGGTGGGAGAGGCCGCGGTGGGTGGATGTGCACTCACTGGAGACCGTGCTCCAGGAAGCCCCGGGAGCGTCTTCAGGCCCAAACAGACCCCTCTGTTGTGTCAGCAAGATGAAGGCCACGCGGAGACTGCTGGTAGGAGGGTGGGCCTGTGCTTATCCGCTGGCCCGAGTCAGGCAGGGAGCTGGCCTTCTGCCCCTGGTGCTGAAACTTCTGCAGCCGTGGCGAGGTGGTTGAAGTGTCCTCAAGGCGCCCAGCCCTCTGGCAGCTCCAGTTGTGGACAAGAGCTCAGGAAGATCAAGGACACCTCAGAGGTCAGTGTCCACACGCCTGAGATCCTAGGTCATGGGAACAAGAAGTGAGCCTAGAGGAAAACATGGGAAAAGCACTCTCTGACATCAATCACAGCAGGATCCTCTATGACTCACTCCAGGAGTAATGGAAATAAAGGCAAAAATAAACAAATGGGACCTAATTAAAGTTAAAAGCTTTTGCACAATGAAGGAAACTATAAGCAAGGTGAAAAGACAGCCTTCAGAATGGGAGAAAATAATAGCAAACAAAGCAACTGACAAAGAATTAATCTCAAAAATACAACCAGCCCATGCAGCTCAATACCAGAAAATAAATGACCCAATCAAAAAATGGGCCAAAGAACTAAACAGACATTTCTCCAAGGAAGACATACAGATGGCTAACAAACACATGAAAGATGCTCAACATCACTTATTATCAGAGAAGTGCAAATCAAAACCACAATGAGGTGCCATCTCATGCCACTGAGAATGCCTGCTATTAAAAAGTCTACAAACAACAAATGCCAGAGAGAGTGCAGAGAAAAGGGAACCCTCTTATACTGTTGTGGGAATGCAAACTAGTACAGCCACTATAGATCTGATATACAGAGTGCCTGATGAACTATGGATGAAAGTTCCTGACATTGTACAGGAGACAGGGATCAAGACCATCCCCAAGAAAAAGAAATGCAGAAAAGCAAAATGGTTGCCTGAGGAGGACTTACAAATAGCTGAGAAAAGAAGAGAAGTGATAAGCAAAGGAGAAAAGGAAAGATATACCCATCTGAATGCAGAGTTCCAAAGAACAGCAAGAACAGATAAGAAAGCCTTCCTCAGCGATCAGTGCAAAGAAACAGAGGAAAACAACAGAATGGGAAAGGCTAGAGATCTCTTCAAGAAAATTAGAGATACCAAGGGAACATTTCATGCAAAGATGGGTTTGATAAAGGACAGAAGTGCTATGAACCTAACAAAAGATATTAAGAAGAGGTGGCAAGAATACACAGAAGAATTGTACAGAAAAGATCTTCACAACCCAGATAATCATGATGGTGTGATCACTCACCTAGAGCCAGACATCCTGGAATGTGAAGTCAAGTGGACTTTAGGAAGCATCACTATGAACAAAGCTAGTGGAGGTGATGGAATTCCAGTTGAGCTATTTCAAATCCTAAAAGGTGATGCTGTGAAAGTGCTGCACTCAATATGCCAGCAAATTTGGAAAACTCAGCAGTGGCCACAGGACTGGAAAAGGTCAGTTTTCATCCCAATCCCAAAGAAAGGCAATGACAAAGAATACTCAGACTACCGCACAATTGCACTCATCTCACACGCTAGTAAAGTAATGCTCAAAATTCTCCAAGCCAGGCTTCAGCAACACGTGAACTGTGAACTTCCAGATGTTCAAGCTGGTTTTAGAAAAGGCAGAGGAACCAGAGATCAAATTGCCAACATCTGCTGGATCATTGAAAAAGCAAGAGAGTTCCAGAAAAACATCTATTTCTGCTTTATTGACTATGCCAAAGCCTTTGACTGTGTGGATCACAATAAACTGTGGAAAATTCTGAAAGAGATGGGAATACCAGACCACCTGACCTGCCTCCTGAGAAACCTGTACGCAGGTCAGGAAGCAACAGTTAGAAGTGGACATGAAACAACAGATTGGTTCCAAATAGGAAAAGGAGTACGTCAAGCCTGTATATATTGTCACCCTACTTATTTAACTTACATGCAGAGTACATCCTGAGAAACGCTGGGCTGGAGGAAGCACAAGCTGGAATCAAGATTGCTGGGAGAAATATCAATAACCTCAGATATGCAGATGACACCACCCTTATGGCAGAAAGCAAAGAGGACCTAAAAAGCCTCTTGATGAAAGTGAAAGAAGAGAGTGAAAAAGTTGGCTTAAAGCTCAACATTTGGAAAACTAAGATCATGGCATCCAGTCCCATCACTTCATGGGAAATAGATGGGGAGACAGTGGAAACAGTGTCAGACCTTATTTTTGGGGGCTCCAAAATCACTGCAGATGGTGATTGCAGACATGAAATTAATAGACGCTTACTCCTTGGAAGAAAAGATATGACCAACCTAGCATCATATTAAAAAGCAGAGACATTACTTTGCCAACAAAGGTCTGTCTAGTCAAGGCTATGGTTTTTCCAGTAGTCATGTATGAATATGAAAGTTGGACTATAAAGAAAGCTTAGTGCCAAGGAATTGATGCTTTTGAACTGTGGTGTTGGAGAAGACTCTTGAGAGTCCCTTGAATTGCAGAGAGAGCCAAGCAGTCAATCCTGAAGGAAATCAACCCTGAATAATCATTGGAAGGACTAATGCTGAAGCTGAAGCTCCAATCCTTTGGCCACCTGATGCAAAGAGCTGACTCATTGGAAAAGACCCTGATGCTGGGAAAGATTGAGGGCAGGAGGACAAGGGGACAACAGAGGATGAGATGGTTGGATGGCATCACTGACTCAATGGACATGAGTTTGGGTAAATTCTGGGAGTTGGTGATGGACAGGAAGGCCTGGCATCCTGCGGTTCATGGGGTCGCAAAGAGTGGGACATGACTGAGTGACTGAATTGAATTGAACAGCCCCTATGGAGAAAAGTGTGGAGATTCCTTAAAAAACTGGAACTAGAATTGCCGTACGATGCTGCAATCCCACTGCTGGGCATCCACCCTGAGGAAACCAGAAAGAGACACGTATACTCCAGTGTTCATCGCAGCACTGTTTATAATAGCTAAGACATGGAAGCAACCTAGATGTCCATTGGCAGATGAATGGATAAGAAAGCTGTGCTACATATACACAATGAAATATTACTCGGCTATTGAAAAGAATGCATTTGAGTCAGTGCTAATGAGGTGGATGAAACTGGAGCCTATTATACAGTGAAGTGAGTCAGAAAAAAAAATACCAATATAGTTTATTAATGCATATATATGGAATTTAGACAAATGGTAATGATGACTCTATATGTGAGACAGCAAAAGAGACATAGATATAAAGAATAGAGTTTTGGACTCTGTGGGAGAAGGCAAGGGTGGGATGATTTGAGAGATAGCAGTGAAACATGTATATTACCAAATGTGAACTAGATCGCCAGGCCAGGTTCGATGCATGAGCCAGGGCGCTCAGGGCCGGTGCGCTGGGATGACCCTGAGGGATGGGATGGGGAGGGAGGTGGGAGGGGGTTCGGGATGGGGGACACATGTACACCCATGGCTGGTTCATGTGAATGTATGGCAAAAAACCACCACAGTATTATAAAGTAATTAGCCTCCAATTAAAATAAATCAATTTAAAAAATAAAAAGTTTAAAAAACTGAAAAAAAAGAAGTCTGCACTTAAGGAGCCTCTAGCCAAGGGAGGTGCGGGCTGCTGAAATGTCCCATTGGTACTTTGCAGCTTGTGGATGCTGGTGCTGAGGGCCGCTGTCCTTAGCGAGCAGCACGTGAGCGCCTCATTTCCTTGGGAGGTCAGCTCACAGCTGAGCCGTCGGCCACTGCTGGGAGCACGAGGGGCGGGCGCTGCTGAGAAGCAGACCCCGGGCAGTGCAGCTTCTACCGCTGGCCTCCCATCGCCCGAGGTGCCTGGGAATGGCTGAGCTGGAACCTGGGTCACGAGTCGCATCTGAGATGCAGTTCACCACCCTGGTGTCTCCTGGGATCTTGAGATGAGATGAGCAGGGCATCTTTCCACTGGGGGGCGGGGGGCGACTGGTGGGGGCCGGGCCAGCAGCAGCTTGGAGCCCCCGCTCTGTGCCGGGGTCCGGGCTCCCCCAGCGCCCTGCCTCGGCGCAGGCTGGGCCCACCCAGGGAAGGGCCGGAGGGCCACCTTCACAAGACGAGGGAGGGTGCTCAGAAAGGAGAGGGGCAGGATGCCAGAGCCGCCTCCTGCAGCCTGTCCCTCGGCCTCTCCTCTCCTCTAGACCTCACTGGGAGCTGCGCGGACAGCCGACCTTGTCCACGGCGCCCACTTTGACCGTCGGTCCTCCACAGCTGGTCCAGCCTTCACAGTCCTGTCCTGTTCTTTCTCACCCGTCGCTTAGCTGACTGTGAGCGGGCAGTTTATGGTTTGTCTCCCCAGGCCGAGCACCCACAGGGCTGTCTACTTCCCCGATCGGCACTTAGATGGCCCCGAGGGTGTTTCCTGGAGAGGAGGCTCGGCAGCCAGAGGACAGGTGGGGTGTCCATTGGTCAGGTGAGGCCGGACAGCTCAGATTAAATCACTCCGTAGAACCGCCCCCTCCCTTGTCTGCACAGCCTGCAGAGGATAGTCTCTTCCTGTACTCCGGGTGTAAACACAGTCCTGCTGACAGGAGAGGAGTGGCCCTCCTGGCTTCACTTCCTCCTGAGGCTGTTGTTCTGTCTCCCGGGCCCAGCTGTTCAGCTCACTCGGGGGACGTGGGTGCTTGTGATCCCACCTCCAGCCACAGAAGGTGGCATCGGCTGCGTCCCGCTTGCTTTCTGCTGGAGACAAAGCAACTCTCTGAGTTGCTCTTGGATACTCAGATGCTCCTGGAGTTCAGCATCACAGAGCATCAGAGGAATAGGGCGTGTTAAGGACCGAACCTGGGGGCTTCTTGAGGGGGGCTGGGAGGTCACCCCGGATCACCTATCACCACGCACCCAGGCATGGGCTGGGGAGGAGCCTGGACCAGCCAGGTGCCAGGAGTTAACCTCCCACTCGCCCCATGGGACTGAGGGATTCAGGGTGGGCTGGGTGGGAGAGGTGGGGGCTGAGACGAGGAATGCGAGGAGGTGAGGGGAAGGGAAGCCCGTCGCTTCAGGATGGAGAAACACTTTCTGATCATCTGGAAAAGAGCCGATGAAATGGCCCAGACCCCGCACGGCCCCGCCCGGCCCGCCCAGCCCAGGAAAGCCTCCTGCTCTCCACTCTGGCCAGGTCGGCCGACAGCCCTCGTGGTCAAGCACGAGGCTAAACCACAGGCCCAGGGGCGGGGCTTGTGCGCAGGGTCCAGTCCAGGGGCTTGGGCAGATGTGAGCTGCTTCTGCAGGCAAAGCTCTCCTCAGGGAGGAGGGCTGTGTCTGAATTAGGAGCGGCTGGACAGGACTGCCCTGCACCCGGGTTCCCAGCTGCTGGCCTGACAGCCTGTGCTGGCCTGCAAAGACCAGAGAGGGAGGAGCGGGGTGTGGCTTTCACAGCCCCCTAGACCGGCCGATGGCGCATGCAGGCAGGCGGTGGGGGCCAGGGTCGGGGACACCAGGGCAGCCAACAAGGACTCACGCTTCCACGTTCTGACAGGGGATTGGATATGTACTAGAGTTTATTAATTAGAAAAGACCCTGATGCTGGGAAAGATTGAGGGCAGGAGGAGAAGGGGACAACCGAGGGTGAGGTGGTTGGATGGCATCACCGACTCAATGGACATGGGTTTGAGCAAGGGCTCTGGGGGTTGGTGATGGACAGGGAGGCCTGGCGTGCTGCAGTCCATGGGGTCTCAGAGAGTCAGACATGACTGAGCCACTGAACAAAGGCAATAGTTTACTCATGTGCACACATGGAAGGAACACTTACGTACATCTGAGGCTTTTCAACAAAGAACTGAAATGGTGATGGTGACCAGATGGACAGAGGATGCTTCTTCTGACAAGGACCCTAATGTTCGCCTTCCCTGGAGAGGATGACTCTTGTCTGGGACTTACAGATGCTGGGTTTTAAACAACCCCACGGAGCTGGCTCTCAGCATCGCTGACATTTAAATGCTGCACGGGTCTGGAGGATGGCTTTTCCCAGCCAGCTGTCTTCCTTTGTTTTTCTGTTTTTTAATTGGGATGTTACATTTGCTAAGGTGACATGGATGACCCACTCAGATCTACTCATGGTAATGGGCTCTGAAGGGGTGAAGCATGTAGGGAACATCTGAATTTTCTTTTTTAAAAAAATTGTATTGGGATATAATTGATGTACGATGCTGGGCTAGCTCCAGGTGTAGAGCAAAGTGAGTCGGTTACAACATAGACTTGTTTCCACTCTTTCAGATTCTTTTCCTACAGAGGTCGGGCCATTGCAGAGTGTTGAGCAGCGTTCCCTGGGCTGTGCAATAGGTCCTTGTTGCTTATCTATTTTATGTACAGTACTATGTATATGTTAACATCAGTCTCCCAATTTATCCATCCCCCCTTCACCCCTCGTGGCCATAAGCTTATTTTCTATATTCGTGACTGTTTCTATTTTGTAGATAAGTTCATTTGAACCCTTTGTTTGGAGTCTACACATAAGTGATGTCATCTGATATCTGCCTTTCTCTGTCTGACTTATTCCACTTCGTATGACGTCTCTAGGCCCATCCACATTGCTGCAAGCAGCCCTATTTCTCTCTTCCTGTTTTCTTTTGCGCTCAATTCAAGTGGACGTTGCTTCTCCACTCTGCTGGATTTGCTCTTATTGAGGTCACAACCTGGACTTTCCTAAATCCAAGTGTGTGTTTCCCATCCGCCAATTACTGACCTTTTGATGGCATTTGACGAAGTTAATCATCTGCACCTCCTGGCATGTCTTTGTTCCATTTGCCTCCCTGTCACCTGGAGCCTGGTTGCCCTGCCTTCCTGGTGCCACCCTGCCGCATGTCCACGCTGTGTGCCTCTGGGCACCCCCAGCCCCCAGCCCCCAAGGGCTCTGTCTGCCCTGGGCCTCCCTTCTCAGTCTACACTGGGTTCCTCCAACGTACTCACGGCTACAACTTCCAATAAAACCACCTGCTCTTGTGGCTAAATTGCCACCTCCACAGTGCTACCCACATTTTTTGCCTCTCACATTCCCCCGACTCCAGGCTTGTTGGTCCAGCTGCCTACAGGAGGAGGGGCTGGGGGTCTCCTGGGTGGAGTGGTGGGGGAGGCGAGAGGACTCAGGGCGGTGGGCATCAGGCCTCTCGGCGGGCAGAGGGTGCTGGCCTTGTAGGCAGTGCCTGCTCCCCTGCAGGGAAGACCAGGGGGGGCTGTGGCCGGGCCTCTCGGGCCCTTCCCCTGGAATAAGTCATCACCTGTCACAGGTGAGGCGGAGAGTGCTGCTGAGGGGACCCAAAACCAGAGCGTCTGTACCAGACCAGACGTGCACGCCTCGTCCACAGGCGCGAGTCCTCAGGTGCGTTTAAGTAACTGGTAAACCTGTGACTCTGCACACACGTGAGCCTGGGGACTCTTTGGGCCCAGGCTCCTGGGTGGTGGGTCTCGAGGGCGTCGGGAAGGGGCTCCGCATGCACGTTTGGACACGGAGTGCTGGTGATCCTGTCCCTGGAGCCTGTAACTCTGGGTGCCAGCCCGTGGCCGCCCACCCGCACTGCTCAGAGCAGGACGAAGCCTGAGCGGGTCTCCTCCCTGCAGACAGCCTGGCTGCGGGGCGGAGGGTGACCCTGGACCTCCTCTCTGGACCGAGTCCCTTCCCTCTGCTCAAGTTCTGCCAAGCCCCTGGGGGCTCTGGTGCACTCCGGTGGTCTCTGGGTTCCGCACAGGTGCGCACAGGCAGCCGCGTGGAGGAGCGCTCTGCAGGGAGACAATGGAGGGTGAGGAGGGGTTTCACGGACCCCCAGCTTTCCCTCCGTCACTGGTGCAGTCCTGGGCTCCCTTTGCCCAGCTGGCCCACTCCTCCCACAGCCAGGCACAGACTGCAGCCTATAGCGCTGCCCCGCGCCGTGTGGTCCCCGCCCCACACGCCCCCCACCCCCAGGCGCCAGCATCAGACCCTAGCCAGGCATGCGGACCTCTCCCCAGCGGCCTCTGCACCTGCCTCCAGCCTGCCCACCACACCCGCCTTCCCTGCCTCTCTCGGGACCCCCGGGCTTCTCTCCACAGTGGTCCTGGCTGACACCTGTTCATCCTTGAACGCTCGGATGGTGTCACCCCCAGAAAGCCCCCCTGAGTGCACGTGGGGGAATGTGTGTCCTGCTCAGGGACTGTCCACTGTCACTGGACTGTGAGCCCGCTCTGTGACCCTCCCTCCTGCCCGGCCCAGCCCAGCACCCGGGGCGGTCAGCAGCACTGTGGCTGGAAAGACCCTCCCGCATGTGGTCGCAGCGCCCCTCCTAGCAGTGATCCTGGGGGCAAAGGCTTGAGAGCCTGGAGGTGTGCGATGCTCGTGAGAATGCTGATGGCTAGTGTCCTCTGCCTGCACACGAGAGCCCCACAGACACCTCTGCCGCTAGGCCAGCTTTGTAGTCCAGCCTTCCGGCTGTCCCTCGTCGGCCCCTGGCACATGGCTCCCTTAGCAGATGGAAGCCTTCAGTACACGTGTGTGCGGCGCCCACTGCATCCCCGACATGGGTGCAGACCTTGGACCAGCTCTGTGTTAGGACGTGATACTATTAACCAGGATTCATCACTCCGGCCGCATTGGGCGGCCCCACCTCTGGTGTGGACACTGGAGAACCAGGTCTCAGAGGGTCTTGATGTTCTGGGAGGCTCGTGAGCGCTGGCTTCATGTGCCCACAGCTCCTGCCCTGGGAGACCCGTGCCTTCGTGGGGAGAGGATGCAGACAGAGAAAGCTCCTTGGACAGAAGGGCACGCACTTTACAAGCGGGGTTGCTGCAGGCACTTTGGAAGCCAAAGCTGATGTAAACCTCTCACGGTTTTTTAAAAAATGTATTATTTTAAACCTATTAGCAAGCTATGATGTTGGCTCTTATTTCCAAAAAGAATTAATCATAGACAAACTCAAAGAATCCCAAAGAGGTTAAGCTGGCAGCACTGCCTAATGGATTAAATGCTGTTAATTAATATCACTCCCGCAGCCTTCTTTCACTTGCCTCTGTAATTATGTCTCACTGACACTTTTTCCAGTGTGTGCTGGGTCATGGCCCCCTGCTCCGCACACCAGTGGCAGAAGCACCAGAGAGGCCCCTTTGAGAAAGCGGGAGGTCCTGCCGCTCTTTCATCACGGCAGATCCATCACTGAGGAATTCCGATTTCTCTGATGGGACGGGTGGGGCTGAAGTCAGTCTCATTTCTGGGGCCGGCCTGGGCTCCGGGTGTGGAGGATGCTGCCAGCATGTCCCTGTCTCTGGGGCTGAAGCCTGACTTTCTCCAGATGCCTCCGCAACAGCCCCGAGTGGGGTCTCTTTACCCTGCAGGACCTGCCCTTCCCGTAACTACCACAGGTCCCCTTGTCCCCAGCCTGCTGCCTCAAGGCCAGGTGTCCTGGGCGGGAAGACACCGCACCTTGGCTGTGCTCACAAGACTGGAGATGCTTCAGGTTTTTCCTGGTTCCCCTTCCCACCTGGAGAGCAGCACTGATATTCTAGGAGCAGATGAGCAGGACTAGGGGACCAGGGCCCTTTAGTCTACTTGCTATTGAGGTCACGCAGATGACTGTGTCCGGAGAGAAAGCACATTCAGGTGAGCTGGCAGAAGCCCTCCTCAACTGGTCATCTTGATCAGAGCCTATCGAGGCCATCCCCCCAAACTGGGACACCCCGACTCTGAAGTCCTGGTGGGGCTGGCAGGGGCACAGGGTCCTGAGTGAGCTGGCTGCTGGCTGCTCTCCAGCCAAACATCAATTTCAGTTGTAGCGCCTGGCCCTGCGCTGTAAATCTTGATGGTACTACACTATCATGTTTCACCCATCACTGCCTAAATAATCCTTGAGGCTACCTCCCTCAGGTACCCCAACCACCCCCAACTTCATGTGGTTCACTCGTGGGGCTCCCTTTCTCCTGGACGTGCACCCTGACCCCGGATAAACCCGTGTCTGCTACATGTCACGGTGCATCCAGCACTTCCGACCTGCTGCGGTTCCCAGGGCTCTCGTTCGTCGGGATTCCCCCCTGTTTTCACACACGCGTCTGTACTCATGGGGACAGAGGACCAAGATGAAGAATGAGGGTCTCCTGCCCCAGGGCCTGGTATCCCCACTCCAGAGGCGGTTTCTTTCCGTGACGCTGCTTTTCAGTTCTATGTTGCTGTCGGTTAACTCTTCCATTGTAACTAGACTGTTGATATTTTATTTCTTGATCTGTCTATTTTAGAAAATGATTATTCACATCAAATGAAAGGTGAAGCATTTTGTTAGCTGCATAATGGAGAAGTGATGTTTTGCTGACTAACCGACCAGTCCGTGTAGTGGCTCATAAGAATGACCACTTCTTTAACTCGTGATGTCGCAGGTCAGCCATTTGGACTAGGTCCAGGCAGGTTGCACTTCTGCTGGTACAACATTCTTAAAAGTTTTGTGAGTTTTCTATGTGTCAGACTCCACAAAAGCTACAGCCACATGTACTGCTGAGATAGGCCTGTCAGTGATTACAGGGTTGGGCTTCTGTAGGATTGCACCTCTGAGGTTTCTTGGAAGCCTCTTTATCTAGCTGCTAGATACCACCCTGGGTTTCTGCAGTGGCTAAAGGGTAAAGAATCTGCCTGCAAAGTAGGAGACTTGCAGGAGATGAGGCTTAGATTTCTGGGTCAGGAAGGCATCCGGAGTCGGAAATGGCAACCCACTCCAGTATTCTTGCCAGGAGGATCCCATGGACAGAGGAGCCCGGTGGGCTACTGTCCATGGGGTTGTAAACAAGTCGGCCCCAGCTGAGTGAGTAAACACGAGAACCAGGCACCCCCCTAAATGGTTCAGGAGTCTAACTGCCAAGGTGTTTTACAGTCACGTCTTTCATTTGGTCTTTGGCGGAGCTTCCACTTCACTTTGAGGCTGACTCACCAGCTGGGGCTCTGGAAGTGAGACACAGCGCTTCTTCCAGCTCAGCCGGCCTCGGTCGCTCTCAACCCCACTCGCAGACTCTGCACAGTTCTCCCCTCAGCCTGCCCTGCTCTTCTCACATCTCGTCGCCAGCAGACACGGGGCTGATTGACAGTCGCAGCCTTTTGCCTGGAAATCACCTTCCAAGGTCAGTGACTCGGGTCGCCGAGTGTATTTTCCATCTTCCGAGTGACCACAGGCCGTGGCCTTGCTGATTGTTTTGAGCCATATAATGGGCTCCGGCATCCGCTTTCCAACCAGTCCTGATGAAACTGCCGCACGTTTCCGGTTTTTGCTTCGGCAGCTCTTTCCATATCCGTCACCCACCGCTACATGACCCGCCACCCCGACACTCAGCGACTGGAAGCGGCTGCCGTTTTTCCAGCTTGTGGTGCCCCGGGCCTGCAGCTGGGCAGCTCTTCTGCTCCTGCGGCTGGTGCCTCGGGCGTCACTGTCAGCTGCCAGTCTGCCCCGTGGTGGCTGACCGAGGTGGTGTCCCCCAAGTCTGTTGGCTTGAGCAGGGAAGAGAGGGGACGGGCTCCGTGCCCCTCCTGATGAGGCCGCGTACTCGGCCTGGAGGCTGAACGATGCTGCGGGGGGCGAGGGCAGGCCTCGCTTGCAGGCAGTTTTCAAGCCTCTGCTTGTAACACACTGGCTCCTCTGCCACTGGGGACGCGGGGCTAGTGGTCAAGGCCGGGGCTGGTGCGGGCGGGTGACCAAGGGGCTTGGACACAGGGAGCGATGAGCAAACAGGGGTCTACTGTTTACAGCCACTACCTTCTCCGAGTTCACATACGCCGTCCCACACAAGATGCTTATATTGTCTTAGGCATTGCAAGCTGAATACTCTTTCAGTGAATTACAGGGAAATGAAACACTCAGACCTGACTGATTCTTCTTCCATAAGATGGTGTGTTTCTTCCCTAATGTGATGATTCTCTCTTTTTTTTTTTTTTTTTGTACCACACGAGGGTCTCAGCCTCTCCATCTCCTTGTTGGCCTCCCCAGTGCTAACCTGGGCAGCTATACTTTCACACAGTCAGGGGCACTCACGGTCATATTCCACGGGCACAACCAAGGTTTTCTGCATCATTCATAGACTGGTTCTACAAATTAATAAGTAAGCAGGTGAATGAACCGAGTTTCAATGTTACAATTCAGTAGATGCTGTTTAGAGAGAGTGCCCCCACCCCACTCAGGACTACATGTTGCCAACACAGCCAGACAGAGATGAGACGCGTCTCTAATTGCCTAAAGTCATTCCAGATGAGGCAGTGGCTTATCTGGTGCCTTTGGTTGATTGTCCTGCCATTGCCCTGTTTCTCCCGCACACGTTGCCAGGATCTTTCTCAGATCGCTCACTGTATTCTTCTGTTCTGTCCCTCCTCTTTCTCCTGGAAACCCTCCCATCCTCAGAGCATCCATCTTTCTGACTCACACCCTCCCTCCAGGCTGGGATGCTGGAGCTCCGTGTCGCGGCTCAGCTGGCCCCGACCACCGTCTCTTGAATGTAGAGCCCTCTCCTCTTCTCATCCATGGCCATACTTTACTGGAGAACACCCTGAAATTATGTCCCAATACAAAAGACTTCAGGTGTCTTTGATGCTTAAAATTCTCATTTGCCTTCAAACGTGACTGATAGGTTGTCATGTGAAGTAACATTTGCTTGGATTGTTTTTCCCTCAAAATTTTAAAGATGCTGCTATCACATCACCTGAAATCTGAACTCTCAGAGGAAAAGGTGCAATCCAGATGGTGTTACTTTATGGGTGTCTTGTGTTTTCTTTGTGGAAAGATACTATGGGAACAGTGTCACATTTATCTTTAAGGTGCAGTAAATTTCTAATTTTAAAAACATAGCATTTTTAAAATGTTAATTTTGTGGATAATTCTATGAGCTTGTTCAATACAAAGATTCATGTTCTTCTTTACCTTTGGGAAGTTCTCTCTGGTTTATACAAACAAATACATGGGCTGTCAATATATATTAAATGTTATATCCTCATGCTATATTTGTAGCTTCTATATTACATAGAGTATAATATGGGCTCCCCTGGTGGCTCAGATGGTAAAGAATTTGCCTGCAATGCAGGACACCTGGGTTTGATCCCTGGGTCAGGAAGATCCCCCTGGAGAAGGGAATGGCTACCCACTCAGGTATTCTTGCCTGGAGAATTTCACGGGGAGAGGAGCCTGGCAGGCTATAGTCCATGGGGTTGCAAAGATGTGGACATGCCTGAGTGAATTTCATTCACTCCCTTTTAGTATAATATAGTACACTGTATGATATATGGTGGCAATGGCCTTTTGTTGCTGAGTTGTGTCATGACTATAGCCCATGAGGCTCCTGTGTCCATAGAATTTTCCAGGCATGAATAGTGGAGTGGGTTGTCATTTCCTTCTCCAGGGGATCTTCCCAGCCCAGGGATGGAACCCATGTCTCCTGCTTGGTGGTCGGATTCCTTACCACGAAGCCACCTGGAAAGCCAGTATAACATATAGTGTAATATATAGTGTAATATATACACTGCAGGACATCATGTGCAGCGTAACAGGAACGATCCATCCTCTGTAATCTCCCCTCCATGTGCTTTGCTTCTGAGCCCTGTCGCTGAGTTGCCAGGCTGTCCCTCCAGTCTTCTTTTCTCCCATGTTTTCTGCTTCTTTGACTTCTTTCCCACATTTTGGGAGACTTACTCCTCTTTCTTTTCCAAGTCTATGGACTTTTTAAAACTTGTGTTTGCCCGTCAGAGCACGCTTTTACATCCTCTGGGCGCGTCTTCCCATCCCATTGGCTCACGCAGCGTCTTCCCCACCCTCCTTGGACATGGTCACGCGTCCCGTCTCGCTGTCAGCTCAGCTCAGGTCCCCACCTCATCTGCGCCCCCACCCCGGGTGACGCCTTCTCCCCGAGCATCTTAGTCCATCTTCTTCTTGCTGCTGGCTCTCTCCACGTGTCCCCCTCTTGCTCCACTATTCTTTCCTAGTTGAGGCTGCAGGTCTCCCCTGTGTTGGAGTAGCCATGGCCGGAGCCTCTCCAGTTTTAGCCACATGACCTGATGCTGCAGCCCCTCCCGGGGTCTCCAGGCTGCCTCTGCTCCTCACCTCCCTGACACCATGGACTCTCCCTGGTGGGGACCCCCCGACACCCCCCTCCTCTCGTGCCGTCGTCCTCGTGGTGCTTCTGCATCTGTATCTTGAGAGGGACGGGCGGCAGCATAGGCCCCTTCTCCATAAACACTGGCATCAGGTGAGCGGTGGTCCTTGAGACATTTGATTCACGTCCTCCCACGAGCCCAGCTCCATCCGGGTGGGGGCTGTGTCTGTGTCATTGTCAGATTGCACCTGGCCCCAGGGATAGACCTTCACCATTCGTTCATTCATTCATTCATTCAGCAGACGCTCCACGAGTTCTCACTGCTCCCAGTTCAGTTCCTTCAGTCGCTCAGTCGTGTCCGACTCTGTGACCCCATGAACCGCAGCACGCCAGGCTTCCCTGTCCATCACCAACTCCCAGAGCTTGCTCAAACTCATGTCCAGCACGTCGGTGATGCCATCCAACCATCTCATCCTCTGTCATCCCCTTCTACTCCTGTCTTCAATCTTTCCCAGCATCAGGGTCTTTTCTAAGGAGTCAGTTCTTCACATCAGGTGGCCAAAGTATTGGAGTTTCAGCTTCAGCATCAGTCCTTCCAATGAATATTCAGGACTGATTTGCTTTAGGATGGACTTGTTG
>JADEYB020000020.1:1801263-1814429 GCA_015832495.2 Alces alces
CACTTTCACAGCATCATCTTTTAGGATTTGAAATAGCTCAGCTGGAATTCCATCACCTCCACTAGCTTTGTTCATAGTGATGCTTCCTAAGGCCCTCTCAACTTCACATTCCAGAACGTCTGGCTCTAGGCAAGTGATCACACCATCGTGGTTATTTGGGTCATTAAGGTCTTTTTTGTACAGTTCTTCTCTGTTTAATATCTTCTTCTTCTGTGAGGTCCATAGCATTTCTGTCCTTTGTTGAGCCCATCTTTGCGTGAAGTGTTCCCTTGGTATCTCTAATTTTCTTGAAGAGACCTCTAGTCTTCCCCATTCTTTCATTTTCCTCTATTTACATTGATCACTGAGGAAGGCTTTCCTATCTCTCCTTGCTATTCTTTGGAACTCTGCATTCACATGCATATATCTTTCCTTTTCTCCCTTGCCTTTAGCTTCTCTTCTTTCCCAGCTCTTTGCAAGACCTCCTCAGACAACCGTTTGTCTTTTTGCTTTTCTTTTTCTTGGGGGTGGTCTGATCACTGCCTCCTGTACAATGTCATGAACCTCTGTCCATAGTTCTTCAGGCACTCTCTCTATCAGACCTAATCCCTTGACTCTATTTCTCACTTCCACTGTATAAGCGTAAGGGATTTTATTTAGGTCATACCTGAATGGCCTAGTGGTTCTCCCTACTTTTTTCAAGTTAAGTCTGAATTTGGCAATAAGGAGCTCATGATCTGAGCCACAGTCAGCTCCTGGTCTTGTTTTTGCTGACTGTTTAGAGCTTCTCCATCTTTGACTGCATAGAATATAGTCAGTCTGATTTCAGTGTTGACCACGGTCAATCTGGTGAAGTCCCTGTGTAGAGTCTTCTCTTGTGTTGTTGGAAGAGGGCGCTTGCTATGACCAGTGTGTTCTTTTGGCAAATTCTGTTAGCCTTTTCCCTGTTCAATTTTGTACTCAAAGACCAAATTTGCCTGTTACTACCAGTATTTCTTGACTTCCTACTTTTGCATTCCAGTCCCCTATAATGAAAAGGACATCTTTTTTGGGGTGTTAGTTCTAGAAGGTCTTGTAGGTCTTCATAGAACCGTTCAACTTCAGCTTCTTCAGCATTACAAGTTGGGGCATAGATTTGGATTACCGTGATATTGAATGGTTTGCCTTGGAAACGAACAGAGATCATTCTTTCATTTCTGAGACTGCACCCAAATACTGCATTTCGGACTCTTGTTGACAGATTCTGAGGGATTCTTGCCCATAGTAGTAAATATAATGGTCATCTGAGTTAAATTCATCCATTCCTGTCCATTTTAGTTCATTTATTCCTAAAATGTCAATGTTCAGTCTTGCTATCTCCTGTTTGACCACTTCCAAGTTGCCTTGATTCATGGCCCTAAAATTCCAGGTTCTTATGCAATATTGCTCCTTACAGCATCGGCCTTCACTTCCATCACCAGTCACATCCACAACTGCACATCGTTTTCGCCTCCTTTGGCTCCATCCCTTCATTCTCTCTGGAGCTATTTCTCCCCTGATCTCCACTAGCATATTGGGCACCTAGTGACCTGGGGAGTTCATCTTTCAGTGTCCTGTCTTTTTGCCTCTTCATTCTGTTCATGGGGTTCTCAGGGCAGGGATACTGAAGTGGTTTGCCATTCCCTTCTCCAGTGGGCCACTATTTGTCAGAACCCTCTGCCATGACCCATCTGTCTTGGGTGGCCCCACATGGCATGGCTCATAGTTTCACTGAGCTAGGCAAGGCTGTGGTCCATGGGATCAGCTTGGTTAGTTTTCTGTGATTGTAGTTTTCATTCTGTCTGCCTTCTGAGGCATAAGGGTAAGAGGCTTATGGAAGCTTCCTAAGGAAGAGACTGACTGGGGGGGAAACTGGATCTTGTTCTGATGGGCTGGGGCATGCTCAATAAGTCTTTAATCTAGTTTTCTGTTGATGGGTAGAGCTGTTTTCTCTCCCTGTTGTTTGACCTGAGACCAAACTATGGTGGAGGTGATGGAGACAATGGCAACCTCCTTCAAAAAGTCCTGTGCCCCTGGCCTTGCAGCAGGCCACCGTCAACCCACGCCTCTGCCAGAGACTCCTGGACGCTCACAGGCAAGTCTGGGTCTGCACCTGGGGATGATGCCGACGCATGAGGTTGCTGGTTTATGAAGAAGGCAAAAACTCTGCTCTCAGGAAGCTTCCAGGTTAGGAAGAGGAGGTGTAGAGAAAACAATAAACCAGCCCCTAAATGTGTTCAGTAAATGAATGAAGGGGGACAGTTTGGTGGTGGGGAGACATTCCTGGCTCCTGTGCCGATCACAAGGAGGCCCCGCAGGCAGAGGGCGGGCACAGGTGGGAGCCACGTGGCAAGCGCCTGCCCACCCTGGCTGCCTGCACACTCCGAGTCAGAACTGGCCTGGCAGGTGACTGTCCTCTACCCGAACAAGGCCACATCTCTGCACAGAATTAAAGTCGAGGTGGAGGAGAGTAATGTGGTGTTGCCGGGCTCTTAGGGGGGCCACGTTCTAAGGCCGTGGGTCACCTCCCATCACAGGGACAGACAGCGGGACTAGGGCAGGGGTCCCTGCAGATTAGGAGGTGGCCACAACCCTGTTCAGGCAGGCTCCTGGGAGAAAGTCAAGCAGCAGAATTTCTGCAGCAGAGGAGGCAATTTCTTGCCGGCGTGCGCGACATTGAGGGCCCCGAGGTCAATCCCATAAAGAGCCCCGTGCTCCTGCCGCTCTGCTGACCTCTCATTACTCTGGCTCGGCAGCTGGGCTCTGAGCAGCAGGGGTGTCTGGCAGTCTCTGCAAACAGAAATTGTTGACTGAGGTGTTTGAGAAAGATGTCTGATTATTAACAAAGTTGTTTCCACTGTTTGACCACTTGTCAAAATCTGCAAAAAGCTTTCTTTCGAGGTAATAAACAAACAGATAACCAGGGAACATGTTCTTTGCTCGACGTGGCTTTACTTTGGGGAGATAAGACGTGTGTTGACATTTAATTCTCTTTTTTATTCTGGCTGCCCCTTACATGTCTTCTGTGGCCATCCCTCTGTCTGTCCGCCTATCTCTGGTTCCTGTATCAGCAAACAGTTCAAGGATGGTTATTTATTTTTTATGTCTGATAAAGGCTGCCTTCCAGTGAAGGTGTGGAACTGCATTTCAGTAGGGGGACTGCAGATATGGCTTGTGTCTCTGGAGAGAGTGTGAGGCCGTCCGCACTCCACTCTGAGCTGCACTGTGTTCTAGCCATGGTGCCCCCGGGGACTGCCCTTTGGGCACAGGTCTGTGTGTGTCCCACAGCAGACAGGGGGACACATGCTCCTCGGGGCCTTTGCTTTTATGTTCTCAGAGCTCCTGTGTGCGGTGGGTGAGGGCACCAGGACGGCAGGCACGTGTGTTGGTGTGCGGCGCTGGCCGGGGCGCCCTCGTGACCAGGAAAGACAGCCAACCCCCGAGCCACCGCCCCAGAGCGCAGTGTCTGTGGGCAGAGCGGCTCTGGGCCTGCAGTGCTGCACCTGGGCTGAAGCCAGCCCTCCTGCCTTTCTGCTCAGCCCCGTGATGACGAGAGGGCTGGACAATCCGGGGCCTGTTTCCAGCCCAAGGCCCCAGCTTTTCTGGAGCAGCGTCCATCAGACTCCCGGGTGTGAGCTTCCGGTCCAGCTCTGGTTCTCACTGCTCGAGCCGATGCTGCAGCTTCCAAGCGCAGCATCCTTTCCTGTTTCCCGTGGAGTCTTGGGACCCTCGAGCCAACAGCCGCGATGAACACGGAGCAAGGCTTGCGTGGACACATATGCAGCTTCCGGGAAGCCTCTCCCTGAATGTGGCTCCTTCCCAATGTTTCCTGGGGGCCCTGCTCGCTGGCCTTGGCCTCCCACCCGCGGCAGTGATGCCACCCTCTCGGTGAGTTTCCGCACGTGCTGGTTTCGGGCAATGTTGGATGAGGCCCCCTCCGCCACAGAGCGCTGACTTGCTCCATTAGACCTTCTTTTGGGATGAAAGCTTGTATCTATTGCAGAAATGTTTCAAAATATCAGATCCAGGAAACAGCCAGTTCAAGCTGGACTGAACGTGGAGCTGCATACCTGGGTCCCAACGTGGGCAGTGCTGGACTGAGGGGTGAGGCTGACCCAGGCCTGGGTGGGGGTGACTGTCGTGGCGAGGCTGGAAGGGTGGCAGGATGGGCAAACTCTAATGTCACTAATGGTTCCATGATTTTCCAAAACACAAAGATGTATTTTGATGAAGATAAACTCATTTATTTCACCACACTTGAGTTAAGAATGCTCTGAAATAGGACTTCAGGGGTGGGGGTGCTATACCTAATACTCTGATTCAAAAATGGATAAAGTACCCAATCAAAGAATATATGAATATAAGCAAATACAACTCAGTTCTCACTACATGTGATGAAAGAGCCCTGGAACATGCAAACCGCTGGTGTCACTGGGTGCAGCCCCGTTCCACCTGCAGGAGAATATGCAGAAGAGAAGCAATTGGGCCTGTGGGACCGTGGGGTTGACGTTCTCCTACTGCGCTGACCCCTTGACCAGCTGCTCAAGCAAAGAGCGTGGGCAGCTCTCCAGTCGCTGCGGGTGTGGGCACAGGTCTGGCCACGAGGAATCCGCCACTCTCCAGACCGGAGTCTGCGGACGCCGGCTTGCTTCTGTGTCTCGGAGTAAATCGTGAGACTGCCTGACCTGTGGTCTGTGTTCGGAGCCCCACAGGCTTCCCTGGAGTGTGGGCTCAGCCACGCAAGAAGAGGTCACGCTTTCAATCCTCTGCTCATTCGGCAGAGATTTCTTTACTGCTCATCTGCCCCAAGTCAGTACAGAGGACGTGGAGTGAAGTGCTGTGGTCCCCGGCCTTGCCAAGATCACAGTTCTGCAAATGACGACCAGCGCCCACCCCTCACCACCAGAGGCGCCCGCTTCGGGTACACCTGGGAGATGTAACCGTTTCTTTTGGAAAACGTCAGCACCTCCTAAAGCACTCGGGGGATGGTGGGATTTTATGTGTGTAGCTCAGATGGTCTATCTGCACTTTTACTTCATTGGGTATAATGCAACTAGATATTAAATTAGTGGATGTGTTAACTTACCTTCCTGTATTTATTCACTCACTCACTTCAATAAATACTCATGAAGCACCTCGCTATGCACAGGACTGTTTCTCGTGTCTAGAAAAGGGGCAGGAAGACCCCTTGGAAAAGGAAATGGCAACCCACTCCAGTATTCTTACTTGGAAAATTCTAAGGACAGAGGATCCTGGCACGTTACAGTCCATGGGGTCACAAGAGTTGGACATGACTTAGTGACTAAATCACCACCAAACCTTGAAAAACAAAATTAAAAGCTCTGCCCTTGAGAGGTGTAACTGCAGCAGGTGAGGCAAACGGCAAACGAAAGACCAGGCGTGATGGGGGTTACCTGGAACGTTGGAAAGTGACCCGTTCGTAGAAAACAAGCTGGCAGAACAGAAGAAATGCAGGTGCAGAAGGGCCATCCCAGTGAAAACGGGGGCACGTGGGTTTCCCGAAAAGGTGACATTTTGGGCAACGCTGGAAGGAGGTGAGGGGTTCAGCTGTGTGGCTCTCTGGGGAGACCGTTCCGGCAGAGGGGACGGCCATGGGGAGACCCGAGTCGGGAGTGAGCGAGTCTGACGCACTCAAGGACCCGCAAGGAGGCTAGGAGGGGCGAGGTGGGAGATGGGGCTGGGCAGATGGCAGGGAGCTGGGCCACGGAGGGGTTTTGATATTTTCATTGAATTCAAACTTGTACTGCCCCCCGCACAAGGGGCCAACAAATCCAGAGACAAGTTGTGAGGGCTGTGAATAGTGACTTTGTTCCAAAAGCCGGCAGACGGAGAAGATAATGGACTAATGTCCCTGAGAACCATGTTCCCCAAGTGAGAATTCAGGCTGCTTTTATACTAAAAGAGGAGCGGGTGTGGTTGGCTGCTGTAAATTTCTTGGTGTTGGAATCCCTTGTTCTTGCAGCTCTTCAGGAAGGTCAGGTCACAATGTTCTTGTAAACCCTCAACAAGACACATGTTTTTCTCTGTTCAGCAACTTTTACCTCTGTATGAGTGGGAAAGTGTTATGCCTTTAAAGGTCAGAGCCTTGAGAATGTATATTTCAGGCTGTCAGCAATATTCTTAATTTGCAGCCAGAGCAACAGAACACAAAGGTTAAAGTAAAAGAAACAGATCCAACGTGCAGCCGGGTTTATCCTTCCCTGTTACATGTTCAAGGCTTCCCACGCAGCACAGGGGTAAAGAATCTGCCAGTCAATGCAGAAGGCGCAGGTTCAATTCCTGGGTCAGGAAGATCCCCTGGAGAAGGGAATGGTAACCCACTCCCGTATTCATGCCCGGAAAATTCTATGGACAGAGGAGCCTGGCAGGCTACAGTCCATGGAGTTGCAAAGAACTGGACGTGACTGAGCGTGTGCATACATGCTGCGTTTTCGAGGCTGACTTTTACTGCAAGTGAAGGGTGCCTCTGCCAGGCTGGGACAAAGGGCCTGCCACCACACTTCATAGTTAGGAAGCATCACTTTGGCTGCTAAGAATAAGCAGCGTGGGGGCGAAGGGCAAGGCACACGTTCACCGGATAAAATGTCTTAGAAGAGTGGACTGCCTGTTCACACCAAACTGTTGATTCGTGGAAAACAAGAGGGGCGGCTGGAGGTTCTGTCTGAACCAATTCTCCTCACAGACACGGTTGCTTCTATGCAGTGTCCTTACCCTGGGTCATCCACCGCTGTGATCCAGTAGAGGGAGAGAGCTGATTAAAAGATTCACAGCTCTTCTACCCAGTGGGGGTGGCCGTGATTGAATAGATGTCACTTTTAAGCTACAGACATGCTAAAAGCTATGCTGCTGTGATAGGAGGATGCAAACATCACCTTCAGAGATGGTTCCTGGAGTTAATAGCTAACCCCTGAGTCCCTTCAGCCCTGTCTACAAGCCAGGAAGCCCTTGTTTCCTCAAAACTTCCGCATTAGAGGTTGTAATGATTTTGCTCCATAGGCTTCATATTTCATTCCACAATTTTAGCAATTCGGTGTGCTTAACAACTAGTGATAAATTGCAAAAATATTATTTATCATCGCAGTCATTCATGAAATTACATTAGTGAAATTAGCTTATTTTACTATGAAATGTATTTCCAACAGTGAACTTGCAAGGTACATTGGATCTTTGGGATTCAGTGGATTAGGATTAATTGGAGCAGGAAATAATCAAAATAAAAATACCTGATGATCTGCTTCCAAGAATTTTTAAAGAATTAAAATAATCTCATATAAGTTTAATAGAAAGTACAAATTCTTTTTTTACTGCAATATATATGTATTTGATAGTTTCACATTTTATGTTTTAAAGTACTATTAAAAATGGATATAAACAACATAGAAAAATAGTACTAACTAGGGAAAACATCTGGAGAGAAAAGGATTTAGTGAAGTGTAGAAATGAAAGAGGAAAGTCACAAAAGGCCAGAAAAACTTGAATGCTTAATCTAAATTTTGTATGTATGTGTATGTAAAGAACCCGCCTGCCAATGCAAGAGATATGAGAGATGAGGGTTTGATCCTTGGGTAGGAAGATCCCCTGGAGGAGGAAATGGCAACCCACTTCAGTATCCTCACCTGGAAAATCCCATGGACAGAGGAGCCTGGCAGGCTACAGTCCACAGGGTCGCAAAGAGTTGGACATGACTGAAGTGACTTAGCACTCACATAAATAGTATCTCTTACTGATAAAAAATACAGTGTTATGAATAAAGGGATCAAAAGTTGAAATGCATAAGTTAATAAAAGTACAGAATAATCAAAAATAATAATCAAGTAATAAAAAATAATCAAAAAATGGAAAATTTTAAACGAGATCTCAACATTTTACTCTGTGACTCCTGCCTTCCCTTCTGTATTGTATTACCTACTGCAGGAGAAGGTGGGAAACAGAGGCTGCTGTTAGCAGAGTAACGTGCCTTCTTGAAAACATTTTGGGAAATTGTATCATTTCCTTAAAAGACATTGGTATCCTGTGACCAACACTTTCCCTTGGGGGAGTTAGTAGTCTCGGGACATAGGAAATTGACTCTCAGCAGAGCTGTGATTTCTGTGAGTTTTAAATCTGGCAGTAATTTATATCTCCGATAGTTTTGCATATATATTATTCTTTGAAATAACTCTTTCATGTAACCTTTTGCGAAAGCTACCTACCAGTGCTGCAGGAGTGACCCAGAATGCCAAGCACACACAGTGCTTTCCAGACGCAGAGACTGGAGGCTGGTGGGGAATTTCATGAAGCCCGTCTCCATCCCAGGGCTCCTATCTTTGAGCTGGAGGTGGCCACTTGTGTGATGGAGCTGAGATGAGAGGGTTTCCAGGCAGTCTTGATTGAGCAGCTCCCGGCAGACGACAGCGTTTTGTGCACATGCTCCTGGAGGAGTCAGCTCTGTTAGAACACAGCGACTCCTCCTTGGCAGTTTTCTGCATGCTAAAATTTAAAAGAGAAAGAACAGAAATATTTTAAAACTTTTTCTCAGGATTCATCAAGCAAAATGAGCTGTGGACCAAAGCACAGGAGATGGATTCAGTTACACAGGCTTTCTCAAAGCCTCCTCTGGGAGGTGCATATATACTTGTGCTGATTTTAGGTATGTGAGGTGTATCAGTTAGCTAACCTCCCAGTGATGCTGTGTAACAAATAGCAAAATCCTGGTGTTGGGCATCAATAAACGTCAGCTGGGCAGCTGCTCAGCAAGTTGAGAGGTTGCCTGGCAGTCACAGGACCAGGGGGTCCGAGTAGGATGACAGGTGCTCCCCATCACGAAGATGCAGACGCGTGAGTGGGAGAAAACCTGCTGGCAGGGCCCCAGCCCTGACACCGGTGCTTCAAGCCTAACTTGTTCGTTTTCCAGCCATGGTTGTATTACCACAGAGGGGGACCCCCAGGGGAGCAGCTGGGTGACCTGGTCACTTTCTACTGTTGGAGAGGCTTAGCGTCACACACCCCAAAATCAAGGCTGCCTTTCCCAGGCCTGCTGTGGCATCCACGTGACTCCGGTGGAGGGCCACCTCCCCTCGGGATGCACGTGGTGGCCGATCCTCCCAGCCTGGCAGAAGTCCAGCTCCAGATCAGAGGGTAATGCCGAGCGTGGTCCCCTGGACACAACCATGGACTGGCAACACCTGCTGACTCTGTTTTCATACTTTCGGTGATGGCTCTTAGGGTCTGTTTCCTGCACCCCAAGCAGATGCAAGTGCTGGATTTTAACCCAGACCTCGCCTCCCCCCACCAGTGTCCCTCTGCGCTGACGTGGGGCACACTGTTCCCCTCTGTCCCTCTCACAGACCAGAACGTGCCAGACCTTCCCGGGGCTGCAGGCCAGGCCGGTCTCTGTGGCCAGGAAGCCTGGCCCTGAGTGGCTCCGGTGGGCCTGTGAGCTGCCCCTGGAGGCCTGGGAGCGGCTGCTCTCCAGCAGGCCTGCTGACGACCCATCCAGCCTGGGCTCTGCGGCCCGCGGAGCCGAACGGCTTTGCTGAGCCGAGACCCAGTGTGCCCCCGACTCCAGTGGGGACCACCAGTCCCACCAGCTGGCAGAAGCATGGTGTCTTTTGCAAAACAGTTGTTTTACTCGGTGCCTCGGCTCCTGCTCAGGATTTGCTGCAGGTGAAAACTGCCCAGACTGCTTCAGCTGGTCCCCTCCGCGGAGCTGGCGTGGGGCTGGTGGCCCGGGAGGAGGCGGGCACAGGGGCCGTCGGGATTAAGGACGGAAGTCACGCGTACTTGGGTGGTGGTCCGAATGACCGAGCGGTCTGCACAGTGCATGAAGACGCATGGCGTGGGTCCTGTCTGACCTCACTCCCGGGGAACACGGCCGGTCCTGGTGGAAGCGTGGCGGGCAGCCGTCTGCGCTTCCCTGTAAACACACGTGCACACACATGCCTCCTGTCTCACACACGTCTTTCTGTCGGTTCAAACCTGAGAACCTGCTTTTAGTGCGTTTGGGGTCAGTGGCTCATGGAGGCGATCAGCTCCATCTCTAATCTCCTGTGATTCCCTTGGGGCTCTAACGAGCAGGTTTGTTACTATTTATTGCTGTGTTACCTGTTCACTGGTGTTCCGGGTAATAGGTCTTGGAGGAATCCAAGGCCAAGGTCTGAACGCAGCCAGGCTGGGCTGCGGGCGCATTCGAGAGGGTGGTCCTGGGGGACAGGGGAGAGTGAGCGGGTGAGGACATGCTTCTGGGGAGCCTCAGACCCTGACAGCTGCAGGCAGGAGCCTGCTGGGCCCCAGCGAGGCCCTGAGGAGTGTGGGTGCGGTAGGGTGGGAGTGTGGTAGGGTGGGGGCTGCGAACGTCCTGCCGGCTGAGCCCTGGTTTGGAGTTTTCTCAGGTCGAAGAGAAAGTTCTCAATTCGACTTTGAAGATACTGGTGCTCAGATGAATACTCCAGTGCTAGACAGACACCACGGGCAGAGTTTCCCTTTCCTGTGAAAAAGTGAGGAAGAAGGAACATTATTCATAAGTGATCAATGTTTCAGCGAGTATGGCTGTAATCTTTTTGCAATAATCACATTGCACCTCCTAGGCCGTGCGCTCACGTCTGTAACATGCCCATCTATTCAGTCCTAAATGGCCAATTCAGAGACAGTCAGCCTGATGGATTCTTATGCGTTGGCCGGGCTGGTTGGTTGGCTGAGCAGAGAGAGCAGTTCAGAAAACCCCAGGTAATCTGTGATCGCGGACATGCTCATCCTCGGAGGTGTCGCCCTCTCAGGTCTGGGTTAGGTGCGTGTGGAGGTGGGGTGGGCACCCCTCCAGCCCCGGCCCTGACACTGGGGGCCACGGCCCACCCGGGGGGGGGGGGGCATAACCTGAGACTGCATGCAGGGTCAGCTCCGCCCACCTGAGCCCACACCTCATGACCCCAAGTGCGTTCTGCCTGTCGGTTTCCCTGTTCTGAGCCCCGCCGGGGAGGATGAAACATGGGGGTGGTCTTTCCTAGACCGTTCTGTCTGGGGCACAGAGGTGGGTGCCCCTCAAGGGGATGGGGCCCCATTTCCACCCCGGGTGGTGACTCTTGGTTGAAGGAAAGTTCCCTCCCCAAGTCCCGTGGCCACAACCGTGGAAAGTTCTGGACAGCAGTCCTTAGCGCTGGTTGACTCTCTCCTGGGGCCTCCAGCCTGTCCGTGGTGAGGAGGCCAAAGGCAGAGGACCCACGTGGGGAAGCAGGTGAGCCCCTGGGAGAGGCAGGGCACTTCCTCCCTGCCCAAGCCCTCGTGGGAGCTGACCAAGGCCAGCAGGGGTATGAACGCCCACATTCCGGCCTTTGTTCGGTTGCTGTGCTTTTATTTTGAAGCAGGAAATGGCAATTCCTTCCAAATTTTGCACAAACATTAAAAAACAGCATTTTCTCTGTCCATATGCCCCTAGGCAAGAACAGGATTCCTCTTTGTTCAAAATGAACTGAGTTTTCACTGCCTGGGCTTTTAAACTTATAAACTATAATTATTTTTGATTACATGTATTTACTATGTGGCTAATTTACCTTGAATGCCTTGAAATTGAATTTGCGGATGTATTTTTCTCTTTCACAGCAGCTGTTGCACTGATTATTTCTCACTTCCTCTAGTTGTCTGCTTAATAAGACCACGCTTCAGTTCCTTAGCTGAGGAGTAGAAAACCTGCTCCTTCTGAATGCAAATTTCCGTGGCTGTACACTTAATTTTTATGGTCCTAAAGGAAAATTTGAAAACCTGATCCTTTTCTGCATTCTTCACTGTTCTTTGAAAGGTGGTCACCTGTCTCTGGGACCAACTAGAATTCTGCTGAGTGGAAAAGTATCAGGCAAGTTAGGTGTTTAAAGGACATTTGTATTTGGGGTCTAGAGTATGTGATTCTGAGGTGTGTATCTTTCAAGTTATTTTGTCTCGTTGTTGTCATTCAGTCGCTCACTTGTGTCCGACTCTTTGCGACCCCATGGGCTGCAGCATCCCAGGCGTCCCTGCCCATCACCAACTCCCGGGGCTTGCTCAAACTCATGCCTATTGAGTTTGTCTCATCAAGATGATCTAAACCAAAGTCACTGATTTTGAATTTTCACTGGTGAGGCAGAGAACGCTAATTTTCTCTAACTTTGGGTGTCGTCACACACACATCGATCATAGCATCATCCACGTGAGGGGTGGGGGGGATGTCCAGGGCTGTGCAGTGATGGGTCCTTATTCCGGTTTGTTGAAGGAGTCGCTTCCATACTCAGGGGCTTCCCTGGTGGGTGGCTCAGATGGTGGAGAATCTGCCTGCATTGAGGGAGACCCAGTTTGATCCCTGGGTCAGGAAGACACCCTGGAGAAGGGAATGGCGGCCCACTCCAGTATTCTTGCTTGGAGAATCCCCGGGACAGAGGCGCTTCTGTACAAGCAGTGAGATTTTAGGGTTTCCTTTCGATGTGTTGCTTTGGTTGTCAGCATTAAATGGTGGGTAGGTCTTGAAATTAATCAAAAGATGCCCTTGTCTGGAAAAAAAACAAATGTGAGTGTCAAGAAGGCCGTGCTCTGAACTGGGGTCCTTGGAGCCATGACGTGAAGAACACGAGGGAAATGAGGATGGCTTGTGTTCTTCCCCCACCCTGTTCTGACTGTGCTTGTGTGGGTAGACGCGGGTCTCGTGTGTTCTCCCCACCCCACACCCCCCATTCTGAATGTACCTGGGAGGATAGATGTGGGGTCTCCTGTGTTTCCCCCCTTCCCATTCTGACTGTACCTGCGTGGGTGTATGTGGGGTCTCCTGGGTCCCCTGCCCTGTTCTGACTGTGTTTGTGTGGGTGTATGTGGAGTCTCCTGTGTCCCCCACCCCGTTCTGACTGTACCTGCGTGGGTAGATGCAGGGTCTCCTGTGTTCTCCCCCCCAATTCTGACTATACATGTGTGGGTAGATGCAGGGTCTCCTGTATATTCCCCCCCCCATTCTGACTGTACCTGTGTGGGTAGATGCAGGGTCTCCTGTATTCTCCCTCCCCATTCTGACTGTACCTGTGTGGGTAGATACTGGGTCTCCTGTGTTCTCCCCCCCAATACTGACTGTACCTGTGTGGGTAGATGCAGGGTCTCCTGTGTTCTCCCCACCCCCATTCTGACTACCTGTGTGGGTAGATGCAGGGTCTCCTGTGTTC
>JADEYB020000020.1:1841916-1909226 GCA_015832495.2 Alces alces
ATTGCTCTGCCAACAAATGTTCATTTAGTCAAGGCTATGGTTTTTCCAGTGGTCATGTATGGATGTGAGAGTTGGACTATAAAGAAAGCTGAGCACTGAAGAATTGATGCTTTTGAACTGTGGTTCAGAGTTGGAGAAGACTCTTGAGAGTCCCTTGGACTGCAAGGAGATCCAACCAGTCCATCCTAAAGGAAATCAGTCCTGGGTGTTCATTGGAAGGACTGATGCTGAAACTGAAACTCCAATATTTATACCACCTGATATGAAGAGCTAACACATTGGAAAAGACCCTGATGCTGGGAAAGATTGAAGGTTGGAGAATGGGATGACAGAGGATGAGATGGTTGGTTGGCATTGCTGACTCAATAGACATGAGTTTGAGCAAGCTCTGGGAGTTGGTGATGGACAGGGAGGCCTGGCATGCTGCAGTTCATGGGGTCACAAAGGGTCGGACTTGACAGAGCAACTGAACCGAACTGAACCAAAGTAGCCACTGTATCCCTGAGCCAGCATTCCAGGGCTGTGCACTTGCAAGCTGCATCGCCCTGAAGCCACTGGGTGAGCTGAGGGTGCGGTGTTGATGCCCAGGGCCCTCATCCTGGACATTCACAGGGAGGACCCGAATGGGGGAGCCCCAGAGGGCTGAGAGATGCCGGGGTTTAGGAGCCCTGATGACCTGTGGACACTGTGCAGGCGAGCTGGTGATGCCAGCCCCCTTCTTGGTCTGAGACCTAACGTGCCCCCGCCTCGACCTTGACCGTGCTGGGTGGACACAGTACTGCCACCCCCCGCCAGGGCAGAGTTGTAGCTGGACCGTGGCTGCTGGCCCAGGACGTTTCCCTGCTGCCCTGAGTCAAGGGGGCCAGCAGTGGCCCGCAGACCAGTTCCGACCAGCCGACTGGCAGGGCAGTGGGGTCGGCTCCCGCGCCCACCTGCCTGTCGCTCTGAGTCCCTGAGACGCTGAGGACTGCGGGGGGGGCCGCGTCCCTGCGTCAGTGGTTCTTACACGGGGTGACTCGTCTCCAGCCCGAGTGGGGGACCCCAGGGGTGTGTTCATGGCAGAGTTCACAAGGCCTTTCCTTAAGGTGAGACACCTCCGTGTGCGTGGGGTCAGCTGCGGTATTCCACTGGAAACAGTTCGTCATGTGACAAAAGAGCAGTCTTGGGGACTTCTGAGTCATCAGCCTCATCAAACACGCCGTCCTTCGCGGAGATGAGCCAGTCTGCCGTGCCGAGACGCCCGGGGCCGTCACGGGGGATACACCTAGAGTCTGAAGCAGACCCCCCTCCCACACGGCTGCTCCGGGAGGGGGTGCGGGGAACCGAGTGCGGGCGTCTCTGAGGCTGGAGATGAGGCTCGAGCATCAGTCATAGACGCGGCTCCGGCTCCTTGAGAGGCCGCCACAGTCATTCACACTCTTGGAGGGCTGTTCATGGGGGTTCTTGAGTTGAGAAGCGGCGCTCCCAGCGGCGTCGGGATAAACCAGGCAGACGCACATCTGCTTGGTCTTTGCTCCCTCCCACCATTGGCAGGGAACCAGAAGAACCTCTCCACCCCAAATTGGCGCTGAGGAGGGTGGTTAATTGATTAATACAAGTTGTCAGACATCTTAAGCAGAGCTGTGTGTCTCCATAGACTAGAAACTTAATTATTTAAATGCTTACTTTTTTCCCCCTAATTAAAGAGTAGATCTAATCAGATTCTATTTGTGAATAGATTCCATTTAAAAAACAGAAACAGTTTAGAAGTGTACAGATCCTGCTCCTCTCAGCCTTCCTCTTTTCCTGAAGGAGACTTCTATTAGCAGTTTGGTGTGATAATCACATGCTTCCTACTCCTTTTGGCATTCACGTGTTTTCATAAAAATATGAAGGCTGTTTTAAAACTAGCATGGGGTCGTGTAGTGCAAGTATCTCTGACTTTTTACTTAGCAATGTACCTTGAAGACCAAAATACAGTGACATAGAAAGAATTTCCAGTTTTAGCTGCTCCTTAGAGGGTACCCCGTGGTTTGTGGATAAACATGTTTACTTGTTGGACATTAGACTGTTTCCAATGTGGGACCGTTACCAATAGCTCTTTGTGAGTGTTTTCTACACACTTCTTCATACAGATGGTAAAGCAGCATGTGTAGTTGGTGACAATGTAATTTGCTACAATGTTTCTGAAAAGAAAAGGAGGTTGCCAAAAAACTGAGACTCAATATTTCCAAACCAGTGAGCCCGCAGTTCCAGTCCTGGGATCTGCATCAGACACCGTCAGCAGCCGCGCCCTGTGGGAGCGGGGTGAGCCCGCCAGCCCCGCATCGCCGTGGGGCTCGGGAGGGACCTTGGCCCTGCTTTCTTTGTCTGGAAAGAAGGCTGATGCGGCTCTGCAGCCGAGGCCGCCCCTGGCCAGGGATGAGCGAGGGCGAGGCTCCTCAGCAAGCCGAGCGGCAGATCCCAAGGGTGGGCGTGCGCTTAGTCGCTCAGTCGTGTCCGACTTTTTGCGCCCCCACGGACTGTAGCCCGCCAGGCTCCTCTGTCCATGGGGTTCTCCAGGCAAGAATACTGGAGTGGGTTGCCATGCCCTCCTCCAGGGGATCTTCCCGACCCAGGGATCGAACCAGGGTCTCCCGCACTGCAGGCGGATTCTTTACTGTCTGAGCCACCGGTTAAGCATCATCCAGGCCCCGAGCACAGGGTGCAGCAGGAGACCCACAGAATACGGCTGCCAGCAGGGGACTTAAGAACGGAGCCTCAGTGCCTAGCAGTGGGGGCTGAGGACACAGCTGTCTGCCTTTCTGCCGAAAGATGAAGCAGCCTTTGAAGCCATGCTCGCCAGGAGCTCTGGGTAGCAGGGAGAACACGTGTGATAACATGCTAGGTAGAGCAGACACCTCCAGGGTTTCTGTTACGGTTTGCAGAGACAAGAAGGAAGCCGGAGCTCTAGAGTCCCCCGCTTCCAGGAGCTCTCCAAGGCCTCGGGAGCTCCTGGCACTGCATCCTTGTGACCATGTGCTCTTCACGTGGAGTATGCCAAGGAGTCGGATTCGGCCCTCCCGGCTGCTGTCTGTCCCTCTCTCCCCTCTCCACCACCACCCATCCCTCCTGCAGGGAAGGGGCTTGGGGCTTATTTAGTCCCCGAGCGCAGGAGGTAGTTTCTGAGCATCTCTGCCCGCTTCCAGCAAAGCGGTGCCAGCTGCATCCGGTGGGCATGACTCCGGGGGATGCCCTGCATCTTGCCCCCTCAGCCTGTGTCATGAAATGAGGATACAGGACCAGGGAATGTCTGATGGCGACTGGTGCCTCCAGGACACGTGAGGACCAGGCTGGACGTATGCGGAGCTGGTCAGGGGAAAATGCGTCCAGTCATTGCGTGTGTAAAACGGTGAGATAAGAATTCATTTCTCAAAAACAACTAGTCAAATACGAGTCCTCCCTGGTCCAATTATATTTTATAACACAGCATGTGAATGCAGTGACGGTAATGCCACAAAGCAGAATTGACCTGAACGCTGTGCCCCTGGGCAGGGGCCAGCCTGGCTGCAGGCACAGAAATAGCGTCAGGTGTGGTGGCTGTTATCAGTGATATTACAGCACAATGCATTTACATTTCTATTTTTGTACAGAGTAATGCAATGATGTTACAAAATTATCATACAAAGAAGTGTCTGAGAAGGATACAGCTCAAAAATGTAGGAACGAAGAGAATTTTACAAGTATGAAAGGATGTAGATATAAATATCATGTAATTTTTTTCTTGATTTGGTGATATATACATACATATGTTTTTAAATTTTCAAAATGTGCTTTCTTCCCTCATCTGAAGTAAAGGTTCATCTTTGTATCTAATTGGTTTTTGTAATTTTGTGCTATTTTTCTTAGAGGGCCCAGCACTCTGTGCAGGCTTGCTACCCCTGATCATCTCTCCTGGGTAGATGTGTCCATCAGGAAAGATGAGAAAGTAAACAAAACACTCACAACGGTTTATTGTTTCCTAACACTGGATGATGCATGCTTTTATTTTTTGCTTTATTTTGCATTTTGTTCCTTGACAAACTTTCTGCGATTTGTGTCAGAAAAAATGTGTGTGGGGAGAAGGGAACCCCTGTGTGATGCTCAGGAAGAGGGAACCTAGTGGGTGCCCACGGGAAGCTGTGATAAGACTTCCGTTCCCTGATGCTGAAGGACCACGAGGGAC
Organism: Alces alces; assembly: GCA_015832495.2. Classification (NCBI taxonomy): domain Eukaryota; kingdom Metazoa; phylum Chordata; class Mammalia; order Artiodactyla; family Cervidae; genus Alces; species Alces alces. The sequence continues at coordinate 1,846,100 of JADEYB020000020.1, forward strand.
GCGCCACGTGCAGAGGCGGGAGGTGGGGGTGGGCGGTGCCCCCATCGGCAGCTTCTCACGGCATCTCTGCTTCTCAGGAGCAGCCCCCGCTCCTTTCCTGCCCTGTTGCCCAGCTCCTTCATTCTCCCTCCCTTCTGGGGGCCGATCAGGGCTCTGCCTGCGTACCTCCTTCTCTAAAATGTTCCTCCTCTTCTCTTAGTGTCCTTGAGATCAACAATCCAAATTTCCCCACTTTTACTCAGAGGTGAATGGCTGCTACGTGATGGTAGTAGAGATGCTTGGTGTTTGTCTTTAGTTCTGATAAATTGCTTGGTGGTGGTGCCCCAGCAAAGCGAATCCATTCAGGCTGCAGGAAAGCCGAGACTCTGGGTGGTGACCCTGAGGTGTGAGGAGGTGGGCTCCTGCTCCCACCACCCTCCTGCTCTGTCTCGGAGTCTGCACTTGGTGGGGGTGCGGGGGTGGGGATCAGGCTGTGTTCACAGACTTTCAGGATGGTGGAGGCTGGACCTTCCGAGCCGGGAGAGAGGAGGCATCCCAGACACATCCAGCCCGTCTGCGGAAAATGCTGCAGCCTCGGGCATGAGTGCACCAACCACGGTGACGCCCTTGACCCAGACCCCAGCATCCTGCCTCTTCTTCCTCTCAGGGCAAGGTTGGGGTGGGGGGCGCATGTCCGTCTCCACAGACATGGGAGGTGCCTGCCCAGAGGCCACGTGCATGCGCCCCCGTCTTGGGTTCAAGGAGGTCACTGATCATTGAGCTTTGAAGAGTGGTGACCAAGGGCGTTCTTACCAGATATTCAGACGGCTCTGAGCCTGCAAACACCCCATCTTCAGGGCAGAGGTCACAGCTCCATCTGTCACAGCAGATGGAGGCTCATTTTACAGGGAGGGGAAGTTAATTCTTCTCTAAGACAGAGCATCCTCTTCCCACTGCTGCTGGAGAGAGTTTATCCCTAAACTTGGGCATCCAGTGGGTGGTGATCGGGAGGCTGCAGGCCTTACACTCGGCGTCCACCCAGGGCCTGGTAACGGGCTTGCTCTATTGATTTATACTGTATTCTGAACATCTTATCCCTTTCAGTTATCCATTAACTTCTTATCCATTAATTTTCCCATGGTATTTTGTCCCCTATGGTGTGAGTTTCATGAATGTTGGACTCTTTTCCCACTGGCACACCAGTGGGGCTAGCAGAAGTGGGCGCCCACCTGTGATCGGGGTGGTTGACCTTCCTTCTCCTAGTTTAGCATGTCCACTGCGTACCAGCCCTGGGCCAGGCCCTGAGGATGTACCCTTGTGACATGGTTTTCAAGGACTGCCTCCCTGCTCAGTCTAGTTGAGACTAGGTTACAGTTGACTGTGCTCAACCCCTTGGCACTGCCAGAGGGATGAGAGAGATGTCCACAGACAGAGCTGACCACCCCGGTGTTCAGGGCTCTGCAGAAGGCGATGCTTGAGCCAGCATCCCACCCAGGGTGCATCCACAGGACAGGACAGGCTAGGGAGGGGGGCGAACCACCCCAGGCCAGGGGAGGAGACGGGCCCACAAGGACGGCCACTCGGGGGACCACCTCCCACTGCTGATGGGAGCTTCAGGCACCCAGGGTGGGCGGGACTCTGTCTTGTTCTGCGGTCCCCTCCCCGGATGCTCTTGGGATGGGGAGTGGGGAGGACCGTACAGGAGAGACTATCTACGGATAAGGCAGCCTTCCTTTGGCCCATTTCAGAGAGAGATTCCCAATGCTAATAACCCTGCAATTTGGGGAGTTCCTTGTTTCCATTTCAGCTTGATTCCATCAGCTGGTCTGGTTAAACTCACCGTGTTCTAAGCCTGAGGTGCCCTTCGGTCCGTCCATCTGGTCTCTCGTTTCTGGGTGAGCTGTGCACCCCCGCCAGCCAGAGAAAGACAGACAAGCTACGATTCGGGATTCGGGCCGTTGATCACAGCTCCAGGCTCCCGGCTGGGCTGCTAATCCCCACGTCAGCCCCGTGCCCCATGCCTGTCAGAGCAAGTCCCAAGTCCTTGACCCTGAAACACAGCCTGGCCTGTCATGTCGTAGGCAGATTTTCCACAGACGCTGGAAGAGCTGGCTCTCCGGGGCTGTCTGCCTCTGTCAGGGACCTCAGAAAACAGAACAGAGAAAACCTTGGTGGGTTGGATGTACTAATGCATGTATCATCAGATAAATTTTTCCATCTTAAAATAGCATGTGTATGTGCATATGTATGTGAGCAAAAATACACGATCAATACAGGCTCACCTCAGAGATACTGCGAGTTTGGTTCTAGACCATTGCAATAAAGCAAACGCCACAATAAAGCCAGTCACAGAAATGTTTTGGCTTCTCAGTGCATATAAAAGTTATGTTTACACTACTCTGCGGCTTACTAAGTGTGCAATTGTAGTATGTCTAAAAAAATCAATGGATATACCTTAATTTAGAGATACTTCATTGCTAAAAATATAACTATTGTCTTGACAGTGCAAAGTTGCCACAAACCCTCAATTTGTAGAAAATGCAACATTTTCAAAGCACCATAAAGCAAAGTGCAATAAGAAAAGGTCTGCTCATATCTACTAACAAATAGGTGCATGTCGGCCTAGGGATGGACTCGGATTCCCATGGGCACTCAGGGTCCAACAGGAAAGCATTTCAGATCAAAGGGCGACATGGATGGTCCGGGTGATGGCGTTGAGGGAGCAGAGAAGCCACCTGCTGAATTACACAGATGTGTCCACATCTCACACCTTCACCTGATTAAAGTCCACTTGGAGCCAGCCATGGCATGCAAAATGAAACTGTGAAACTCCTAGGGAAAATCGTGGGAGAATTGTGACCAGGTTTTGGAGTAAGATAAGTCTTTCAAGACAACAAGAACCCAGAAGCTCTAAAAGAAGAGAACAGTGGATCTGACCCCTTAAAGCCTGGGGCATAGAAACCATTACTGTTGTTGTCTGTTGATTCGTCACCAAGCCGTGCCTGGCTCTTTTCAATCCCATGGACTGTAGCATCCCAGGCTTCTCTGTCCTTTGCTATCTCCCAGAGTTTGCTCAGATTCATGTCCACGGAGTCAATGGTGCCATCCAACCATCTCATCCTCTATCGCCCCCTTCTCCTCCTGTCCTCAATCTTTCCCAGCATCAGGATTTTTTCTTTTCCAGTGAGTCAGCTCTTTGCCTCAGGTGGCCAAATTATTGGAGCTTCAGCTTCAGCATCAGTCTTTCCAATGAATATTTAGAGTCGATTTTCTTTAGAATTAACTGAAATGATCTCCGTGCAGTCCAGGGGACTCTCAAGAGTCTTCTCCAGCACTACAGTTCAAAAGCATCAATTCTTTGGCATTCACAGACTTCTTTATGGCCCAACTCTCACATCCATACATGACTACTGGAAAAACCACAGCTTTGACTCTGGACCTTTGTCTGCAAACTGACGTCTCTGCTTTTAGATATGCTGCCTGGGTTTGTCACAGAGACCACAGTCACAAGGAAAGTCAGGAGGAAAACAGTCTTTCACCATCCTTATCCTAGACACACACACACATCTTAGACAGAAGGGCCCTTACTCTACAAGATGACTGAGCCACAACCCCAAGGGGGAGAGAGCAGCCCCCGTGGATACATAGTTTACCCAGAGGAAGCACAGCTCAGCAGCCGCGTCAACCTGTGCTGATGTTCAGGCATGACCCTAACGACCCCCTGTCCCCAGTCTTCAGATCAGCTGCACCGGGCGGGGGCTTCATGTTTCATTCCATCCTGTGCTCTCTGGGCCGGGATGGTGCCGCGGACACAGGAAGTTCTCAAAAAATATTTGTGGGACAGAGGAGTGAAAACTAGGTGAGTCTCTATGAAGACCTGCGTTTTCACTTCTCAGATTGGCATGGGTCTCGCAGGCCCCATCGTGAGGCCAGGACTCAGGGAGCCAGGGCCCCCTCCGGGTGGGACACTCAGCCATGCACTACAATGCAAGATGAGGTGGTCTATTTGGCAACAATATCAAAGTCACAAAACCACGTGGCCTCTGACCCAGCAGCTCTCCCATGGGGACTGACCCTCAGTAAACCCCCCACGTGCCAGCCAGGTGTGTACAGGACTGCGTGTGACGGCAAGACCTGTTGTAGCCGAAGACGAGATGGAACAAATGCTGAAACGGCCACACAGGGGACATCACGTGCCGCTGAAAAGGTCTTCACTCACCTGGGTCCCAGATATTACCTCTATGACAATTTAAACTGATCTAAAAAGATATGTTAGGGTCCCATTCCACTGACACATGCAAAAAATCCAAAGTCAAACTATTGAAACATTCGTGTGAGACATCCTTTGAAGTTTTCTATAGTAATTGTCCTGAATTCATGCTAATTATGCATCCATTACTGAATATAGGAGTAATTGAAATGTAAAAACTCAGCTCTGTTTTTGCAATACTAATTAGATGTTGGGGCTGCCTACCAGTAAAATTGTTTTCATGTACATTTGCCTCTTATTTCAGAGGTTCAATTCTCCCCAACTGTGGCCTATGTGTTTCCAAAGTGGATAGAGTAATTGTGCAGGCAAGAGGGAGCTTTTATCTCCCTGTAGAAACTTTGAAGCCCATTTTCTGGGTGCCCTGCATGGAAACCAGGAGAGCCTACTCACTTTTACTGTGTTCTGTTGTATCAGGCGTGGTGCCCTGGTTCTCACGCTTTCAGCTCATAAACCTGGCCATCAATGGAGCTAATTGCATCAGAAACAGCCAGGGAACGTCACAAGCATTCCAAACACATAAATAACACCCCCAATTAACCGCCAGGACAGCCAGGCCTTCCATCTTCTTGTCAAAAGCCGTGTGCTTCTGGCTCTCATTGCTCCGAGGCGGGCGGTGGAGGGGCTCCAAGGGCGGAGCGTGCTGGGGACTGGCACGGGCTGCCAGTCTGGAGGGCAGGGCAGAGGCTGTCATTAGGAGGGGAGAAGCATCTGGGATACAGGGACGGTGTTTAACTCACCGCCGAGTGGACGCCCTACCGTCCATCAGGCAGGAGGCTGGCTGGGGCCGTGTGGACCGCGTGGGCGGTGTGGGTAGGGCACGCCCTTTGCGACGGACAGTGTGGTCTGTGCCTTGTTTTGACCTGCACAGCACACCCCGAGTCCTCCAGAGCGTGGGACAGTGGGCTGCAGAGGCCCGCGTGGCCCAAACACCAGCATTTAGGGGAGCTTTGTGAGTGAGAGACAGTGACGGCAGCGGGAAGTTGGGAACTCAAAGACCGCAGGGAGGCCGTGGAGACCCCAGCTACAGGAGCACACACCTCAGCCTCCGGTTTTCCGTTTCAGGCTGAGGAGGCAGCGCAGGGCGGGCCAGCCCCTCCCTGGGGACCCGGCCTCCTCAGGAGCACAGGGCGGGGTGGGAGGGATGTGGGGGGCGGGTCAGTCCTGCGACCATCAGCAGAGCGGAGCGCCGGGTGGGATGCTCCGTGCTGGGACTCCCGGATCGTCATCACACCCCGGATGACAGCAGGGTCCGGGACAGCTGTGGGGGTGTGGACCCTGGCTCTGACGTCACACAGCCCTCGCAAACACCTCTGCTCTGTGTGAGTCACACCTGCCTTCAGCAGACCCTCCTGCCTGCAGCTGGGGCAGCGGTGATGGTAGACACGGCCCAGGCGCTCTGCGTCACCATGCCCACCAACTTGGGTATCTCAAGACTCTGTCCCTCAGCCAGCCTTCAGCTGTGCTTTTCCATCACCCTTGGCCGAGTCTAGTGGACTTGCCTCTGGTCACAAGGGCCAGAGCTGTGTGCTAGAGGGGATGAGGAGGGTGCTGGGAGGGAAGGGACCTGCGTGGGGTGAAGGACCACGGACCTACGGCTGGCAGTCTGGATTAGGGATCAGAGATCCGGTGATGGCTCCCCCAGACACCTCTCCAGTCCCCAGATTCTTACTCTTCAAAGCTTTTGCATAAATGTTTTCTTGCATTAGGTTGGCAACTGTTTTTGGGGTAACAGAGCATTATCTTTATCTCAGTGAGACTGGAATAATATTAACATATACGTATATTTGTATATATGCCATGTGAAGTTGTTTAGCTGTGTCTGACTCTTTGCGACCTCATGACCTACCAGGCTCCTCCGTCCATGGGATTTTCCAGGCAAGAGTACTGGAGTGGGTTGCCATTTCCTTCTCCAGGAGATCTTCCCAGGATTTGAACCCGGGTCTCCTGATTTGTAGGCATACGCTTTACTGTCTGAGCCACCAGGGAAGTCATAATATATGTTATAGATTAATATAAATATATTTGGTAAATATAAGTACATATAGATATTGTTGTTCAGTCACTAAGTCATGTCCAACTCTTTGTGACTCCATGGACTGTAGCACACCAGGCTTCCCTGTCCCTCACTGTCTCCTGGAGTTTGCTCAAACTCATCTCCATTGAGTCAGTGATGTCATTCAGCCATCTCATCCTCTGTTGACCCTTTTGCCTCCTGCGCTCAATCTTTCCCAGCATCAAGGTCTTTTTCAGAGTTGACTCTTCACATCAGGTGGCCAAAGTATTGGAGCATCAGCTTCATTATCAATCCTTCCAAGGAAGATTCAGAATTGATTTCCTTTAAAATTAACTGGTTTGATCTCCAAGGCTTCCTGGTGGAAGAATCCAACCTGGGTTCAATCCCTGGGTCGGGAAGATCCCCTGGAGGAGGGCATGGCGACCCACTCCAGTATTCTTGCCTGGAGAATCCCCATGGATGGAGGAGCCTGGCGGGCTACAGTGCACGGGGTCACAGAGTCAAATATGACTGAAGCACACATGGTTGGGTCTCCTTGCAGTTCAAGGGACTCTAAAGAGTCTTCCCCAGCACCACAGCTCAAAAGCATCAGTCCCTTGGCACTCAGCCTTCTCTATGGTCCAACTCTCACAGCCATACATGACTACTAGAAAAACCATAGCTTTAACTAGACAGACCTTTGTTGACAAAGGAAGCCTCTGCTTTTAACATGCTGTCTAGGTTTGTCATAGTTTTTTTTCCAAGGAGCATATGTCTTTTAGATAGGATAATATATACATATATAGATTATATGATATCTATAGGTCCCTAGAGCTTATTTATGTTTTCTGTTAATTTTTGATAGCGTACCGTTCTTGCTTCATGAATGAAGTACTTCCTTCAGTCCCTTTAAGGACACCATATGAACATGAACAGACCCTAGACGGGATGTCTTGCCTTTTCCCTCCCCACTCCATGAGATCCACTGTCACTCTTTGTCTTGTGTCCACAGCCGACCTTGTTTGTCCTCGCTGCAGACTGGCTCAGGTGTCCGCGATCCTGGGCTACCCGCTCACACTGTAGAATCAGCCAGTGGAACAGTGAGTGCTGGCTGTGAACTCTTGTTTTCCTGCACAGACACTGCTTTCACTTGAGATTGAGTGTAGCTGCCCCGGGAGCTCACCCTGTGGCTGCGGGCTCCTTGAATGACTGCTGTGGAGGACTTTGCTCTGGGGTAGAAACCCCCATGGCAATTGCCTCAGCTCTTGCTAAATATAATGTCCACTTCCTTATTTATCTGCTGATTTGTTTCTCTTTGGTTTGATTGCTCTGCCCATGGAAGGGGACAGATCGACAAACTCACTTACCTCCTCCCACGGATAGTTGTTCATTCATCTGTGTGGACATTTAGTCAGCCATTCAACATTTATTAAGTGTCTATTTTGTGCCAATCACACAGTTGGTTGAAAGTAGGTTTAAAGATTAAAAGGCGTGGCTTCTGCTTTCAGGGAGCTCACAGCTATGAAATGAGTCATTTAAAAGTGGCGTGCAGGGATAGAAATATGCACCCCATATTTTAAAACCAGGAGGGCGTGAGGTCTTTTCTCTGGGTGGCTCTCTGTGTGCAGGCTTGGCAGAAGGGAGCAGTCATGCTCACCTCTGTGGAGGAGGGAAGAACTTTTTCAGGCAGAGAGGGACATGGGTTCCAGCAAACAGAAGCCTTTACTTCAGAGGCTCAGGCACAGGGACGTGGTGAGCTGCAGGAGCCCAGAGCCCAGCCAGGAGCAGACAGAAGGGGCAGTCCAAGTGGGGAGGCGACTGGGACCAAAGGAGCCAGGTGATGCCCGCTGAACACCAGCCCACATGCAGGTATGTGGCTCTTACCTCACGGGCTTCACCTGCCAAGAAGGGGAGAGGCGTCGGCCAATGATTTCAGTAAAGAGACTGGGAACGGACAGAGCGCAGGGCAGAGCAGGGATGCCCCGCTCGACATGGAGAGTCATGGACGGCACTGGGGAGGACGTGCCCTGAGCCCCCCGCGCCGGAGGGCTGGGGAGTCCTCGCAGACACCGCAGAGACATGGGACTGCATCCTGTGCTCATTCCGGGCAGGAGGAATCCTGGAGAACAAGACATGACCAGGGAGGAATGGGCTGGATTCTGGCCGGCGGAGGAGAGGGTGACGAGGGCGTGGGTGTCCGAGCTCAGCTTCACAGCGGAAACGCTGGCTTCTGGACCAGTAATTCTGATTCTCACTGATCAGGTGACCGCTCAGCTGGCAACCAGCCCCTTAGACCTGGGGAACGGTAAACCCAAGATACGAGTCCTCTGTCTGAGCGTTTCTGAAACCGAGGGTCTCTTCCTAGCAGATAATTCATGGCAAGTGTAGGATTGACTGCTTTTTTTTTTTCAATTTTTAATACCTTTCAGAGAGAGAGTTGTTAAAAATGCAAGGCCCTTGGAAAACGTCTACCCTGCCCCCAGCCAGAGGCAGCCCTGTCTCAGGCGGTACGCGGCAGAATAGACAGGGCGCGGATGTGATGGACCGCCTCCTCGCCGTCTTTCCATGCACCTGCCCTTGTCATAAAAATATGTTTGTGTGCGGGGATGGGCCGGCTCTTTGATGGCCTCGGCAGAGGAATTACTCTTTTAGGTGGTGGGTGGTTTGCTCTGATGCTGAACCAAATCGGATTGTACAGCTGCCGTGACAAATCAACCGGTGAGCACAGAGCTCCTTTTTTCTCCAGTAGCACACAGACCAGCGGTCCCCAGCCTGTATTTTTGTTAAAGGTTATGTTTGCCTTAAACTAATTAAACCCATTTGTATCAAATGACTGGAATAACTTCCCTTTTGAAAATAAAGGAAATAACTGAAAGGAGTTGGTTCCAAAAAAAAAAAAAAGTCCAAGTTAATTTCATCCACTGACATAGCACTGCCCTATTAATTTTATTACCCCTAAATGTGAAAATAAATCAGCTTGGTGAGGATGGCATGCTCATGTCGATTCATCTGCAGAAGTCAGGCCACCTCACCAGGAAGCTCCTCGGAGACTAGACGGCCCACACATGCTGGCGCGGCGGGCGTGTAAATCCAAGGCGACCGCAGTCAGACTGTGCAGTCTGCGCAGATCTCTCAACACCCGCTTTGGCTTTAGTCCTGCCGAGCGATCAGAAGCGTAAGGGCACTTCTGTGTGTTGGGCCTGCATCTTGTAAATATCTGTTTGTTTAGCTCAAGCCAGTGGGTTAGGTTAGGATGGATTTATCACACATCATGATTTATGTCTAAGAGAATTTTTAAAAATAGGTGTCAATTCCTTTTAAATGATACACTTAATGAGGCGCTCCTGGTGCCAGGCCTCCAGCTCGATGCAGGGGACAGAGGCCACTCAGCAAGGCTCTGAGCCCCTCACTGTGCTCACGGTGATAGACCCGTGGGTGCTTCCCTTGCTTCCGCACAAGGACAGTGAAAGGTGAGTTTTTTAAAGAGGGGTTTGGCAGTTCTTCAGGCCTTTGTTCCTGTGTCCACTAGCCCTGGAGACTCAGGGACCCATAAAAGGGTCTAGAATGTTCAGCAGCATGACTTGGTTTAAAGCCTAGAAATGTGCATGCGCACACACACACACACCCCCCACAGATGCACTTAGATTCACTGCTGCATCAGAACAGTTTGGGTGTCTGCGTCCTGATTTGCAGCTACATCTTAATGTGAGCTATGACGCTTGGGGAGGAATGAACGGTCTTTCCTGTTGCATTTGCAAAGGGCTGGCAAATGTTTCCCTCACAAGGTTCATGATAGAATAATTTCTACAATTTTTCAAAGATTCATCAAGAAGAACAGGCATTTTGCATGTAAGACACTTGGACCTGGGGCTGAGTTTGCACATGTGGGAAGCAGGGACGCAGGGAGACCCCTGCTCCTGACTCGTGGGATCCTTCCCAGTCTCCGTCTGGGTCGGGGTCCTCTCTGCCTGCTCAGCGGCAGGCAGACCTGTGCAGTAGAGGAGGCTGGTTTAGGAGGATTTTGCCCCAGTAATCACTCGGATCCTGTTGCACCTGCTTTGCAGACGCTGTGCTCAGCATATTCAGTATCTCTGCCCACAGCCAGAAGCTTGCATGGGGTGCAGCTACGGACTGGATGTTCCTACCCCCCGCTTCCCAAATTCACATGCTGAAGCCCTAACCCTCAGTGTGGTCAGATCTGGAGGTGGAGCCTTTGGGAGGTCATTGGATTTAGATGAGGTCACGTGGGTGAGGCCCTGATGGTGAGGTTAGTGTCCTGAGAGAGGCACAGAGCAATCTCTCTGCCATAGGACGCTTGAGAAGGCAGCGTCTACGGGCCGGAAGGAGACCGCTCGTCAAACCCCACAGTGCCAGCACTGGACCCTGGGCTTCCTGCCCCCAGAGCGGCGTCTGTGCGTTTTATAATGGCAGCCTGAGCTGACTAAGATATTAGTTTTCCCATTCTGCTGGAAAAGTTGAGACTCGAAGGAGGTGAGAGATTGTCCCCATATTTCAGGCCTAGTAAGTGGCTCAGCTGGGCTTCTATTCCCAGACCTGTCTGATGCCTGTCCCCACCCCTGCGCTGAGCCCAGCACCGGCCTGGTACCCCCAGGACGCGGTGGCTGCTGCCCCTCCTCTCTGACTCCTGAGCTCCCCAGAACATGAGAAAGGAGGGTGCTCCCTACCTGAGCCCCCTACAGCTGCCTCCTCCCAGGTCGGGCCCCACTGTCAGGGGAGGCCCTGGCCCTGGCCGGAAACCCAGAGGGCATGTCCCGACCACACAGACCAGGGAGATTCCCGGGAAGAAGAGGCTGGCTCAGTTCCATGGTGGCCGTGTGCTGGGGGAGGCCATGTCCCTCCTCTCCTGAGCCCCGCAATTCCACACAGTGAGCATCCCCACGATAGCTGCGTCAGCCCGGAGGTCCAGACACACATCCTCTCTTACGGGACGGACATCGCTAACAGTAGAATCACAAATCCTATTCCAGAAATGGGGGTCTCACAAATCTCCCTTTTATATTATAATTGCTTTGATATTGACTTTTTATATAAATGTTCCTATTTGATACAAGTGAATGATGTCATTTAGAATATGAATATATTTAATCATGTGTTTCTCTTCCACGTATAACTAAAGGTTATATGAAAGGTACTTTGAGAATGGTTTAAAATATGAAGCCATGAATACTCATGTCAAGATAACCAAGGTGTTAAATACGGTATTTGAACTCTAAGACTCTTAACTTTTAGTTTTACCACTGTCAAAGTGCTCTTAAGAAAACTATGGGTCTCTCTTGAGTTCTTTTTCTATGAAATAATAGTAGCAGGAGCTAGTCGCCTTGGAAAAAACTTCACTGTGAAAATAAAATGTAACCATTTTGCTACATGTATGAAGCACTCTATAATATACCATATATAATGCAGTACATATGCCATTATCTACCTGACAGTTCCATATGTCGTTGTCCTCACATGTTCAGCACTAACTGCTCCCTGTCTTGACCACCCCGGGGACAGCTGGTCTCACGCTGGCCTGAGTGGCCTCACCCCGCCTCGGGCCCTGCCTCTGGTCACCTGCCCTGGCCCCTGGGCCCGTGTCGGGCCCTGGATGCGGCTGTCTCAGCTCAGCGACTTGCTCTCCATCGTCTCCATCAGCTGATCCCGCCCCCTGCCCCGCTGCATCCACCTCTGGACCCGTGTTCGCCTGTGGAGTCACCTGCCAGCCCCGGGGGGCCTGTCCTGTCCTGTCCTCGCCCAGGCAGCCCGGCCACCCGCCGCCCGCCTGGCTTCGCCTGCCATTCTTTCCCCTCTGACCCCCTCCTGCCTCCTGCTACCTTGGGGCAGGGCCATGCTTGCCACGTGCTTTGGGCCAAAAAGTGAAGAAACAGTTGTGAGCCCTGGGGAGCTCTACGGTCACTGGGTGCAGGAGCGAGAATGTGGGGACTTCTGAACCGCTGTCTGTCGCCTCTCTGCGGTCAGAACAGAACCGTCTGCTGGGGAATCAGGGTTTCTAGGTGCCCTCCATGGAAGGACCCTCCCTGATCAATAGTGTGACGATCCCACCGCCACGTGAGGACTGTTCCCATTGCCGGGAGGTGCTAGTGAGGTTCTGCTCAGCGGCTGTGCGTTAGCGATCAGCAACCTTTCCATTAACCCCAAACCCCAGTCAAGCCAAAATCTGTGCTCCTTGTTGAATGACCCCGGATTGGAAGACATTGCTGGGAGGCCCCGCCTCCCAGCCCTCCATGGTGGTCCTGTTGGGGGCGGGGGGCTTTGCTCAAACCTCCCAGGATCCTGGGGCTGGGCTGGGCTCGCTCGGCCTCCTGGCTGCTGTGAGGTTGGAGGGTGTCACCGGGGGGGGACGAGGGACCTGGGGGACAGTGGCCGTGGGGCAGGGCAGACTGAGGGCCTCCCCGGTCACTCTGGACAGCAGAGTCTGGACGGGCATTGGAGTCCCGTCTCTTGGTTCTGCTCTTTATCTTGACAGAGGAGAGAGCGAGCGAGTGCGGAAACCAGACAGTCCACAGCGTTTGCACGAAGCGGATGCTGGTCCCCAGGGGGCGGGGAGGCTGCCCGAGCCGTGTGCTTCCCTGGAGCCCCCGGTGGCGGAGACCGCAGGTCTGGGGGGTGTCCACCCCCAGGTTCTCCATCAAGGCCAGTCCCCCGATGGCAAGGCGTCCTGTGCCCCAGGGTGGGGGAGCCCCGCCTGGAATCACACTCAGCCCTGAGAGGCCCTTTAGAGGAGCCCTCCGGAGTCCTGAGATGCTCCTCAAACTGTCTGTCGACGTTCAGCTGACGGAACGAGAGCCAGTCACCCTCGGACCTCGTCATTCTTGCCTGAGACCACGTTGAGGACCTCAGCCACGGGGCCTTCTCATTTCCTGCACCTGCATGGGAGACTCGCCCTGAGCTCCTGGGAGCATCACCTGGGCCATTGTCTTGTCTGAACTTCATCCTCCCCTTAAAACAGGGAGGCTCAGTGTGCAGAGGCAGGAGGCAGGCTTCTCAGGGGCCCGGAGATGACCGAGGTCTACACCTGCCGGGGTGGCTGGGGGGCTTCCCGTTCAGCCATTTTGACTCCACTGAGTTAGACCCTTCCCCTGTGACCTCAGGCCCCCGTGGGAGCCGCGGTTGTTAGAGCTCACGGAACACATGAGACAGCTAGAAAAAGCCTCAGGACGAAAGAGTGGAAAGAGATTTAATAACTGCCCGGGAAGGTGGGGGCTGCTTAGATAAAAAACGGCAGCATGCCAGGTTGTGTTGTTGGAGGCAGAGATAAGTGGAAACAGACTGTAAACTACAGCAGAGGGGCTCGGAGGCCGCAGGGCTCCGGGCCGGGCGTGCAGGCCTCGTTAGAAACGCGAAGGACGGCAGCGTGCCTCGGGAAGGGTCAGACCTCAGCGGACACGGGGGATGTTCGGGAGGGGGCGTACAGGGGTGTCGTGGGGAGTGCTGTCCCGGGACCCCTCCCTCCCGCCTTTCACCTGCCCACCCGCTGACCCCGGGCCCAAGCCCGCTGCTCGGTGCCAGCCCCAGAGGGGCTGCTTGCGGCGGCCTCGGGAGGCTTGGATGCCGGTCACAGCACACCCCTGCCCCTGACGTGGCTACAGCTGTCAGCACCCAAGCAGGAGATGATTGCAGTGTCCTTGGAGTCAGAAGAGCGGAAATGATACACCTTAGGACAGTTTTCAAAGATGCAGCCACGTTTTTCTTTTTAATTAATTAATTTATTTTAATTGGAGGCTAATTGCTTGACAATATTGTGGCGGTTTCTGAAAGTGATGCATAGGATGAACAGTTTTTATAGCACAGATAACTTATTTTTGATGTCAGCTTTAGAAAAAATCATCTCACTTTCTGTACATGTGTTTTTTTCTTTTGCTCCATTCCTTCCTGGCATGTGTAGACCAGTCAGTAAGCTAACTAAGAGGGTTTCTGTGTAATGAGTTTAACTTCTGTGACGGCTAAAAGATCATCAAAGCCGTCGTCTTGTGCGCGCGCGCGCCTGTGTGCGCGCTGGGGGCGCACTGCGGCCTCTCGGGCGGATGGGGCCTGAGCCCTGTGCCCGCTCGAGTCCCGGGGTGCCCGCAGGGACAGCCCCCCTGTGATGCCCGGGACGCCCGCGCGGGGTGCGCACTCACTGCCGGGCGAGGTGCAGGGGTGGGCGGGTGCTTTCCGTCTTTCAGTGTCTGTAATTCCCCTGCTGCCTTGAAAGGTGGGCGTTGCTGAAGCAACTCAGCCTGGAACTGGGAAATGGATTTATGCTTTTCGGAAAAGGTTGAATGCTGCCCTTTAGCCACATGCTCTACCTGGGCCGGAGAGACGTGTTCTGAGGGACGGTGTGCAGCCTGCAGGGGCGTCTCTCGCTCTTCTCCCCCTGCCACGCCCCCTCCCGTCCCACCTCCATCTCGACCCAGCCGGCTCCTCCTGTCCTGGGCCGTGTCTGCGGGGAGGTCGTAGCTGGCTCACCACATGTCTGACTAAGTGCACAGAAGATTTTTCATCTCTTACAGAAATCGTCTCATTTCATGCATCTCTTTTGCTTCTGATATCCCCACTTAGGAATGACGATCAGAACTTTGAGCATGTGTTTGAAACTCCACCTGTCCTTGGAGTCCCTGTAGCGCCTTCATCCATTCATCCACTGAACACAGGTTTACTGACCTCAGGGGGGTGGACTGGGTGGCTGGCCCTCTAAAGCATCCCTGGACCACACTGTCCCGGGTGCCAACTTCCTCTGGGCCTGCTCCCTGGGGTCTGCGCTGCCCGGGGACCTTGGGAGCAGCTCTCTGGGCTGGCACAGCGTGGAGCCAGTCTCCATCCCAGCTCTGACGTTCCCCCTGTGCCGGGAAACCCACGTCCAGGTGAGGTAGGTGCTGCGCCTTTAAACGGGGCAGGAGTGCTCTGACCATCAGCGTCCAACAGCTCACTGAACTGCAGGCAGTTTCCCTCATCCCCGTTCTAACGTGGCTCAGTCAGTTGGTCAGTTCACGCGCTCTGCCGTGTCCAACTCCTTGTGACCCCATGGACTGCAGCACGTCAGGCCTCCCTGTCCATCACCACCTCCTGGAGCTTGCTCAAACTCACATCCAGCAAGTTGGTGATGCCATCATGTAACCTGGCTGCCCATGGTATAAAGCGGGCTGCCTTCACGAGAGCACCGGGGTGCCTCAGGCTCTAGGCGTCCGGTGAGGATGACCCGTCCTGTCCACATCCTTCTGTCCAGTGGTGAGATTCGACCCCTGTTAAATCAGCCAGGCCAGCGGCAGGATCCAGAAGCTCTGGGCCGGGGTCCGGGCTGGAGCCCAGGGGGTGGAGACAGGCTCCGTGTGGCTGCTCTGTGGGAGAGGAGGCAGTCGGGCTCCGGGGGTGGGGCCACGTGGCAGTGCTGCAACCCTTTCTGTGGAGGAGCCAAGTTCTCCTGAGGGTGTTTTAAAACCCTTTGTTCCTGCAAAGGGAAACCCAGGGTGTCACTAACGGGTTAGAAAATGAATTCCCTCTGCAGCTTGTCAACTCTGAGAAATCACCACCTATGAAAAATGCAGGAGGACTCAGAAATGATTTGCCACTTACCTGAAAATGATCTTCAGTTGCAGCAGAGGTGAGGAGGCCTTGGCCAGCCTTTGCTGTGGGGCGGAGCATCTGTGAGCCTGAAGCGGCTCCCCGCAGCTGCGGGCTGCGTCCACTGACCTTGAGGGCCTCGGCTGTCTCCAGCGCCTGGGGTCCTGACTCCAGGCCGCCCTGCTGGCCCCTGAGTGGTCTTGAGAGCATCACTCAGGGGCGCCTCTGCTGGCCCGTGTCTGCCCTTTACCCCCAGTTTTCTCTGGGCCATCGGACAAAACTGACAAACCGTAGCCCCTGCCAGGACCCGGGTCCCAGGCACGTGGCTGGCAGTTTGCACAGTGGCTGTGTCCTCAGGGAGGTGGTGAGACGCCCTCCTGTCCGCTGACCGTGTTGGTGATGGGCGTCCCCAGCAGCGTCCACATGCCCAGCAGCTACGCTCCCAGGGCCCCCAGGATCTGACTCGCAGCCTCAGGTCTCCGGCTGTGTCAGCCTCTCTGTGGTGACCCCGATAGGCGGGCCTGAGGAAAGGAACAGGAGGACGGGCTCCCCGGGACTCTGGCCTTGGCCAAGTCTGCGCCTGGCCATGCTGCTCGGCAGCCCGGAAGTCTGCCCTGGAAGACGGGGTCCCAGGAGTTCAGCCTCCGCCTCCTCCTTCCAGGGTCCGAGCCGGGAAAGCCTTGGGGCTCCCAAGGGGGCAGCGTGGAGAGCCGAGGGGGCTGGAGGGAGGTCCTCCCTCTGCCGCATGCAGCTCCCCGCCCTCGCGCAGGCCAGCCCAGCCCTGCACACCCCCACGGTGCTCCTGCCAGCAGCTCTCAGTCCCTGCGTGGCTCTCCTGCCTCTGTGGGTTCCCCAGGGCCTGCAGCTCTTGCTAGGGTGCCACCTGGGCGGCAGTAAAGCTGGACTCCGGCCAGGTTCCTGGGGGCCGTGGTTTTTAGGGAGGAGGAGATCTGAGAGTCAGTGCCCCCGCCAGCCTCTCTGAGAACCACGCACAGAAGACCTGAGTGCATCCCTTTTAGCTTCTTCAACATGAGTCACATCTCTTCCTTTATTTTACTATCACATTTTTCAAAGGAGTGCAATGCCTCTAAAATTGGCAAATAATTTTGGCCCTCCCCAGTGGTTTATTTTGCAACATGGAAAACGGCTTCCCTTGTCTGAGTTACTTTGCTATAAAATGAGGTGATTGTTTCCACTTTGCTCAAGCATCACAAAAATTATTTTAAGACGATGGTTACAGGGAGACAGGATTCAAGATTAGAACGCCATTCATTATTCTCCTTAAGGCATTTCCCTGAGCGGGCGGTGCACTGTTGATTCTCAGAGGTGAGAACACCCGTGTAGGGAAGTGGGTTCTCTAGACTGTGGCAAACAAAAGCTGTGACGCCGGGACTGCCGTCTGGCACCCCACGTCCTGCAGGGGCTTCCCCAGGGGTGGTGGTCACCTCTGTCTCCGAGCACAGCCCCCGCTGCAGGGACCGGTCTGTCACTTCCAAGCTCTGTAGTCAGAGGCCCGCGTGCGCGTGGGGTTTAGTGGTGGGGACAGGCTCTGTCAACCTGCCCACTAAGGCCTGAGTCTGCAACAACCAGGGAACTCGAGCCATCCTGGTGCGCCCCCTGCAACTTCACTGGCACCCCCAGGAAGTCATTGCAGACCATCTGTAGATTAGGGGTCCCCTCTGCCTAAGGGAGGTCCCCCACTGATTGCAGATGGCTCAGAGGAGGCTGGTTCCCAGGGAGCAACCGTCAGAAGTCACTCTTGGTTTTCAGGACAAAGAAGGTCAATCGTCTCCTTCGTTCTCCTCCTTGTGGTTAATCTACTTTCCTTCTCCCCAGCAGGAAACCGAGTTCCCAGCTGGCATCTTCTGTTTCTTGTGATATTCCACAGACAGTTCTAGATGTCCTGTTGACTTTCAGAATCCCAGAATCTGCCAGCAATGCAGAAGACCCGGGTTCCATCCCTGGGTCAGGAAGACTCCCTGGAGGAGGAAATGGCAACCCACTCCAGTATTCTTGCCTGGAGAATCCCATGGACAGAGGAGCCTGGTGGGCTACTGTCCATGGGGTCGCAAAGAGTCGGAGATAACTGAGTGACTCACACACACACACACACACACACACACATTTGAGGAAATTTGAGACCAAGAAAGGACAAAGTGTGTTTGGATTAAAATGAGATTCAAGTTCAGAATCACCCTTTGAATTAGAAGAGGCTGACATACTTTCATATATTTTTGATGTTAGATAGTTTTGACTTGTCTGCAGTGTTTCTTCATTTTAGTAATTAAGAAAGCAGTCTTTAAACATTTAAAAGAATCCTCATGCTTTATCCAGTAGAAGCAGCCTTGGCTGAAATTCCAGCTACAGTCACTGTCCGGTTGCTGATATCTATCTGCCGTCTTTGGCCTGAGACCTGATACTAGATTATGGCGGACACCTCTGAGTCCTTACGTCTCTGGTCCTCTAAGGGAACGGGTGACTTCGAGGGGACTGCTGAGCAACAGGGGACGTGCTGGTGACCCCCGAGCTCAGGGGAGGGCTCCGGGAGCCCACCGGGCTCTTCCTTCAGGGAGGTGAGGTTGACCGATTGCTGAGCTGTCTTGCCCACGAGGAGTGGACAAGCTGCCGCCACTGTCCGCCTTCCCGGGGCTATTGTGTATCCCCTGCCATCACCCTCATCAACTCCCACAGCATTTTTTTTCTTTATATTTCATTCTTTTTTAAAAAGGTCTTTTTTTCTGATCTTTGGGCCTAACCATGTGGCATGTAAGATCTTAGGTCCCCAGGCAGGGATCAAACTGGAGTCCCCTGCATTGGAAAACAGTCTCAACCCCTGGACCTCCAGGGAAGTCCCCCTGCAGCATGTTGAGGGGAGTCTCAGTTCTCACCCTCTTCTCCCACTTGTCCCCACCTGCAGCCAGGGCTGTGCTGGGTTCTGTACAAGGACTGAATGTGTGTGTCATGCGTCTCGTGCTGGTTCTCACACAGGCGCCCTTTCTCCTTCCCGGCTTCCACTCAACCTGCCCAGGCTGTTGCTCAGCCCTGCCGGGAGGAAAAGCAAACTGCAGGCCATCTGAGAGCTCTTCCAACCTCAGAGCTGGTCTGGATCAATAGGCCAACTGCCCCGAAGATAGGACCACCCTGCCTCCCTCACAGCGTGGAAATATATCATGGGCACCCCTAAGCTGGTCAGGGCCTTACGACTTGTTGATTTTCCTCCATAAACTCGTTCTTTTTGATACCCTATGGGGTGTTTGATGGCGGCACCATCGGGTTTGTGCAGAGGTCAAAGCGCAGGGGGGTGAAGCAGGTCAGAGGGAACTGGAGTGGCTCTTGGGGAGCCGTTGCACCAGCCCTTCCAGGAACGGGGAGACGCAGGCTTTACCGGGGGCTCTGGGCCCCAGCCCAGCCATGTAGTGAGGGGGCTTTAGACTGATGATCAGGACCGTTTTCTCGAAGAAGCCGTCCTGTGACCAATGTCAGGCATGCAGCCCAAACCCTGGACTTAAAGAACCAGTTTCTTTACAGGGATCAAGTGTTTTCAGTTCAGTTCAGTCGCTCAGTTGTGTCTGACCCTTTGCGACCCCATGAACCGCAGCACGCCAGGCCTCCCTGTCCATCACCAACTCCCGGAGCTTACTCAAACTCATGTCCATCGAGCTGGTGATGCCATCCAGCCATCTCATCCTCTGTCGTCCCCTTCTCCTCCTGCCCCCAATCCCTCCCAGCATCCGGGTCTTTCCCAATAAGTCAGATCTTCGCATGAGGTGGCCAGAGTACTGGAGTTTCAGCTTCAGCATCAGTCCTTCCAGTGAACACCCAGGACTGATCTCCTATAGGATGGACTGGTTGGATCTCCTTGCAGTCCAAGGGACTCTCAAGAGTCTTCTTCAATACCGCAGTTCAAAAGCATCAAGTGTTTTCAACAAATGAAAAAAGAATGTTTTCTCAGGTAATGAGGGAACACACGTAAGCAAGACTGCCGTCACTGAGAATAACGTTGTGACGAGTGCACATGCTGCCGTCAGCTTCCTCGCACGTTTTCTTACAGCGTGTATTATTGACCCAAGATGAGAAGCTGCTTCTCATATTTCAGGGTACCTGATCGCTTGGTTTTCTGTCTGGAGTCCCCCCAGCCCCCCTGCCGTCTGCCATCTGGGAAGGAACCCAGACCACGTGCTTAGGGGTGAACAGCCATCTGCTCATTTCTGCACATGCCTCAGGCCCCGATCCAGCAATCAGAAGTCGGAGCCCAGGCTCATAACCAGACCATTCCACCTCCTTACAAGTTCAAGCTCTCCTCTTCCTTCCTGGGGCCTTGCTGCGGGGAGGGGGGCTTGGGGGGCGTTCAGCTTCTTCCTGTTTTCTGACCTCCTTCGCAGAGTAGGGGTCGAGGGTCCCAGGTCCTTCAGGAGGCTCTGGGGAAGTTCTCCAGCCGAGATCTCCAGGGCAAGGCAGGGCGTCATGTTCTCGCCTCCTTTTCTCAGGAGAGCTGCTCTGATGGGGTCTCCGGACGCTGCTTTCCACGGCTGTCTCCTTGGCGGTCCCCCTGGCACAGGCCCTTGCACGTTTCTGCCTGGTGTAGATACTTTTCCAAGGTCACCTGCATCCAGACATGATTGCAACCCCTGTCCACCCACCCTGGGCTCCAGCTCCCCACTCTGTTCCTCAGCTGCAGCAGTGAGAAACGCTGGGTTCTGGGGCTGCCCCCCGGATGCCTCCTGCAAACCCACCCTCGTCCCACACAGAGCTGGTGGCCGGCAGGATCAGGGCCTGAGCTGAAGCTGCCGGGGTTCCCTGACTCTCGACTGCATCATCTGTCAGCGTCTGCGGGAGGCATGGGGCCAGGGCACTGAGAATCTACTGTTGACCCAGTGGGACGTTATGGCTCTTTCCCCCTGCAGAGGAACACCTTGTTGCTGGGAGCTGCCGGGGGTTAGCGCTCTGGGGTCTGCAGCCCCGAAGGGTCCCCAAGTGAAGGAGAGGAGCAAGCAGGCCCGGGAGGCAGTATGGGCCGGGTGGCCCTGCCGTGGGCATTGATGAGGCCTACGTTAACTTGGGCACGTGGTCCCACACACAGCATAACACGTGGGGGACACAGCCATGGGACTTTACGAAGAAACCCTCCCTCTTGGGAGGTCTGTTCTCTGGGCCGTTCTTGTCCCTTCCTCGATTTTTCAAGCAGAGCTTCGATGTCACCCAGTTAGTGGCCATCTTGCTACATCACCCCCTCTATCAGCTCCTCTGTCTTTTGTGGGTGGCGTGATCTGTTTCGCAGACACAGGAAGTGGGTGGGTCAGGACCATCCCATCTGGAGCCAGCCTCCTGGCCCACACAGCCCTTCGCATCTCGACCAGAAGACACCTTTGGCAGAGGGGCTCATTCTCACAGGTTCTGGAAGCTGCCCGGGAGCTCTGCTCATCACCGTGACGGGTGATAAAGTAAAGCACCACCGCCCTCCGGGGCGGAGCGTGGTGTTAAATGTGGTCTGTTGACTCAGATTGGGTTTATGGTTCGGCGAAGAGCTGGGAGCTCCTTCCCCGAGTCTGGGGATGAAATGGCCCTGTGGCTGGTGTCTTCCAGGCCCAAGGCAGGCCCCTGGGTGGTGGTCCCCGTGGCCTGGGAGGCGAGTGGTCGGCACTGGCCACCCCTGTGCAAATGGAGTGTGTGGTCTAGGCTCCAGACACACTCACTGTGGAGACACGAGGGCAGCAGGAGGCCCACGAGGTGCGGGGGCCACGCTTGGTCTGTTTGCAAACAGCCTGAGCTCAGGGCTCTCAAGCAGCCAGGCCAGCCAGCTGGCCCTGGGGCAGAGCCCGCAGGCCCGGGCACCCTTCTGATCGACATTGCTGACAAGGGGCCTGGCTGTGCCCAGGGCCGCCTCTGTCCATCCGGCCCTGCCTGTGACAGACAGAGGCCAGGCCTCGAGGCTGTCTCCCACCTGCTTTTGCCTTGTCCAGACGAAGCTCCTCTGTGCAGACTGGGGGTCCAGTCTGGACCCCCGGTCCAGAGCTGACCTGAGGGCCCCGAGGCACCTCTGAGATCAGCTGTTAGTGGAGTGTCCGCAGGGAGGTGCTTCCACACCCAGGGCTCTGGAGAGGCTGCCCCGGAGCCTGGACCCAGCTCTGCAGCCACTAGGGGGCCGGCATCAATGCCCGCTGTGGTCACCACTGCTGGGCTCCATGCGGGAGCCAAGCCCAAGCATGCTCACGCACGCACACACACACACACACACACACATATGCACACACATACATGCACACATACACACATGCACATACATACACACGTCCACGCACACACTGATCCCCTATGTCCTTCCTTCCTCCGTCTTACTGGGCAGGAACCACCCTGGGACCTCCCCAGACGTGTTGCACAGACGGAGCTCCAGGTCAAGCAACCCTTTCCCAACCCTTCCCGGGTCTCCTCGGTGGATGTATCTGTTTGTGAGGCTGGTTTGTGGTTGGGTGGCTTGGAGTTTCCCCTCATCCTTGGTCCTAACTGCGTGATTAACCTGGCCGCCCATCACTGCCTACAGAGGTCTGAGGCTACACGGCATGTTAGAATACGATGAAGCCGACCTGTTTTCACATCCAGCCTCAGGCTTTTGCCACGTTCCATCAGGCAGTCACTGTCTGCACAGTGAAAGCACTGAGAAGGCTGCCCGTGGAACCAGAGCCTGGTTAGTGAGCGATGAACACTGGCAGCGAGGGTGTGACCCGTGTGGACCCCATTCCTGCTCGGGATCAGGGACCAGGGTGGCCCATCATAGCCGCTGATAGAGCCTGCTGCCTCTGCCGCACACACTGGCCCCTGGTCCTTGTCGGAGAGCCCCGAGTCCCGTCCCTCGTGGCCCACACGGCCTGGTCCAGCGTGGGCACTCACTCCATGGCCAGTGCTGATGGGGTTGCCAGGCTGGACACGAAGCCCTGGTGGAGGCTCGGTCAGCACCGTGTGGTCAGACGGCGAGGCTGGCATGGCTGCTGCGTGACGCACTGCGCGCGTCGGCACTTAGAATTCCCGAGGCTGCTCTTTGTCCGTTTTCGGTTTTACAAACTGATGTGTCAGATGGATGCTAACGATGGTTGTTTTGGCCCCACAGACAGAAGCAGAGAGCGCAGCCGGGCGCCCTGCCCCCCAGCCCTGATGCTGCACGCAGAGAGGAAGAGCCCGGCGGGGGATGGAGAGGACAAGGTTGGTGGCTGCGAGGCGCACAACCCCCAGCTGGGGGCCCTGGGGGCCCACACACCCTTCCCACCGTTTCCCACCTGACTCTCGGCGGTGATGCTTTGCAGTCCCCTCTGTGGTACTGGGCCACTGCCAGGGGGACCCCTGCAGAACCCAGCAGAAGGGATGGGTGTCTGGGAGCCAAGCAGGAGCAGCCTGGCCTTCCCGTCTGTATCCAGTCCAGAGCCCACTGGCAGGCTCTGCTCAGAGGGGCTTGGGTGGTGACCCTGGATTCTCACGTGTGCTGTCCCCCTGTCTCAGAAGGCGTGTGCACACAGGCGGCCAGGCTATGCAGTTGGACACCCCTTGGGCGAAGCTGTGATCTGCATTTGGTTTCACTGCAGGAAAACCAATGCACACTTGTGTCTTCTGAACACAGAATCTCAGGTCCTTCCCTATAAAGCAGCATTTTATAGATTGACTGAGAACGTGTTGAGTGCATTTCCTTTCCCATGAATAACCAAGAAATCAGCTTTTACTGCTGCCTTTGAAAGACATAAATGGCACATAACACGCTCTGACCCATCAAGTACACTGCGTGGCCTCTGGTCCGCCCCGTGCTGTGTGAACACTCTCTCCTATGCTGTGATCAGCCTTCTCTCTGCCTCGGCCCGCTGGGCCCCGTTCCTGCGGTGGTCCTGCCCGGCCCCCGTCAGCAGCATCCCTGGGCGCCCTCGCCTGTGGTCCCCACCATCCTCGCCCTCATTAGTGCTGGGGTGAGATGGTGTCAGTGAATCACGGACGACAGTGCAAATTAGTCTCTTGCTTCCCGATGAAGGATTTCTCTCTATGAGATGAACATCCATGCCAGAATTGCATATTTATTAAACAGATCGTCTTTCTTCTGCTTTAACTACTTTCTTTATCTCTGCGCTCTGTGCATCTAATTCACTGTTATTACTTTGGTGCGGAGGGGAGTTTTATGCCATGATTAGCCATTTTTATCACCAACAGGAAATCATAGCCAGCGTGCCACACCAGAAGACGACCTTGGTAATTAGCGGTGGAGAATCCCAGCATCGCCAAATTTAGGTGTTAATCTATCACAAATCATGTCTCACTGTATTTCCCTGAAAAAATTATCGGGGGAAATCTACTACTCACAGAGGCCCCTCATTGTGTTTCATTGTTCAATTAGCTTTGTAATGAAAATCTCCCCTCATTTTCCTGATTGGATTAGTAATATAAACTCTGGTCTTAACATACCCATGTATTTTTAACACACCTGTTTCTGAATACACTTTGTTATGTTCATTATTTATCCTGAACTTATTTTCCCATAGGAAACTAAGACTTTCTACTATCCCAAAATTCCAGAAAAAACTATTGTTCGTGAACTTATGAATTAGGAATAATCATATAAATTGCAAATCGTTTATTCCATGTAATTACCTGTCACACTGAAAGAAGGGCACTGGGCAGACCCCAGTAAGATACCAGGATGGTCGAGTGTGTGAGAGACCACCCCTCAAGTCCTGGACCTCTCGTGTCTAACCTTTAATGAATGGGGTTCCCAGCAGCCACTCTGGACCTGGTCCGCTGACCTTTGCATCCCAGGCCTCCCTGCTCATCCTCTGGCCGGCTCTGCCGACGCTGGCTGTTCACTCCTGGTGACGAGGGCCCTGCTAGGGCGTGAGCAGAAGGAGGTCTCACTTCATTGCCTGCGATTTTACTGTAGCTTCAAGTGACTTCTTTGGGGTTTATCTCACCCGTATAGATAGACCCTGGTGATCTTTTAACTTTATATTTGAATCTTTCCTCTCGGTGCTCTCAGAACCTAGCCCTTTCCTCGCTAACAACTCTGTTCGAAAGGAAGCTGGGAGGTGGGAATGAGCTGTGGTCCCAGTGTGGCCCTCGGGGGCCCCTGGACAAGCGTCTGGGCTTTTGGTGCAATGGCCCTGTCCTTGAGCAACCGCCCACCAGCGGTGCTCCCGGGGCGGCGGGCGTTGGCATCCTGGTGTTTGATCACCCCACAACCGGCTAACCGTGTCCTTACCTACACCGCCTCGTAAAGCGCTGGCTCTGATGGGGGCAGGAAAAGATTCTCAGCTTTCAGGATGACATTTAACTTTTTCTAAATGAATCTAGAGCTTTAATTGCCCAACGGACATGCGTTTGGGTGGACTCTGGAAACTGGTGCTGGACAGGGAGGCCTGGTGTGCTGCGGTTCATGGGGTGGCAGAGTCAGACACGACTGAGCGACTGGACTGAACTGAACTTAACATTCTCAGCTCAGAACCTGGTTGCTGTTGGAATAATGCACTAGGATTTTGTAATCTTACCGATTTTTCTAGAGAAAGGAAACGCAGTCCTTATTATGTTATTCTAAATTTGAGATTAAAATAATGAAAACCGGTGGTAGAAAGAAAGACATGTTTCCTTGCCACTAGAATGTATTGTGCTCACTGTAGTTTCAGTTTTCTCTTAGAGCTGCTCAAGGTTTGAGACAGCACTGACTTCTTAAAAAATTTTCTCATGGTAATTTTTCATTTCCACCTTAGAAGTTTGGTTCTGTTTCCTTTTGCTTAAGGGCTGCCCTGGTGGCTCAGATGGTAAATAATCTGCCTGCAATGTGGGGGACCTGGGTTCAACCCATGGGTGGGGTAGATCCCCTGGAGAAGGGAATGACCACCCACTCCAGTATTCTTGCCTGGAGAGTCCCATGGGCAGAGGAGCCTGGCGGGCTACAGTCCACAGGGTCGCAAAGAGCCGGACACAACTGAGCAACTAGCACTGCCGCTTTCCACTTTCCCTTGTTTAACAAAATTCATCGTCTCTCGTATATCCGCGCATCTAGACAAGTCAGTCTGAATCTTGGGTTCACATTTATGTTGGTGTTATAATTGTCTATTGTCAGAAAAACTTTTATTTCTGTCCAGATTCTGTCCATAATAAGCAATGGTCAGGTGTCCTAGCTTCCTAGCTGTAGTTTTTTTAACTTTAGGAAATAAATCTTCATTTTCTACTAGGGGATATCATGCTCAGATATTCTTATTTTCTACGTGAAGACAGAGTCGGTGCTTTTCAGAGCCGACTGTGTATCACAGTCAGCTGCACTGTGTAAAATAGGCCATGAACTCTGCCCCCAGGTGGATGCTCCAGAAGGGGGGTGCGGGGGGCGTCCTTGGAGTGAGAGGACACCGCAAGGACTCGGGCCTGTCCCTTCCCCCGCCTCCCGGGGCCCTCGCTGCACGGAGGGCTTCCGCCGCTGGAGGCTGGGCTTGCGGACACCGTGAGTCCAGACCCTTGGTCAGCCTGTTTCCAGAGATGAGTCCAGGGGGTTTCTGCCCCGGACGCCGGCCGTTGAGAAGCTCTCTCTCAGCTTCTCTGCCTGTGTCTGTCTATGCAGAAGCAGGCAGCCAAGCCAATTCGGGATAATTACAGGGAGGCCCTCGTCTACACGCCAGTTGTACCATGAATTCTAAAGTCTCACGTGACCCCCCCCAGGCCTGCGCGCTGACTGTGCTGAGCCGGTCATTACCTAAGAGCCGCTGTGGGCAGGTCTGTCTGCAGGAGACTAGTTAGTCTTTACTTGGTTGCCTCTAATTGGAGAGGAGTGTTTCAATTTGTTTTAAAGTGCTTTCCTGCTCTCTCTATTCACAGGAGCCTCCGTCGATCCTGGTGACCAGCGAGGACAGCGCACCCAAAGGCACGAGGCCCGTGGCATCCACCCCGGTGCCGGGATCCCCCTGGTAAGACACCCCGAGCCTGGGGGCCGGGGAGACAGCCCTCTGACCCAGCGCTTGTCTCCCCCAGAGAGAAATGCATGCCCTGTGGGTAATGCTGCTTTACACAAAGCAATTTGCAGCTCCTGGCGGGCAGAGTTCCACACCGTTGTCACCATCTGCCAAAAGAAAAATAGCACTTAAGTGATAAGTTATCCTGCTCCAATATATTTGCAAATATGCAGTAAAGTAGGAAGGCCGTGGCGTATTGATCTGAGAAAGGCCGTGTCTGGAGAGACGGCAGCACGCCTTGCACTTCAAAGGCCTTTCTGTGGACTCCAGGAGAAGCGTAACCGAGGAGCTGTTAATTAAAGACGTGCCCGCTCTCTGTGGCTGCCCTGTGAGGATTCCCGTTCTCTGAGCCTCCGCACTCAAAGCGCCCTCCACGAGGGAGCCTCCAACTCTGGTTTTCAAAAATGTCCTTTTATAATGGAGTAATTTAGAAGCAGAAAAAAGGTTATTATAGTAAAATTAGTTTTAAAGCCTGCAGATTAGACTGCAGGATACGGTTGGGAGGAACAGCTAATTTAGAGAAAAGGAACACAGCCACTTAACGTGCCATCGAGGTAGGAACGGCAGCCGGCGGCGGTCCCCGGGTGTGGCGTCTGCCCTGTGCGATGTCCTGAGTGGATCCCAGCATCTGTCCTGCCCTGGCCGCCTGCTCTCCACTGGACAGGCGGGGCCCCTCCCCTTCTCTGCTCAGCGGTCGGTGTCACGGGCACCCACGGGCCTCCCACCCTTCAGCTCCAGTGCTCGGTGAGCCGGGGATGCCTCACAGGCCCGGGGCCCCCGACGGTGACGCCTAACGACGCAGTGTTTCCAGTGCTGAGTGTCCTGCCGTTCAAGTCGGGTCTGACGCCAGCTCCTGGGTTAGCGCAGACCCCACGGGCCGAGGCCCGAGTCCCAGCCTCCTGCGCCTGTGCGTCTCCCCGGCTGATTGCAAGTCCTGGGCTCCCACAACCTCCCGTCGGGTTTGAAAATTTGCTAGGGCGACTCACAGGACTTAGGAGAGCAACTCACTTGTGATGACCTCTGTGTTACTCAGGCACAGTCCAGGGACAGCAGAGATGGACCAGGATGGCAGAGAGGCGTGGGCGGGCTGCGGGGTAGGGGTATCCGGGCCCCACGTCCTCCTGGGGCTGCCACCCCCCAGGACATCAGCGAGGGCAGCACGCTGCAGCCCTCTGAGCCCAGAGGAAGCTCCCCGAATGCTTTGTTACTAGGCCTGTCCACCCAGCTCCTGGAGGGTGGGGAGGCCAGAAAGCCAGCCCTCTGATCACGGGGCCGGTCTTTCTGGGACCAGCCCCCGCCCTCCATGGTCACGCATGGAGGCGCATCAGTCACCCTGTCGTCAGCCTGAACTCACGTGAGGTCAGGATGCTCCTTATGAGTAAGAAAGATGCCCCCGTTGCTCAGCTGATTCCAAAGGTTTTAGGAGCTTGGCGCCAGGAACTGAATGGGGGAAGGAACCGATTCAAACTATTATTTTGTTTGTGATGCCACAGATGCTGTCTGGGGTCTTCCAGAACCAAACTCTCTTGCATGTGTTTCTAAGGCACGTGCACTTGACTGCAGATCATATGAGCGGTTGCGGTCAATTCAGCGAGGTGTGTGACCCTGTCCCTGAGTACTTGATGCTGCCCCAGGGGTTATAATTGTGTAGGAGACCTGGCCTTGAGCCCTAGAGACTTCTAACTGTGGAGGCTGCAGTTTCAACTTCTCAGTAATGCTGTGTTCCAGGGCAGAATGCTCCATGGGATCCTGGGGTCGCAGCGTCCTCAGGGGCCGCTCCCGCACGCTGCGGGTCCTCGGTCTGGAGGAATCACTGATCAGCCCTCCAGCCCGAGTGGCGGCCGTGCGGGGCACTGTCCTCTCCGGGAAGGGGGCAGCGGGGCTGCAAGAGGCACTGTGCCTGGAGCTTTCCAAGGGGGCATTAGGCCCGCCGGCTGAACCCGGGCGTTTTTCTCACTTCTGATCCCCTCTTTCTGAGCCTCCCTGACCCAGTGCCACCTGAGCAAGGCTGCCTGGCCTCCCTGAGCTTTCCGGGGTGAAGCGTACCGGTGTTCAAACACCCCCACGCCTGGGAGGTTGGGTCTGCGTGCTCCCTGAAAAGTGCAGGAGGGATCAGGAGCTTGTGGAGTGGGGGTCCAGGGTTGCGGGGGCAGTGCCAGCCTTGGCTTCTTCTGTGGCCTTCCCCCTTCCCAACGGGAGCGGCTGCATGCGGCGTGGTCTGATGTGTGCTTAACCTGAGTGTGGTACCCACGGAAACTTGGGGACAGCACACCCTGGGATGATGGCGGTCCGCCTCTGGGAAGGGCTCCTCTGGCCTGGGGGCCGCGCCTGCTGACCCAGTGAGCTCAGACCACCCACCGCCCTCGGTCCCCGGGCTGAGCCAGTCTTCAGGCCAAGCCCCGTGGCACCCAGGTTCTCAGGAAGCAAAGAGGTCCTCCAGGGGTGGGGGAGGCCGGGACACCAGTCCCTTCTCGTGCGTCCCCGCTGGCCACTCTCCTACAGGCCAGGACGCTCACGGTTCCCCATGTGTGTGAGAGCTCACCCAGCCGAAGAACGTGTGGGCGCCTGCTGCCATCAGCCCTCAGAGAAGCAGGAACCCACGGCGGGGTGTCCTTCTGCTGTGAGGCAGGGAGACGGGGGCAGGGGACTGGGTCTGTGAGACATGAGCCCAAGGACCCCCACAGGCCCCCGGGTGCTGTCGGAAGCTGGGGTGACCCGATGCGCGGGCAGGGCTGCCCAGGAGCCGGGATGCGTGAGCTGCGCCACTGTCCACTTGTCACGGCCGCGTGCTGAGCACCTCTCAGTTCTCAGATCTGCCTGTTCTCCCCTGGACCGGTGGCCTCTCCGCGGAGGCCCCGGCTGGCCCAGCCCCAGGCCTGCTCCTGCAGGGGCCTCCGCCCTGGCCCTCATTAGGCCAGGCAGGGGAGCCGGTGCTCGGGGGTCCCCGCGCTGAGAAGCCCCTGCTGTGCGGAAGCTGAACTCTGACAGATGTGACTGCGGAGTAGGTGGCACCGTGACTGTCCGAGAAGGCAAGTGCCCCTGGACGCCCTGGCCCGTGGTCCAGATGGAGTTTCCCTGAAGGTGTTTGCTTCGCTTCCTGCCCACGGGAGGCTTGCTCTCACATCAGAGGTCGCCGGGAACCCCAGGAGCTCCGTGCAGAATGAGGCCACAACCAGATACGCATTTCTGAGCATAAACCACCATGTCCCAGGAGGAGGAGGGGAGAGCTGTTTCCACCCTCTTTTCCCTAAATCTTCGTGTCTGCGGGCCCCATTGCCTCACCCGACCTGCCCCGTGGAGCTGGAGCTGCTCAGACCTCCCAGGTCAGCCCCTTCCCGGGGACAAAGGTGGGCAGGACGGGGAAGAGGGCAGAGAACAGAGGACACAGAGGTGCTGCCTTCTGGGTTCAGAGACCTCAGCCCTGCAGCTGCGACCCAGGGCACACGGGGTCCACCCTGAGGCCGGACTCTGCTCCTGTGACAGCGCCCTCGGGGACAAGGGACCCGGGTGTGTCTTCCTGTGTGCGGGAGGGGGCAGAGGCACGGAGCCCTCCCTTGCTGGGCTGAGCTGGACGTTTGGAGAGAGAAGCGGAAATGTCTTCCCTCTCACAGAGCCGTGAACGCTGGAGTGTGCTGTATGAAGGCGATGGGGGGATTATTTTGCACAGCAAGCCAGCAGTCCCCGTTCCTACTTGCTAAAACGGGTCTTCGCGCACTAGGGCTGCTAAATGTGGATGTTTTGTACCAGACTTAACTAACTCTGGCACGCTAATTGTACCCTCTGGGATTTGGGGACAGTTGAAGAGGAGAGGGAACATGGCAGCCATCCAGAAATTATACATTGTGATTAAGCCAGGGGAATGTATACGTATTGCTTAAAATGTGCATAAACGATACATGAAATTAATTCTGCATCGTGCAGCTGGCTCGGTCCGGTGGATACCAAGCGTGACCAGTGGACAGATTTCTCCCAGGGAGTCACGTTTGTTTACCTGCTGCCAGCTCGTCCCTTCAGTCCCACGGGCGTCCCTGCGGCACAGGAAGGGGGCTCTTTGCATTCTGGATGTGGGCGTGTGCGTGTTACTACTTGTCACTCCCGTCTCCGGGGTAATAATCCCCCATTAAGTCTCTAATTGGCTCCACTCGCCCGTCACTGGAGAGGCTGCCTGGTGGTGGCTGTGGGGGTTGGGGCTGCTCCCCGCACGGCGGTCCGGGCACTGGGTCTCTCCGAGAGGAGGGTGTGGCGTGACGATCCGTCTACGCAGCTCCCGGTGCTGACGGAATCAGTGCGTCCTGCTGGCAGCACACCTACAGCATGGCCCCATCCCACATCTGGGGAGAACCAAGTCAATTCCGGTCGACGCGAAGCTTCTTTCTTAACAGCCGGGCTTGGAGGCAGAGTGGAAGGAGCCCAGGAGCTCAGTGGGATGATGACCTGAATCTGACTCCCATCAAGGGGACCGTTTGGAGTCCATATGTCTTAGGGTTTGAGTGTATCCCCTTCTCAGGAAGGATAGCCACGCAGGTGTGTGGTCTGCCGTCAGCCATCGTCCAGGGAGGTGACGGCTGTCAGCAGCTACCAGGGCTGGAGGCTGAAACCCCTCCACCCTTTGCCCACCAGGAGCATGGCTCAGGGCCCCCCCACCCCACCAGGGGCTGCAACAGCTTCACTCACCTGCTTCCAGCTGCTTCTTATTCCCCAGGTGCCCCTGCTCACCAGAACCAGAACCTTCTCAGGCCCTTCAGACCCCCGGCTCTGGGACCCCAGGACACCTCCCAGAGCCAGTGGGAAGGCTGGGGTTGGCTGAGGCTAGCCTCACACAGCATTTGAGGTGCTGGCTGGGGGCTACCTCTGTACCCCTTCTGCGCCAAAGGGTGCACGGCCCCCTCCCTGCCTCTGTGACCAAGGCTGCTGGCTCCTCGGTAATTCTGGCTGAAGTGTCCCATCCCCTGGGTGTGGATGCACATGCCTCAGACTTTCCCATGTGGGCAGATCCTTGTTGACCCACTTTCTCAGGGAACTCATCACTTGGTGTTAGAAACTCTTGGAAGTTTAGACTCTACTCAGTCTTTCCTCCCCTTTAGGGTCTGTCCTGAGTCAGGGTCCCCAGAAGCGCACTTTGGACAGCGCTCCCAGTGCCTGGAGTTACTGAGGAGTGGTTTCAAGGCAGAGGAAGGCGGGGTGGGGAGGGGAAGGGGGAGTAGCACTGTGATAAGAGGATGTGGTCTCAGCAGGAGGCCAGTCACCTCACCGTGGATTTGCCCCACACCCTGACCCCAGTGGGCTGCTAGGGGAGGCGATCCCAGGGTGGTGTGATCTCCGGGTGCAGTAGTGACCTGCTGAGCGCAGCTACCCAGAGCCCAGGAGGGACTAGCTCAGGGGCCGGGGCGGTGTGCCTGCCCATAAGGTTGATCCACGCAGAAGGACGTTGACGTGACCATGCCTGGGGTCCTGGACCAAACTGGAAAATTAACAGAAAAGAACAAAAGATAGAATAAAAGTTAGAAGGGACTTAAGAAATCATCTGGGACTAGACCTGCGTTCACCAATCTGCTTTTATAAATGAGGACGCTGAGCCCACAGCAGTGAGTTCACTGCTTGAGGTGCTGAGACGCACAGAGGCAGAGCCATCCTGGAAGGCAGGACTCCACGGCCCTGGTCTCCTAAGTGCTCCTGGTCACAGACCAGTCAGCCATGGGGCTGAGGCCACTGGGGGCAGGGCTGCGATGCCCAGATCACTGGTGTGCACGTGTGTGTGCATGTGTGTTTATGCACAAGTGTGTTTGCATGTGTGAATGTATGTGTGTGCATGCACACATGTGTATGCATGTGTGTAAATGCATGTGTGCACACACATGTGAGTGTGTGCATGTGCATTTATGCACAAGTGTGTGTGTATGTGTGTGTGAATGTATGTGTGTGCACACACAAGTATGTATGCATGTGTGTGAATGTATGTGTATACATGTGTCCATGCACAAGTGTATGTGCATGTGCGTCAATGCATGTGTGTGCATGTACACATGTGAGTGTGTGCATATGCACTTATGCACACGTGTGTATGCATGTGTGAATGTATGTGTGTGCTTGTGTGTACACACAAGTGTGTATGCACATGTGTGAATGCATGTGTGCATGTGTGCGCACACACAAGTGTGTATGCATGTATGTGTGAATGTATGTGTGTGCATGTGTGTGTACACACAAGTGTATATGCGCATGTGTGAATGCATGTGTGTGTGCACACATGTGCGAGTGTGTGCAGGTGTGTGAATGCATGTGTGTGTGTGCACATGTGCGAGTGTGTGTGTGCAGGTGTGTGTACACACAAGTGTGTATGCGCGTGTGAATGCATGTGTGTGTGTGCGCGCATATGCGAGTGTGTGCAGGTGTGTGAATGCATGTGTGTGCACACAAGTGTGTATGCATGTATGTGTGAATGTATGTGTGTGCATGTGTGTGTACACACAAATGTGTATGCACGCGTGTGAATGCATGTGTGCGTGCACACATGTGCGAGTGTGTGTGCAGGTGTGTGAATGCATGTGTGTGTGTGCACATGTGCGAGTGTGTGTGTGCAGGTGTGGGTGGAGGGGTGCTGGGCACAGGATGACTTTCTGCCAGAAGAGCCACACCTCCAGGTGTGTCCGCCGCAGAGGTTCATTGTCCTGCAGGTGTGGTCAGCGGTCCCAGGGGTCACACAGCAGCTCTTACATTTTTAAGTAGATAAGAATGCAGGGAATCAAAGATGCATCTAGACTTTCCCACTCAGGCCAAGTGCAGTAAAACATAGGGAAAAGATATCATCCCGACTGTCACAAACCGACCTACTTGCCGCCAGGAGCTTTGGTCTTGGAGCTATTTTTCCAGCTGCAGCCTGGCCAAAGAAGGCTTTGGAAGCTTGTGTGTGGGCAGGTGACCAGCCGTCTGCATGCTCCAGACAAGCCTGATGGATTCCCTCCATGTGGGAGGGTGCCCAGGACTGGTCTTCATCCTCTACGCTGTTGCGGGTCTGCTGGCTTCTTACTTGACATCGCCTGCATTGTGATTTAGCTGAAGCTGCAAACAGCCTGCATTCACACCAGGCAAACCTCCCCCCCGCCCCGTGGTCCCCAGATAACCCAGGTGGGCTACTTGTGGTGCTAAGAACATGTGCTGAGTGTTGCCGGAAGCACCGCCCCCAGACCCAGCAGGAGGGACTCCATCACCCTCCGGAGCGTCTGAGAGGGAAGGGGCTGCGCTCCCTGCCGGGTGGACGGTCCCTGCTGGCCCAGAACTCTGTGCAAGAGCTCACGCAGTGGCAGAATTGTACATGATGTACAGGACAGCATAATTACCTGCAGCTTTGTACACAGTAAAAGCTCCTTAAGCCAGACGACTTCTGCACCAGCAGGCAGGCAACTTCCTTCAGGCTGAGAGAGGCTGCCTGTCCCCTGTCCAGGCCCGCTTGGGGGCAGCGGGCAGACCCATCCATCGGGCAGGGACCTTGTCCAGCTTGCCAGTCCTGCCCCTCAGGTCTAGCCCTTGTTTGCCTAGATGACGGTCTATCCCGTCATCTAGTCTCTAGTAAAGGCTGATCCTCATGTTTGCCTCAATTTTCCCACAGTAATGGACATGTTAGAATAACACAAATGTCCATTGCAGGCCCCACCTCACAGATGATGGAATGGAAATCACTGAGGGTGAGGGCAGCTCTCAAGGTCACCTGAAGGTCAAGGCATGCCTAGAGCTGGAGGGTGCATCCACTGAGAAGGCATGTCATGGCCTTCTACCTGGATGACCAGGCCAGCAGGGGCCAATACAGTGTGGGGGTCTAGGTCACTGCTGGCCGGATGCAGACGCTGATGCTGGCACCCAGGATGGGGAGGGGTCAAGGGTGAGGTCTACTGGTCATCAACCTGTGGAAACTCACATATCACAGCTCTGGAGGTCAGAATCCAACCCGTGTCCCACGGTGCTGAATCCAGGTGCGGAGGAGGCGACTGGTTCCCTCCCGAGGCTGAGGGGAGACTCTGCTCAAGACTCTCCAGCTTCTAGAGGCATCGGCATCTGCAGCCCCTTCCTCCAACATCAAGGCCAGAGTGGAGCATCCTCTGGTCTGTCTCCACCCACCGCCCCCCATGTGTGTCTGTCTGTCTGTCTTCTGCTTCCATCCTCCCATCCCCTTCTCTGACTCTGACTCCCCAGCCTCCCTCTTCCTCTTATGAGGACCCTTCTGATGACATTGAATCTGCCTGGACAGTCCAGCCTACTCCCTCTATCTCAAGACAGGAACTTAATAACACCTGAAAGGTCCCTTTTGCCCTGTAAGGTAACATTCATAGGTTCTTGGGAGTGGGATGTAGACCTCTTTGGGGTCGTTATTTGGCTCACCACTCCCATGAACCTGGCCTGGCTGTGGAGTAAATCAGACAGACCATCTAAGGGTCATTTCTACGAAGGGAGCTGGTCTGCACAGAGTTTCAGAACAGGAGGCTCAGCCCCTGAGCTGAGCCTTCTGTCTGGCCCATGGGAAGTGGCCGGCTGGTCTGAGCACCGAGGCTCAAGGGTGGGAGTGATTTTCTCTGTGGGAAGCAGACTGGTATGTGCTGCCTTGATCCAGAGAAAGGGCAGGTGACAAGGTGTGTCTGATGGTAAGGTAGGAGCTGGTGGTTGGGAGGCCAGGCAGTGCCCAGGAGTGTCCCCGATCCCTCAAGAAATCAATGACCAGAGGGTTTCAGTCCACGAGAATTAGTCCTGCTCATTCCTGCAGCTTCTGAGGGGCCTGGGGAGAGTCCTGGTGCTTCCAGGGCCCTCAGAAGTCACTGTAGGAAGCTGAGATCCCAGGAGGGGAGAGGCCTAGTCGAAGAGGAACCTTCTGGAAGGCCCAGACCAGAGGCAGGACCAAACTCATTTCTCTGCACCATCATGAGACTGGTCACAGGACACAGTCTGAGCCCACTCTGGGGACCTTGACCGGCGGTGTTGTTGGGACGCACTGAGGCCAGGTCTGAATTCCTGTGTGCGTTCCCACGTTGCAGACTCACTCCGTGGGAAGGGAGCTCTTCCTTTCCTTTGTTTTTCTTTTCTTCACTATTTTTCCTTTGCAATCTTTCCTTCTCTCTGATAACCTTTCACAGAGATGAGGTCTTAAAATTGCCTACTATTCCTTTTGGACTTTAGTTTCCTACATGTGAAAATGCAAAGCTAATTCTTCGCTCTTCTGAGAACAAAGCAGGACGCCAGGGCTGAGGCTGCTAATTCCAGCGGCCGGTTTGCTGGCTGTCAGCTGGGCAGGGATGGGCTGTGGCTTTCATGTGGTTCCATGAACCCTGCTGTTCAGTGAGTGTCCAATCCGGGAAGTTTACCGGGAACCAAGGTCTGTGTTACCTGGTCCTTGGACCCAGAGCCAGAGTGGGAATCCAACTGAAAGGAGAGCTGGCCTTCGGGAAGAGCTCAGACCTCCTGGGATCCAGTTAAGCCGCTCACTTCTCTGAATTTTACTGCCCTTACCAGGGAAAGGAAGGTCAGGCCACTGTCTGCCTGTGAATCAAATGAGAGAATGTATGAGAAACATCTGAGAATCACCCTGAAAAGCCAGACGTTGCTATTATTATTCATACTTTGTGAAAATATTACTTTTGTGAATGTGTGGATTTCAGCCCCAGAGGGCTTTTTTGGGTTTGAATGCACGCCTACACTAACCTGTCTGCGAATGCAGGAAACACAAGAGACTCGGGTTTGATCCCTGGGTCAGGAAGTTCCCCTGGAGGAGGGCAGGGCAACCCACTCCAGTCTTCTTGCCTGGAGAATTCTATGGACAGAGGAGGCTGGCGGGCTACAGGCCATGGGATCGCAGAGAATCAGACCCGACTGATCAACCTAGGACACACACTATGGTGGTCTTTTGATGCTTGCCTTTGAGGGAGACTAAGAGAGGTTTCTCGATTTGCACAGGTGTGTGGTCTGGACGGGAGATGACCGAGTTTTCTTCTTCAACCCGACAATGCAGTTGTCTGTCTGGGAGAAGCCGATGGACTTGAGGAACCGCGGGGACCTCAACAGGATCATCGAAGACCCTCCCCACAAGCGCAAACTGGAGGCAGCAGCAAGTAACTAAGAGACGGGGGGGCCTGGGCACCCACTTTTAGGGGAGTCTAGACTATACGTTCCCTGAGTGTGAGAGGAAAGCACAATTCTCTCGGTTATGCTGGCAGTTGATTTCGAAGGACCTGTGTTCCCTGTTTCAGAATTTAGTCATTAAGTTTTTATGGCACTTTCTGCAGAAACATTGATCCTTCCACGGGATCGGCTCT
Source organism: Alces alces (assembly GCA_015832495.2). NCBI lineage: Eukaryota > Metazoa > Chordata > Mammalia > Artiodactyla > Cervidae > Alces > Alces alces. The sequence goes on from JADEYB020000020.1 coordinate 1,883,162, forward strand.
GGCTTTTTCTTTGCATCACATAAAGTTACTAACCCAGAGAAGGTTATCCTTCAGCCACTGGGAGCTTCCTTTCCAGTTCAGATATTAGCCTGCATTTAACCTTTTCTCTTACTTTTAAAAAGTTGTTTTCTATTATCAAATTAATGGGTATTGGTTAAGCATTTTAGAAAATGCAAAGCAGTCTCACCATGTAAACTCATCCATGGTGATCACTTTGATGTACTAGTTTTGTTGCTGGCCAAAATATTGGCCTTCTCTGCCTACCGAAACCAAATGAAAAATACAGAGAGAGAGAGTTTGGAGGAAATACAAAGGTGGCTTTAATTCTCAACTGGCTGAGAGGGGAAAACAGCATGCTCACGCCTCCAGAACTGTTTCTCGCTCCAGGGGGAATCTTGTTGTTCAGTCTCTCAGTTGTGACCCCATGGACTGTAGCATTCCAGGCTTCCCTGTCTTTCAATATCTCCTGAAGTTTGCTCAAACTCATGTCCATTGAGTTGATGATCTCATCACCCATCTAATCCTCTGTTGTCCCCTTCTCCTCCTGCTCTCAATCTTTCCCAGCATCAGTCTTTTCCAATGAGTCAGCCCTTTGCATCATGAGGAGTCTAGGGCCTTATATAAGATGAGGGCTCACAGTCAGGAGTCAGTGATGAGGAACAAAGCTCTTAGGATCTTGATTTCTTCCTCTTACATTGTTTCAAAGAGGGTCACAGGCTGGTGTCAGCAACCCAACGATTGAGTCTGTCAGTTCCCTGGCTCTGCAGCCTGCTTTCTGACATGTAACTACAAGGGGAAGGGTGTTGTGAAGGTAAACCCCAGATACAGGATCTATTTAGCATAGAGTCAAAGGAAATAGGTGTGAAGTGTAGCTCTGGCAGGGTTAAGGGGAAGAAAAGCAAACTTAGTTACAGACACGCAGAGTTAGACGCAGTTAAAGTAAAAAAAAAACCAAAAAGGAATGTTCAGGCCTACTCATTTTTCTCTTTATCTTCTTTATTCTCAGGAAAAGTCAAAGTCTTTAAGTCCTGTCCCGACTCTTTGAAACCCCATGGATTGTGGCCTGTCAGGCCCTTTTATCCATGAAATTCTCCAGGCCAGAATACTGAAATAGGTAGCCATTCTCTTCTCCAGGGGACCTTCCCAACCCAAGGTTGAACCCAGGTCTCCCACATTGCAGCCGGATTCTTTAGTCTGAGTCACAAGGGAAGTTAAAGAAAAAACAAACAAACAAACAAACTCATTCCCTTTTTTACTTTTTACTGCAACAGTTTCTTTGCTTTTCTTCCCCATCATTTCATTTTTGCTCCAGATGTTGTATGAATGCCCTTTGAGACTACATGTCATAATTGGTAACATTTAACCTTCTCCATCATGCACCCATTCCAGATCTTTGTAGGAAGTCCATCCACTCTCTTTGAAGAGTGCTTGAATTCACCTGAAGTGCATGTGGAGAAGGGAAAAGATCCTTCCCAGCTACAGAGGAATCCAGTCGTGACAGAGAGATATCTGTTCACAAGTTGCCCCAGCAAATCTCGTTTTCCCGAGTCAGAGCAGATGACTTTCCTGTGTTCAGAAAGGATCCCTCTGATTAGGTCTTACACATTTTTTATCAGCTGTGTTGGGAAAGGTGCAGGCCCTGAGCACCTGGGTTGAAATAGTTTTGGCTTCACTGAGATCTTGAGATCAGGGTTTTCCCTGACTGACCCACAGAACTTGGTTGAAAGGCCAAGAAATGGAATCTTGACCCCTGGAATGAGTGTTTGCTTTAGCTTTGGAGTGGTTTATTAGGCTTGCAGTATTTTTGAGTCCATCTCAAGTGATGCTAACATAGATAACAGAGATCAGCCAACACTTTTAGCTGGATCCAGAAGCATTTGAATGGAACTTTAGGAGAAAGAGTCTTAAAAGCTTCCTCAACATTTTGATCAGTGCTAAGGGACATGGACAGATTGCTCTTGCAAAGCTGGTAGCAGTCTGCTAAGATGTAGTGATTGATGCCGATAACACTGGCAACTGAAAAAGTACCCCCCACCTAAAAGTTGAGAGTTAAGTCTCATTCAGCAGAAACTTTTAGGACTTCAAGCCAAGGAGACAGCATCTCAAGTGACCTTGAGAGGAGTGTTCTGAGCAGGCCAGGGAGGAGCCAGGTTACATAGATGTTTTACAGCAAAGGTCAGGTAATCTGAACACCCAAAGAGTGTTGTTAACTGCTCCTCAGCTTGTCTGGGGGTTTTCACACCCTGAGTCCCCCTGGGGCTTACTGCGGGGAGTGGCTGTAGGCTGACAGCTGCTACGTCCTGGGTTTTCTCCTGGGTACTCTCCTTCCCGAGTGGCCTCGGGCTTCCTGGCTGGCACTGGAGGGCTGCCGTCTCTGGTGACTGTGGCATCCGTGTTTACTGGTGTGGCAGGGAGTGTTCTCGGTACATTCCCCTCTCTCAAGATAATGAGTGCACCCCTCCAGAGCATCAGCTCGAGTCAGCTGATTCTGAGAAAGGAATGTTCTAGGTGCACACCTCAGTTTGTAACACCAAGCTGATCTCAAGGACAGTGAGAACTGGGCGCGTTTGCTTCCTCCTTTGACTGAGGCATCCATTATCTAAAAAGATGCTTTGCGTGCTGAATGAAGGCTTGAACCAAAACCCCTCACACACAGACACTCGGCTTCCAACATCCTCACTCTGGAACAGGAGAGACCGTCACCACCTGTGGGGTGGTGTCCCGAGACCTGCCAACCCCTGGAGGACATTCAGGTGCAGTTTGTCACCAGGATACTTATTTGCAAACAATGTAGAAACAAACAATATAGGCCGTCTCCTCGCTCCTTTCTGCTGCTTGCATTCTCAGAGATAATTGGGTGCTTTTTTTTTTTTTTTCCCAAGGCCTGGCAGGGATGAGAAAGGATGGAGCTCATTAGCAGTCAGGACACAGTTGTTCACCTGTTTTTCTGCTCTGGAGCAAGTCGAGCCAGGGCTACAAGAGCAGAGAAGGGTGAGCAGGGTCCTCCCCCACCCGGAGTCCTCTGCCCTTTGCAGGCTTCTGAGGTGGAGGACAGTGTCAGAAGATTAACAAGCATGTTAGAAAAGTGAAGAGTTTATTTGAGCAAAAACCGGTTCTGATCCCGAAGCCCCAAACTGGAAGAGGCTGGAGCCTGGGAAGGCTGGCCTGGTGCAGGCGCAGAGGCAGAGCTGGGGAATCAGCTACCAAGCTCCAGGGAGGCCCACCTCCTTCCCAACTGGTCCTGCTCAGCGTCCCCACGGACCAGTAACCCTGAGGCTTTTACTGGCTCAGACGTCTGTCCAATGGCCTCCTTGTATAATTAATTACAACAAGGACCTGAATTATCTGGGTCATAGATCAGGGCTCCATTTCACTCTGCTGGCCTGAATCTCATTTTGCACTTAAAAAGGTGGAGAATGGAGCCTTAAATCTAACAAACACAACGGGGAATACCCGATCCTTGTAGACTTAACACATCAAGGCATTTTGTCTGCCACCATTGTAATGGTGGCCCCTGAACCACTCTATCCAGATAGATGTGTGATGATAAACTTACAAGCAGCTACAAAATGAGCTTTAGCCTTACTTACTCTTATTAAAAGAGGAACAGCTGCCTTAAGCAGTCTTAAAGTCTTTAACCTGAATCTTAAAGACATGCAAATAACCTAAGTTCTCAACTTCCCGTTGCAGAGCAAGAATTGACATTTAAATGGATAACTTCTAACTTCCTAAGATCCACTCACTTAAATTATTCTGTTTGCAGCAAAACAGGACAGGGAGTATTTCTGGAAGACTAATTAGTAATGAGCAGACAGAGTTGATGACCTCAGGCCACGAGCAAGGTGAATTTTTCCCTGGCTGGTCACCTGTCATGACTCATCTAATGTTCTGACCCTAATTATTTTAAGAATCATCTCTCGGGAAGATTGTTCTTGCTATAGAATTTTGTTTTTCACATTGTGTTGGAGTATGAGTCATTATAGATTTGAATATGTAAAACCTGTTTCTTGTCTGAAATGGAACCATTAAGCATTCCAATTGATATTCATTATTTTTCAAGAGGCAAATAGAATTTGACAAAATATCTGCCACATTTAGGGTGTCCCTGGTGGCGCAACTGGTGAGGAATCCACCTGCAGTTCGGGAGACCTGGGTTCCATCCCTGGGTTGGGAAGATCCCCTGGAGAAGGGAACGGCCACCCACTCCAGCATTCTGGCCTGGAGAATTCCATGGGCTGTATAGTCCACGGGATCACAAAGAGTCAGACGTGACTGAGTGACTTTCACTTTCACACTTTCACTTTCTGCCACATTTAACTGCAGTGGGTTTGGAGGGGTGTGTGTGTGTGTGTGTGTGTGTGTGTGTGTGTGTGTGTGTATTTTGTGTGCGTACTAGGAATATCAGCATGGAAGGAGGAGTCAATATTGTCAGGCAACTATGGGAAAAGGGTGCAGAACTGCCAGAAGGGCTAAGCCCTTCAACAGATAAAGAAAAGGTCCCCTTTTCTCCATTCTGTTTTCCTTGCTGAGAGGTTTAGCTGAGGCCTGAATTATTTCCTAATCATCCTATAGTGCATCCAGACTTTTATGTTTCTAGCAGACAGGCTGTTAGTTGGGAATAATGCCTATTGAACTGTGAAGTGAGAAGTAGCAGCCTTCACCCCACGTCCACTCCATGTCCTGACATTCGGGGCTGCTACAGACTCTTCCTGGGTGAGGAGGCCCTATTCACGTTTGTTTTCCCACCAGCTTCAGCATTTCTCAAATCTCTTAGAGGCTCAGTTCTGCCAACTGTGTTTACCTGCAGCACCAAAGACCTCTCTTCAGGGCAATGGGGAGTGCAGACTGAAGTGAAATGAAAAGTCGTTGAGTTACGTTTTATTTGGGGGCCTCACTGAGGACTGTAGCCAGGGAGAGAGCCTCTCAGATCACTCTGAGGAGCTGCTCCGAACGGTGTTGACTTAAAAAAAAAAAAAGTGCAATGTGAGAGTTGTGAGTCAAGTGTTATTTGGGGTGAAATGAAGACTGCAGCCTGGGAGACAGCATCTTGGACAGCTCTGAGAGACAGCTCTGAACAGTCAGGGGGCAGGTCAGTGTAAACATGGTTTTGGTGAAGGGGGAGCCCATGCAATCAAGCACATAATTTTGCAGACGATTTCTGCTAGTCTCATGAGGGTTACTGCTAGTCACAAGGAGCAGTCATCACCATGAAGGATTTAGTGCTTTTATAGGTGTGAGGAGATACAAGAACTGAGCTTATAAAATCAGCCCCGAAAATATCTAACTACCTGAAAACCTGTCCTGCCAGTTTCTCCAAAGCATGAGGGCCTTGCTCCTGCTCTTCACCCTGAGCTCCTTCCGGGGGGTGTTGAAGGTCGGCAGCTGCAGCAGCACCTGATTTAATCCTTGTAGAGGCGGACAGCAGGTGCCAGTTTGTGGGTGACCGAGGTAAGGGAGGAGCCAGGGTATACAGGGGTTTTTGCTGAGAAAAATATTTTAATTCAATCCAAAAGATTATAGCTAATCACAAAAAGCAGACATCTCAAGTAAACAGTGTTAGTGCTTTTCTGTGTGCGGGAAGGTGCTGGAGTCGGACCCACTGACATCACTCCTGAGACGTGCACCCTCACTGTCTAGGACTGGTGTCCTACTTCTCTCCTTCCTGAAGTCCCCTCAAGGCTCAGCGTCAGGGCTGTGACTGATGGCTTGTTAGCAGGCAGCGTTCTTTGTTTACTGAAATGGCAGGTGACCTCTTTAGGTTCACAGTAGAAATGTTCCAGCCTTCTGGCCCCTGCTGCCTCATCACCGGCCCCATTCAGGATGGGATCCTGTCTCTTCTGCCAAGGGCTTGGTGCAGGCTGGGAGGATGTACCAGAGGGTGGTCAGATAAGATTTCTGTGAGTCTGTCCTCTAGGGTGGGGAGGCAGACAGGGCGGAGGACGATCTCCCAGCCTCTCTCTCCTGCCTTCTGTCTCCCGTGGGCACCTCCCAGTGGCTAAGTAGGACAGGATGCTGGTGTGGGGTGGGGCGGGGGACCTGCCTCGGCCAAAGGGGAAGGGCGTCCTGGGGGGAAGGGACCTCTCTGTTCCTCCAAGCCTGCCACCGCCCCAGGAGCTGGGCACCATCCGTATCAGCCCCCTCTTGCTGCTGTAACAGATGATCACACGTTTGGTAGATAAACCAACACAAACTTGCTGCTTCCCAGTCCTGGAGGTCAGAAGCCCAACTGAAGTCTCACTGGTGGGTCTGAGCTGCTTCTTTCTGGGGGCTCTAGGGCAGAACTCACTTCTTGTGTCTTCCAACTCCAAGAATCATCTGGTTTCTGGGGCCCCGGGGCTGGTTAGGAGCCTTCACCCCTGCCATGCAACCTAAGACATTCACAGTGGCTCAGCTGGTGAAGAACCCATCTGCAATGTGCGAGACCTGAGTTCGATCCCTGAGTTGTAAAGATCTGCTGGAGAAGGGATAGGCTACCCACTGCAGTATTCTTGGGCTTCCCTTGTGGCTCAGCTGGTAAAGAATCCACCTGCTATGTGAGAGACCTGGGTTTGATCCCTGGGTTGGGAAGATCCCCTGGAGAAGGGAAAGGCTACCCACTCCAGTATTCTGGCCTGGAGAATTCCATGGACTGTATAGTCCATGGGGTCACAAAGAGTTGTACACGACTGAGCGACTTTCACTTTCACTTTCTTTTCCAGGGTTTGGGTGCGGACATCTTTGGAGGCCATTGGTCTGCAATCCTCTGTCTTTATACCTATTTTGACAGTAGAGGGAATTAAAGAAAGACCAATTGGCCTGTTCAAGGTCACATTTCTATTGAGTGGGGGACCAGGGATTTGCACCCTGGAGGCTCTGACTTCAGATCCAAGGAGGGCCAGCCTGGCCAGATGTCTAATGCGCCTTAGATAAAAAGGGGCTTCTGGAAAGCATTCTGCTTCCTGCTTGACACAGAAAAGTTGGGTACAGGGAACCAGGCACTTCCACCCTGCTTTGTCGACCCGTGATAGACCTGGCAGGATGCCACTTGGCTTCAATTGCTCTGTAAACATTTCAGCCTTTTATATTCAAGGCAGATGTACAGTGATAATGACTTTCATTTCACAAAGAAGGGCATGAAACCATGCCTGTGAGTAAACACAGCTGTGACCTGTGAAAGGGCCGCTTCCCTGAGCGCTATTTGCTCAGCAACAATGCATCACTCTCACGTCACGGGGGCCAGGTGGCCGCTGCTCGGCAAGACCTGGGACCGCTGATAAGGCAGATGCTGGTTGTTCCCCAGAGTCAAGGAAGAGCATCACCGCTCGTCCACAAGGACTCTGGTGGGCGAGAAGGGCTCGTCCCATGCAGGTCACCTGGCCCCTCTTTGGGAGGAACCCCGGCCATCACCTGCCCCATGCTCCATCCACACCCTGGCAGAAACTGGTGTCCCCGCCCATGCCTTCTCTGTGCAAAGAATGAGCCAGACTTCTTCTTTGGTTAACACCAAACAAGATTGTCAGGTCGGCACCCGCTCTGATCAGTCCTTGTAGCAGGACCTGGCGTAAAGCAGGTAAGTGTAGACAGGTCATCCTTGCAGAGAATCCCTCACTGACAAAATTTACCAGGTACCCTGTGATGCAAAGATGGGCACAATAAAGGACAGAAATGGTATGGACCTAACAGAAGCAGAAGATATTAAGAAGAGGTGGCAAGAATACACAGAAGAACTATACAAAAAAGATCCTCACGACTCAGATAATAACAATGGTGAGATCAGTCACCTAGAGCCAGACATCCTGGAGTTCGAAGTCAAGTGGGCCTTAGGAAGCAACACTATGAACAAAGCTAGTGGAGGTGATGGAATTCCAGTTGAGCTATTTCAAATCCTAAAAGATGATGCTGTGAAAGTACTGCACTCAATACACCAGCAAATTTGGAAAATTCAGCAGTGGCCACAGGACTGGAAAAGGTCAGTTTTCATTCCAATCCCAAAGAAAAGCAATGCCAAAAAATGCTCAAACTACCACACAATTGTACTCATCTCACACACTAGCAAAGTAATGCTCAAAATTCTCCAAGCCAGTCTTCAATAGTACATGAACCGTGAACTTCCAGTTGTTCAAGCTGGATCTAGAAAAGGTAGAGGGACCAGAGACCAAATTGCCAACGTCGGTTGGATCATCAAAAAAGCAAAAGAGTTTCAGAAAAGCATCTACCTCTGCTTTATTGACTCTGCCAAAGCCTTTGACTGTGTGGATCACAATAAACTGTGGAAAATTCTGAAAGAGATGGGAATACCAGACCACCTGACCTGCCTCCTGAGAAATCTGTATGCAGGTCAAGAAGCAACAGTTAGAACTGGACATGGAACAACAGACTGGTTCCAAATCAGGAAAGGAGTACATCAAGGCTGTATATTGTCACCCTGCTTATTTACCTTCTATGCAGAGTACATCATGAGAAATGCTGGACTGGATGAAGCACAAGCTGGAATCAAGATTTCCAGGAGGAATATCAATAACCTCAGATATGCAGATGACACCACCCTTATGGCAGGAAGTAAAGAAGAACTAAAGAGCCTCTTGCAGTCCATGAGGTTTCAAAGAGTCGGACACGACTGAGTGACTGAACTAAACTGAACTGTGACGGGAAGGAAGGTTCTGGAGCCCGGCGTGCAGCCACCACATCTGTGATGAAGCTGTGCAAGCTCTCACCTTCAGTTTGCTGGGTGAGCAGGGCCAAGGCTTGTCAGGTTTCTAGATGCCCCTGAATCAGTACCGATAAAGGGGTTATGTCCTATCTCTGCCTTCGAGGCCCAGGACGTAGGAGAGACCGGAATAGCACTTTTTAAAGCAGTTTCCCTCAGAAACTAGTGCTTCCCACTTCCCTGCCCACCTGGGCCTGCATGAGGGCAGCCGTTGTAAGGGGATGGAAGACATGTTTCTCGCAGCCTGAGAAGACCTCTGACTACCTGCCTCAACTTCCCTGTACACTCAGCACCTTTTCAAAAATGGATGTGCCCTTCCTTGCCCGTTAAATGCACAAGGCAATGTATTGTGAAGACAGGTAGATGGATCTTTGTGGGTTGCATATTTTTAATAGAACAGCTGAGGAGTTGATCTGCTGCACTTTCTGCTTCTCATCACTATGGGTATCTTTTTGGCAACCCCTCATATTCTGAGGGCTTCCCAGGTGGCACCAGTGGTAAAGAATCCTCCTGCAATGGAAGAGAGCCACGTTCACTCCCTGGGTTGAGAAGATCCCTGGAGGAGGGCATGGCAACCCACTCCAGTACCCTTGCCTGGAGAATCCAACGGACAGAGGAGCCTGGTGGGCTACAGTCCCTGGGGTTGCAGAGTCAGACACAAGTGAAGCAACTTAGCACGTGTGCACACATGTGTTCTGAACCCCTCCCTTCGCATCCCTCTCCACCTTGACTAGACTCTGACATCTCTACCAGGTCTTTCCAGCTGGTGGACTTCTAGGTCATTGGTTTTTCATGCCCACACAGGATACTGATAAGAATACCTTCATACACATATATTTATCTCAGGAGCATTTATGAGTACTTTCATTGCATAAATTCATATTATTGGAATTACCAGGTCGAAAGGTACATGCATTTTACATTGTGACAGATATTGCTAAATCTTCCTCCAAAAAGATGGACCAGTTCACACGCCCGCTAATAGATTCTGCTACTCTCATGAGCACTGTGGGTCATCCAACCTTAAGCTTTTAGAACCATTCATTGTGTCCATTGGCGTTTCTGTAATTATGAGAGAAACTGAATATTTCGACTGGTTGATTGGCCATTTGTTTTGTTATGCATTCTTGTGAAGTGTATGCTGTCTTTCTCTTTGAATTATGTGATGGTGGGGGGCGCAGAGGTGTGTGTGGGGAGAGAGTGTGGGTGAGATGGAGCGAGCCCCTCCCCTCCTGTTAGCTTTGCTCTCACGAGGGTCTTTCTCTAGACTGCTGGTTCTCAATTGGGCTGGGGAATGGGGCGCTCTGTCCCCTGGAGGACTCTGGGTGATTTCTGGAGACTTGTGGTTGTCAGTACTGGCAGGGGTACCAGGCATCCGGGGATAGAGACCAGGGATGCCACTGAGCCCCTACGGTGCACAGGACGCCCTGTCATCCAGCCCACGTGTCCCTGGTGCCAGGGCTTGGGGGGCCCTGCTCTGGGCTTGGGGTCCCGCCGAGGGAGTCTCCTGGGTCCCCTGACTGTGCTGCGCTGGGCAGCGCAGGGTCTGGCATGGACAGGCTGTTGGTGGGAAGAGGCTGCCAGAACCCAGAGGCTGCATGGACCGGGCTCGCTGGGCACCTCTAGGGCGTGACCCACATCTCTTCTCATCTTGCTCAGCCCCACACCACGCACCGAGAGGCAGCCGGAGAACGGACGGGGCGGGAGCTGGAGGCATTGCTGGGCTTGCAGACAGTGGGCATGGACAACTGTTGGGTTTTATGAAAAGAAAAGCAGTGCAGGGCTTCTCCGCCAAGGATATTCACACTTTCCCCACAAACGTCACATTCTTTACCAGCTCCTTACAGAGCCTCCCCAGGAAGGACGTGGGTTCGAGCCTCGTGGTGCGGCGGCGGTGGCCCAGCCCTGCCCCTGGGCCCGCTGGGGACGTGCTTCCGAGAAAGTGGCTTCCTGGGACGACAGACACAGAATGAAAAGCAGGCGAGCAGGCAGTTGTGATGCCAGGAGCGTCTGAGCATCGTTCAGCCTGTCAGGACCGAAATAATAACGCTCTGGAACCATCTTTATACTCATTTTTCCTCTTTCCTTTTGGAGACAAATATGAAACACCCAAGCACCTTTTTACTTTTTCATTCCGAAAGCTCATCAAACATTTACAGAGCCAGCCTCTTCAGGGTGTAAGGAAGGGACCTGACTTCAAAATCAATCTGGCTCTTAGAAAGTAGACACGCAGGCAGCAGCGGTCTGCGGCTGTGTGCAGAGAACCCAGGTCCTTCACTGCAGGAGTCAAAGGGGAAGCCTGGGTCTGCGGTTCAAGCACAGGGACGCGGAGGCAGCTTGGACAGAAGGGCTGGTCCAGGCCCGCATCCTGCGAGGGGTGGGGTCAACTGGACGCACCCCCTCGCCCACCCTTCTGGAGGGTCTGGCAGTCTCTCCACGGCCATCAGCCAGAGATGACTTTTCTGTGCACAAAAGCAGCACAGATTTCTCTCCTGCTGAAATATGGAAGGAGTACACCCGCTAGTATAGTTATAGGATGGAGGTCCATCTTTAAGGGAAACCTGCTAGTATAGTTATTATAGTTATAGGATGGAGGTCCCTTTTTAAGGGAAACCCACTAGTATAGTTACAGGATTGAGGTCCAGCTTTAAGAGAAACCCACTAGTATAGTTAAAAGACTGAGGTCCATCATTAAGGGGAATCTGTTTTCCTAATTTCAAGCTGAGTCTGCTGGAAGTGATGCTTCCCGGTGGCTTGCCAAAGCCACGAGCTCCGTATTGACCGTGTGAACCTGACTTTCTTTCAGCCGAGCCCAGTGATGGATTGAGTTCTGAAGATGGCAGGGAAGACCCAGACGTGAAAACCAAGAGGAATCGGTAGGTGGCCACATCCTTCCCCGTGCGTCTTTCCTTGAGAAAGGAAAGGATCATTTTGACTCTGTTGACTGAGCCAGGAATGGGTCCAACCCCAAACAGAGGTGGGGGTCCCAGCCACTCTGGGGGCCCCACGTCTGCAGTGGACAGCGCCTCCCTCCCCACCCTCCCTGGGGCCATGCTCAGCCTTGGCCTTGCTTCCAGGGCCCTGAGGAGTGAATGGAGCCATCGAGGTCCCGTGTGGGGCTGGGTAAGGGGTGGGCCAGGGGTCCTGCAGCTCTGGGTCAGAGGTCCGGCTCTGTGGCTGGCTGGCATCGTGACTTTGGGCAAAGTAACTCCACCAGGTCTCCATTCAATAACGCCATTCAGGTTGATTCTCAACTCAAATCAGACGTGTCATCAGTGAGGCAGCTGACGCCTGGGTGAGGACGGATGGCTTGCAGTGGCTGCCGGAGAACATGTTCTCCACCCAAGTTTTCCTGTTACCACCTGTTGCAGGCACAGCACAGAAGGGAGGAAGTCAGCCTCCCTTCAAGCCAGGGGTGGCTGTTCCCACTTTGGCCATCCTGGAAGACCAGTCTGTGGCCCTTCCCTACTCACTTCCAGGCAAAGGGGTAAAATTTGAGGTCTGTGAGTCTGAGTTCCTGGAAAGGCAGGTGGATGAAAGGCACGGGGCAGGGAGGATGAGGGGGGTTGAAAGGGACCCGCAAGACCACTTCCTGAGCAGACGTGGTGCTGATGACCGCGGAATGGTTGGAATGGTCCATGTCCCGTGCAGTGGCACGCCCAGTCCTGTTCCGGGGGTCCAGGCACCCGCTCCCATCAGGGGACACCCCAGGCCAGCGGCAGGAGTCCCAGAGCAGCTGTCAGGGTGTCTGACTGTATGTTTTCTCTTTTAAAACATGCCCTGGATGAGGTCAGACTTTTGCAACAACATACGTGTACAGCAGTGAAGGGAAACACAGTCTTGACCCAGAAGCGGTGCCCATTCTCTCCTCTTCTGTCCTTGCCCTGTGGTTTCCTGGGGAAGGACAGTAGGAGAGGGAGGCAGAGAGGACGCCCCTGTTGGGGAGGAGGGCTGGCAGCAGGGTTCAGGGGTCAGGGATCAGGGCTGGACTCTTTGCCACAAACCTATGCTTCCCTGGCGACTCAGTGGAGAGAAACTGCCTGTCAAGCAGAGACAGACGTGGGTTCAATCCCTGGGCTGGGAAGATCCCCTGGAGAAGGAAGTGGCAACCCGCCCCAGTATTCTTGCCTGGAGAATCCCCCTGGACAGAGGAGCCTTGTGGGCTACAGTCCATGGCGTCGCAGAGTTGGACACGACTGGGTGGCTAAATAACAAAGGGCCCCTGTCCCTCTTGTTGCACTGTCTTTGGCCTTCCCAACTAGCACCCCTCCCAAATGATTTTGCTGACCAGGTGCAGGTTTATGGTCACTTTAACTGATGCCAAGCAGATACCACAGCAGTTTCTGAGAACAGTCCAGGGCAGAGTAAGCAGTGTCCTCCCCCAGTCCAGGGGGCAGTCCAGGTGAGAGGCAGGGCCTCCTTCTCCAGCTGACGGAGATCGGGGGCTGCAGCTTGGCCGGTCTCTCTGTGGCACTGGGGCAAGGCTGACCCCACCCACCCCACAGGCCTCTGTGTTCTTGGGCCCCCAAATTCTGTCCTTACACAGTCACTTTTGGGGTGACAGAGGCCACAGAGGATGGACACCAAGTGCCTTCGCTGGCGCCAAGGGCTCCAGGGACAGGAAGCAAGCTGTGATCACTTTATTATTGTGCTCAGACCCTGTGGCAGCTGCGTCCATCTTTGTGATCTTGAATAAATGCATATAATTTTTAAAACAAGACAAGCTTACTGAGGCACAAGAGAAATAGCAATCTAGCCATTATGGGATGTTTTTAAACTTTTGCAGGAGGGAGGACTCACTGAGCTCCAGGGAACTGGGCAGTCCTCTTACATTGTCCAGCTCGCTTCATTTGTCTATGGGACTGGCCCCAAATTCTGCACACTTGGCTTTTAAGTGACGTCAAAGTGGTCTTCTCTGTTTTCGTCAGTGACTTCTTCCATGAGTGAGCACTGACTCTGAAGCCATCACAGGGGTTTTCATGGAGTTTTGGCCACCGTGGGTCTTCAGGCCCTCTTGGCCCAGAGGTTCCGTGTGTGAGGGCAGCGCCCAGGCACCCGCGCCCACCGCAGTTCAGGGCTCACTCCAGGGTCACTCTGCTCTGCTCTGCTTCTGAGATGCAGGAGGGAAAGCCTTCAGTGGATGTGCTGGGTTGGACTCAGGATCTGAAATGTTCTGGGAGTCCCGATCCTTCACTTCTGGGCCGCTTTACACAAACTGCGCTCACCCTGGGGGACGTTTCGCCCATGTGGGGCTTTTTCTGAAGCTCCCTCCCCACCGGGCCTGCTCCGTGGCTTGGAGCTTGTCACCGCGGGGGCTGACACCAGCATCATCTTGGCCTCTTTGTCTCTTTGGGGAAGGTCATTGCCAGTACGCCCAAGGACTCCTCAAGCATCTGTCTGCTTTTGTGCATTTTTATTTAGTAGATGCTGGCCTAACTAGTAAGAGGCCAGGCTCCAGAGAACCTGCCGGAATCAGTCCATTTGACCTTCCCTGTTGTACGTGTGATGTAATTTCTCTCATCAAAATGCTCCTGCCAAGTATGACTCCAGCTGCCATATCCTGGCCTCTAAAGGACGAGGCAGGTTTTGAACGCTGCTGCCTGCTCCCTGCATCCTTTGTACATCCTGGCCCCATTCATATACATTTTGGACATTCTTATGCAAATGGATTAAATCAGCTGTGTCTATAATTCAGATCCAAATGATACTTTTCCTAACATTCCCTGGGAAGAGAAATATGTCACAGTGACAAGCTTTCAAATTACCCCAATATTTTCAGCTACCGGTGAGTGCCGTTTCAGAGGGCTTGTTATTTACTGTTTAATGGGATGTGTTTGTGATGCACAATTGTGTGCCTTCCCTGGGACCGGAAAATTGATTGTTTGCGTCTCCCCTTTGTGTGCAGTGCCCGGGGGTTCTGCTGGTTTCCCACGTGAAAGTTTTTTATTGTTCAGACCTGCTTTTCAAATGCACTATTTAAAGAACTTAGAATTTATTTCAAATAATTGAGTTGAATTATTTGAAGGATTCAGCAAAAGTATGTCATTTGGTTTAAAAACTAGAGTGAGATTATCCACAAAACAAGTTAAAAAAGAAATTGCCAATGGTATGCAGGTCTTCCAGCCCCGTCTCCATGTGCCAGGTTTTGCCAGTTGCTGAGCCAAGGGACTCCTGCTAAATTAATGGCTTTCCATAGCAGGACAGGGTGAAATTGCTCTTCTGAGTTTTCAAATATCATTGGCCCCACAGCTTTGGAAATTTATTTATGTTTTTATGCCATTTGGTATAGAAGTCTTTTATTATAAGTGACCAAAAGAAATCTCTTGGCTTGAAACATATTTTTTTCTTTTCAAAAAATATTTATCTATTTACTTGTCATTGGCTGTGCTGGGTCTTCACGGCTGCACACGGCTTTTTCTACTTGCAGCTAGTAGGGCTCCTATCCAACTGTGATGCGGGCTTTTCATTGCAGTGGCTGCTCTTCTGTGGAGCACAAGCTCTAGGCACATGGGCTTCAGAAGTTGCAGCTCCCAGACTCTAGAGCACAGGTTCAGGAGCTGGTGCACAGGCTTAGCTGTTCCCCTGCATGAGAGATCTTCCTGGACCAGGGATTGAACCCAAGCCTTCTGCACTGTCAGACAAATTCTTAATGTCTGGACCACCTGGGAATCCCAGAACATTATTTATTGCAGTAGTTTGTAAACTTTGAGGACACAGAGTTGATGGCCATGGAGGTAAGAAGCAAAGTTGACCTTGTAGAGTAAAACCTTAACATCAAACAGGCGCTTCCGTGGGGTCATCTATAGCCGTACCTGGAGACTGAGGAGTGAGAAATTAGCAAGAAGTGCTCTTGGGGTCATTTTTCTGTTTTCCCCAAATATACCCTCCGTTATGCTCCTCTTCACAAACCGAGATGGTCAAGGCACATCGAAAGCATGTCCCCTGGAGCGAGCTGTGATTCTGCCTCCTATCCTGGGTCGGAGAGCCTCCGTCTAGGATGAAAGAAGCAAGACCATCACCCAAAAGACAGGACAAGGCAAAATGATTTAGTGTCTGGAGGGCTCACAGCCACTACCCCTGAGTCTGTCCCCAAATCAAGTCCACACCTAGAGAGAGTCAACTGCGTGAGAGAAAAGGAAATACTCTTTTTACACTCAACAGCGGCCCCTGCTCCACCCCAGTCCAAGGGTGACGGTCAGCGAGTGTGGGCAGGGAGGAGGAGCCAGCATGCTGAACCCTGTCTTTGTACGAACCATGAGTTGAGCCCTTTCACTTCCATATACATGGGTTTCCAGAATCCCAGAAAAATTAACTACTGAGAATATGCAACCTTGGCTTCTCTGCAGTGCTATAAGGTAGTGCTAGAAAATACATTAACTCCAAATTAAGATTGCTATAAAATTATATCTTTAAAGAATCCAAGAAAACAAGAGAATGAGCTACACTCCAATGCAAGTGTGGAGTCTGGTTTTCTTCAGAAGATGGGATACTGTGCATCTCTTTGTGGCCTCAGACATGCACAGGAAATGAATTAATATCCACTTACCTACCCTGACCTACCTGTAATGCAGGAGGCCCAGGTTTGACCCGTGGGTCTGGAAGACCCCTGGAGAAGGGCATGGATACCCACTCCAGTATTCTTGCCTGAAGAATCCCAATGACAGAGGAGCCTGGCCGGCTGCAGTCCATGGGGTCACAGAGTCGGACACAACTGAGCACACGTGCATCTCAAGCTCCTAGTTTGTACACAGTTCATGAGTTTAGTCGACCAGTTGCTTCTCAATAGACCCCTGCAGTTTTGTGACTAGTCTGTGCCCTGTGTCTTTAGGGCCTCCTACCTGGGCTGAGGACATTCCATGGATGCCTGGCTATGAGAAGATTGTGTGCACATAGGTCATTTGTCATGAGATTTTAGTTTGTTCTTTCAGATTGAAGCATCAATATTCCCTGGCATTTATTTTCTCCCCAAAAAGGATTATGAAACTTGTGGATTTCTGAGAGGGAGACCAGACGCCAGCATAAATCCTGAGACCCATCCATCACCCTCTGGCTTACTACAGCAGGTGTCGTTTCTTGGAGTTTGAGTGAATGGGTCGAGTTCTCCTCCCAGTCTCTATAAAGCTTTTCACCCACATGGGGGTAAAACTGAAATCTGACCACCAGGAGACCACTCTGGAATCAGTTCTAATGGAGCCCTTGACCCTGGGGCTTCTTCACTGGTTCTTTATCAGATCTCTCAGCCTGCCTCTCATTCCCTTTGACCCTGGTGTTCAGTAAGCACTTGGCCTTCAGCGCTTGTCACGAATTCCCCTGTAGCAGACACGACAAGAGCGGCAGGATGTTCCCAGGGCCCTTGCTTGCTGGCAGCAGCCGCGTGGCTCTGAGATGAAGTCAGGGTCTGTCTTCGCTTGTGTGGGTGGGGGAGAAGGAGGGTTGGCTGTTGCAGAATCTTCTTCTTCGGTGGCTCCATTCAGCAGTCGAGAGCATGCCCACATGGTCCTGGAGGAGTGACTGTACAGTCATCTAGGAGAGAATTTCTTCTTGTCTCCCATGAGGAAGAATATATTTCCTCTCTTTATGGTAATTCATAGTTTGAAAGAAAAGAAAGTGAAGTCGCACAGTTGTGTCCGACTCTTTGCGACCCCATGTTCTGTAGCCCACCAGGCTCCTCTGTCCATGGGATTGTCCAGGCAAGAGTACTGGAGTGGATTGCCATTTCCTTCTCCAGGAGATCTTCCCGAGCCAGGGATCGAAGCCAGTTCTCCCGAATGGTAGGCAGACACTTAACCATCTGAGCTACCAGGGAAGTCCCTTAAATTACAAATTCATAGTTTAGTTCTGTCCCAGCTTGTGATGCCTCCTGCTGGAACACGTGCTCAGCTTCACAAGGCAAGGTAGAGGTGGCGATGGCGTCTGCTGCTGCAGTGACGGGAAGGAGGCGGGCTGTCGGCCTGAAGGGGCTGGAGCACACGGGAGCCGTGCGGTCAGCGCCGGGAGGGGCTGGAGAGACACGGGAGCCGTGCGGTCAGCGCCGGGAGGGGCTGGAGAGACACGGGAGCCGTGCGGTCAGCGCCGGGAGGGGCTGGAGAGACACGGGAGCCGTGCGGTCAGCGCCGGGAGGGGCTGGAGAGACACGGGAGCCGTGCGGTCAGCGCCGGGAGGGGCTGGAGAGACACGGGAGCAGAGGGCAAAGGCAGTCTGCACAGTCAAGAGGCCCGGCTGCCACGATTCCAACTAAAGCAAGCATCCTGAGATCATGGGAGGGGCCGGCCCGCGGCTCTGAGTCCATCCAGCTGTTAGACATGTGCTGGGAAAGGCCCAACACAGAGCAAGTGGCCCCAAACGCCCAGTGAAGAAGCCAGTTTATTCGCCCATTTTTAACTTGGAAAAGTTCTTCATAACAAATGGAACAGGATATTTAACTCTCCCACATACACACTTCCCAGTTTCAACAACTATATCAAGGTCAGTGTTGTTCATCTTTAGTTCTCCTTACCCCTTAACTCGGAATATTTTGAAGCAAACCCCAGCTATCATAGAAATTTTATTTGTAAATATAGCAGGACACGTGACTAAACTATAAGGACTTTTTAAAGGCAATCATAGTCACTCACACCTAAAAAATAAATGGCAAATATTACCAAACAACTTACTCTTATCAAATAGCTTCTCAGATATTGTTCAGATTTCCTTCACTGTTTTATTTTAAAACTTTATTTTTCAAGTCAAGTCAAAATTGTTTGTACATAGCCCTCCATGACTCTCTCCTAAATTTATTTTAGTCTGTAGGTTTGTTCCCTTTGGCTCCAGCTTTTTTTTTTTTTCCCATTTGTTTTTAAAGACATCAGAATTTCTTCTTAACTGTGGAATCTCCCATAGTCTGGACCTTGGCTCATGGATATCACTGGATCTCCAAGATGAGCTTTAACTGGTTCTTCTGACCTGGTAGGTTCTGTGACTCTATAGCAGATCTGGAGGCTGTATCAATTCGAGTTTTGATTAGTATTTGGGCAAGAATCCTTCATGGTAGTATTGAGTTCCTTCTGTCAAGAGACATCTGATATCTGATCCTCTGTCTTCTGTGATGTGAGCAGGTGACTTGCCCTCATCCTTTCTTTCTAAAAGGACTTTTTCATGCTAATGTCTCAATTATATTATCTCATTTGCATTTAGCACCTTGCCTTACTTTTATAAAGAAAAACATAACTTCATAAACCATTTGGTTCCCTTGAGGTGTACTTCAAATAGAAAACCCAAAGTAAATTCTTTATTCCTTCCCTTTAATTTTTGGAGAACAAAATGGCAACCCGCTCCAGCATTCTTGCCTGGAGAAGTCCGTGGACGGGGGAGCCTGACGGGCGACAGTCCATGGGATTGCAGAGTCAGACACGACTAAGCGACTTTCACTCATCACTCACTCCCTTTAATACTGATTCTCAAAATACTGTGTTGTTTCTCTAGCACCATCCTCCAACGATGACAGATTTATTATCAATTCCTAGATCTACACATAGCTGGTATGTTTCAATCCATTTTTGTTTTTAATTTTAGCCTTTAAGAGACAGAGTATGTCTCTCTCTTGATGATTCTTAGGTAATTATCCCAGGTAGGATGTGTACCTTTTCAAAATGTAGGTGTGCATCTTTTCTACATAAAGGTATTTTCCTTGAATTATTTTTTAATGTTTGTTCTATTTCATTGCTTTGAGTTTCCATATTGGTGACGCCAAGTACACTGCTTGGCTCTCAAAGTGTTTTTTCCCCTTTTATTTCCAATCTCTTGGATCTCTGGGATGTCTTTCCTATCTTTTTTTGGTCCAGTATCCCTTTTCCCACTGAATTTGTCTGTTCTGATATGTGTGCTGCTATTTGATAGCATCCATCATCTTCTTTGAAAACTTTAGCACCTGTTCAAAGAATCAGTAAACATTTCACAGGACTGTGGGGCTGTCTTCCGGCTCCTTCTGCCTGTGTGCATGTCTAGGATGTGTTCCGCTCATGGTTCTCTCGCTGACCTGACGTGGGGCAAGACTGTGACCGTTGCTGAGGTTCCAAGTGAGCTGGGATGGTTGCAGCAGGATGGTGACCTGGGACGGCCTTGCTGGCTCTGGGCCCTGGGACGGGCCTCGGGCTCCTCCCCGCTTCCCTGGGCAGCTGCAGACGCCCTGAGGGTCCTTGGTGCCGTGGTCTGGCATCGCCTGCTCACAGTGTAAGTTCTGGGGACCCCTCACCTCGTAATTTGCGAGGACACAGTCTGCAGGCTTCTTGTTTTGACAGCTCTGCCTACTTTTGTGTGAGGACTCAGACTAAAAAGCATCCTTCACTGTATTTCACATCATAAGATCTGTTTGGTCTTAAGCCTCAGGACAGGAACCCCTTAGCGTCCTGTCGTATGATGGATGCGATCAGGCCATCACGTGTCCTCCAGGGTCCCCAAAGGTGCTGCAGCCGGTGGGGGCGGGAGGGTGGTCTGGGATTCGCTGTTGTTGTGACAGAAGTGATGAAGCTGCGTCTGTGAGATGCAGCGCAAACCCTCGGCCGGAGGGCACCCCGGCCGGCTCTCAGGGCTGAGTGTGGTGACCTCACAGATGCAGCTAGAAACCACCTGCGAAAAGTGCGGTGGGACCTGCACGCTGGTGGAGCCTGGCACTGTCTCTTGTCACCTGATGGGTGACATTGCTGGTGCTCTGAGGCCGCCAGTGTGGGTCCCCAGATGAGGGGGGCGGCCACACAGGGTCCAGAACCTGCCTGAGGACCTGTAATCGCCAGAGGGTCCTCTCAGCTTTAGCCGACGAACCCTCAAGACAGCCATGTAGCATCCGCAGTCATGCTGGGGGCAGACGTGGGGGCAGGGCCTTCTCCAGCAGCACAATCACCTGTCTCTGGACCCCGGGGAGCCTGCCCATGGTGCTCAAGGGGCTCCTCCCCACCCCAGAGGGGCCACCTGCCCGCACAGAGACACACTTTCCAGGCGGCCTCCCCAGGGTTCCTTCCTGAGGGAGGAGATCAAGCGCGCCTGCAGCTGGCACCCCCCCCATCCCTCCAAAGGCCCGCGCTGACTGGGCTTCGGGGAGGTGGGGGTCGGCGGTGGTCTGCTCATTCCCTCATCCCCTCCCCCCACCCGTGTGACTCCTGGCTCCCAGCGCTCTGAGCACGTGGACGGAAGGCTGGGTGAGTGTGGTCACCCCTGTGGAAGGGCTGCTTGGCCTCAGGAGAGTGGACCAGAGCCCTCCCGGGTAGGAGTCACCGCCGGGGGCCGGGGGGTGGGGCAAGGGCAGGACGAGCAGGCTGAGGGCAGCAGGGCAGGGCCAGGCAGGAGGGGGTTGGCCAGGTGGTCAGTGGTCAGCAGTCAGACAGAGCAGGGGGCAGTGAGCCCCGGCTGGAGAAGGAGTACTGAGTTCTGGAACAGCCCAGGCTGCAGCCGGGAAGCCTCGGCCTGCTCCTGCAGGGGGGTCTGTGTCCCTAGGCACATCAGGGCCCCGTCCCTGCCCATCTTAGAGCCCCATCTCTGCCCATGTCAGGGCCTCATCTCTGCCCATCTTAGAGCCCCACCCCTGCCCATCTTAGAGCCCCGTCCCTGCCATCTTAGAGCCCTATCCCTGCCCATCTTAGAGCCCCATCTCTGCCCACATCAGGGCCCCGTCCCTGCCCACCTTAGAGCCCCGTCCCTGCCCACATCAGGGCCCCGTCTCTGCACACTGGGTGCCAGGGCTGCTCCACTGGGCCAGTGACAGCAGTTCCCCCTCAGCTCCCGTGGCTCCCTGACTGGGGCGAGAGCCCAGATGAGCCCTTGGCCATGACTCCATCCTGGGGAGGCGTCCTCCTTGATGCCACTGTTGGCTTTAAGTCTGGACTTCCACATAGACAAACAGCGAGAGCTAAGTGGGTGCCCTGCACCCCAGCCCAGCCGAGGGCCTGGAGACCACCTGACTGATGGCCCGGTCTTCTGATGGCAGTCAAAGACACCCTCCCATGCTACAACGGCAAGGCTAAAAATGAGAGAACACAGATCTTTCCAAGTTGGCCTCATCCGAAGACCATTTGTTACAAGCCACATGACAGAGTGTCTGAGGCCCCACAAGGCAGAGATTCACAGAAACTTTGATTCCTGCAGAATTTTATATCATGTCTCACACCGGAGTTACAGCCTGGCAGCATTTTGATGATAAATTCCTAGCCCTCTTTGCCAGAGGAAAGAACAGATTCTCCCCATCGATTAAATTAAATAAAAGATGAGATGTCATCCGGCTGAACAGAAGGCTGGAACCCAGCCTGGGGAAGGGTTGGTGTGGATCATCGGAAGCTCCAAAGACAATGAAAGTGAAGTATCACCACTATTGTCATCACCATTTTTGTCACTGTCGAGTCCCTGTTGTGTCAGCATCATCACCATGATCACCACTGTGTCACCACCATCCTCACCATCACCGCCACCACCACCATCATCACTGCCACCACCAGCATCCACACCATCACCACCATCACCATCACCATCACTATCACCACCACCACCATCACCACCATCATCACCATCACCATCATCACCACCATCACCGCCACCATCACCATCACCACCATCACCATAACCACCATCACCATCACCACCATCACCATCATCACCATCATCAACAGCACCACCATCGTCATCACCATCACCATCACCACCATCACCGCCACCATCACCATAACCACCATCACCACCATCACCATCAACAGCACCACCATCGTCATCACCATCATCACCATCACCATCATCATCAAGACCATCACCATCTTCACTGTCACCATCCACCACCATCACGATCATCACCACCAGTGACACATCACCATCATCACCATCACTACCATCATCCTCACATAATCATCACCATCACCATCATCATCAAGACCATCACCATCATCACCGCAATCACCACCACCACCATCACCATCACCATCCTCACATCATCATCACATTACCATCAATATCCTTACCATCACCATCGTCACCATCATCACCATCAACATCACATCATCGGCGTCACCATCACTATTTTCAGACCTGTCATGTGCTGAGGAATTTACATGCCTCATCTGAGTTCTCCCAGCTGTAAAATGAGCCTCCTAGGGTTGTGAGAAGGATTAAATGAGGTGATGCAAGTAAAGTGGGAGGAGAGGGTCAGACCATGTTTTCAGCAAATATCAGGCATCCTCTGATGGGGCCTCAGGGTCTCTGTGCCACGCTGTGCTCCTTATCTCTGACCTTCGCCTCAGGCGGCATCTGGCATCTGGCGCCCCACCTGGAATAATGAATAATCATAAAAAGTGTGCCAATGAAATAAGCATTCAGGAGTTGTTTTATGTCCAGGAATCATTTAGGAAGTCATGAGCCTGTGGATCTCAGTTCCTTGGGATCTTGAGGATAAATAACCACATGTCCCACTTCCGTGCCCTGGCAGGGAACTCATGTCAGCTGCCAGGGGCCTGGACCCCACCCTGGCGGACCTGCTGGCCAGGCAGGGGTAGGGGCAGAGGAGCGAGTCAGGGATTTGGGCAGCAGGATCCGCAGGACACACCACCCTTAACCCTTTGGGTCCCGGAGCAACAAGCCCCAAATGACGGCTATGGAAGGAGTCGACACAGATTCTGCCGGCCAGGCTTTCCAGACCTCTTGGTGGGGGCGGTGGCCATCCTGCCCCCGCTCATCAGCTGCAGGAAAGCGAGGTTGTCCCTGCAGGGAGAGGCTCGTGGGACCCGCCAGAGTTATCGGCTTTTGGCATTTCCTGCTGCACATTTTTATGAACAAATTGGACAGAGATGCAGGAGGCCAGCTTATCACATCTATGGGGACTGCAAGATTGGGAGAAAGAGCTAATAAACTGATGGCAGAATGGAGATGTTTAAATATTTCAACAGGACTGAAAAACAGGCTCACATCAGCATCACAGATGGAGGCGTGTCAGGATCTTCCTGTTCAAACTGTTTTTCCAGAGATGCTGTCCAGCGTGCTCCCATCATCTGCCCTGGGGTAGCAGCAAGTGCCCATGCTTGAGTCAGTGGGCGGGGCCTTAGGCCTGGAGAAAGGCACCCCTCCACTGCTCGCCTCCTGGAAGACCATGCCGCATTCTGAGTCAGCCTCTCCCACCCTCTCTCCTCCCCCCCTTCCTCCCCTCCCTCTTTCCTTCCTTTTCTCTCTCCTCTCTCTCCTCACCTCCCCTCGTAGACTAGACAATAAGAAAACAAAGACAACACTTTCCTTCGAACTGTCACAGGCAGCTGGTCCGTGGCCATAACTTCTTGGCCAAGGTGACTGTGCCGACCCCAGGACGGCCGCACCGAACCACTCAGGAGGCGGAAGAGGCAAGCCTGTGGGTGCAAGAACTAGCCTCCAGGCAGGGACAGAGGTGCCAAGGCCAGTGGCCCGAGGCCCTCAGCCCCAGATAAACACAGGAAAGTCCGTTGTCTGCAAAAGAATCTGCTACCTGTAGAATCTAGCTGTACTGCATCTGGTCTGGAGCATTTGCCGGGATAACGTGCCACCCTGGGCTCACGGGCAGGGTCAGGGGAGCCCTGGCACACGTCTCATGAGCAGTTCAGCTGCCCCGGCTCCGTGGCGGTTCTGGGGGAGGGGAGGGATGGGAGTAGGAGGGGGGCGGAGCTCAGGGCGGGGCTCCCCTGACGCCTCCCCAGGGGGTGCAGGAGGCAGGGGACATGCCCCTCCCCTCGCAGTGAGGAGACCCCTGCCTGCAGTGGTCCCCGCCCCCAGAGCCACTCCAGGGCTTGGGTGCCCAGCGGGGCCCCTGGCGACAACGCCTCTCACCCTCCGTATGATGGTGACTTTACTCTAGTTTTCAGTATTAGGATTTACTTTTAGTACCAAGTTATTCAGACTTAGGATGTAAAAAATATTTTAGCAAGTTTGCCTTTGCTTTTGATTGACTCTAATTGAACCGATTGCTTTGAAGTCTGGAAGGCGTCCAGTGGTTCTGAACAAAATATTTTGTGGAAAAAGCTGTAATCCGTGATCATCACATGTTCCTATTAATCTTGTTTCGAGTTACAACAATGCAAGACTTGTTTCCACAGTTCTATTTTTAACTAATGAAAATTTATTACAAAGAAATCCTAATTATACCCTTTGGAGTGTGATACAATGGCAAATCCACTGGCAATTTTCTTTTTTCAAAATTCCACATAATGGCATAAGAAGCAAAGAATGTAAGTTCTCTTGAAATCGTTGGTCTATAAATAAGATTCCCTAATGGGCTGAGCAAGCAGGTTGTTTTTCTTTGCACATTCTGTGTGAGGTTGGATTAATCCATGTTATAGCCCTGATGCGTGGCAACCCCTGTTAGATGTAGCACATGGTATATATATATCCCACGCCCCTGGCATGTCCCAAACTGTTAACCTGCGTGTCTTCACGGCACCCTGGTCAGAGCTGGAGAAGCTGCAGGCTTGGCGGGCGTCAGGAGCTGAGACTTCCCCGGTGGCACCAGTGGGAAGGAACCCACCTGCCACTGCAGGAGATGTAAGAGACTTGAGTTCAATTCCTGGGTCGGGAAGATCCCCTGAAGGAGGGCATGGCCACCCACTCCAGTATTCTTGCCTGGAGAGTCCCACAGACAGAGGAGCCTGCTGGGCTATGGTCCACAGCGTCCACAGAGAGTTGGGCATGACTGAAGTGACTTAGCAAGCAGCACCCGTGACCTGGATGGTTGTCTCCTCCTCCCCACACGCGGGGTAGAGACACGCCTAGACCGTCCTGCGCGTTGCCCCGGCCTCTGTTCTTACATGCTGGGAGCACCTTCCGAGCAGTGACAGCCACAAACGTCTGCAGACGCTGCCTCAGGTCCCCCGGAAGCAGATCGCCTGGGGAGCCCTGATCGTGACCTACATCAGGAAACCCAGACATGCGTGGTGTGAGTGCCTTTAACCCTGCAATTCCTGGGGAGCAGCAGGCTTAGGAATGTGCGTGCCCTGCTGTTCTGGACCTGCAAGCGCCCAGGACGCTGTCCTGTGTGTGGGAGGTGGGAAGTCAGCGGACTCCTCCTAAGGACTGCCGGGAAAGGTGGCCTCCGACCAGGTTTGCACCGGCCTGTTGAGGTCACTGCCTGCAGTCCTGGGCCTGGAGGGTGGGGGAGTGTTGGTGGTGGTGTTCAGTCACTAAGCCGTCCAACTCTGTGTAACCCATGGACTGCAGCACACCAGGCCTCCCTGTCCATCACCATCTCCTGGAACTTGCTCAAACCCATGTCCATTGAGTCGGTGATGCCATCCAACCATCTCATCCTCTGTCATCCCCTTCTCCTCCTGCCTTCAATCTTTGCCAGCATCTGAGTCTTTTCTAATGAGTCAGCTCTTTGCATCAGGTGGCCAAGGTGTTGGAGCTTCAGCTTCA
>JADEYB020000020.1:1909501-1950509 GCA_015832495.2 Alces alces
TAGAAAAACCATATCTTTGATTATGCAGACTATGACTTTGACTTTGTTGACTTTGTCAGCAAAGTGATGACTCTGCTCTTTAATATGCTGTCTAGGTTTGTCATAGATTATCTTGCAAGGAGCGTCTTTTAATTTTGTGGCTGCGCCCACAGAGGGATCTAGGTGTCAGAGCAAGGATGCCTTCTGGGCAGCAGGGGTCCAGTAGGCACCTCACAGGTGAGAACAGGCAGAGAGGGAGGAGATGGGGAGAGGCTGGGGGCGGGGTGCTGGGCAGACCACTCCCCGCAGGGCCACATCAGGGAGCAGGAAGGGTGAAGGTGGGGGTAGCAGTGTTTGGCCAGCCGCTTTCTTCCAGCAGCGAGCATCAAGGTGCGGGAGAGGGAGGTTTCCAGGTGCTTCCAGCGTGAGGAGAACCACGAGGACCTCCATCAGATGGGCAGTTGAACGAATGATGCGAGTGGCCGGGTCGCTGCTTCGTGAAAGGGGGCTCTCTCCTTCCTCTCGGCCGCCCCACCTGGCCCCTCCCCGTGCCCACGCTGGGCCTGGCTTCCTGCCTGCCCTTGTGTCTGGGCCTGGGCTGCGGCCACCCCTGGGCTCACGGTCACCTAGCTCTCCCTGTCCTTTGCAGACCCCTCAGGGTGAGGTCCTGTCTCACTGCCATCACTAAATCCTCCCTTTTGGGCTAAACCCCCAGACAACGCTTTCTGCCCTCTGGCTATAGACAGAATAACTTCCGCATAACTGTCTTCCATGCCATTGTCCTAAGTCAAGTCTAAAAGCCAAAGTGGAACCAGGTTCAAGATGCAGTGACTCGTTCAAGTGACAGATTCGCTCCGTTCGCTCGGGTGACAGCGGCCTCTGGCAGGGAAGCTTCGGGGCCACTCAGCCTCCTTCCCAGGCCATTCTGAGTGCTCTCAACCCTCAGGCCCACCGAGGTCTCCCTCCAGCTATGCTACCCCGTTAGGGCTTCTGTTCCACTTTCTGCCCCAAATGCAGCAAAGCAGTTTGCATCCCAAGAGCCAAGTCTCATCTGAGCTGGGCTTTGCAAAGTGTTCAAAGACTCTGCTCCTTCTAGGGGCCTGGAAGGCTTTGAAAGGCTGCAGTGAGAATCAGGTGGGTCTCCAAGGCCCTGGTTGACTCTCTGTATCTTGTTCCCTGAAGGACGGAAGGCCACGTGAGTCCCAGGCCTCAGGAGGCGGAGAGACAGGACGTGGGCGCCAAGACACCCCCGCCCCAGATCCTTCTGCCACTGGAGGAGCGAGCGACCCACTTCCGAGACATGCTTCTGGAGAGAGGGGTAAGGGGGCCCCACGGTGTCCGCCTCAGTGGGGGTGGGGGGCGAGCCAGCCACCGCCCCCCCACCCAGGACCACTTCCCCTTCCTCACCGAGCTGCGGACAGACTACGTGCAGGACATTCAGGGGCCAAAAGACACGCAAAGGGGCCAGTCCTAGGAGGGAGCAAGGCTTTGGAGGGTGTGATGCGTCGCGGGCGGTTCTTGCCATCTGTCCGCGGATGCAGCTGAGCGGTGAGCAGGTGCGGGTCTCCCAGAAGGGACGGTCCCCAGGACGCAGCGCTGGTTTGTGTCCATGGCCTTCCTGCAGGAGCCCAGCTGGCTTCTGACGTCCAAGCCTCAACGAGACGCGCCCTGCGGTGATCTCACTCCGGGAGAGGCTCGCACCCCTCTGGGTCAGCCCAATGGGTTTTGAACAGTTGGGATGTCTTAATGGTTGTTGACTTCTGAATCTCATTTAACTTGAAGGGGACAAGCATTTTAATAATTGAATCCCAGTCCAATGACTTTTAATTCCTGTTTCGGCTTTTGGGTATAAAATGAGCCTGATATAGTAGTTCAGCCCAGTTGGATTTCTTCGTAAGATGAGCCTGAATGCAGAAGGCAGTGATAGGAGCTGGTGTGTAATGATAATTACAGTGAACACTGTAAGTGGCCTTGTGAATGCAAAAGCAAATTCCCTCTGCAGTCAGCACCCAGGACAGGCTGCCTCCTGCGAGGCCCCTCCCAGAGCAGGTGCAGCCGCGAGCCGAGGGAGAGCAGTCTGCGGAGACCCCGACTCCCCTGGGGAAAGCCTGAGCAGGACTGGCACCTGGGCGGGCGGGGCCTGAGGCTCCCGGAGCTGAGCCGGTGTGAGCTCTTGAAGAATTAGGAGTGAGGAGGAGATTATCTCAGCCGCCCTCCGAGGGGCCCCTCGTCTCCTCTGCACCATGAATTTTAATGCACGCGTCGCTTAATCTGTCTGGAGACACACCTAAACGTAAAATACAGCCCTCGGCGGGAGGATGGAGGAGAAGTAGGCCTGTGAGCTCAGAGTGGCGATGCCCTGTGTTCAGTGTGAATTCACGAGGACGCCTAGGGACATGTGAATTCACACGCACACAGGACTCGTCCCCAGTGTGGACAGAGGGCAGGTTGTTTTAAAAAACATGATTTTAAGAGATATTTACTAGGCTAAAATGCTGTTTTAAAAAAGAATCCCTCCCCATGCAACTTTCTTCTTTCTTTCAAGACGTAGAGGTGATTTCATCACAAAATCCTGTAGGATGGGATGGCCTTGGGAGCAGCTGATGCTCTTCTGAGGGGCGTGTCTGTGTGTGTGCTGTGAGTTTATATGTGTGTGTGTGTGTGCCGTGAGTGTATATGTGCATCTCTCTTGTGTTCTGTGAGTGTATGTGTGCGTCTCTCTGTGTGTTCTGTGAGTGTATATGCGTGTGTCTGTGTGTGTGTGCTGTGTGTACATGTGTGTGTCTGTGTGTGTGCTGTGAGTTTATATGTGTGTGTGCGTGCCATGAGTGTATATGTGCATCTCTCTGTGTGTTCTGTGAGTGTATGTGTGTGTGTGTGCTGTGTGTACACGTGTGTGTCTGTGTGTGCTGTGAGTTTATGTGTGTGTGTGTGTGTGTGTGTGTGTGCCATAAGTGTATATGTGCGTCTCTCTGTGTGTTCTGTGAGCGTACACGCGTGTGTGTCTGTGTGTGGTGTGTGCTCCCTACCAGGCCCACAGCAGATCCCACGTGGCCGATGGGCAGGGCTCCCCCGCGCCCTCCGCTCACCCCCGGCTTGGCCCTCACTGCCCCGTTCTCAGACTCCCCACGTCAACAGCCAGGACAGGACCTCTCCCCCTGGCTCAGAAGAGGAGGCCAGGAGCACAGGCCAGAATGCCAGGCCCTGGCCGCCCCGGCCCGCTGCTCCCACGCTGGAGAAGTGGGTCGGCCGTCGAGCCCCAGGTGCCCCGGGGAGGATGAAGCCGGCCGGGTTGAGATGCCGCCACTGCCACCTGAAGGGGCTGCTTGCTTCGTGGCCTTCGGGCCCGCCTCGGGGTCCTGACGGCTGGTGCCCAGCGCCCCCGCCGGGCCGGCCCTGAGCGGTCTCCCTGGCCCGGCCCTCCTCGCACTCTTGGCACGAGGCCCCTTTCCCGGGAGGCCCCCCGAGCCCCGCCCGCCGGCTCCCTGGCAGACACGTGGTGCCCCACGCCGGCCTGCGCGCCTTCCTTGTGGCCGAGTCATTGTGCTGGGTCCCGGAGGCAGGGGCCTCTGCGGCCCCACTGGGCCCCTCAAGCCTGGCTCCAGGCACTGGCTCCCAGGGGCGCTCAGCGACCTCCCCGGATTCCCTTCACCTCCAGGCCCCGGTCTTCTGCATGTGCCCTGGGCCGGCCCAGCACTGACCAGAGAGGGGGCCCATGGCGCCTGGATGAAGGGGTTTATCTCCTGGAGCAGCTGTTCTTCCTGTTTCCTGCTCCTCCGCTCGTGTGGCCCCAAAGCATTTACAGGATAAGACATTACTCGCGATAAAGCGGGCTCCTCTCCCCACAAAGTCGCCAAGAGGAGGATTCTTCTCTGCCGACCACAGCGGTGGAAGCACCTGAGTCTTGCCACTAGGCCTCTTCTGATGGCAAGGATAGTGCAGGACTAGTCACAGTTCTGAGGTCTGAGTGGACCCAGCCAGTCTGTCCCGGTGGAATTAACGGAGAATTCCCTGGGAAGTGATGCCACCGTGAGCGTTTGAGAAACATTCATCTCATCAACATCTAGGTTTCCACCTCTTTGTCTTGGAAACCAACCAAGTCCAACTTACCCACACAGCATGATATTAAGCCACTTGGGGGCGAGGGCTGCTGGAGACCCCACCCCGCCCTCTCAAGGACTCGGAGTCTGCGTGGTCTCCGATGCACCCCAGAGCCCTCAGCTGAGCGATTTTACTAAGCGGATATTCAGTGCATGCTTGCCTCATTGAAGTGAGTCCATCCAGCCTTGGTTCTTAGATATATTCACATAGGAGAATCAGCAAAACCAATGTGGAAACGGGAGGCACCAGCTCCAGTATTCTGGGTATTCCCAGGAGACAGAGATGGGGGTGAAGCTGAGACCCTCATCTTACAAGGATTTCAGAAGAAGCCCCCGTACCCCTCATGAATAGAGAGGACCAACCTGAATGTACTGCTGATGTCATAAAGAAATGCCCGCATTTATGACTCTTGATTTTATAAAGTATGTTGGCAGATTTTATGAGTTACTCATGCTCAAGAGGCTTTCATGGCTAAGCCCATCAGATTTCTAGTTGCTTAAAAATGAGGCTGAAAAAGGTCACCTTTTTCATAGACTGAGTGATTAATAAGATTTTTTATTGCATTTGTTCAGTGCTTCAGCTCAGAGATTCATGTGCTTATAGAAAGAGGGAGCTAGGTATATGGATTTCTAGTAGTTTAAAAAGGGCATGGTTTGGGGTATGCCATGGGGATTTTGGCTTGGGGAATGCTATGGGGATTTTGGCTTGGGGAAAAGGCTTCATTTTTGTGGTTTTGTAATATGTAAATGGAAGGCTTTGTTTTTATAGTCTTTCACTAGTATAAACCACAATAGAGCTCTCTTTAAACTTCAGTCTATAAAGGGCAGGATTAATTGAGTAGCAGCTGATTAATTTAATGCTGTCTATTTAGATAAATGCATTAGAGATAATTTATCGAGGGTCTCTTTCTTCTGCAAAATAGCCCTTGGGAAGTGGCCTTCCCAGAGGCCAGGAAAGAAAGACTCTTCCATAACCTTGCATCTTGGTTCAGACACTCCCGGGTCGCTCTGCAGGGGAACCCTGGCCAGCTTCGCAGCTGCGGGCAGCTGTGGGGAGACTGGCACAGTGGCCAACTATGCAGCTGAGACCCCTGGACTTAGGATCCGAGCCGGTGTTGGAAAGAGGAATTCATAGTCCACACACCCACCCCAGAGGGCCACAGGGCTCTCGCTCTGTGCAAAGGAGTTGTTGGTGCAAAGGCAGTCCAGATGAAGGAGAGACTCTTCCCCTGGTGCCCTCCTGCCATCACGGTGCGTGCCCTCTCCCTTCTCCCAGGTGGGGGCAGGAGCACCGCCCCCCGTGGCTGGCATCTAGTGCCTCTTTGCCAAGATGCACAGGCGGCATTGCCTGCAGCTGTAGTGCCGTTTGGGCCAGACGCATTTGGGAAGGGCTCGGTCACGTGCGGGTACCATTGGGGTTGAGATGGCCCTGGAGGCGAGGTGCCTGAGTTGTGGCTCTGGAGTCCTGGAGACTGGCAGGAGCTTCTCCATGAGACATATCCTTGCTCCTTAGGAAGCTTATCTGCTTCGTGTTCCTATGGCAACTCTTCAAAATCTCACCAGGCACAAGCCACTAATAAAACAAGATTGAGCCATCGAAGGAGTGCATGCTCTTTATAAGAAAGATGCAAAACTCAAAGAACAGGAATAAAAGTCACCCGAAGTCCTAAGACGCAATTGGTGCCATCAATGGATACCTTTCCTTCTAGTCTTTTTATCCTAAAAACAGATGTTAAAGCAATAGCAAATTTAAACATTCGTATTATGCAGTACAATACATATTATACAGTATAGTTATATAGTATAACCAGGATTGAACCGTAGTTAAACGTGGCTGAACCAATTTTTTTACTTTATTTGTCCATTAACTTGGTCTGTGCCGGGTGTTCACCACTGCCTGCAGGCTGTCTCGATTATGGAGAGCGGGGGCTCCTCCCCAGTTGCGGTGGGAGGCTCCGTATCGTGGTGGCTCCTCTCGTTGCAGAGCACAGGCTCTCGAGGGCCGTGGGCCTCAGGTTGTGGTTTGAGGGCCCTAGAGCTCAGGCTGAGTAGTTGTGGCACCGTGGAGCGTCGCTGCTCCTCGGCGTGTGGCATCGTCCCGGGCCAGGGATCAAACCCGTGTCCCCTGCATTGGCAGGCAGATTCTTAACCACTGGACCACCAGGGAAGTCTCATCTAAAATATGTATATATATATATAGGTAATTTGATAAGGTAATTTATACATTTTATACTATTTTCTCCTTTGAAGCAGTTTTAAAATATTATTATAAACCTTTGGAAACATTTTTGACGAGGGTATAACTGTCTGTTCATTGTCCATTCAAAGCGCCCTCATTTTCATTCATTTAGTCTACTGCTCAATTTTGCTAGTTTAAATAATACTCCGATGGCTGTACTAATGCATGAATGTTAGTTTTTGTGTGTGTGGGATTGCTTCCTGCATGCCGTCAACATCTGACCTGTATTATCAAATTGTTTTGGAAAAAGTTGTTTTCACACAATGTATTCTCCCAGCAGTATTTGAAAATTCCTGAAAATTTGTTCTCTCAGCACGCTCCACCACCACTGAAGAGTGAGAAGTATAGATATTTACTATTTATTGTTTTTTGAATCTCATGGTTCCTTCCCTTTGATTTGTGTTTTCTCTCGGCTTCTGTGCTGTGGTTCCTCCTGAGTTAACCGCCACAGCTTTTGGTGATTCCACTCTGCAAATATGACTGTGCTCAGCTCTTTTAGCGAGTAGACCGCGGTCCAACAAGAAGATGACCTGGGGGGCGGGACACATGGACCACCCACTGCAAGCTTAAGATGGGAGTGTAACTAAGCCTAGTGTGAAAGCTAAGTTAGGTGAGATATTGTGGAATAACAGTGCAAGATTTTATTTACTGATCAAAAAAAAAAAAAAAGCACAAAAAGTGGTAACGCACTCTGAGCACTGGGAGATGGGGCAGAAGTCAGCAAGTCTCAGAGTCCTGGCGGGGGGCACCCAACCCCTCTGCCATTTCGGGGTCACCTGGGGGTCACCTGGGCTCAGGGGACCTCTTCACATGCTGACCAGTCCCTCTGAATTTAAGGTTGGCGCATCGCCAGGGGCAACACTGCACCAGGAAGGGGTGGGGCCAGGAGGAAACCCTCCACTTCCTGTCCTGCGATTGGATGAATCGCAGACGGGTTCCAGCAGGTTCTACCTGTGTCCTCCACGGTTCCCCTGAGGGGTGGCATCCTGGGGGGCGCCTGCTCTCACCCTGAGCCCTTCTCCTTCCCCGCGTCGGTGGCCGGTATGCCTGGAATTCCCTCCCAAACGTCAAGACGACCCTGCATCCTAGGCGCGCCCAGGCGCTCCTGGGACGCAGGCGCGCGGCCTGCTCGCTGCATCCTGTGCTGCGCCCGCCTCGAGCCGCCTTGAATTGTCAGGAACTCCAGAGCCAGAAATAGAAGACACAGCTGTGCGTTCCAGGAAAGTGGATAAAGAGGATAATGGCGTGAGAGCTAATTGCAAGGAACACGCCGTCTGTCATCCGCAGAGCCGCAGGCAGCAAGGAGGATGGAGCAGGGACCCAGAGGGAGGAAGGGGGGCGGGCAGGGCATGTGTTCACACCCGACCTTCAGAGTCAGGGCTGGGAGGCTGTGTAGGGGAGCGAGGGGCAGCCCTGCAGGGGGGGGAGGCGTGGAGGGCGCCGCTGACGGAGGGGTGGTATTGGGACCAGGCTGGGGGCTGGAGTTGGAGAGCCAGGAGGGCACCCCTGCTGGCCAGGCAGGCGGTGGCCCTGACCCCGATGGGGTGGACCCTGTTCCATGATGTGGCAGCAACAGTCTTAGCTTGGGGACTGCGCCCAGGCCGGGGTCCACGCGGCTGCTCCTTCTCTGTGCCTGTTTGAACGGCAAGCTCTGCTGTCGGCCCTTGTCGAAATGGCAGGGAGCGCAGTGCAGACCCCGGGGATGAGTTGGGGGCGGGGGTGGGGGGTGTCTGCCGGCAGGAGGCTGGGAGGAAGGAAGGGCCTGGCCCCAAGCACAGCCCAGGGGACCCACTGCCTGAGCTCTCCTGGTTCCCAAATGAGGGCGATACTCCAGGATGGGGCTCCAGGGGGAGGTCAAATAAAGGTGTGTGAGCGCTGGCCAGAGCCCTCACCTGCCGGTGTGGACTGTGTCCGCATGCACGCGCATCACGGTGGAGCACCGACCTTCGCCCTTGGCAGGGTGCCACCCTGTGTCAGCACCCACTCGGTTCAGATGCTTCTGGGAATATGTTGCCGACTCTCAGATGACGTGAAGATCACAGAACACAGCCCAGGACGGGATACGGAAATACCTCAGACCCAGCCAGGCTGCAGGGAAGGACTGGATTTCTATAGGAAAGGGTCTAAAATGGGCTGATGAATCCCACTACCTAGGACCAAAGCACATGTAAAATGCCAGAGTATCAAAGGAAGGTCTGTTATGCAGATGAGGGATGAAGATCAAGGTTGAGAATGAAGGCCACGTTGGAGGCGAGAGGGTGCGTTCGTCGCAGGGACCTGCTGCGGGGGCACATCCCGACAGTGGTCCCAGGACTCCGACCCCAGGACGCCCATCCTGAATGACCCCCTCGCTTGAAGGGGGGCTGGCCTGCGAATAGGATGGAGGCATTTCCCTGTGATGGTGTGATAGGATGTAAGATGGGGTCTCATATGTAGAGGTTCTCCCACCGGTTTTGAGGAAGCCATCCTATTGCAGAGGGGGCCACGGCAGGGAATTCAGGGACCCCTGGGAGTGGAGAACAGCTCCCCACTGGCCTCTAGCAAGAAAGGGGAGGCCTTGGCCCTGCCCCACAGAATGAGCCTACCAGGACGTGCCTGCAGGGATGCAGGCCTGGGGAGGCGGGTCTTCCATCAGGAGCGAGTCTCACGGTTGAGGCAGCAACAGTCATCGGGGTCCTTTGGGAAGAGTCGGTCCGGTGGACAAGGCCGTGCCTCGCTGCCGGCACTGTCGGACCCTGTTTCACACTTGGCTCCAGACCCCCGTCGGCTCCAGCCTCGGTCCCGGGCCCCATGGCCGGGCTGCCCCTCCGCCCAGCACTGCACCCGCCTCCGCACTTCGAGAGCACGTGTTAGCCTGGCTGTCCGGTTCATGTGACGGCGTCTGTCTACCATCACAAGTTACAGTCACTGTGGAAATGACTCTTCCTGCCTCATACGTTGTTCAGTTGCTCACTCATATCTGACTAAGTCGTGTCCGACTCTGTGACCCCATGGACTGCAGCACACCAGGCCTCCCTGTCCCTCACTATCTCCCAGAGTTTGCCCAAGTTTGTGTCCTTTGCGTTGGTGATGCCATCCAAGCATCTTATCCACTGTTGCCCCCTTCTCCTTCTGCCCTCAATCTTTCCCAGCATCAGGGTCTTTTCCAAGGAGTTGGCTCTTTGCATCAGGTGGCCAAAGTATTGGGAGCTTCAGCTTCAGCATCAGTCCTTCCAATGAACACCCAGGACTGATCTCCTTTAGGATGGACTGGTTGGATCTCCTTGCCTTGTATACAGATTGTAATTTCCTTTGGAGCCAAGGATGATATGCTATTTTTTTAAAATTTAGTTTGTTATACATCTAGAACTCCTAAAATTCTCATCACACTGGTGGAATCAGATAATGTGACACCAGTTCTTATTAATTGCCTGCCTTTCATACAGAGCTGGGATCTTGCAGGGCTTTTCAGGGCTCTAGCGTGATGGACCAATGCCCATCTCATTGGGCTGAGCTGAAGCTGACCATCCCTTCTCTCCATGTCCACCCCAGTGCTCACGTGGTCAGGCATCAGCTCTGGCCGAACAGAGGGACCCTTCTGCCCTGAGGTTCTTCCGGAATCCTGCCCACCCCCACCCCTCCATGATGTGTCAACACCTCACCACGTTCTTAGTCAATTGAGAAAGATCCCCGGGTGGAGCTTGGCTCACCCTGCCCCATAAAAGAGCTCATGAGTTTTAAAAGGAATTTTGATTTTTATTACTGAATACAGAAACGGTCAATTTAGAAAATCCTTATAATGTTCCAAGCCAGTGAAAGTTGCTCAGCCGTATCCAAATCTGCGACCCCATGGATATACAGTCCATGGACTTCTCCAGGCCAGAATACTGGAGTGGGTAGCCTTTCCCTTTTCCAGGAGACCTTCCCAACCCAGGGATCAAACCCATGTCTCCCGCATTGCGGGCAGATTCTTTAGTAGCTGGGGCACAAGGAAGCCCAAGAATACTAGAGTGGGTAGCCTATCCCTTCTCCAGGAGATCTTCCCAACCCAGGAATCAAACTGGAGTCTCCCACATTGCAGGCGGATTCTGTACCAGCTGAGCCACAAGGGAAGCCCGTTCCTATGTCTATGGAAGTAGTATTTCTACCAGCCATACTGTAACCTGCTCAGAACGAGGAGCAGGTGGGCCTTGTTTATGGAACCTGCCCATCAGCTTCTCCTCCCCTCTGCGCTGAGTCCGTCCCCCGCCCGGGCCCCTAGGCACACGTCGAATCTGGCTCTTCCTGTTGCTCTCAGGACAAGTCCCTGGTTCCCGAGGCCTCCGAGTGTCCCCACATCCGCTCAGGCCATCTCTCCTGCTTCTTCCCAGCTCTGCACAGTCCTACAGCCCCCTGTGGCCCCCACGTTCCCCCAGTTCCCGGAGCCTGGCCTCCATGCCACGGGCAGTCCCCACTGAACACCCTCTCAGGCCCCTCCATGGGACAGGTCCCGACACCATCCGCCCTGGAGACAGTTTCCCCCCCAGGCAGATGGGGGCCGTTCTCCGTGCCCTTTGCACCTGGGCACATCTCTGGAAGGACACTCATGCCCCTGGAAGATCCTGAATTCCCTTTCTGTCTCACTTCCCACCAAGCTCTCAAGGTCAGTGGCCTTGATTTATCTTCTCTGAATCCACAGCACCCAGCAAGGGGCCTAAGACATAGCCAATATTTAGCCAGTGTTTTTAAGTGAAAAAATTATTTTTGGATGACTTAAAGGTTTCACTGCCCCATCAGCTGAGAGTCTGGAAGTGGCAACCTCCCAGCAGCAAGGAGCTCAGCTGGATCTCAGGTCCCAACATCTTCTCCGATAAGAGGGACCAGGGCTTCTCAGAGAATGCTGATTCTCGGGCCACCGCAGGAGAGATAGGAGATGATCCTGGAGCATCTTCAAGGGCCCAGAAAACAGAAGAATGGGGATACGTCCCCGGGACACAGGAGGCAACCACAACAGCCAAACCTGGAGCAATCTGAGCACAAGTCAGCAGTCATATTAGATTACAACCCAAAGTATGAAATAAATATGAGTTTATACTGACATAAACAGTTGATTGAACTAATAAGTAAATGTGGGAGAACAGACAAATACCCCATCCAGAAGGATTCCAAGGAACTTACACAGATTCTTCCATACCAGGAGGTGGAGCAGGCCCCTCAAGTGACATCATCAACTCAACGGACACGAGTTTAAGCAAACTCTGGGAAATAGGCGAGGACAGGGAAGCCTGGCGTGCTGCAGTCCACAGGGTCACAAAGAGTCAGACACGCCTGAGCCACCAAAGAAAAACAGAACAAGCACATAGAGACTCCCCTCCACAGAGGACAGCACAATGTAGGGGAAGCATACATGCAGAGAAGAAAGACCTCGGCCAGGTGATCAAGGTCAGCACCAGCTGTGATATGTCCCATTGACAGTACGGACCTTGATAGGAAGGACACGTTACTCTGGAGTCTTCCTCCCCAAACCACAGCCCCAGTGGAACTGGAGAAAAACTGGGACAAAACCCAGCAGAGGGACATCTCATGGAACACCTGACCAGCTCTCCTCAGAACTGTCAAGGTCATCCAGGCCAAGGAGAGTGAGGAGCTGTATCACCTCTAAGAGCCGGGGGAGATGTGAGATTACACGTGGTGTTTGTCCTGGGTGGAATCCCAGGACAGAAAAAAAAATTAGGCAAAGACTAAAGTAACTGAGTAAGGTGTAGACTCTTGTTAATAGTAGTGCGGATCTATCTAGCACACCAGCGTTAAGATGTTAGCAATATAGGAAACTGCGTGTGGGCTAGACGGTGGCTTCACAGTATTCTTGCAAGTTTTGTGTAAATCTAAACTATTATAAAATAAGGTAGTTTGGTTAAAATGTTCCCTACCTGAAAAAGGTTTAAATGTTGATTAAAAATCAATTAAAATTGTGCCAAATTCTGACTAATTGCAAGACGGTGCCCTCTGTTAAGGCCTGTGCCATCCTGAAAATTCTTACAAGTATAATTTCTCCTCTCAAGATAGGACATTTGCAAATGTCTCAGACTCACAGATACAATCAGGGCTTTAGATCAGGGCACTTGGCCCTGGAAGATATCCAGGGTAGACATAGTGTCATGAGTCTAGAAATTAAATTTTCTTATGCTCGAAAAATTGATTTTCTTAAAGTTTGACAAGTCAAACACTTTTTCTTTTTTAAGTCAAACACTTTTAAATGCTGCTGCGTCCCCAAACCCGTGGTTCCTTAGGGCTGTTTCTCACCATCGACCAGTTAGTTCAGTGTGACTCGGGCTCAGCATTAGATGTTAAAAGCAACTCTACTGAATATGTTTCTTCAGGTGTCAGCGTTTTCTACCTGGGAGAAAGAATTACATAAAATCGTGTTTGATCCACGCTATCTCCTGCTGAACTCGGAGGAGCGGAAACAGGTAAGGTGGTGGGAGGCACGCTGACAGACTCGAGAGACGTGGCGTTAAAGTGATGCTCCATCCAGAGGTTTATGAGGGCGAGCGGCTGCCTGGTGTCTTCGCCGTGTCCGTGGGGAAGCCGTGAGGTTGAGTGCTTGCCTGTGGGCTGTGAGGGGAAAGTGCCCTGAGGGCAGGGGGGGTTACCCTGGTTCCTGCTCTTGGTGAACTGTCTGGTCACGACCCCCAAAGACAATACTCATATTTGAAGGTGAAAACTCAATCTGGGGGATCATGAACCATGTCCTCAATGACTATTAAAAAGACTTAAGGTCCAGTATAAGAACAGTGACATAGGAGAGGTCCAGGGAACGTAGGAGCAGAAATAAAGGATGGATGTTTCTAGAAAGCAGATCCCCAGAAAGGCAAGAATGGGTTGCAGGCCTGGAGGTCCTTTTAAATGGATACTTGAAAGAGGTCTACCCTGGCGTGCTGACCAGTCCCATCAGGCAGCCAGATCCGCTTCCAGGATTAGACAGACAGACGGACAGCTGTGTGGACCGGTGGGGAGGCCTGGGTTCCCACAGCCCCGCTGACGTCTGTGGCTCCCGGAGCATGCCCAAGAAGGGCCCTGAGAGAAGTTCCAGAAGGATTCCAGTTCTGCTCCTGCTTCTCTGCTTCCATCCCAATCGGGCCTCTCCCCCCGACTTCAGAGAGCAGAGGGGATGCATGTGGAGAGTGGGTGACTGGGAGCCACCCCTGGGAGCAGAAGCCCCTCGAAGGTCGTCTCAGGGGAGGGCGCTGGCATCATGGGCCTGGAAGCATCCATCTGAATTCAGACAGTGGGGTCCTGGAAAGCCGGAGCCGGAAGGACAGAATGTGCGGCTTTATTTTCAATTTTGTCATCAGCCCATGAAGTTCCCTTAGGCTGCAACCAGGGGCTCAAGACAAGGCGCTCGGGCAGGGCCTTATTTGGAGTCTGGACGTTTTATATCTATTTTCCCCTCAAGCTGAGGAAACTGGGCAACTTTAATCATTGGCAACGTCGCACCCTTTTGTTGCAGTATTAGAAATCAGAAAGTTCACTCTCCAACCATGACCACATACGGTGAGAAGCTTGTTTATTTTGGTGGCAGGATCACTTTAAACCATAAGGGATAACACTCCCCGCAGCTGCCAATGGTGTCTCACTGACCGTCGAGGTCAGCGCTGTTGCCTTTAGCCCATGGATGTTTTCAGAGGCCGTCAGCCCCTTAAAGGAAGCTGAAGAAGTAAGACTCTCCTCCGCTGATGGTTTGATGTTTAGGCCCCGTCTCTCAGAAGGCAGGGCGCTCAGGGCCCGTTTGCTTGCTGGACAGACTGGGCTCCTGGGCCGAGTGGGGACTCCTGCCTGCTGTCTTGAGTCTGGAGGGTGGTCACGATCCGAGAAGCACCCTCAGGAGCGGCAGGGCCGCTGACCTCTGCAGCCCCCGTCAGAGAGGCAGGCTCTGACCGGAGGGGCTGGGGTGCCAGGATGCACCCGGGGCAGACAGATCAGACCAGATAGGCGGTCAGCTCACGCTGAGTCCACCCTTTGTGGGGAGCTAGCAGGCATCTTTGTGAAATCACCAGGGGACACGTCAGGCCCTCCGACATTCACACTGCACACAGGCGGTGCTCATCCCGCAGTGTGGTCCCCGAGCCCCACCAGGAGGAGGAGGAAGTCCTTCAGCACCAGAGAGCCTCAGAGGGAACCCGGCATCGCCAGAGAAACCCCACCTCCCGGCAAAGCAGCAATGTTGTCATTTCTCAGAGGCGCAGAGCTGAAGTTGAGCTGATGACGGAGACAGTATCTGGTCCCCATTCAGAAAGCACGGTCCTATTTATGAATGGGTCTGGCTGGCACGTGGCCATCATGGACTCTGGAGGGGGACCCACGAT
Source organism: Alces alces (assembly GCA_015832495.2). Classification (NCBI taxonomy): domain Eukaryota; kingdom Metazoa; phylum Chordata; class Mammalia; order Artiodactyla; family Cervidae; genus Alces; species Alces alces. Next base: position 1,924,144 of record JADEYB020000020.1, read on the forward strand.
CACTTAGTGTTTGGTGGGAAAAGCCAAGGCTCGCAGTGTATTCACTGCGTCCATCCCTCTGCGGGGGCTGCAGGGGAGTGGTGAATGGGCCTGAACTGAGCGCAGGGGTCTGGGGAGCGTGCGTCAGAACTGTTTCTACGGCAACAAATGGCGATCCATCTTATCTCACTGAAATACGCCATGACAAGATAATGGCCAGTGGTCTGTCTTTTAAAAAGTCATGCCCCACTTTGAATAAGACTGGTGTAATTTGTTAAACAGGAGGGAAAAAACCTGTTACATTAAATTATAGCGGCATAAATAAAGCGCCAGAGCAAAGGCAGTGGAGAGAGCAGAATCTGATTAGAGGGATAAATGGTTCCAGGCAGGCAGAGAAGCAGGTCTTTCTCACAGCTCTGACCCCACTGCCAGCCAGGGTTTCTATCCAGATTTAAAATTAATAGAGCAAAACGCTGACTAATGATGGAGCCCCACGCTTTTATTTGGATAATAACCCTGCATTCACCATTTTTACTGGCTGAAATTATCAGAGAACTGGAGAGCTTACGTTACCATTTGCCTTGAAGGTGAAATAAGCCAATCGTATTTTTAGTTAAATATATATATGCTCGCTCTCCGTCTAAGTCCTGTTCGTGAATATTTGATTTCGCTGACGATTCTTCTGGAGGTGAGAAGCATTTTGGATTTATAGTCCCACAGAGGCTACCAGAACTGAAATGGAATCTGAAACCATCAGACAGAGCCAAGGAGACCCACCCCACCCGGGGAGCGACGGGGGCTGTGACCCACCGCGTGGCCGCGACCCACCGCGTGGCCGCTTCCAGCTCTGTGTCCTCAGGAGGATCCTTGGGAGGAGCACAGGAGACTCCCTGAACTTTTGATTCAAATTCCAGGATCTGCAAAGCCCACTGATTGGGTTGGCACAGAATTGCTATTTATTGGCCTAATAGGACCCAATGTGGGCTTTTACTGACCTTTTTTATTGATGTCCACATACACATCTACATTTGCCATGAAGTGATGGGACCGGATGCCATATCTTCGTTTTCTGAATGTTGAGTTTTAAGCCAGCTTTTTCACTCTCCTCTTTCACTTTCATCAAGAGGCTCTTTAGTCCTTCTTCACTTTCTGCCAGAAGGGTAGTGTCATCTGCATATCTGAGGTTATTGGTATTTCTCCCGGCAGTCTTGATTCCAGCTTGTGCTTCATCCAGCCTGATATTTCGCATGATGTGCTCTGCATATAAGTTAAATAAGCAGGGTGACAATACACAGCCTTGACCTACTCCTTTCCCTATTTGGAACCAGTCCGTTGTTCCATGTCCAGCTCTAACTGTTGCTTCCTGACCTGCATACAGGGTTCTCAGGAGGCAGGCCAGGTGCTCTGGTATTCCCATCTCTAAGAATTTTCCACAGTTTTTTGTGATCCACACAGTCAAACACTTTCGCGTGGTCAATAAAACAAAAGTAGATTTTTTTCTGGAACTCTCTTGCTTTTTTTGATGATCCGAAGGATATTAGCAATTTGATCTCTGGTTCCTCTGCCTTTTCTAAGTCCAGTTTGAACATCTGGAGGTTCATGGCAAATAGATGGGGAGACAATGGAAACAGTGAGAGACTTTCTTTTGGGGGGCTCCAAAATCACTGCAGATGGTGACTTCAGCCATGAAATTAAAAGATGCTTGCTCCTTGGAAGAAAAGCTATGACCATCCTAGACAGCATATTAAAAAGCAGAGACCTTACTTTGCCAACAAAGTCCGTCTAGTCAAAACTATGGTTTTTCCAGTAGTCATGTATGGACGTGAGAGTTGGACTAATAAGAAAGCAGAGCACTGGAGAATTGGTGCTTTTGAATTGTGGTGTTGGAGGAGACTCCTGAGAGTCCCTTGGACTGCAAGGAGATCCAACCAGTCCATCCTAAAGGAAATCAGTCCTGAATATTCATTTCAAGAACTGATGCTAAAGCTGAAACTCCAATATTTTGGCCACCTGATGCGAAGAGCTGACTCCTTGGAAAAGACCCCGATGCTGGGAAAGATTGAAGGCAGGAGGAGAAGGGGATGACAGAGGATGAGATGGTTGGATGGCATCACCGACTCAGTGGACATGAGTCTGAACAAACCCCGGGAGTTGGTGATGGACAGGGAGGCCTGGCGTGCTGCAGGCCATGGGGTCGGAAAGAGTCGGACGCGACTGAGCTGAGCTGAACAACACACCTGAATAACCTCTGATGTAGTGTCCTTCTAATGGTCCTGAAGCTTGGAGACCGCCGGCAATGACACAGCGCTCCACCTCCTTTGGCCCTCATCTGCAACTGACAATTTTCTGATATTACAGCAGGGAGCGGTCCTAATCCAAGCAAGCGAGGTTCACTCTAGGCACTGCTGCAAAGAGGGATTCCCTGGTGGTGTTGTGTCATGTCCGCTGCTGGTTCTTGAGGGAAACCTCCCCAAGGTCGTGGATGGATTTGCCTACCAGATAATGTCCCTGGCCTTTAGGTGAAGGGGCAGGTTTCCTTGTCGAGGGAGCCTTCAGGGCCACTTCTCATCAAGCAGGGGGTGGGAGTCAGTGCCCGAGGGTCAGGTCTCCTCACTGGGCGTTTCCATGACACCCAGGAGAGGCTCAGCTCATCTGCAGGAGTCCTGGGGAACCAGACCCTCGTTCACAAGGGGCTTCTGGAGCCTCGAGGTGGGGAAGGGAGAGATGCTGGGTTGACCTGCTTTTCACAAGTTCAAAGTCATTTTGGAGACTCAAATGCCAGTTTCGTTGCCGTGGGGATTGCTAGAACAAACTGCATGCTCTCGTGTGTCATGGTACTGCTGGCCAGGATGCCAGAGTCAGTGAGAAACGTCACATGGTTAGGGAAGCTCCAGGCATTCCAAAGAGAAATACCGAGGCCCTGAGGTTGGGTTTCCAAACTGTCCTCTGCCCCCACTGCCTCTAGAGAGCACCCCTCACTCATTCCAGGGATTTCTCAGCAAGCTGATTCAGTGTTTGACCCCAGATCACACCTGCAGCTGGAGTGCACTGGTGTCTTGGGAGAGCAAGTGTAACTGTGTAGACACTCGGTGTCATGGAGAAACCATGATGGAAGGCTCTGGCTTGTAGCTGCAGCAGCTGTGAAAAAGACAGGCTTATCTCAGATTCTTGCTGTTTTCCTGTTGTGTGCGAAGCATGAGATTTCATATCTGATATGCACTCTTGTAATAGTTCTCTTTTGTGTGTGTCTTAAGATATTTGAACAGTTTGTCAAGACAAGAATAAAAGAAGAATACAAGGAGAAGAAAAGCAAATTGCTGCTAGCCAAAGAAGAATTCAAAAAGCTTCTAGAGGAATCTAAACTGTCACCCAGGTATGGAAAGAGAGTAAACATCAGGCAGTTTCTGGGGCTGGAAATTTACCGCGTTTTGTAAGAGAATTTTTTAAAATCAGTGTGGGTTACACCAGGTGGCCTGTGTTGCGTCGAGCATGTGATTTTGGAGAAGGAAGGCCTTCTCCCTGTGCTGTCCACGAATGCACCTCCCAGCCCTCTTCTCATCCCCCCGGCAATGGGGGTGCTGTCTGCCGACCAAGGGCACCCTGGCCATTGTGTCCACCCTACATGATGGTTTTCAACCTGTCAGCAGCCCTGACTCCAAGGCCAAAATAACTCATCAATAGGTCAGCCCTCATTAGATTGGTCTAAGTCCTGATCAAGCGATATGAGAGTGAAAATCCCAAAACAACACGCAACAGCAAAATAAACGCCACCAGAAGCCTGGGTTTCACACACCTGGGCGGCCGTCCAGAGTGTAATATGAAGGTGCTCCCACACGGCGAAAGGGAAGAGTGAACCTGGCCATCAAATGTCTAAGATAATCAGACATTATGCCCAAGAAATACAACAAGCTGATATGAAAATGATGTTAGAAATAAAAGAATGCATAAGCTTAACTCTTCTCGAAATTAAATTTAATTGACTGACATTTAAAAATTAATGTGCACGTACTACTTTTAATTATAAGACTATAAATTTTATGAGTGAAAATAATGATTTTGATGTATTTTTGTTTTCAATTAGGACACTAGTTTCAAATGGACATTTGTGCATTTTTATTTTTAATAATAATGCTGACAGAGTGCATTTTTAATAGTGCTTAAGTAGATCATATTTAGTTGGGCATTAATTGACATTTGCTTTCTGTGAAGATGTAGGCATCTACATTTGATCAGTAATTGGTTAACTCATTTGGTCAATAATTGGATAATGTAATTTTGTATTGGTTATGTAGTCCTTCCCTGGTGCCTCAGATGGTAAAGAATCTGCCTGCAATGCAGGAGACCCGGGTTCGATCCCTGGGTCGGGAAGATCTCCTGGAGAAGGAACAGGCTACCCACTCTAGTATTCTTGCCTGAAGAATCCCATGGACAGAGGAACCTTGTGGGCTACAGTCCATGGGGTCACACAAAGAGTCAGACACAACCGAGTGACTAACATTTTCACTTCACTATGGGTCCTCAGAAAACTTCTCCAACTATTTAGAGGATAGGTACTTCCTGAATGGGAAGAAAATTTTCCTGAGTTAGCCCCACTGCCAATGCTAACCTCGAAAAGTCAACGTGGGCCTAAAGATTTGTAAATTGTGGTTTCCTGTGGGAACGCTGGGTTCTGGCCATGGATTTGCTCCATCACCCCAGTCAGTGACCCTGGGCTGGGCGCTGGCTCTGGAGCTCCTGAATCAGTGCAGGCCAGCCTTGCCCGTCCTGGGCCCTGGGCCTGCACAGCGCGGCTGTCTCCATCTGAGGGCTACAGTTGCCCTGCTTCACCGGCCTCTAGCAGGACGGCATGTGGGGAGACAAGACAAGACATGCGGTGCCCGGCAGGTCCTGAAGAGTCTCATCCTAACCACTGCGCTGGCCTGAAGGACAGTTAGCTCATGATCTCAGTCCATCCATCGCTAAAATGGTAACCGTAAGCCAGAGTATCCCCCACTCCTGCGAACATATCATGAATGCAAAGGAGAAATATTCAGACTGTATTCGACAATTAGGAAGAAGTTCACACACAGACAGAAGGAAAATCAGTGGTATAAATGAATATACTCTTCATTGAAATTAGATCTAATTGCCTGCCACTTTTTAGAAGTGTACTCTGGGCATATAATACTTCTGTAATTGCAAAGCTGGCTTGTGTTTCAAAGGCAGCCAGTTCTGGGACATTTCAAACCCTTTCCAGGTCCTCTTCATGTTCTCTTCCTGCCATTCGCAGGTGTCCTAGTGACAGCGGGCAGTTCTCACTGCTGCCCCCTGGCCCAGCACAGGTGTCCTGAGGACCCTCAGCAACACCTCGCATCATCCTGGCTCCCATCCTGACCACAGGGATAGTCCAGGGCCTGCCCAGCTCTCAGGGCCTGGGGACAGTGAGAGGAGCCTTGCGGGAACCTCCCCGTGGGCTGTGGGACCAGCACTCTGGCCGGATCAGCCACCTCCTTCAACTGTGGGCAGCCACGTCCCTGGGGAAAGGAAGCCACAGTGTTAGTTACTCAGAGGCCCTCCCCAGGCTCACTGGACGGTCCGCCAGGGTCAGCAGTAAGGCAGGCTTCCCCCTCAAGACAGCTAACAGGTCACAGAGTTTTGATTCTTTTCTCTTTTCCGGGATGCTTCTTTTCAGAGGTGCCCAGAATAGGATCTCTGTAGAAGGGTCTCTGCCCAGCCCCTATTGAAAATGCTCAGACTCCCTCTAACACCCCCAAGATGACGAGCACCCCATGACTCAGTACCTCACTTTTCTCATGCAGACGGGTGAAGGAAGTGCAAATAAGTGTGTGTTAGTCCCGCACAAGGCGGTTGTGAAATCATAGAAGGGATGGAGGGAGAGAGGGAGGGAGGGAAAGAAAGAAGGGAGAATGTTGGCAACCAGAGAGAGGTGCTTTCTCTCTATGAAGCCTGGGAGCAAGCGGGGTTCCAGAGCATGCCTGGACAAGAGTAGTGCTTGAGGAAGGTGTGAGACACCTTGTTTAGTGACGACACAGTTATAGTTGTTGCAGCTTAGTCATGTCTGACTCTTTGCCACCCCATGGGATGGCAATACTGGAGTGGATTGCCATTTCCTTCTCTAGGGCATTTTCCTGACCCGCGCCTCCTGTGTCTCCTACATTGGCAAGCAGAATTTTTAGCCCCTGAGCCATTGGGGAAGCCAACAAGGGTCTACTAATTATTGGTCTTGCCTCCTAACAGCCATGTCAATATAATCTTGTTATTCATGTATTAAAGGTAAAAAATCTGCCTGCAATGTGGGAGACCTGGGTTCGATTCCTGGGTTGAGAAGATCCCCTGGAGGATGGTGTGGTAACCCATTCCAGTATTCTTGCCTGGAGAATCCCCATGAACAGAGGAGACTGGTGGGCTACACAGTCCAAGAGGTCGCAAAACGTTGGACATGACTGATAGACTGATAGACAGCACATTAAGTTATAATGAGTGAGTGAGTGAAGTCGCTCAGTCGTGTCCGACTCTTTGCCATCCCATGGACTGTAGCCTACCAGGCTTTTCCGTCTATGGCACTTACCAGGCAAGAATACTGGAGTAGGTTGCCATTTCCTTCTCCAATAATTCAATGCAAAAATGAAATGTCTGCAACAAAAAATAAAATTGTCCGCAAAGAGAAACTGGAGGAAGAGGTCTCCCCAGGCGCAGGGTGCATCGGTTTCTCACACACTCTGGGCCCCTCCTGCAGCTCTGGCTACAGGCCTTGCAGGAGCCCCAGGCAGGAGGCAGATGGGAAATGTCCAGGCACCCGGCTGCCCAGGACGCCTGCCCCCTAGAGCTGTCACAACCCTTGACTTCAATCGCGCAGCTGGGAGGAGAGGCGGCTCTGGGGAACAGGTCCTGGTCGAGGTTCCACTTGTCCCTGCAAGGCTGCACCCACCCCTACCCCGTGAGCTGCCCTGCCCCCTCAGGCCTGGCCTGGCTGGCATCTCTGAGCTCCTTATGGGCGCCTCCCTGGCCTGGCGACCACCGGTTCAGTGAGTCAGCACTCAGGTGGTAAGCACATGCTGCTGGGCTTAGACTGTCAAGAGGCTCCATAGGAACAAGGCAGGTAACGTGCTTCCATGGGAGCAGGAAGAGGCGAGTTGTATTGCATGACTGAGCCTCTTCAAGATGACATCCGTGGTGAGGGCCATGAGAGGGTACCATGAAAGTGAAGATGCGAGAGTCTGGGCTCCCAGAAGCCATTCCTTTGATCTGCACCTCGGCTGTCTGGGGCCAGGGTCCTGTGTTTCCACATCCTGAGCTTCCCAGGGCTCGCCGTGGGGAGTGGCTGCAGCCTGATGGCTGCCAGCTGGCGGGGGCTTGTTCTCTTCTGAGCTCACTGTCCGGGGTGGCTGCAGCCGCTGGTGACTGTCACATCCTTGGTTTACTGAGATGGCAGGAAATGTTCTGCTTCTCACTTCTAGTGGGGAGGGAGCTCTAAAGGATGAGCGGGGAGAGGAGGGAAGGATGTGTCGGGTGGAGGGAACAGCATATGTGAAGCTCAAGGCAAGAAGGAGCTCAGTGAGAGCAGGGGGAGCAAGCAGACCTGTGTGGCCGGAGCAGTGACGGTGGGCACCGGGGGCTCGGTGTGAGATGAGGCCCAGGAGGCAGGTGAGGCCAGACTCGTGTCCAGAGGGCGGCTGGATGCAGAGACAGGCAGCTGCACAAGTTAACGTGGCTCAGGCATCGGCTGGGCCCATGGGAAGTGACGCCCAGTACAGGGAGCGGGCAGCTGGTGTTGGAGGCCCAGTAGCCATTCCCTCTGCCCATCCACCTGCCGAGGGTCCTGCTCCTGAGACCCTGGGCTCAGAGAGGAGGTGCTCAGAGCCCCAGGAGCCGCTCTCCTCCAGGAAGGCCCTCAGGATGCCTTTTGTCTTCCAGGACCACATTTAAGGAGTTTGCTGAGAAGTACGGCCGGGATCAGAGGTTTCGACTCGTCCAAAAGCGGAAGGACCAGGAACATTTTTTCAACCAGTTTATCCTTATTCTCAAGAAGCGGGACAAGGAAAACAGACTCAGGCTCCGGAAGATGAGATGAGAGTGTGAGGACGCGATCAGGCTGAGCGTCCAAGCGTCTGGGGCAGAGGTGGAGGCGGCTTGGGGGTGGCCCCGCCCGGCTGGATTGGGAGCCCACGGGCCATGGGCTTCGGTCTCCCAGGATTACTGTTTCATATTGAAGCTCCCTTTGGTACAGCCTTCCGAGTTTGATGCATTTCTTATTGCCATATGTCGCTCCCTTAATTGTTTTACTTACGCAGATTACTTGTAATATAGACAGATCCTAAGTCTGCCGCAGGTTTGCACCTCAGCAGAGAGAGGCACCGACTCTGACCCCCTCAAGGCGTTTTCATCGCTCGAGCCAATTATCCGAAACTCTTCTGGAAACCTTTGTGAGTTCCTTCCATCCCTCAGGAGTTCCATGGTATTGGGGCATCCTGACTCGGGTCCCGGGTCTCGGTCTAGCTTCCTGAGTAGTAGCATAGGTTGTTCATCAGACACACGGACCACGGACCACCTACAGTTCGAAGGGTGGCCGCCCACCCTGTCCCCCGGGGAGCGTTGGGCCTGGAGAAGGGGGCTGTGCTGTCTGTGGGAGGTCCTCCTTAGAAAAGAATTATTTTGTACAAAATCATCTTACGGATATTTGAGTTATTTTTCTTGTATGCCCAGAGTTTGCATGAGATTTTTCTCACCATCTTTGTATAAAAAAATTTTAAATTTTTTTGAATTAATAAATATTTTAAACCAGTGTATTTTTGTGGCTTAGACTTCCAATCTTAAGCAACAAAAGTTGTGGCTTCCCTGGTAGCTCAGATGGTAGAAAACCCACCTACAATGCAGGACACCCAGGTTCGATCCCTGGGTCAGGAAGATCTGGAGAAGGAAATGGCAACCCACTCCAGTATTCTTGCCTGGAGAATCACATGGACAGAGGAGCCTGGTGGGCTACAGTCCATGGGGTCACAAAGAGTCAGACACGACTGAGCGACTAACACTTTTACTTTAAGATACTCTATTTCAAAAGATTCATAAAGGCATCTGTGATTGCCTGTAAGGGCTATGAAAGTACTACTCAAAAGGAAGTCTTGCTTTTCAAGCTACCAGTCCCGGGTGGAATCATATTTGATAAAACCTGCTAATTAATCACATTCTGTGAATTATTGAACATCTGTTTATTGATTCCAGGTTTATGAAGTGTCTATTCAGATATCCCATCTTTGTCCCCAGCACAACCCTGGCAATGTCTCCCACGTAACTTCTTTCTCATCAGACAATTACTGAGAAAGAATACTTTGCCAAACGTGTTAGGAGGGAACCGGGAAAGGTGGGCTGTAGGAGCTCCTGGGGAACCCCTGGGATTTCCAGGAAGCTGGACCCTCTCCTGCCATCAGCAGCAAGGATCCATCGGCCAAACCAGCTGCTTGCTTCTGGCTCTGGGGAGGGGCTGGCAACCACCTGAGCACCAGCCCCCGAGAGCTGGGCAGCCAGAGCGTCCCGAACGCGACATCTCTGGGTGGGTTTGAGCGGAGTGCATCTCAGGAGACATGGCCACAGGACCGCCTGGCGCCCTAGAGGGTGGCTGTCCAGCCGCTCCCGTTGGCTTCTCTGGCGTTTGCTCAGCCAGCTGGTCTGGATCTCTGCACTCCTGAGAGGCATGTTCCAAAGATGCTTCTCTGAGCCTGGGGTGTGGGGTGTCAGAGATGGCTGCTCCCTACCCCTGCTGTTTCCATGTTCTTCACACAAATATCTGCAGCTGATTACCCTCTGTAAACTGCCGTCTGATCCCCCAGTACGACACTGGATGTGCCTGGCAGTGTTTGATTTAAAAGGGATGACTGCAGCCTAGCCGGGGCCTGAGCCGGTCTGGAGGTGGAAGGGAACCCACGCCCTTTCTGGACCCTCTCTGCCTACAGTCTGCCTCTCACTGCCCTGCTCACCACCTAGGAGGTACAGCTACTGGCTCCAGACATGAGCAGCCCTTGGCCCATCACAGCCCAGGTCAGGAGAGACCCCCGAAAGCCCCAGAGGAGGGAGGGTCTCTCTGTGGGGGAGCTTAAGGCTGCTCAGACGACAGTTCTAGAACCTGTCATTCCAGCCCAAGGCAGGAAACAGGCCACTCTGGGGCTGGGGTTGACACGGTGCCAGCGGCGGGCGTGACGGGTGATAGTTCACCAAAGCGTCTGCGGGCACTGATGCCCCGTGAGCCTCACAAAGAGCTTCCAACCCCAGGCGGGCCTGCGGCTGTCAGCCCTGTCCTTCCCCGGATCCTCGCTCAGTGGTCCGGCCTGCAGAGAGACCGTGATCCCGGGGTGGGACTCCTGTGCATTTAGCAACATGCGGGTCACCGTGGTGTAGCTGCTCCCTGAGAGGTGGCTCTGTCCCCTCTGCAGCGGCTTTCCAGGCTGATCACGATCCTCTCCGTCACTGGGGCTGCACTTTCTCCTCTTGAATAAATGAGTCCCTCAGATATCAATCCCCCTGCCTGTCCAAAGCACCTCCACCGTCATCATAGTCCACGGGCTCACAGAAGGACTTGTCGTCCTGGCTTCCCATAGAACCTCCTCTTGACCAAGGAATGCTTTTACCAGGAAAGTAGTTGTAGCAATGGGTTCATACCCACCAGATTCCCTGGAGGATCCAGGAGCCTTATACCCCGGGAGCAGCTGGCTTGATGAAACGCTGCACGGCTCTGACGTGGTGCCACCAGAGGCACAGGTCCTGAGAGGCTGGGCTTCTTATGCTGACTCTCCCGATCACCAGAAGGGGACGTGAGGGGGCCACTCATTACTACCCTCAGTGACCCACCCAGGGAATCCTTACTCCCATCCCGCCAGCTTCTGAGTCTGGACAGCCTGGTCCCCAAGGACAGGATCCAGCATCTTGGTTCTGCTTTTTTGCATATTCTATTGACTTTGTTACAAGTTAATCACTAAAGGGATATTGACTAAAAGCTTAAATTATACATAACTTAGTGCTTAGAAAGACACACATTCCCCAACACCCTGCAGAAAAATCTCTAGACATTTTTGCTTTTCACCCAAGAATTTGGGAACTTACCTTTTAGTTCACGTAATCGTGATTTTGAATCTAAGAAAATTAAATGATTTATAGTTGAAGATGGATAGATAATCTCTGATTATATCTACATCTAGATTCACATCTGTCACTTATCAATCAGTTTGTCATAGGAGGGGCAAGGCACCCAGGGTCTAATCAGACAAGGCCTCAGGAGAAAGATAAGTTTGAGAAAAGCTGGTTTATCTTTGTGCATGGACTGCATTTGAAATGCTTTCTCCTTTTCCCAGCTGCAGAAACAATCAATAATTTTTAGATGTCTGCATATATGGATGCTGTAAAAATATAATAGGCTAAGATTTCTTTTAAACGATAGCTTCCTTTAATTTTTGCGCATTTCACTTTCATTTTAAATGCCACTAGCATCGCTGAGGTTAACTCAGTGTGACTTCTAAGCTGCGAAACATTAGTAGGAAACTAACCATTGAATGGCAGTTGCCAGAGGCAGGGGTGGAGGTGGGAGAAATGGGTGGAGAGTAGAGGAAAAAAGTAAACCTCACCTGCATCTTCTCTTAAAAAAATTAACCAGGGAACTGCGAGCACGTCACTCAGTCAAAGGACATAGAGGAGTGGAGAAAGGGGGGCTCTTTCTGTCCCTGGTCCTTCGATTAAACCCCTTCTCATGTCCCTGAGCTTCAGGGTTCTGGTCCTGGTCCCCATCACCCCACACCCCTTCTTTCTTTTCCCCCCCATGTGTCACCCAAACGAGAACCCGTCCTCCAGACCCCGCTCCCCCACGCCCCTGCTGCACGACACCTGCAAGTGGGTGCTGCCCATGACCCCTGGGCCATCAGGGACCCTTCTTCTTCTCCACCTGGGTCTTCAAGTCCTTCTTGGTAATGCCACGGCCCCCATTTCCTCAGCCTCTTAGAGCCTCTCACCCAGGGCAGACGTCCCCGGGAGAACTCTGCCCTTTTGATCTCCCTCCTTGGGCCCCCCAGCTCTGCAGCAGGGTCCTTGGAAGACAGGTGGGGGGCCTGGACCCTGGAGCAGTGAGATGGAGCAGAGCTTTGGACCGCCTGCTGACATGAGCCAGGATGACAGACCCGAGGGGCTTCGCTCCCGGTTGCTCTTGAATCAACAGTGATGATAGACTTTTTGTCCTGGATCTGCTGAGTCTTCAGTTTCTTACTAAATGTTTTGTCTTAACCAATGCTTCATTTGGATGATCTGCTTCAAACAGTTCATCAACAATAGTGAGAGAAAATCATTCACGTGTCTTTTTTTTTTGCCAAATATGTAAACTTTGTTTACATTTTCCTGATAAAGTTTTTGAAGTATCAACCAGGTTAAAGTCCCCTGATGATTCATGAAATATCTGCCAAGACAATGAAGTAATGATTTCGGAGGGGGTCACTGCTGCGAAGGGCTTCCCTGGTGGTTCAAACGGTGAAGAATTCACCTGCAGTGCAGGAGACGCAGGTTCAATCCCTGGGTCAGGGAGACTCCCTAGAGGAGAGCATGGCAACCCACTCCAGTATTCTTGCCTGGAGAATCCCATGGACAGTGGAGCCTGGCGGGCTACAATACATGGGGTCACAAAGAGTCAGACACAACTAAAGTGATTTAGCACACACACACATAGGAATTTTTATAACAAATGACTGGGTAGTTGGAGCTTCGAAAGACTGATGCTAATTCAAGAGATGTAAAGTTTTCTATGTATGGGAAGATGCGAGAGTCTGAGCTCACTGAAGCCGTTCCTCTGACCCCGCCTGGGCTCTCTGGGGCCGGCATCCTGTCTCCTGCCCTGAGTGTCCTCAGGGTGCCCGGGGGTGGAGGTGGGCAGGTGGCTGCAGGGGCTGATGGTTTGACGGCGGGCATCCTGCTCTGTCCTGAGTTCCCGCCGGGCTCCCTGTCCGGGCGGCGGTGCTGAGTGGCTACAGCGCCCTTTGCTCACTGGTCTGGCATGAGGCAGGTTTAGTCCCCTCTCTTTACTCTGGTGCGCTTTTGTGGCAAATCATGTTTCCTAAAAATGACCCCCACACTCACACCCCCATGCTCACCTTACCTGACACTCTGCACCGGGAGGCGGGTTTGGGCAGGGGTCCGCGCCCACCTCCAGCAGCAGAGTGTGACGGGCTCTGTGCTGTGACTGGCCAGGCGGTGGGGCCTCTCGTGGCCCCTTCAGGCTTGGAACTGGGAGCCACTGGGCTGTTTGGAAGCCCTGACCTCATGGAAAAGCCGGGTGCAGGCGTCCCAGTCGTGGGCCCCACCTGGGGGCCGTGCTTCTGGCTCCCAGCCTTGCGGAGGCAGCAGCCGACCCCCAAGGAGAGCAGACCCCAGCCCGCCCACATCACAGTCTGTGAGCAGAACGGGATGTGCCCCTGTTCCGAGCCGCCGCGGTTCAGAGTGACTCGGTACCCGGGACAGGCTCCTCAGTCCAAGTGACCCGGGCACTTGATGGGCAGATAGTGGACATGCTGATCCTGGTGCCTGCCAGCAGCACAAACACTGCTGCCTGCCGGGGGCCAGCGGGGGCCTCACGGGACCTCTCGGCACCCGCTGGGCTGGGTTCTGCTACCATCCTCCTTTCCCTGGTGAACCTTGTCTCTGGAGGGGTGAGCAAACTGCCCAAAGGTGCCCGGACTGACTCAGGCGGGACTTGCCCAGATGTCCATCTGACTCCGGAACCTGCGCTCCAAACCAACCCCTCCCTGGCCCCCAGCCCCCAGGGCATGTAGAATCTGGCTACCCTGGCTGAAAGCGGTTACGCCTTGCTTCACTCATGGACTTTGGCCGTCTTCACTGTGTCTTCCGACCAGGCCCTGTGGGAAGAAAACTCCAGCAGCAGCTCTCAGGTCAGTAGGAGGGTCATCCCGGGATGGAGCAGTTAATGCAGAGCTAGGAGCTGCAGGCGAGGGTGAGGGGGAGTGGGGGGGAGTGGGGAAGAGGGGGAGGGGTGGAGAGGAGGGAGAGGGTTGGGGGAGGAGTGGGAGGAGGGGAGGGGAGGGGCGGGGAGGAGGGGACAGCTCAGCAGAGGCTCAGGGGGCAGGGATGGGGAGCGAGGTGGCCTGGGGAACTGCCCACAGCATCCCACCCCAGCATCAGTGGTCCTCGAGGGTATGTCTGATACATCAGGACCGGGCCTCACCTCAGACACATGGGGCACAAACAAACTGAATGCCTGAATCATTGAGTGGGCCCAGGAGGCCCCTTCAAAGTCTCCCTGGAGAGTCAGGCCGCGTTGTCAGATGGTCTCATTCATTCATTTGACCACAGATCTCTGTGCACATCTCAGAGGCTCCAGGCAGGAAACAAAGGGACGTGGCCCCGCCCTCTGAGAACCTGATGCTGGAGCAGAGAAGGCAGAGGCCCCGAAAGGGACAAGGAATGACCTGGTCAGTGTGTGGGGCCACAGAGCGGGCAGGGCTGGGACGGAGGCCCAGGAGGGTGTGCCCATGAGAACAGGGGGCAGTGGGGCCGGGCAGGCACGGGGCGGGCAGATCCGGGAGCAAGGGCTCGGTGGAGCCAACACCCCAGGGTGGCTGGAGGTGGGGGACCCGCAGGGCCGAGGTTCCTGGGGGGATGACAAGGCAGGACTGGGGGCAGAGGACACCTCTGTAGGGCGGCCGTGGGGGCAGAGCCGCATGTTCACCCTGAGAGGGGGCAGCCTCCTCCAGGTGCATGGTCCTTGAGGTCATCCGGCCCAGCCTCCACCCTGGACGGCAGCTGAATCAGCATCGTCAGCATTCCCCCCATTTTCTCCCAGGTCCTCCCATCCTCACACCCCCTTGTTTAGGAGCATGAAGCTCTCCATCCAGCTGGAGTCAGATCTCATTGGTCACTGGCCAGGCTCCTGTCTCATCTCTGAGCTGTTACCAAGTCCAGCTCATGTCTGACGCAGGTCCAGCCACAGGGAACATTCTCATCAGGTCTGGACCTGCCTCCCATCCTGCAGGCTCAGGCCCAGACGGCTGGGACGTCAATGACTTCTTAGCCCAGGACAGGGAAGGGGCAACTTGAAATGGATAGAATCCCTGGCCTGGGAGACACCAGCTGGCAGCTACTCAGTCCCCTCTGCCTCCCCATGTGTCATTTGGGAAACTTGAAGCGAATTAGCTGTGCGTCTTTCCCTGTTCACTCCGCACACAGGCTCCGGGTTTTCCAATGTGGTTTGTGTCCACTAGGTGTGAATTTGCGCGCTAGCCGGACCGTCCAGAGATGATTGATTCCTTCCAGCCCAGGCACCTTGCCCAGATGCTCTCAACCTGGAGACCTCAGCCTGCAAACCGCAGATGAAGACAGCCACTCCCCTGCTGAGACACCTTCCGCAACACAGACAAGTTCACAATCAGACGACTCCTGCTCGTCAACGCCCAGCACAGGCATTTTGCTCTGGGCACAGAGAGGATAGCCCAAAACCTGGGCAAGTGCAGAAATGGAGCTCTCTGGGAATGATGGCTCCTTCTCCATCATGCCCAGGGCTTCAGGATGCAACCCGAACACCAGGGGTGAGTAACGCTCCCAGGAGCCGCTCTCAAACCAGAGCCATGCTTTTAGAAATGGCCCAAATCATCAGAGAGAGTGGGGATGAGGGGGTGACGTAGGGACACCTGTGTTAGCAGATGAGTCTAACCCAGAGGGGCCTTATTTTTCCATTTTGCCCCTGTCCTTAGGATCCTGGTTTTACTCCAGGGTGGTGTGATCTGGGAAATCCTTGTCACCCCAAGAATGTCAGAGGGTCTCATACACAGGTTAGCTCTGGTAGGTACCACTCTCCTGGCCACCCCAGTGGCCTTCTGGCTGAGTTCCTGCTTGTAAAGAATTTACTGCTTATAAAGAATTTTCGTGGGGGCCACCATCACCTTGTTCTGAACTCCCTCCTCCAAGTGCTCAGGAACACTGCCCATGGCAGGGAAGGCCTCATGCCGGCGGTGCTGGGCCCACAGTGAAGTCGTCAGCCAGGTGTGTGTCCACCTTGCAGGCCGGTCCTCGGCCAGCCCCGCCCCGCCCCTGGACAGCCTTTGGGGAACTCTGCATGGGGACATGGTCAGTCCTCCGGGAGTTCTGGATGCTCAAGTCAGAGACCCCTGCACACATGTTGGGAGCCAGGCAGACACCGGCCCCAGCAGGACAAAGGTGGTGGAATGGCTCTGGGTATTGACTGCTGACAGCTGCCCTGGTCAGAGGGAGCCCCACAGTAGCTCATGTTCACGGCCACTAAATTTTGGCTAAATCACAGGACCAGGGCCATAATGGAAAGACATAAAAGAGGCCCACAAAACGCTCAGGATTTTTAGGTTTTATTTAGGATATAAAAGGAATATTTATGACAGTCCTGCACATAATAAATATTTCTTGCCACATGCATCATCACTTGGCAACTTACACCCTACTTTAGAAATGGGAATGGCTCATAAAGAGGCCTGTGAGGCCTCTGTGATTGCATCCGCATCACCCGGGGTCCAGGAGGCAGAGGGACCTGGGTTGCTCACAGTGAAGTGTTCCTGGGGTTGATTCCTGAGACCTTGAGCCCTGGTGGCCGAGGCAGTTCTTGAGAGGTCAGGACAGCGATCCCAGGGTCACCGGCTTGGGAGAGCCTTGCCCAGGGGCCTCTGGCTGCCCAGTTCTGCCACCTCCCTCGTCTCTAGCTGTGGACGGTGGAAAACGGTCCCACGCGTAATTTGGCAAAGAAGACGCTGCATCCCTGCCCAAGTGCCAGGGCCTGTTACGTTCTGGGAATGAAGGGGAAGGGCCAGCCCTGCGTCCAGGACTCACAACGGACGCAAGGCAGGAGTGAGATAGGGGCCCGGCTGACAGGGCACATCAGGGTTCAGGGGGTCAAGTGACGAATGCAGCAATGACCATGGGTGTCCTCAGCCAGGACCCCCGCCCCAGGCATCTCTCCGCTTCACATGGGGGCTCGTGTGAGCCTCACATGCACAGGAGCCATCAAGGTTATCGCCCCCTTTTATAGACAGACTGAGTCAGAGAGAGGGCGCTGGGGCGGGGACTGGAGCACAGCCTCTGCCTTGAGGACCTGGGCATTCAGCCACGTTTCCACACGGCCCCATGGTCAGGACAGGAGTGACTGCCGGGGAGAGAGAGCTTCCTGTGACCACACTGGGCCCGGAGCCCGATGCTCGTGTGTCCCAGTCCCTTCCCCTGAACCTCCCTCTCTACGCTCCCTCCTCCTTTCCCCTCCCCCACTGGGCAGCCCACAAGGCTCTCAGAATCCCCTCTTACACCTTCTGAGGCTCAGAGAGAAGGCACTTGCCCAGGGCCGCAGACCCAGGCCACCCCCAACCTCACGGGCCCCCCAGACTTCGCTGACGCTCGGACTTGTTTGAAACAGAGCTGGAGGCCAGAGATGGCTGGCGGGCAGCCGGCAAGCTGGGGCTGGCCCCTAAACTCTTGGGAGGCCCGATTCAATTCTTCTGCCACCTCATCTCAGTTCCCACCTCCCGGGGGGCTGCCGGGTGAGGAGGCCACGTGTGCAGATAGCGGGCCGATGCCACACACACGAGGTCTTGTGCCCCCAAGAAGTCCTTCTCATGGGGCATAGACTCTGCAGTCTGGGTTGTGCTGGGCCTGCCCGGGACCCAGGGCCTCTGCAGGTGGAGGACAAGAGCGATGCATCACGTTCGCTGTGTTTAATCGCCCCTGCAGAGGTATTATTATAATCCCATTTTCTTATTATTCAGGCAAAGTTAGGCTAGAGACTATATAACCTGATTATGCACCATATAATGTATGAAGCCAGGAAGGTCTTAAAATTAAAACATTTAAAAAGAACTGTCTGGGGAGGTAGTTAAGATCCATTTAAATCCTTATCACATAATGAAAATATCTCCAGGAAAAAAAAAAAAAACAGCCTCTCAGCTATGTGTTCACTTCCATGATCATTTGAGTTTTTAGTATTAAGTCTAAAGACAAATTCACATGAAAATATTTGGGATTTAAATGTTCCTTTCGGTCACAGAATGAGAAAACCAGCCAGGTTCAGGCGGGCTTTTTAAAGGTCTCTGATCGTGTGGGGTCAGTGGCGGCAGGGAGGCGGGTGTCCCTGCTGGTCCCCGGCGCCATACGCCCCGCAGCACTGCCTTCTCCGGCCAGCTCGGCCTGGTGGGCAGCGGCGGGCAGCACCAGCTGGTCAGTCGTGCCTCCTCTGAGGGTCTCTGATTCCCCACCCGCGGGTGAGGGTTAGGCTTCTGTCATTTCCTCACCTCCTTCTCCGGAGGCCATGCTGCTCCCAGACTCTGGCAGAACCCCCAGGGTGTGAACGCGGTGGCTGCAGGGGCCTTGATTAATGCTCTGAGCCTGGCGTAGCCTTTTGGCACCTTGACGCATATTTCAAGGATCAATCACCTTCTCAGCAGTCCTGGCACTGAACAGAGAGCCGATGTTTGGGAGCAAAGGCGGCGGGACAGGGGTCCTGACCAGATCGGGTCATGCTGGTGGCCGTGGGGCTCGGGCCTGGACTGAACTGCGTTTATCACGGTCTCTGGCCACGTCTGGGGTGTCCAGCCCAGGAGCTGATGGAGCCAGGGAAGGAGCCAGGCGGTGGCCACATGGTGAGCAGCACGCAGCCTCCTGGCAGCAGGGATGGGCTGAACTAGATGGAGGGATGGCTGGGGACCCAGACGGGGAGCCTCAGGTCCCGGGAGGGGGCGGGGACTGACTCCCCAACAGAAGAAGCAAAGGCAAAGCCCTTACTCGTCCTCACTTTTATCCTTCCTTGTTGCTGAGCAACGGAGCGTAGATGAGCTTCAGTGAGATGGTGCCCTGGAATGAATTAGGTCTTTAAAACACGAGAAGATGGACATTTTCAAACATGTAGAAGACTGGATGCAAAAGAATGAACTCCAAGCACCCAAACCTCGTGTCAGGAACCCTAGACACTACAGCGGGTCCCTTGGGTGCCCTCTCCCTCTCCAGACCAGACTTCAGGCCGCCCATGAGTTAGCAGCAAGGGTCAGGACGTGACCTGGGAGGCTCCCGGGCACAAGCCTGGCCCCAGCTCCCGCTCAGCCTGGCCCAGAGCAGGGATGCCCTGCCCTGTGATTGTGACATAAAGGAAGGGATGCCCACCAAGCCCCCGCCCTGGCTTCCTGCAGCTGGGTGGTGGCCAGCCCGAGTCCGCCCCCATCCACGCTCCTGTCCTCTGCAGGCCGGCGGGAAGCCGGCAGCTCGGCCAGCTGGGCGCTCTGGCGGGTTCCATGTTTCTTTCATCTCGCTGTGCCTCTGCTGCTTGGGCTGCGTGGCGCTGTGTCAGCAGGGTGGTGACAGCAGGCTGTGGCCCCGACCCGGGTCACCCTAGTCCTTGTCTCTCAGATGGCATGCTTCAGAAGGGGCAGAACTGCTTGTATCCATGTGCCTCCAGTCTCCCGGGTCCAGCTGGGTCCCCTCGGTCATCAAGGGCCTAGCCCCCCACTACCACTCAAGGTCAGCCAACCGTCCTGCTGTTTTTGGAGCTCAGAATCAGTTGCTCACCGTATACATTTGTGATGAAGGCCCAATAATGAGATCAGGACACAATTTACATCTTCAGAAGTTTATTGATAGTCTCAGCAGAGCTGTTGGGCAAAACATTGATTAGCTGGAAGATTGGTTATTTTTTTATGAGAAGCATTGAGAACTTCCTTGTTCAGGCTCAAGACAGAAACGCAGGACAAGCACGTGGCCCCAAACCAGGACCTAAGATCCTGTGTTCTGAGGGTGGGGGGCAGGCCCCCTGCAGCCGGCGCCTGCCGGCTTCCCCAGGGCGACCCGGCCCTGCTCAGGGCACAGGCCGATGGCCGGCGCTCGGTGCCCGGGTTCAGCCCGGGCCTGGAGGGACGGCTGCCGGGGATGTGCGGCTCTGACTCCAGGGGCCTTCATGGAGGTGACTCGAGGGTGTCCTCTCTGTGACAAGGGATGTGGTGAGGAAGTGCTCGGGTACCCCAGGGTCAGTGGGACCAACATCGGTTGCGGAAACCTGAGGAGGGGAGCTGGGGTAGGCTCGAGCAGGCCATGACGCCCAGGTGAGCAGGGGAGTGACCTGAAGGCGGGGTTCCTGTGCAGGAGCGAGCCCGGCCCCCAACCCTGCAGAGCCGCCTGGGTCTGTATTTCTGGGCTCTTCCCTCCTGTGTTGATGGCCTGGAGCTGGCCCTGGGGAGGTCACAGCAGCCCCTTTTGTAGGGACACCTCCATGCCCTGCCCGCCACCAGGGTCCCTGGGGCTGAGACCACAGCCAAGTGCACGTCCAGCAGGGCCTAAGGCGGACCCTCCCCTGGAATGTCATGCCCAGGGTCTCTTCTGCGGGCCAGGGCCACTCCTGGCCTGGCTGGCTTGTCACTCTTAGGGACTCTTGCCTCTGGCCATGAACCCCACCCCAGTGATTTTACTCTGTTTCTCTCAGTTACCTGGACCACAGCTTCCCGGGTGCGGCCTCAAGAGGAGGGCAGCCGTGGAGACCAGGCCAGGGTGGGTGGAGGGGTGCTCGGAGAAGGGGCGGCAAGAGCTGTGTGGGCCCCCGCCGGCCACGGGGACCACGGCCCCCGGCCGGGACTGTGGGGCTGGGCTGGGGTGTGCTGAGGTCACACGCCCTGGAAGCATGGATGGTGCAGGGACGCTGCATGGTCTGAGCTACGTGGGCTAAACATGCAACATGAGGGGAAGAGCACTCTGGGCAAGGACTCACGTGTGTGCACACGTGTGTGCGTGGAAAGGGGAGGAGAGGCGTGCCACGCGCTGGGCCTTCCTTGCACCCCCGGACTGCGGGATGGGACGGCCGTCGGCACCACGGCAATGCCTGTGTTCTCCGGACCACGGGGGTGGGGGAGGGCAGAGCCCAGGACATGGGTTCACACGACACGAGTCCCAGTGCACCTGTGTCCACACACCCACACGTGCTGGGAAACGCAAGTGTGAGGTAATTTGGGCACAGAAATTATTAAAGGCATTGCTTCCTTCTGATATATGAGTTTTATTTTGCTATAAAAACACTTTGTAATGAGCACATAAACATGGGACTTCGTGTAGCTGTTGTATAAATGCAATCGTGGGCTTGCAGATTTTGAGCTGAACAATTTTACAAGCCTGATTTTAGAGGATACAGCTTAAGGAAGGGCGTTGTTTTTGAGGAATCACTGGACATTGAAGACAAATCACACAGGCAGGATGGGGCGGGCAGGGACCAGGAAGGTCTGCCCAGGACTGGAGGAGGACACGGCCGGCCAGCCACCTCATGCCCAGAGCCCCTGTAACTTCAGGTCCCCGAGGGCCTGGGAGCAGTTCCAGTCCCTGTCTGGTCATGGGCTGAGACACTTGCTTTTGTTAGAGATTCCTTCTTTTCCAACCAGAATCAGTTCTGACTCACCTTTCATACTGGTCACTAAAGAAATCAGCTAGCTTTGTGCACGTAGAATTATTCTGTTACTCAACTTCTATTTTTAAATTTTGAAACCTTCAAAAAAAGTAAAAAAACTGTAAAATAAACACTCCTACATTTTTTCAAATTCATATGTTTTAGCAGCTTGTCATATCTGTGCTCTCTCTTTATGTGTATACACATACATTCATGTACACATCTATACACACACTTTTTTTTCTATTAATAAATTATATAAAAGTGAGTCTGAGACATCGTAACAATTTACCCCTAAATTCTTCAGCATGAGTCTCCAAAGAGTAAGGACTCTTGCCCACCTAACCAAAACACCACTGTCACACCTAAAGCTCTTTGACATTAACTCAGCAATAGCTCACAGTTGTCAGCTCACGTCCATATTTGAGTTTCTTCTATTTATAAAAATGTGTTACATGTTTCACTCACTAGTTCGGTCGGGTCCCTCTGGACACTTAGAAATCCGGAGCTGCCCTCCGTCCACTTCCGCACGTTGTCTTTGTTTTCCAGGGCCGTGGTTCACTGGGAGCCCAGCGCCACACCTGGGGTCACAGGGCTGCGCCGTACGGCTCACTGTGGGATGCCGTTTCCGCCCAGGACTCTGCGGAGGTGTCTTCCCACTGCTTCCTGGGGGCAAGCCCAAGGTGGCCGCTGCCCCCTCACTGGCCCCCGGTTGCGCGGTGTCTGTGAAAGTGTACTCGGTGTTGCTGGGTCTGTGTGGATACCTGGCTCCACCCTCCACGGTCACGACCCTTCCCTTAGGGACCATCACACCAGCAGTGGCAAAATAACAGGACGTGTGTGATCCATCGGTAAAGAAAAATGTTCCTTTCTGCTCCTTTCTCTCTCCCATTCATCTGTACAGATAGGTTTTTCAAAGACTTATCACCCACTGTCTCCAGTGTGGGATGCTCAAATGTCCTCTCCTGTAGCCATTCCTGGAGGTGGGCATCTGAGTCCTTCTGCTGTGGAGTCTTTGCCTTTGTGTTCTCCCTTATTTCTATGACAATGAGATGTCCTGGATTCATGAACCACTCTGCTTTCACTGGACTCCAAAGACGCTGATTCCTTATACCGAGTGGATACAGAAAAGTACATATACATGCACATATCCGCACACACATCACACACAGATGCACACAACTACATTATGGGTGCGTGGAACATGCACGCCTTCAAAACCAGCATCTGTTGCTTTGCATTTTACTTTCCCTTCTCCAGTGGTGAGAGCTCTCCTTCCCAACATCCTCAGCCAAGTACTTATTCACCCACTTCCTCCTCCAGCACACACGTTGCTTAATGCTTGCTACCTCACTGCCACTGTCAACGTAAGCCTAACTAAAATTCACGACATTTTTATTGTTCTCAGAATACATACAAAGGATAGACAGGGTGCACTATTTCAAAGAGCTCTGAATTATTTTTCTGGGAGCTATTTGTTATAAATTTGATGTGTGCTTGGGACTGTATAGCTCTGTTTGAATTCACTATTACTTCCTCTTTCTTAATTAATTTCATTTTTTAATATAGAAAATACTTACATGGTTCAAAATTAAAATCATAAAACAGATTAATTAGAGGAACACCTCAGGCTCAGTCCTGCCCCTTCACCATATTTCCATCCACATCATACAGTTCATCTTCCTGGGCTTCTTTTTGTAACAAAATAAGTGATTGTATACTACTTTTTGCACTTCTTTTTTACTTATGGTCCCAGAAAACAAACATGGTTACCAGAGAGGAAAGGGATGGTGGAGGGGAGGAGTAAATAGGAGCTTGGGATTAACATACGCATATGACTATATATAATAGATCCCTGGTGCCTCAGTGTAAAGAATCCACCTGCCAAAGCAAGAGATGCAGGTTTGATCCCTGGGTTGGGAAGATCCCCTGGAGAAGGAAATGGCAACCCATTCCAATATTCTTGCCTGGAAAATCCCATGGACAAAGAAGTCTGGCATGCTACAGTCCATGGGGTTGCAAAGAGTCAGACACGAATTAGCAACTAGATAACAACAACAGCAATATATAAAATAACCAACGAGGACCTACTGTAATCACAGGGAAATATACTCAGTATTTAGTTTTTTGTAATAACCTATAACAGAAAAGAATCTGGAAAAGAAT
Source organism: Alces alces (assembly GCA_015832495.2). NCBI lineage: Eukaryota > Metazoa > Chordata > Mammalia > Artiodactyla > Cervidae > Alces > Alces alces. The sequence goes on from JADEYB020000020.1 coordinate 1,947,689, forward strand.
GTATGTGTGTGTGTGTGTGTGTGTGTGTGTTGTGGATATAAGCATATATATCTGAATCACTGTTCTATACACCTAGAACTGACACAATAGTGTAAATCAGCTATAGTCTATGTGTGCATGCTCAGTTGTGTCCAACTCTTTATGACCCCATGGACTGTAGCCCACAAGTCTCTATCCATGGGATTTCCGAGGCAAGGATACCAGAGTGGGTTGCCGTTTCCTCCTCCAGGGGATCTTCCTGACCCAGGATTGAACCCAAGGCTCTTAAGTCTGCATCATCCGGCAGGTTCTTTACCACTAGCACCACCTAATCAGCTCTACTTCAATTTGAAGGAGATGTAAGTAAAACAGGTCCTGTCCCCTATGACAGAGAGGCCCCCGGTCATTTCTCCTGTTTCCGGACTGCCCACCAGCAGGAGCACTGTGGTCCATAGAGGGACCGACACTGCCCAGTAAATGTGGGCAAAGTGGGGCTTTGCCCTCATCTCTGAGGGCACTCCTTGAAGTGCACCTTGAGGCCAGAGCACGTGGTTACACATTTTCTTAGACATGTGGTTTGGCTCTCCTCCACAGGGAAGTGGCTTTTGGTACTTGGACCAGCACGGGGAAGGGGTCTTCCTCTCCCTACCTGACAACGGGGGTCTTTCCCAGTTCATGCATTTGTGCTAACTGCAGAGGTGAGGAATGGTGTCAACACATTGCTTTAACATATTACTCTTCTTCATGAGTGAAACTGTAAATATGTTCTCACAGTTTGCTATTCATCTTGAATTCACTTGGGAGGGTTTGTACCATACAATTTAAAAAGCATGCCATGATGTTTATCAGTCTTTCATTGTGTTGCTTCTAAATTTTGAGTTCCAAATTGAAAACCTTTTTCTCACCTCTGGGTTAAAAAGAAGTTCAGCTCTGCTCTCTCCTAATATTTGCATATATCTATTTTTATCTTCAGATCTATCTGAACTGTGTTATGATGAACACTGAGCAGGATCGCCTAATTCTCCCAGTGGCAGTCAAGTCTGTGATACCACTAACCAACATTTATCTTCTTCCTAAAGATTTGAGAGATAGTTTCTTTAAAACATGCTCAATTTCCACATATAATTGGGTTTATTTATGGGTTTCTATTTTCTTCTGTTGTATGTTGATTCATTTCCCAATATTATTCTATTTTAGTCAGAGACATTATCATATTTTTAATATCTAATAAATTTCCCTTCATTATTTTTCTTTTAATTTTTTAATAAGGTCTTTTGCATTAGCTTCCATATGAAATTTGGAATCTACGTGTTTGATTTCAGCAAAATAAACTTACTAGCATTTTTACTGGCATCTCAGGAAATGTTTACATTAACCCAAGAGGCCTGGCCTCTCCAGGACTGCCAGAACTTCCAGAGCACTGGGGAAACAGACTCTAGGAGGGCACAAACAGAACCTTGTCCACACCAGAACCCAGGAGAAAGGAGCAGCGATCCCACAAGAGACTGACCCAGACTTGCCCCTGAGCGTCCAGGAGTCTCGGCAGAGGCGTGGGTCGGCGGTGGCCTGCTGCAGGTTTGGGGACACTGAGGGGAGCAGTGACTGCCTGGGACCTTTGGAAGCAGGTCGCCATTATCCCCATCACCTCCACCATAGTTTGGCCTCAGGTCAAATATAGGGAGGGAACACAGCCTTGCCCATCAACAGAAAATTGGATTAAAGATTTACTGAGCATGGCCCCACCCATCAGAACAAGACCCAGTTGCCCCCTCAGTCATTCTCTCCCATCAGGAAGCTTCCATAAGCCTCTTATCCTTCTCCATCAGAGGGCAGACAGACTGAAAGTCACAATCACAGAAAACTAACCAATCTGATCACATGGACCACAGCCTTGTCTGACTCAATGAGACTATGAGCCATGCCGTGTAGGGTCACCCAAGACCGACGGGTCATGGTGGAGAGTTCTGAGAAAATGTGGTCCACTGGAGAAGGGAATGGCAAACCATTTTAGTATTCTTGCCTTGAGAACCCCATGAACAGTATGAAAGGCAAAAAGATATGACACTGAAAGATGAACTCCCCAGGTCGGTAGGTGCCCAATATGCTATCGGAGATCAGTGGAGAAATAACTCCAGAAAGAATGAAGAGATGGAGCCAAAGCAAAAACAACACCCAGTTGTAGATGTGACAGGTGATGGAAATAAAGTCTGATGCTGTAAAGAGCAATACTATAGGAATCTGGAATGCTAGGTCCACGAATCAAGGCAAATTGGAAGTGGTCAAACAGGAGATGGCAAGAGTGAACATCAACATTTTAGAAATCAGCAAACAAAAATTGATTAGAATGGGTGAATTTAACTCAGATGACCATTATATCTACTTCTGTAGGCAAGAATCCCTTAGAAGAAAAGGAGAGGCCATCATAGTCAACAAAAGAGCCTAAAATGCAGTCCTTGGATGCAATCTCACAAAAGACAGAATGATCTGTCCGTTTCCAAGGGAAACCATTCCAAGTCTATGCCCCGACCAGTAATGCTGAAGAAGCTGAAGCTCATGGTTCTATGAAGACCTACAAGACCTTCTAGAACTAACACCCCAAAAAGATGTCTTTTTCATTATAAGGGACTGAATGGAAAAGTAGGAAGTCAAGAAATACCTGGAGGAACAGGCAAATTTGGTCTTGGAGTACAGAATGAAGAAGGGACAAGGTTAACAGAGTTTTGCCAAGAGAACAAACTGGTCATGGCAAACACCCTCTTCCAACAACACAAGATACAACTCTACACATGGACATCACTGCTGATGCTACTGCTAAGTCACTTCAGTTGTGTCTGACTCTGTG